>CM074735.1:49661946-50323106 GCA_037367245.1 Phrynocephalus guinanensis | reverse complement strand
AATGAAACCAAGGTCACACCAGCAAAATGTACTGGTTACATGACTTTTAATCACATTCCTGTTGTGATTTGAGGTCGCATGGCATTTATTCTAGGATAGGTGCCCTCATATGTTTTGGGGTTACTGAGTCATTTCCTTCCAATTCAATAAGTGACTAGAGAATAGAATAGAAAATAGAGAATAGAGTTTTTATTGTCATTATGCATATGCAAGATATGCACAACGAAATTAGAGTGCTGTTCCACTACACACTCTAAACAAGGAACCATATAAAACACATAAAACACCATACAAGATATTAAAATCGCTTACAAAATTTAAAACACTACTTAAAAACTGATTAGGATGGTGCTAAAACTGTTGCATTTAACTTGGATACCGCTCTGGGATAAAAACTGTTCTTTTGTCTATTTGTCCTTGACCTAGGAGTCCTATATCTCCTGCCAGACGGCAACAGTTAAAACAATTGGTGGCCAGGATGCAAAGGGTCTCTCAGAATTCTAGATGTCTTCCTCAAGCATCTGGAGTTGTATAATTCTTCTAGAGCTTCATATTGAGACCATTTGACAGAATTTATTGACTGATTTATTTGATTTGATCATTTGACAGAAGTTAACCAATACATTGACACAAATGCAGCAAATAAATTGTTTTAAGTAAAAACATTTTAAAGGACAGTAGTTCAAAAAGTTCAAATAAGATCATTCACACCTGCAGCAACACCACTTTCTTTTTTCAAAAAAATCTATAACAAAAAGGGGGGGGGAAACCTCCTGCTGAGCAAGAAAAGATCCATAGTTAGCACACTTGCCAGGTAAATGATTCATTAATGGCAGAACATCATGTGACTATAAATCTTAATTGCAAAATCAAAGGGGGTAGAAATGGAAAACATTCTGCTGGTGTGAAGACTGCCTCAATAAGGAGTTTGGGGGAGAGGCTGAAGGCAATAAAAACAGGAATGTTTCTGATTTGGAGAGGAGGCTTCCCCTTCCTCCCCCCCTCCCCGCTCCTTAGCAAAGTTGTACATATGAGTGAATGGGGTGGGATAAGACCATGCTTGTGTTGCCCTGGTCAAAGTGAGCTATAAAATGGAGGACTTGCAACTAGCTTTCTTCAGACTGATGAAGCTGTTTGGATGAGTAGTGAAACATTTGAATCTCTCAAGAAAAAGAAGTCCAGTTGCCATGACTCAACTTCCTGGTAAACTCACATGGATGACTGAGAATCTTCACAGACATAACTATCATGTCTCACAGACCTTCATACCGCCATTCCACATGAAGCCCACTAGCCTTCTTCAGCCATTGTTCTTCAGGAACTGGTATTCAAACATTATACCTTCAACAAAACCTTGATGTCACCATGTAGCTAGCCATCATGGCAAGCAGCCAAAGGACAGTTTCCCCTTATCTTGTGCCACTTGGTGATTCTTAGAACCAAATGAGGATCAATCTTACTAGGATTTCTGTTTCACCATTATTCTTACAGCCTCATATCTCTTCAAGTAATTGAATCTCTTTAGAAATGTTTCTGCCCCCATTTAACAGTCTTGCAGAAACCATTTAAAAGCAGCATCTCTGCTGAATTCTTGTTTATTGGTTTGATAAGCAAATTAGGACTGGAATGGAAAGCTTCCAATGGGAGACCTTCATTCTCCCTCTTTCCATTTTCTCTGTACCTCAGCTACAGATTTTTGTGGAATAAGATGTATTTTCCCCGTACAAAGTGCAAATGCAGGGGAAAGCAGCCATGCAGGATACCGTGCAGCTGGGGATAACCTGTTAATGTCAGGTAAAAGTTAGGCTACCTCCTTCCGATGAAGGCAACGCAAGGAAAGCAAATTTGTTCAGACCTAGCTAAATGCTTCTGCTGTTGATGGCATTTATCCGATTGTGGCTTTTCAGGATAAATCCCATGCCCTCTGCTCCTGCTCCCCCTTACGCTTACTCTAAGTGAGTTAACACTAAAATTGAAAGCTTCTGACTAGAGATGGGCATGATTTAGCGGTATTCCCGTTTCCGTTTCCGTTACTCGTTTCCGTTACTCTACGGAAACGGTAACGGGAATTACTCCGCCAGACTTCAAGCTCGAACCGATGAATGAACAATTTTGGTCTGATTTGTTGTGCTCGTTACTTGCATCGCGCAATCGCGCGATGCCACGCGGCACAGAAAAAAAGTTTTTAAAAGTTAAAAAAACCCGGTTCCCGGCCGAAAAGCAGGCGGAAAAATGCCTGCCGTGCCTCAGGGCACCTACCAGAGGGGTTGTTTCTGGAGGTCTCCGCCCCCCCCCATCCCCCATCCTGGGCTGCTCTGGTGGGACTCGCGCCACTCGCCACAGGCTCGCAGCCAGCCAGCAAAAAGCCTAGTCTCGCCGGCCGCCGCAATTAAAGCGCAAGCAAGCGGCACGGATGGCACAGGAAAAAACTTTTAAACTCTCCCCCCACCCATTCCCGGGCCAAAAAAAGAGGCGGAAAAATGCCTGCTTGACTAAGGGCGCAGGGCACCTACCGGAGGGGTGGTTTCTGGAGGGGGGGTCCCGCCTCCCCCCCATCCTGGGCAGCCGGACTCGCGAGTCGCCATCGCCATGCCATGCGGTGCGGGCGGGGGATCCAAAATGGGGCGGCGAACGCAATATTGTTTTTGAAATCGTGGTCCAAAAACACACAAGCACAACAGAAACACGCGAAAATTTATAAACTGCCAGATTTTTCACAGTAGCAGTGGGTTTTTTCTTGCAACAAAATGTCTCTCCTCTCCTCCTCTGTCCTCCATTGATTTTATTTTATTTTATTTTATTTACACCTGCGCAATGATGGGCTGGCCGAGTGGCCAGCCATGTGGGAGTGGATGACCATGCAAATTTTTGGAGCCATCCCACCAATCGCATGGCCACTTGGCCATGGAGACTTCTGGGATGTGCCAAAAAGCCCCCTAAAACCTGCCCTAGCCCCCCTAACCCTAACCCTAACCCTTGACTCCGTACCCATACGTCACAGACTGTCTTCTTAGTGGGTCAGAGAGGCACCCAGAGGTGAAACCCACTAGCCCACCGTAACCTTACCCGTCACTAGCCTAACCCTAGCCCTTGCACTAAGCCACCTTAAAACTGGAAGACTGGGTAAGAGAAAATAACATTTTAGCTCCTGAACAGATTGGTTTTAGGGAAGGACATTCCACGCTGGACCATATTTTCTTGTTAAACCATCTAATCAATAAATATTCTATTAGACCTTCAAAGCAGCTATATGTAGCATTTATCGATCTTAAAGCTGCCTTTGACTCCATTCCAAGAGGTCGCATGTGGGAAAAACTTACAAACCTAAAAATAGACCCCAGATTGTTGGAAAGAATTAAAGATCTGCACACTGACTCTTCCCTTAAGATTAGAGTCGGCATCTCTGGCCAATTATCCAACACTGTTAAAACATCTAAAGGTGTTCGCCAAGGCTGTGTTCTTGCTCCTTTGCTTTTCAATCTATATGTTAATGATATGGTGGTTAGGTTAACAGGTTTACAATTCTTCCCTGTCAGAGTAGGTGGAAAGGCTATATCAATATTACTTTATGCAGATGACACTCTGCTAATATCCCACACACAAATAGGCCTCAGAAGGCTCCTGAAACAATTTAGTAACTATTGTATAGAAAATTCTCTCAACATCAACTATGAGAAAACCAAAATTATGGTTTTCAGTAGAAGACCTCAAGTTCATAAATGGATGATGGATGGGAGAATACTGGAACAGGTAACCCATTTCAAATACTTAGGTGTGATGTTCTATCAGTCAGGCTCCTGGGCTTCACAGATTGACTTTGCAAAAGAGAAATTTGAGAAGGCCATGTTTGGATTACTAAGATTCTGTAGGACCAAAGGAGGCCTCCTGATTCCTCCCATCTGCGAAATTTATAAAACCAAGCTACTTCCCCAGATTTTGTACGGTGCTGAAGTATGGGGAATGGGAAACTTATACCCCCTTGAAGTAACCCAAAATAAATTTGCCCGTTTATTGTTGGCAGTACCCCCATCAACTCCTTCTGCACTAGTCAGATTAGAATTGGCATTAATGTCAATAACAACACTAATTAACAAATCAATAATTAATTATTGGTTGAAAATCTTGTTTATTACCCGCTCTGAATTTTTAACATCATCCTATGGGGAGATGAACTCTGGATCATGGAAATTTTTTGTACTGAATCTAGTAGCCAAACTTGGTTCTTCCCAAGAGCATGTGAGACACCTTGGATTGACAGCAGCTAAACGCTTACTAAAGCAAAGATTATCTGATCTCTGTGTTCAAACAGACATAGGTTCGCTCAGCACTCTAAAAACAGCCCTTTTTTATAAGAACATTACACCTAAGCCTCTAAATCGCCCATCTTATTTTGCTGATTTGACGAACTTTGAACATAGAAAAGCATTTACTCGGGCTCGTCTTGATATGCTACCACTTGCCAATCTAAAGGGCCGTTATACACAATCCCCATACCATATGAGAGTCTGCTCTTGTGATAATAAATCCGTCGAGAACTTGGTACATGCTGTGCTTTATTGCCCACTATTTGGAATCCATCGTGAAAGACTTTTGAAATTCATCTTAGAAAAATATCCTGGTAGATCTGACGAAGAAAAGCTCAAAATCTTACTCTGTGATAGAGCTAAATTTGTTACGTTCCGAATGGCAAGGTTCTGTTCTTTACTTATTAAAATGAAAGTTGTTTTAACTACTTCTAATAGTCAAATTGATATCTAGGTCTCTGTACCCTCAGCCCCTTTTTTACCTATCTGTATTGTTATTTTATTGATATTTTTATCGTACTGTTTTTACTTGATGCACTTTGCAATGGCTCTGTGAGCCACGCAATAAAATTTATATGACTATGACCTTAAAGCCAGATCTACTTGCTTGCATTGCACTACACGCAGCAAGTACAATTCCCTTCTGTGTGAGACATGGTGGTGCGAGAGCCTTAGTTAGGCATCTCACTATGGCTCTGGGTTCAGTGCCATCCACTAGTCTTCACAGTCACTGTCTGCACATTCTGTTATGCAATATCCATATGGCTATTGCATAGCATTTTGCAGTAGCAGCAGGTGAGGAGGGGAGACCCCCATGTTGAGGGGTCTCTTGGAGCCTGCTTCCCCTTTCCTAGTGGGTGAGGATAGGAGGCACCCACGGGTGCCTCCAGGAGCCCACTTTCCCTTATAGCGGGCCAGAGGAGGCACCCACCCCAGAGAGGTGCCTCCAGGAGCCCGCTCCCCCCCCAAAAAACCAGTACTAACGAAAACAAAAAACAAAAAAACGAACCGACTAATTTTTGCGAATTTTCACGAAAAATGGAGACGACCCGAAACGGGACCGGCCCGACTAACGACAACTCGAAAAAAAAAATTCAAGTCGTGCCCATCTCTACTTCTGACTTAAAGGCAGACTTTTACTGCTCATCCACTCAGAACAGGCCCTCAATACTCCAGAAAAACTGTCAGAAAATTCTTCCTAAATGTTTCAGGCTGGTTGCTTTTGTTAAGTGGATTAGTGCTAAAACCAAAAGCTTCCAATGGGAGAAGTTCTGCCCACCATAACCATCCTACAGGAAGTTTTTTCTTTTAAAGGACAGAAAAGCAGCATTATTGCCACTCTTTCTGACTATTGGCACAAATTTAAGCCTTGTATCACCTGGATGTGTGTGTGTGTGTGTGTGTGTGTGTGTTGTGTCATTACAGTCGTGACCAACTCTTCGTGACCCCATGTCCACTATTATGTCTGGATAGCAGACATAAAAACACCAATACTGTATCATTATCAAGGTGTAGTACATACGGAACAAATGCTCCATCTAGTGGAGCCTTTATTCGTCAGGATAGTTGTTTACAGACCCTCTTAATTTTTGAGTGCCTATGAACACTATTCATGAGTAACTAAAAGATGTTGAGGAAAAATATCTTTGTAAACATCTTGTTCACAAGTCTAGAATTGTCTGTTTCTCCAACACCCTAACCGTACCCTAATTATAACTCCCTCTTTAAGACGCATTTCCAAAATACATGCACAACCCAGTCAATTATCTGTAAGAGTCAAACCAGTTTTTTGCAGCCAAGTACACAGTTCCCATCTCCCTGTACTATTCATCAGAAGGAACAGATATCTCTCAAAATGTTAGGACAAATGTTTGTGTTTCACTTTGTTACAGCCATTTTTATGTGCTGTATATTACTTGCACACTAAGACAGTGTGGTATTTCTTGACATGAGTATGGACAATGCAACTCAGTCTGGCGCTTTTTGATTCTGATTCATAATTTATTTCCCTATTGCTGGGGCCTCTACTTTTTACTATCTGGAAATATTTGAACCGTGTTTTTCTTGTGTGGTCATTTGTTTCATTTTACAAAAGGGCAGGGGGCATAGTTCTAGGTCAGTGGTGGCAAATCTTCAGCACTCCAGATGTTTTGGACCACAACAGTCTTTTGTCATTGGCAATACAGGCTTGGAATTCTGGAAGTTGTGGTCCAAAACATCTGGAGAGCCAAAGGTTCACCATCACTGCTCTAGGTGGTGTTATAGTGACACATTATGCTAGGGGATGATGTTTTGGGATAGCAGAAACATCCATTCCAGTGATCTTTCTCCCTAGTTGTTCAAAATTAGTTTAGGACTGGTTGGCTTCTGCACAGATGAAAAACAGTTAAGAAGAGAAAGTCAGGTATCACCAGGTAGGCAGTATCAAAGAAAGGGTGTGTGGGCTGTGGGCACATTTCAAATCACATTAGATTGAGGACCTGTTTGAACGCTGGCACTGAATCAACTTGTGGTCTTTGTGTGATCACCTAAACCAGGGTTGGTGAATCTATGGCATGGGTGCCAAAGGTGGCACTCGGAGCCCTTTCTGTGGGCACCCGACATCGCCCCTTCACAGCCACCTGTATTCAGGTTAAATTGCTGTATTGGCACTTTGCGAAAAAAATTAGTAGGTTATGAATCGCAGTTTGTGCACTCGGTCTCTAAAAGGTTCGCCATCACTGTCCTAAACCATAAAAGAGACTGCAAAACAAGCTGCTGTAAGTATAGTCGCGCCCTTCCTTAGTGATGCTAAGATAGCACAAAGCCCCAACATGTGGAAGAGGAATTGCCCCAAGTTAAGAAATCACCATAGACATTACCGTCCTGTATGATTCAGCATGCAACCGATAACGTTTATGTCAGTATTAGAGATGGGCACGACTCAAAAAAATGGTGTTTCGTTTGTCGTTTGTCGTTTAGGGGGTCCGTTTCGGTTTGTTTTCATTTTTCGTGAATTTTTTGCAAAAAAAATTTGTTTTCATTTCGTTACATAATGAAACAAAAAACAAAAACAAAAACAAAAAAAGCTGTTTCGTTAGCATTCATTACAGTTCAATGTATTTGCCGCAACGAAAACGAAACGCACCACAAAATTTCTGTTGTTTTGGTTCGTTTCGTTTCGTTTTGGAGACAAAATTCGTTTTTCATTTCATTACGTGACGAAACAAAAAAACGAAAATGAAAACGAAAAATTGCTCGTTTCGTGCCCATCTCTAGTCAGTATCTTTACTTGAGACAATTTGCCTCCAAAATCTATGCTATCTGGACAGCTACACAAGAGGATTTTGGCCAATATTTCCAATGTTTGGATTTTACCAGTCTTACCTTTGTTGCTATTTCTTCTCACCTCTTCCTCAGTGTTGCCATTTGTTCTATTAATTCGGTGGATGGAATTTTAGAAACATGTCTGAGCCAAGTTCCCTTTTAAGGAATCCTTTTGGTAATTACAAGATCCTTTTTCCTATTCTTTTGGAAGAATAAAAAAATTATATTGTCTGATTTCTTTCCACTTCCTTGGTGTAGTCAGCACACAGCATATTCAGTGCCAAACATTATGTCAGTAAGCAAAGTTCTGCCAGTTGGTAAATCTGAAGTTACAATTTCAGCAGAATTGAATGCAAAATTTCCATGGATTGATAGCAATACTTATAGACTGACTCTGGTCTTTGAGCCTTCCACTGTTTTTTCAAATAGTGAAAGGGTTGTGGAGAGAATTACAAGTAATTGTGGGCGATCAAGTTTGTACTAAACTTTTAAAATCTTATACTCATTTTAATAACTGGAAATATAACTGCCAGGGAAGAGTTAAATATATAATTGCAGAAGCATTGTGACTTGGTTCAGAAGACTTGTGCTGTTTTGTCTCTTTGAACTCTTATGCCCTTCAGGTAATTACACCAGGTTGATCTCTAGTTTGCCTTGATTACAATTGCATATTTTTAATGCAAATAACAGAGATGTGGAAGACAAACCAGAAAAGGATGCCTCTCCTAGTCATTTGCAAATATCATATTAAGGCAAAATGTATTATTTATTTATTTATTAGATTTATATACCACACCATCTAGCAACAAGGCCACTGGGTGGTTTACAAAATTTAAATAAATACAGAATACGAAACATAACATGTAAGCAAACAGGTAAGAACAGAATTAGATTCATAGCATCTACTGGAAAGACATTCAGCCAAATTCTTGAATGCAAAAAGAGACTATAGTATATTTATTTACTGACTAGAACTGTTTCTATTCCACTTTCCACATAACTTACCTCTTCTCAAGACTGCAGGAAGCAACTTTCAGATAATAAAACAATAGCTATACAAACAAGCCACAAATGTCATGGCAGAAGACCTAGATACCAGAGTCATCTTAAGCAATCTTGGTTAATGTTTAAAAAGCATTACATTTCAGCAGTTGTGCTATTGATCAACTGGCCATGACCCCGTTTTAATTCCCATTTTATGAATTGTTGCAGTAGTGTTGCTTTGGATAAGGCAGTAACATCATTCTTTTATACTACATCTTGGACCAAATGGAATGCTATTAACTTTAGCTGAAGTTCTAAATTCTGAACAATCCCCTGTCTTCTATTGAAGTCTTTGAAAAGGGTATGCATCCAGAGGAACAACTTAGGCTGCCACCTCATGACCACTAAACACCGCTTCAAACAGCTGGAAAATGTGGCTCCTAAAATTGTGTTCCCACGGCCAGTGGGCTTTTTTAAAAAACAAAGTGCAACCACGCCCACTTTAGTGTGACCCAGTGAGTTTTTGGGAGGTACTGTTCTCATGTAGATTTTTAACCGGAACTTACATCTGTGGAGACTCTGAAACACTGCTTCATCTTTTTGTCCCTGTTGCAACACAGTCCTTTGGCCCTCCCCACAACACACACGCGCGCACACACACACACACACACACACACACACACACACACACACACACACACATACACACACATAGAGAGAGAGAGAGAGAGAGAGAGAGAGAGAGAGAGAGAGATGTCGGAGGCGGTGGCATGGGGATTCACCTTGAGAGGCAGCCTCTCCCACACAGGCTGCTCTTTCTCGTGGCTCCCTTTTGGAGGCACAATCCTCAGACGGTGGTGCTTCGCTCCCGCCCCTTCCACTGAGAAAACAGGGCTGGGGATCACCCTCTCCCCTCTCTTCTCCAGGCTGCCGAATAGCTGCAGCAAGCGCAATTGGGGAAAGTACTGTGGAAGCGGGGGGTGTTGTGTGTGTGTGTATATGGGTGGGTGGGTGGTCAGTGGGGTCATGGGGACACAGGAACTGCATCTTCACCCACGTGACCGTTACCGGGGGAAAGCCGGCTTTTATTTTGAGATGTTTTTTCCAGCCCTGAGAACTAATCCCTCAAGATGCTGTCTAATTTCGGCTAAGCTGTTCAACCACATGAAACGGACATAGGGCAGCTCCACACGCTGGAGTGTAAATATGCGCATGCTCACCCACATTATCTGTGTAGTGTTTCCCAAATATTCTCCAAGTGTTTATTTGTTAGAGCGGGAAGACCAACTGTTAAACAAAATAGTTGCAGTTAAAGTATAGTGCTTGCTGCAAGAAATAGAACTTTAAAAAAACCTCCAACAGGATCAGGCAATAGTTAGTAGTTCTATATTTGGTGGACATCAGTTCCACTTTTGATCTCACTGGCAGAAACTGTGTTGCACCAGCTTTAGCCATACTGCGAGCACTGAAATCAGTAACAACCAGTTAGTTAGGATCAGCCAATGTTCCACTGATTTAATTGGGTCTGCTGTAAATATAACCAAGTCTATATCAAACCATTTGTTATGGAGAAATACATAGCTACTGGTATTGATAGAAAGATGCTGTTATTAACAAAAATCAGTGGATGACCTCCCCGGGGTCTGGAGAAGTGAGCACAATGATTCATGATTGGGGTAGATTTTCCACTCCTTTTCGTTTACATGTCGCAATATAGGCACTTGTTTGTTTTCATAAAATTGTTCCTCATACAAAAGGGCTGAAGAGAAAGTGTTTGCATCAAGATAATTAAAATTCCATGTTAAAGAACACATGCTTCAATGATAATACTGAAGTGTACTCAGAGCTCGGCACCTGAAGACAATATATTCCCTGCCGTATATCAGTAAATGTAGGGTCACTGATTTGCCTTGCTCATCTGAATCACATTAAGCTACATGGCAGACAAAGCATTAAGGACGGCCTTCTGCCTTTTTTGCAAGTCACTGCCCCCTTTTCCAACAGACTGCTTTGTAAACTAGAAAGTGCTGCACCTGGATCTCAAAAGTGAAAAGAAACTTGCTCACCACTCAGGCATGAAGGGCTGTACATTTATATTCTCCAGCTCTGCAAATGTGTTTGCACAGACGCATTAACAGGAAACTGTGAGCAGATGCTTAAACTAATCTTAAAGCCTTGGCTGCTTTCACATTCAGAACTGAAGTTATTTATGCATATTATGTTATCAGCATACAGCAGGCTTACGTTCCTAGGCCAGGGCTTGGGTATTCAAGTTTCTGCTATATTTGCCACATATCACCAAATAAAAAATAAAAAACCCACTGAACAGGAAGTAACATAAACCTTTCTTCTTCTTCTTCTTCTTCTTCTTCTTCTTCTTCTTCTTCTTCTTCTTCTTCTTCTTCTTCTTCTTCTTCTTCTTCTTCTTCTTCTTCTTCTTCTTCTTCTTCCTCCTGTCTTTCTTGAGATCAAGAAAACAAGGAATCCTGCCTCTTAGATCCCTTGGTTTCTAAGCATCCTTATTCTCCCGTAACATGACAGACTGGAACATGCTAATGAAAAGTGATATACTGTACATTTAGGTATTTATACATATTTAAGTCTTTGTCTGATTCTGCCCTATTGCTCTCTCCAAAGAATTGCAAGGTGACAAACATCATCCATCTCTCTATTTTCATCCCCACAAAAGCCTTACCAGGCAGATTGGGTCTTTTAAGACTGAAAGGACCATCCCGTGAGGTTCAAGGCTGTCTTAGGGCTTGAATCCAGGACTCCACAGTCCTATGTCAACATTCTAATTTAGGACAACCCATTATCCAAGAAATGTGCACCTCATCCCAAAACATCTTGGTGAGGTGGCTCCATCGTCTTGGACCACATTCTGATCACTACAGCAAGTTGGTTCTCTCCATCCTTATGGTTCCAAATGCAAGAAAATATTGGATGGCAGAGGAAGGATAATGGAAACCCAGTCAGGGTAGGATTATTCAGTTGCTTAGAGAATGAATAAAAAACCTAGATGCAGAAAAATAAGATCAGGAAGAGGAAATGCCATTGTGACCGCATCGCAGACAGAACACTGGGTTTGCTGTTGGCATCCATATTCTTCCACAATATGGAGCCCATACAGACATAAAGTAAATGACTTTTAAGAGTTATCCCAATGTAATCAGAAAAATCTTACTGATTTGCTACTTTAAAAAATCCTAATTATTCCATACCCTATTATCATTTTAAAAACATGATTTTAACCAGAAGGCCCATTATTGCCAAAAAAATTTACTCTTGCTTTTTCTTCTCAAGAAAAGAGAAAGATACAATTCTATATTTTCCATCTAGTTCCATTGTTCTCTAATTGATCACATTTCTTTAGACTAGGCATGTCCAAACTTCAGCCCTCCAGATGTTTTGGACTGCAACTCCCACAGTCCTTTGCCATTGGCAGGCTAAGCTTAGAATTCTGGGAGTTGTGGTCCAAAACATCAGGAGGGCCGAAGTTTGGACATGCCTGCTTTAGACAAAGTGTCAATGCGAACAATTATTAATGGATTAGTACACTTCCATGCATGTTTATTCATAGACAAACCTATCATCCTATACCTACCTACCCATGAGTAAGCTCCAGCTGCTAATAAAATTGTGCTGTAAATTTTACAGTGTTTGAAGGGATTACGCAAAGGACTGAGCCTTAGCCTATTTGTCTTGTTTATCCCCTTCACATATATTTCTTCTTTGCAGTTCATTTTAGAAAATGCATATTTCAAGCTGTGCAGCCCCATACAACCCATTTTCCTATTTCTTTCTCTTTTTTTAAATGTGGCATAACTTGTACATACAGAGATAGAAAAACAAAGTGCTGATGTATGTTATGCCACAAAGTAAACCTGATTCCTCTCCCATTATGTTGCTCAATCATTGTGGAAATGTTAAATCACTCGTATTCCATGTTCTTGGAAGAGCACTAATAAGGGAAAAAAACATCTGTGGTGAGCTGTTTTCTAAGGGAAAACAAACATTTTGATTTAGTAGTATTCCTCTTCCAACCAAAAAAGGGCAAACCTTTTTTTCAGAGCAGTCCTGTCTACTTACCCTTGGAGTAAGCTTGTTGAATTCAATTGAACTTAGCTTCTAGACAAAAATGTACAGGACTGCACTATGGATTTATTTAGCTGTAATACTTATCAGGAGATCAAAAATGTTTTTAAAGTATTTGTGTTTCCTTCCTTTTTTCTTCCCCACCTTGCCATCACAATTACTTTTTTAAAAATAAGACAAAAACTGTAAACATTGAAAGCAAGTGGAGGGTCACGCTGATTGACTTTTGGCCTGAACCATTGGACAGCTTCTCACCAAAATTTCACGTCTCAAGAACCACTTACACTCAGCCTACCCTGTGGCCAACATTTCGGTCTAGAGAGACAACCACCAAGATCTAGATCACCCACAATGCCACCATTTCGTAGCTCGACACGTTAATCACAAAAGCAGCAATGAAACCTACTGTCACTGTGAGCATTAGCAAGCTTGCATCTTGAAGAAAAAGAAGATCCCCATCATGATTGTTAACAATGTTAAAAGCAGAAGTATTAACTGTATCTTTGGGGAAGAGTGCTCTCAAGGGAAATTAACTGTTGCTTGAACAGTTGCTAACTGAATCATGAATGTAGATCTGGCCCGGGAAGAGCAAAGCTCCTTTCTTCTACATCCTTGTGTCACCTGTAACAGAGCAAAGTGTCTGGGGTCTGCACTAGCAGTGCTTGACGTCCTATAGAGATGCAATCCTTCAAAATCCTCAATATCATATCAAGCATATATGACTGAGACATACAAAATAATGCAGGGCATGAGTCAAGTGGATAGAGGGACGCTCTTCCCCCTCTCACAGAATACCAGAACTAGGGGACATCCACTCAAATTAAGGGCTGGTAGAGTAAGAACAGACAAAAGAAAATATTTGTTCACCTAGCGCGTTGTTAGTCTGTGGAACTGCCTGCCACAGGATGTGGTGATGGCATCTGGCCTGGATGCCTTCAAAATGGGATTGGACAGGCTCCTGGAGGAAAAGTCCATCACAGGTTACAGACCATGACAGAGATATGTAATCTCCAGGCTTAAAACCGGGTACTTCAAGGACCAGATGCAGGGGAGTGGTATCAGGAGACAGATATCTAGCCTTCTGCACTCCCAGACACATTTGGTGGGGCCACTGTGAGATACAGGAAGCTGGACTAGATGGGCCTTTGGCCTGATCCAGCATGGCTCTTCTTATGTTCTTATGTTCAAGGAGAATAGTTTGAGGAATGCAGTATTTGAACATAATTATCTCTTAAAAGCCCAGTGAAAGCATCTGTATTTCTTCTACTGATGCCATTATTAGAAATAGTACCTCCTGAACCAGGGCTGGGGATTCTTTGGACCTTCAGATGTTGTTGCATGACCATGCAAGGTGGGAACAGTGGAACTTCAAAACAACTGGAGGTCCATGGGTTCCCCACCACCTGCCGTAAACCCATTCCCATCCACTAAATTCCCTCTAACCTCTGCCTTATTCAACAATCAAACTGACCAAATGCTTACCATGATTACATCTACTACTCCGTGTTATTTCAGCTTTCCCTTTCCATTTATCTTCATCTCTCCAAGTGAATTTCTGCCTCCTCCTCTCCTAAAAGAAGTCCCCAGTTTGGTTCATGCCAGCATGTTCTTTGGCATTTTTATCAGTTTTCCTTCAAGTAACTTTTTATAAGTAATGAAATAGATAGCTGGTTTCCTCTGGCATAGGAAAATATATTTTCATAGCATGTGATACAGATTATAATATAATATAATATAATATAATATAATATAATATAATATAATATAAATCACATTCAGAAGTTCATCTGTCAGGGCCTTGAGAGAAGCCTTTCCCAGTGGCCACAACCAGGCTTTAGATATGCTTTACCAAGTCAGGTTAACTTTGCTGAGGCAGTAAAAAGGTAGACAGGAAGATGACATGTTTTCTTCTACAACCAATCAGGCTGTATCATTCATTTGATTTTAAAAAGCAATTAAAAGGATTATTGTGTGAACTTTAGAGCAGTAACTGGGAAGGTAGAGTTCCTTTTTCAACACTGATTATACAGCAACTGGCTGTCTGAATAAAAAGAAAATAAAAGAGCGTAACTAAGAATCTATCGCTCTTTTGTGATACTTAATTCTTCCAAATGGTAGATTCAGTCTTGACACAAGTTCTGCCCCACACACTTTTCTAGTTCCTTTGTAAAATCTATTCTTGCTCTTTAAACCAGAACAAAGATTGCAAAATCTAGCCATTCTGTTTTTCATTCTTATCCTATCCTATCCATGTTTAAACTGTGCTTTCAAGTTTTATGCATACTGTGAAATCTTTTTTGAAGCACAAAAAGACAATACAGTACAGGCATCTGGAATACACTCACACACATACAAATAAAATCATACATGGCCTCCATCTTCCTTCCAGCCAGATGTGTCCCTGCTGCATTACATATATATAATATTCAAAGTAATTTGTGACCAGCCCTTCAGAAGCTCCCCCATTGCCTGAGAATAAGTGTGCAGGTGTGTACAGGTGTGTACAGCCGCAATCTGTATGCAGTGCATATGAATGTGCAAATGAACCATCTATCTGCAGATGCTGACTGTACATGCCTGCTACATGTAAGGTGCCTGTTATGGAGTGAGTGGGTGCAAATTGCCTGGCAATTGGGGCCCATGGAAATAGTGCCAGACATGAGATGAAGCTAGGGTATCATCTACAGCAGACTCATCACTGTCTTTCAGCCATGGCCTGGATCATTTCCACTCTCTAGAAGGAAATCAAGAGGCACTTTCTGGGGCAGGGACCCAAACCTTGTCAAGACCAGCTTTCTTGCCCCATTTTTAGTTGGTCCGAATGGGTAGAAAGAAAGCAAGATCCTTTCCAGAGGGCTTACCTCCAGCAGTGCTGTGAAGCAAATGGAAAACGAAAACTAAAAATTTGGGAAGTTGACCTACTTTGATTGACCCCTCCGGTATTGAGTGACATCCAGTGTGGTGTAGTGGACAGAGTGGTGAGTGGACTGGAATTCAGGAGATCTGGGTTCAAATCCCTGCTCAGCCAGGGAAACTCGGGGTGGGTGCACTGGGAAAAGCACTCCTGAGAGATCTCAACAAACCTTGGAGACCCTACTTGAGGCAAACATATGGGTGAGGGCAGAGCTGAGGGCAGAGGAACAGAAAGCCCCATCTTGGCATTGCGTGGGAAAGCCTTTGCGCCCGGTAAACTGCCAGGGCTACTTCTTCCAGACGGGCACCGAGGTGTCACCTCTCCCCCGGGTGGGGTGGGATCTTGGGGAAACCGGCAAGGCTTCTCAACCCGCGTTCCAGCCAGATGGAAACCGTCCGCGGCGCGCGAGGAAACCTGGCGACGGGGTTAGTGGTGGTGGCGGCGGCGGCGGCGGCTCTTAAGCCCCCAAGGTGCGAGCGGATCTCCGTCTTTCCTTCTCTCCTCTTCCTCTTGCTCCAAGTCCGGGCAAACGCCCGCTCAGCAGGCAAGCCGGCTCGCGTCACGTGACAGACTCGAAACATGAAACCGGCCCGGGCGCTCGGGCAAGTTTTGCGGCTTCTCCTCCGGCACACGCGGCCGACTCGCCTCCCTGCACGGGGGGTGGGGGGGGGGTGGTGTGGCTGCCCGGGCGCGGGAAGGTGGGGAAGCAGACGAGGGCTGGCTGGCGAATCCTCCTGGAACCCGTTCCCCCCCCTCTCTCTCTCTTTCTTGCAGCCTCTCTCAGATCCGCTGCCCGCCCGCCCCACTCTTCCTCTAGGGAGCTATAGGAGGCGGCAGGTGCCCTCTGGACTCGGAGGCGACCGGCATGGACAGGCTCAATAAAATCACGGTGCCCGCAGGACAGAAGTTCAGGTACGATTCGGAGTGGCTCCTAACTTTTTCCCAACCACCCGGCCACTTTCCAACACCCTACACCCCACACCCCACCCCGCGTCTCTTTCGTCCCCTTCTATGAATTAGAAGAGGTCCTTCCTTTGCCCATGCTGGTCGACAGGGCAGGGGCACACGGGGGCAGAAAGCAGCCACGCCGCAGGGAAAACGATTCCGGGGGGGGGGGCGCGTCGGGGGTAATAAGCTTTTGGATTCCCTAGGAAGCTGCTGGGTTCCGGTGCCTTGGTGTGACAAGGAAATATTTAACCTGGTGAATCTTTCGCCACTGCTTAAGCCTTTGTGCTGGGAGATGTGGTATCAGCTGACTAACGCCAAGCCGGTCGTAAAAAGACAAACGAGGATCCAAGCACAAAAAGTCCCTGATTTCCTCCTGAGTGCAGATACTGTACGGGAAATTAGCATCGGGTCATAATCGGCAATCATCCTTCATTAGCCGTGTTAGGTTTGCATCCCAAGAAGTGGAGGGCAGTCCACGGAAGCTCATGCCAGAGGCGACTAAGGTGCCACAGGACTCTTGGACTTTCAGAGCTGCTTTGTCCTGGAGACCTGCTCTTCCGTGGACACTTAACCAGGGCCTCTGTCTAGAGACTATGCACAGGTACTGTTCAACTTGGCAGGGCCCTTATTTACAGAATCTGTGCACAAATTTTGTGGCAATGTAAGATTTGCAAAAACAAGATCCGCAGTTTCTGTTGGCAAGGTGGTGTGGGCAGAAGGATTGCATGCCTAGCAAATAGATTTAGAACAACTCCAGCATTACATGGGAAAGTCAGCTATTGCTTCCACCTGCAAATGCATCATGTCTTGATTCCATCCCTAGCTCTTTATTATGATTTTTTTTTCATTTGTAATGTTTAGATGCTGTTTCCTAAACAAAGATTACAAAGACGTTTGTATAAACAGCTAGCTTTAAAAGTAATATAAAATGACTTCTAAAATAAATATCTAAAACCAATTAAAACATTTTGCAATTAATACCCATGTTTATATGCCTAGGAATATTATATCACTTTAACAAAACAACTTGGCTCCAACAGCATTTCACCAAGTTATTTTGTGAACAATTAGTTTACAACAAACTCTGCTTCTATGGAATAAGGCATCCATGTTGAAATTCCTGTCATAATACACTGAACAAAAACATATCAAACTGAATATCTCTTAATTCTACTGGACTGTATATTGTCCCTCTTTGCTGTAAGCCGCCTTGGGTCCTTTTCCAAGGAGAAAGGAGAGATAAAAACACTCAAAATAAAATAAAATAAAATAAATATGTGGAATCTGACTGTTCACACTGAGGTGTGTCCCAGCATCTCTAAAAGTACGTCAGGTTGGGGCCAGGGGGAGAGATTTGGCTTTTGTGGTTAGCAAGAAAGAGACAGGCATTGATTTTTCAGTAAACATTAATTCCGTTCAAAGTAAGCTTTGTGAGAAGACTCAGTCCAGTATTTCCCTATAGTACTTGAGAATAGTAATATTAATAATATACTATTAAGTCAGTTCTGGCAGGATATGGATTATTCAGAAGTGGTTTCCCATTCATGTCTTCTGGGCGGTACCCTGGGACCATGCAGCTTGCCCAAGGCTACAAAGAGCGGGTCTTCTTATGGGAAAACCCAACCTCTGGCAACCTCACTCAGGGCCTTTTTACACGACCCCTAAACTCCGCCGCAAATGGCTCCCAGCTCCGGAGCTTAAAATTGTTTACCCACCAGCTCTGGAGTTTACTGAAAATTAAGTGCGACCACGCCCACCTAAGCGGGTCCCAGCGCACTTTTCATGTACCTGCTATCCAAGCATGAAAAATCTTGATGTGGATGTGCCGAGCTCTCCTTGCTTCTTTTTGTTGTTGTTTTTTGCCTCCCGCCCCTTTAAGAGAAGGAACCAGGAAGTGACGGGGCTCCCGGCACCGGGAGGTAAGCCTTTATTCTTTTGTCCCTTTTTTTCTCCCTCCCCTCACGCAGCCATCAGCCAGGAAGTGCGGAGGGGTGGGGACGGACGAAGAGCGACAAACCCCTAAGATCTCTGGTCCGAATGTAAGGGACCAGCGGATCTTAGGGGTCGTGTAAAAGCGCCCTTAGTGAGCTATTTGGCTAATGACTTGAGAATAACTAAAGCTCAGGACAGTTCAATTCCAGTCATATTTCTTTCCTTTCAGTCTCCCGATGGCCAAGAGCCATCACTGTTCTGGCTATACCTCGGCACTAGACCTCTCTACCAATGGGACACTCACTTCATCTTCTTTTTTTGAACAGTGGGGAAAATAAACACTGTTGTTCTTTTTTAGGAAGGTCTGGAAGTTGAGTCATGGCTACTGGACTTCTTTTTTGAGAGATAGAAACGTTTTGCTGCTCATCCAAACAGCTTCATCTGATGAAGCTGTTTGGATAAGCAGCAAAACGTTTCTATCTCTCAAAAAAGAAGTCCAGTAGCCATAACTCACCTTCCAGATAAACCCACCTGGATGACTGAGAATCTTCATAGGCATATTTTTAGGAAGGTGTTGGGGTTCTGAATCATTCCATTATTTGGCAGGTTTTGTCTCTCATTTTCCAATTATTTACCTTTTGGTGTGTCTTAATTCTTTTCCATTGTTGTTTTGAGTACATAGCCCACTGTCCTGTTGGAGGGGGAAAAAACTATGTGCCATATAGATCACAAAAGGGGTTTTCCCATTTTGGCAAGTTGCCCATCATGCAGCTGGTCATGCAGTGGATACGGAATCAGTTCACTACCCAGTCATGCAAAGGACAGCGTGCCAAATGGAGGAACCTTTTGCACAGTTAGTGCCCTGTGTGCAGCTTTCACCAGCAAGATTTTGATAGGTTTCAATTGTTGTTTGACACTATTAATATTTTCTTTGTTAATCCACTCTTGACTCCTCTGAAAAAAGGCGAGATACAAATGTTTTATGTAAAAGTATAAATTAAAATGATGTTTTTCTCTTGAGAACCTCTGCATATTATATAATGAGTGGCCTGTGTGTAGTACAGTAGTTGCTGAACATTCAGCATGATGTTATTTATTTATTTATTTATTTATTTATTTATTTATTTATTTATTTATTTAGTGGATTTCTATACTGTACCCCCAAGCTTAACTCAAAGAACAGCTCCAGGCGGTTGATGTCTTAAATAGGCAAGAACTGGCAGATATATAATGTGGACAATATGTTTATTTCACTCATTTGGAATATGCATATCCAGTCCTATATTATGTAATTTCAGGGTGGGTACAACAAGTACAACTATTCTCCTGAATAGCGAGGAGAGACAGGACAGCCTTCGTGAACAAACAGTACAAAGAAATAGAGGGGGGGAAATAGAAAAAGAAAAACCAGAGATCTGTTCAAGAAAATTAGAGATATTAAAGGGGCATTTCGTGCAAACATGGATATGATAAAGGACAAAAATGGTAGGGACCTAACAAAGAAATAGAGGAAAGCAATAGAAAAAGAAAAACCAGAGATCTGTTCAAGAAATTTGGAGATATTAAAGGGGCATTTCGTGCAAACATGGATATGATAAAGGACAAAAATGGTAGGGACCTAACAAAGAAATAGAGGAAAACAATAGAAAAAGAAAAACCAGAGATCTGTTCAAGAAATTTGGAGATATTAAAGGGCCATTTCATGCAAACATGGATATGATAAAGGACAAAAATGGTAGGGACCTAACAGAAGCAGAAGACATTAAGAAGAGATGGCAAGAATACACAGAGGAAATCTATCAGAAAGCTCTGGGTGTCCCTGATAACCAAGATAATGTAGTTGCTGACCTTGAGCCACACACCCTAGAAAATGAAGTCAAGTGGGTCTTAGAAGGTCTTAGAAAGCATTGCAAACAACAAGGCCAGTGGAGGTGATGGCATTCCAGTTGAACTATTTAAAATCTTAAAAGAGGATGCGGTAAAGGTGTGACATGCAATATGCCAGCAAATTTGGAAAACTCAGGAGTGGCCAGAGGACTGGAAAAGATCAGTCTACATCTACTTCCACTTCATTGACTATGCCAAAGCCTTTGACTGTGTGGACCACAACAAACTATGGCAAATTCTTAAAGGAATGGGAGTACCTGACCACCTTATCTTTCTCCTAAGAAATCTATATGTGGGACAAGCAGCAACCATCAGAACTTGATATGGAACAACTGACTGATTTAAAATTGGGAAAGGAATATGACAAGGCTGTATACTGTCACCTTGCCTTTTTAATTCATGCAAAAGACAGGACTGGATGGATCACAAGCCAGAATTAAGATTGCCGGAAGAAATATCAACAACCTCAGATATGCAGATGATACTACTCTGATAGCAGAAAGTGAGGAGGGTGAAAGAGGAGAGCAAAAAAATTGGGCTTAAGCTCAACATCAAAAAAACTAAGATTATGACCACCAGTCCCATCACCTCCTGGCAAATAGAAGGGGAAGAAATGGAGGCAATGACAGAGTTTATTTTCTTGGGCTCCTTGATCACTGCAGATGGTGACTGAAATTAAAAGACGCCTGCTTCTTGGGATGAGAGCGATGGCAAACCTAGGCAGCATCTTAAAGAACAGAGACTTCACTTTACCGACAAAGGTCCAGATAGTCAAAGCTATGGTTTTTCCAGTAGTGATGTATGGAAGTGAGAGCTGGACTATAAAGATGGCTGATTGCCACAGAATTGATGCTTTTGAGCTGTGGTGCTGAAGGAGACTCTTGAAAGTCCCCTGGACTGCAAAGAGATCAAACCTATCTATCCTGAAAGAAATCAACACTGAATGTTTACTGGAAGGACAAATTTTGAAGCTGAGGCTCTAATACTTTAGCCAACTCACGAGGAGAGAGGACTCTTTGGAAAAGTCGCTGGTGTTGGGAAAGATTGAAGGCAAAAGGAAAAGGGGACAGCAGAGAATGAGATGGTTGGATGGTATCATCAATGCAACCAGCATGGATTTGACCAAACTCTGGGAGGCAGTGGAAGACAGTAGGGCCTGTCATGCTCTGGTCCATGGTGTCATGAAGAGTTGGACATGACTAAACAACAACAAAAAGAACAATGTAAAACAATGTAAAATTTTAAAATATAGAACTTTTAAAAAAACAAAGAATTTAAAATATGAGAGACAAAAACATTTAGAACTACAGTACTAAGGCATACATAATCGTGTGCTTCTTAAATATTTTGCTTGGTAGTGTTTAAAGCACTTTCTGGGTGATTTACAATTTAATTATGCAGGCTACGCATTGCCCCCCTCTCCCCCCCCCCCAAAAAAAATAAGATGAGTACACAGTTTACTGGACTTCAATATGACTACCTGGGATTGAACCCAGGTTGTGAGCAGAATTTCGGCTACAGTACACTAGTTTAACTTTGCACTATGAGGCTCTACATATTATCCAAAACATACTAAAGCCTTCAACCCTTCAACTGTGAAGACACTGGTGAACAGGCATGTTTTGATTTGGCACTGAAATGAAACCAGTATCAGTGCAGATCAGGCTTTCACGGAAAGAGCATTCCACAGCCAATGTGTAACCAAGAGAAAGCCCTCTCTTGCATCTCCACACAATGTTCCAGTCTCAGTGGACCCAGAGGAAGGCTTCCCCAGCAGATCTTAATGATTGGACAGATATACAGTAGTATATCACAGAAGTGAGCACACCCCCTCACATTTCGTAAATATTTTAGTTTATATTTCCATGTGACAAAACTGAAGAAATGACACTTGGCTACAATGTAAAGCAGTTAGTATACAGCAGGCATGTCCAAACTTTGGCCCTCCAGATGTTTTGGACAGCAACTCCCACAGTCCTTTGCCATTGGCAATCTAAGCTTAGAATTCTGGGAGTTGTGGTCCAAAGCATCAGGAGGGCCGAAGTTTGGGCATGCCTGGTATACAGCCTGTCTAACAGTATAAATGTGCTGTCCCCTCAAAATAACACAACACACAGCCATTAAAAGATATACTAAAATATTTACAAAATCTGAGAGGGTGTACTCCTGTGATATACTATATAAGGAGAGAGAGAGAGACTACCAAATTTGTCTGCCATTCATTTCTAAGTAGCCGTAGCTGAGTAACATGGCCTAAGAATATTTTGGCTTATTTCTGAGCATTAATTTTCGGTGCTTTGGAAAAAATTAATTTCTGGAGTTGCTCGTGAGTAGCTTAGAGCCAAATGACAAATATAGTCCATCTTCAATGTATAAAGTGAAGAAAATTGGTATACCCCCTCCCAATTCTATGCTAATAGAGTCTGAACTGGCAGTGACTATCTGAAGGCACTGATAGAGGGGACTAAACTACCATCTAATGTACAATAGTTGGTAAATTATTATATATATTTTGGAAAACAGTTCTCTCCAGGAAATCTAGGAAGCATTTTACCAAAATACTGTACCAAAATAATTTGAAATCCACTTTCATGTTGAAACTTCACTTCTGGAACCATTACTTGTGAGGTAATTTAATGTTACCAGTTGAACACTTCTAATGTGGAAATGACTGAAATTGCTGTTGAACAAACAAGAAAGCAAACTAAATCATGCCTTGAAGGAGAGACAAAAAAGCATGGAGAAGGATAGGCACAAATGTAGAAAGTCACGTAAGACACTATAGTCAGATTAGCAGAAAAATATGAAAACAAACAGTGCAGAACTTGGCACTTATACACATACCTTTGCCCCCTCTGGAAAAGCCCTAGCTGAGAGATCTTGGTGTTCTTATAAATAAGTTTGTTGCTTACCTAGTGCGTGACATCTGTAAGAAAAAGTTAGATACAGGTATGGATGTAATTGAGAAAGGAATATATTTTTTAAAAAAAATCACATGGATATCAACATCATAATGGCGTTGTATAAATCTGTATAAGAAAGCTGCTGTGACAGTTACTTAGTGTTTGGGAGAAACATGATTAACTCCAGTCAAGTTGTGGAATCTTCTCCTGCTTGGTATCTGTTTGTACAAGAGGGAATTCTAGAGACCATCTGGACTGCTGACATTATTGTTGTCAGCATTCAGGCTGCCCTAACTATGTAAAGCTTGACATTCTTTTCCCTGTAGGCTCTGTGGACATGATATGACAAAGCGTTTTGAATCATATGTAAATGTAGTATCTCGTATTTAGAACCAGAGTTTTTCTGAAGGATTGAACAGGCTTTTCGTTATTTTGAGGATAGTTCTTCTTATCTCTTTAAGGTCTTGTCAAGGTGAGGCCAATTGTTTAGTCCAGCTCTCTCTCTTATTCATTTATTAGCCTTTAAGATCACTAATAAAGCCAGTACTTCACAGCATCTAAACAATCAAATAGTTACTATTACTTTTCAGAATAACTGGAAGCACTTCTGACACTTACATACTAACCCATTGCTCCAGTCAGAGTAGCTACAGTAAACTCCCACCTATCGCAGGGGTTAGGGACTCGACCTGACCCGTGATAATTGAAAATCTGCAATATGCGGGTGCAGGACTGGGTGGGCTCTCTGGGGGCTCTTGTACTTACCCCAGGCCTGGTGCTGCCCCGAATGGGCCTGCAAGCGGCTTCCTGGGCCCCTGAAGGCCCCAAAAGTGTTTTCTAGTGATCCGGAGGTCACTTCTGGTTTACTGGAAGTCACTTCCGGTTTGCGGGAAAACACTTTTGGGGCCTCCGACAGGCCCGGAAAGGCTTTTCCTCCTTACCGCAGAGGGCCTTTTTTTTTCATATACTGCGGACCTGCGATATACCGGGACTGCATTATATGAACTGCAAAAGAGCGGGGGACAGCTGTACTCCTAATGTTTGTACTAGGACACTGGCCATACTTATACTGTATATTAGGTGTACAATAATGGTGGTCCCTGTAAAAGAACAATGTCTAAGTTTGTACACATTCCAGCTAAAAGAAAGGAACTTAACCAATCTCACCAGCACAACAAATATTTTGCTATTTTTCCTTCATCTCTGTGAGCAGGTCTAGTGATAGCCTCCGGACTGTAAAAGGAATATCACTAGGAGAGTCCGCAATCTTCTGCCTTCCTTTTAGCCAGTTCATTATATAAACAAGCACCTGTCTGTCTTAATAACAAGCTTTATCCCTTTTACTTTCATAGAACTACTCATGCTGAAAAGAAATTGTTTTGGCAACCTTTCCCATTACAGTTTTAAGCCCACTCATTTAGAGGCACGCCTCAGTGCCATAAGTGGGACCTCATTTTGGGCTTGGGTTGCTTGGCAACCAGTAACCTTGGTTCTCCACATCTGTATAGCTTGCTCAGGGGAAAGGGTGCAAGGGCTTCCGATGTGGAAATTAAGGAGGGGGAGGCCGTGAAGGGAGGAGAGAAAGAGAATGAAGGAGAGTTGAAGACAAAGGACATAATCTTTATGTTTATTTTTGTTAAACCATAACATTGGAAGTTTGGGGTGGGGGCTGTTGCAAGAAGAACTTTCCTGGAAACTATTTTTTTAAGGCAAGGCTTAAAATATTGCTTTAAGATGCGATTCTGTGCCCAATTTCCAAGGAATTTGCTCCACTGAATTCACTCGACCTATACATAATTAAAACTACATTGAACTGAATTCACTGGGACTGCCTCTGATTGCACAAGAACTAGAATATGGGGATGTTACATTTTTGCCCTACAGGATGCAGATTTCAAGATGCTGGCTGGGAGATTCAGGAAATGATAGGAATGTATAGGGTAGAACTGCCAGCTGCTTTCAAATCCTTCAAAATGTTTTCTGTTAAGCAATAAGATAAGTAAATCTGTCAATTTACACACTACTAGATAATCACACCCCTTGGTTATTCCATCTAATAAAAATCTTGTTTTTGTACCTGAGGGGTGGACATGAGCACACATAGTCTTTTTATGTTAGTGTAGCCTGCATCCATTGCCATGTTGTCAGAAGGGGAGTGTCCTCCACCAGCACCAGTGCATATGAGGGGTCCTTACGCAGCCTTTTTGTTGGGGGCTAATAAATTTTCCTTTGCTTGACACTAGAAGAGCCTTTGCTAGTTTTAAAGGCCTTTGGCAGGCAATCCCACTGTTCTTAATGGCTGCAGATTTGCACTCCAGCCAATTTCAAGGACTTTACTACTGGGTCTTTTGTATATCTGTGTGATAAAAAAGACCAGTTAAATGTAACTTCATCCCCACCCCACCCCTTGTATTTATGATTGCAGCTCTTGCTGGTTCACTACTTAACCAACGAATAGACAATAGGAGTTTGCAACCATGAAAACCTTTCACTCATGGACCTTGTCATATTCCCTGGTCCTCTGTTTGCCAATAGTTGCATGCCTTATTTAGAGTTTCTGATACCTGCCAAACAACAATAACAAAAAAACTATTATGACTTTGTCTCAGTTTAAGTGATTACCTTCAAAACACTTGAATGGTAGAATTACAAGGGCTCTAGAAAGATTATGTTATTCTTTTAACTCTTTAAAGATAGATCTATTCTTTTTTTTACACTGTAATTTTCATTGTAGCTTTATGTTTATATTATTTCCCTTCCAGAATCCTTTCCAGGTTGATGCACAGATATTTTGCTGTGATCTTGTGTGTTTGGTTTGCACAAATCATTTTTAATTACAGGATAAATTATAAAGTTTCTATATATTGGCATATCTCATAGATCACAGTTAAATAATTGGTACGTTTTACATTAGATTTAGGAATGTTGAATATGACTTTTAAATTTCATACTTCTACTTTGTGTGTAGTATTTTATATTTCCACTTAGTCAAATGATCAGTTGACTGGAAATAAACAAATTCATTTGTACTTAATCAGTTTTCCATTTTTAAACATAATTGGCAAGTAAAGTTAGAGCTTTTACATTGGCTAATTAATTGCCTGTCATTTAAGTAATTGATTAATATTACATAATATTACAGATTTCGTGGATCCATTTCAGTCTGGGTTCAGGCCAGGTTTTGGTACAGAGACTGCCTTGGTCTCCCTGTATGATGACCTCTGCCGGGAGAGAGACAGGGGGAGTGCGACCCTGTTTATACTCCAGGACCTCTCAGTGGCTTTCGACACCATCGACCATGGTGTCCTTCTGGATAGGCTGGCCAGGTTGAGGATTGGAGGCACTGCTTTGCTGTGGTTCCGATCCTTCCTGGCTGACCGTGTCCAGAAGGTGGTGCTGGGGGACAGTTGCTCTGCCCCATGGTGTTTATGTCATGGGGTTCCTCAGGGCTCTATACTGTCTCCCATGCTTTTCAACATTTACATGGAACCGCTGGGAGAGGTCATCAGGAGGTTTGGGCTGAGGAGTCAGCAATATGCTGATGATACTCAGCTCTACCTCTCGTTCTCCACCAATCCAGGTGAGGCGGTTTCCGTGCTGAACTCATGTCTGGGGCAGATAATGGACTGGATGAGGGTTAATAAATTGAAACTCAATCCAGACAAGATGGAAGTGCTGTTAATGGATGCTTCGCCAGACAGGTTAGAGGGCCATATTCCTGTCTTGGATGGGATTGCACTCCCCCTAAGGGACAGGGTCCGTAGCTTGGGGGTGCTTCTGGACCCCAGTCTAACTCTGGAAGCCCAGGTGGACTCGGTGGCCAGGGGTGCCTTTCTTCAGCTGTGGAAAATATAACAGCTCCGCCCCTACCTAGACAAGCAGAGCCTCATGACAGTTACGCATGCACTGGTAACATCCCATATTGATTACTGCAATGCACTTTACGTGGGGCTGACTTTGAAGACGGTTCGGCGATTGCAACTGGTTCAGAATTGTGCAGCGTGGCCGGTAAGCGGTGGGGCCGCCAGGGATCACATCACGCCAATTCAACGTAACCTGCATTGGTTACCGGTTGCTGCCCGAGCCCAATTCAAAGTGCTTGTTTTGACATATAAAGCCCTAAATGGCTTAGGACCTAGATACCTGAAGGACCGCCTCCTTCCATATGAACCTACCTGGCAATTAAGATCGAGCCAGGGGGCCCTCTTGAAAGAGCCATCTCTCAAGGAGGTGAGAGGGATAGCTTGTAGAATAAGGCCTTCTCAGCAGTTGCCTCCAAGCTATGGAATGCCCTCCCAAGTGAGATCCACCTGGCACCAACATTGATGACATTTCGGCACCAGGTAAAAACCTTACTGTTCCAGAAGTTTTTAAATTGATGCAACATAGACTGTGGGTCCTCTGATGGCAATTTTAGTGTAATGATTTTAGTGTAAGGTTTTTATTATTGTTTTAATTATTTATTGATATTTTATGTTTTAACTGTTTTAATTCTTTGATTGTAAGCCGCCAAGAGACCTTTGGGTAGTGGGCAGCATATAAGTTGTATAAATAAATAAATAAATAAATAAATAAATAAATAAATAAATAAATAAATAAATAAATAAATAATTGAATGAATGAGTGTACAGAAATAAATTTCTATGAAAAATTTACCCAAGCCAACTCTCTCTCTCTCTCTCTCTCTCTCTCTCTCTCTCTCTCTCTCTCTCTCTCTCTCTCTCTCTCTCTCTCTCTGTGTGTGTGTGTGTGTGTGAGAGAGAGAGAGAGAGAGGGTGAGTAGCTGCAGCAGAACGTGGATGAGAATAAATGCCCCAATACTTACCAAACTGGTGGTAAGAAAAACACTGTACAAGACATTCCCGTGTTATAATTGGGTGTGTGTATTTTTGACATCAGGGAGCCTCAACTTTTGATCCTCCAGAAATTTATATTTTGAGTTTCAGATACCATAAATTGAACTATCATTTTTATTTGATGCCCCTGAAATTACTTTTTATTGAAAATTCTTATTCATTTGTTGCATATGAAATAAGAAAACAGTGTAAGGCAAGGGATTATTAAAGAGGAAACAGAGATTGCAGAGAGACTCAATGAATTCTTTGCTTCAGTATTCACTGAAGAAGACGGAGACCACAAACCCCAAATATAACTTATCTTCGTAGGGAGAGAAACTGAAGAATTAAGGCAGATAGAAATAAACAGGGAGGAGGTCCTTGCATGTCTTGTTAAACTAAATGCTAACAAATCACCTGGACCAGATGGCATCCATTCACGAGTTCTCAAGGAACTTAAAGATGAAAATGCTGTTGTCTTAGACAAAATATATAATTTTTCTCTCAAATCCGGCATTATGCCTACTGACTGGAAGGTCACAAATGTAACACCAATCTTCAAAAAAGGATCCAGAGGTGATCCAGGAAATTACCGACCAGTCAGTTTGACATGTGTCCCAGGTAATGTAATGGAAACCATCCTAAAAAATAAAATTAATAGGCACATAGAAGAGAAGGCACTGCTGAAGGAGAGCCAGCATGGCTTGTACAAGGGCAAATCATGCCTTATTAATCTCTTGGAATTTTTTGAGAGTGTCAACAAGCATGTGGATGAGGGAGATCCAGTTGACATTGTTTATCTGAATTTTCAGAAGGCTTCTGGCAAGGTCCCACATCAAAGTCTCTTGAATAAACTTGCTAGTCATGGAATAAAGAGAAAAGTTTTGTCCTGGATCAGCAACTGGCTAAGGGACAGGAAAGAGAGAGTAGAACTAAATGAAAACTTCTCCAAGTGGAGGGAGGGAAAGAGTGCGACACACCCCCCAAGGTTCAGTACTGGGACCCCTGCTTTTCAACCTCTTCGTAAATGATCTAGAAGTAGGAGTGTGACAAACCCGGCAGACAGGAGTGATGAATATACAAATCATCAGCCAATCCCAGCAGGAGGGCGGGGAATGGTATGATAGAAAAAGGGTGGAGCCTAGAGAGTTCAGTTCAGTGAGTTGAGTTAAGTTGAGAGTGAGTGCTGGGAGAGAGCACTGCTCTGTGAGAGTTCTGTCAGGCAGTGAGGGCTATACTGTTTACTAGTTATTGAAGACAGGGAGGCTTGTAGAGCTGATTAAATCTATTACAGTATATGTTAAAGGCAACGCATACCATCCTCAGATATTGTTATATTTATTATCTTCTCAATAAACTTTGTTATTATTTTTATATTATTCATCTGAGTCTGTCCCAATTCATGAGGCGATGAGTTTAAAAGGTGGCAGCATTATTAAGAGAATAAAAGGTGGCAGCAGTACCATTTTCCATCACAGAATTCAGTGTGTAAAAGGGAGGTGTCGTCACAATTTAGTGGCACAGCAGTGGGATGTCGAACTAAACCCGGTTGTGCCTATGAAAACCCAGTTTGTGAAAGGGGTGACGTCACAAGGAGTAAGGTAGCCAAAGTTGCCTATGACACTAAATTATACAAGGTAGTAAAAACTGAGAGAGATTGTGCGGAGCTCCAGAGGCATCTCTTGACACTGCAGGAGTGGGCAAACCAGTGGCAAATGAGCTTCAACATTAGTAAGTGCAGATTGTGCACGCTGGGGCAAAAAAAAAAACCCAATTACATTTATAAACTGATGGGGTCTGAACTTTCTGCAACAATCCATCATTATGGATGCCTAAGGACAACCTCCGGGATGGAGAGAGAGGCAGGATATCTCTCAATGCCATTTGCAGGGAAAGTAGGCAGGTGAAGACATCTGCTTGGGAATACCCTGAAGCAAATGGTGAGCCACTGTGTGAGAGAGAATGCTGGACTGGATGGGCTGTGGCCTGTTCCAGAAAGGCTGTTTTTATGTTCTTATGTTCCTATATAGCCATTACATTTTAAAAAAATGGAAGGAAGTATCCTTTGTACTGCCTTTTAGAAATATGAGATGCATATTTAAATCATCATGTGCCATTAAGTCAACTTGATTTATGGGTTTTCAGGGTTTTCCAGGTAGATGATACTCCATAGTGTTTACCCTTCCCTTCTTCTGGGGGTACCCTGGGATTGTGCAGCTTGCCCATGTCCACACAAACTGGGCTGTAATCCTAGGGGCCACAATGGGAAATCAAACTTCCAACCTCTGACTCCACAGCCAGATTCCTAACGCTAAACCACTGAGCCACCTGGCCAGAACTCCATATTTATAGTCCCATGTAGAGATGGGCACGACTTAGCGGTATTCCCGTTTCCGTTACTCGTATCCGTTACTCTACGGAAACGGAAACGGGAATTACTCCACCAGAATTCGAGCTCGAACCGACGAACGAACAATTTGGTCTGATTTGTCGTGCTCGTTACTTGCATCGCGGCGATCGCGCAATGCCAAGCGGCACATAAAAAAAGTTTTTAAAAGTTAAAAAAAAAAACGATTCCCAGCCCTAAAAGTAGGCGAAAACTGTCTGAGGGCACCTACCAGGCCAGAAGGGTGTTTTATTTGGGGGGGGGTTCCCCGCCCCCCTCTCCTTGGCTATTGCTACTGCTGCGCTGCTGGTACCAGGCTGGGAGGGCGCATCCATTTGCCATGCAGTGCGGGGGATCCAAAATGGCGACCGCAATTTTTTTTTTTAAATCGTTGCCCAAAACCCCACCAAAGCTCACAGACACATGCGACCATTAGCTATTTTAAATGCTTGAATTTTTACAGTAGCAGCAGTGGGTTTTTCTTGCAAAAAAAAGTCTCCGTTGATTTTATTTTATTTTATTTTATTTTTTTACACCTGCGCATTCGCAATGATGGGGGAGCCATTCCACCAATCGCATGGCCAGGTTTTGCTGACTGTACCAGGCTGGGAGGGCGCATCCATTTGCCATGCAGTGCGGGGGATCCAAAATGGCGACCGCAATATTTTTTTTGAAATCGTTGCCCAAAACCCCACCAAAGCACCACAGAAACATGCGAAAATTAGCTATTTTAAATGCTTGAATTTTTACAGTAGCAGCAGTGGGTTTTTCTTGCAAAAAAAGTCTCCGTTGATTTTATTTTATTTTATTTTATTTTATTTTTTTACACCTGCGCATTCGCAATGATGGGCTCGCCCATGGGAGTGTGGACCATGCAAAGTTTTGGAGCCATTCCACCAATCGCATGGCCAGGTTTTGCTGACTGTACCAGGCTGGGAGGGTGCATCCATTTGCCATGCGGTGGGGGGGATCCAAAATGGCGACCGCAATATTTTTTTTGAAATCGTTGCCCAAAACCCTACCAAAGCACCACAGAAACATGCGAAAATTAGCTATTTTAAATGCTCGAATTTTTACAGTAGCAGCAGTGGGTTTTTCTTGCAAAAAAAAGTCTCCGTTGATTTTATTTTATTTTATTTTATTTTATTTTTTTACACCTGCACATTTGCAATGATGGGCTCGCCCATGGGAGTACACCATGCAAATTTTCCACCAATCGCATGGCCACTTGTCCAGGTTGACCACAGAGACTTCTGGGATGTGCCAATCGGGCATAAACAGCCCACTAATCGTAGCCCAAACCCGAACCCTAAGCCTAAGCCTAACCCATACGCCAGTACACTGTCCTTCTAAGTGGGTCAGAGAGGCACCCAGAGGTGCACCCCAATACTCACCCTAACCTCACCCGTAACTAGCCTAACCCTAGCCCTTGCGCTAACTCGTCTTAACCCTAAGCCAGATCTACTTGCATTGCACTACATGCAAGTACGTGAGACACAGCGGGTGCAAAGAGTCTGCCAGTCCGTCACTTGTGGCTCTGGCTGACTCCTGCAGCTCCCTCCAGGAGCCCGCTACCCCCTCCCCAAACCAGTACTAACGACAACGAAAAAACGAACCGACTAATTTTTGCAAATTTTCGCAAAAAACGGAAACGAGCCGAAACAGAACCGGCCCGACTAACGAGAACTCGAAAAAATTTTTTTCAAGTCGTGCCCATCTCTAGTCCCATGTAAAAATGTAACCAGAGCAAGAAAAAGGAAACAACATGCAGTACTTAATTGGTTTAAAATGTATATTAATTGTGTATCGGCACAATAGTGTTAAATATGCTGTGTTAGTGGAAATATTATAGAGTACTGACCGATGTCTATTATTTGCATCTAAAAATTATCGTGTACTATCTTCCAGATTTTGACAGCAGCTGTCGGAGCAGAGAAGGCCCTCTCCCATGTCCACACCAAACACACCTACAAGGGGTGGTGGGACTGAAGGAAAATGTTGGCTCCCCTGAACTTAAAACCCAAGCAGGTTAATAAGGCTGCCTTGGGTCGGTGCTATCATGGGGTTATGTGATTCCTGTCATCAGACGCTTTTGACAATTCGGCTGTAGTGTTTTTGACCCTCTAACAAATATGTACCATGACATATTTCTACATGGAGCGTCCCAGCGTCCTTTTCCTTTAATCTTTCTGTATTTCCTAGTACTTTCTGTCTCTTTTCTTTCCTCAAAGAGATCCATCAAGAAGGGGGAGAGTTGCATTATATCTTTTGACTTGGTTCCCAAGCTTGAGTAACCTTAACTGTGACTCCTAGAAACCTTAGGCAGCACAGCTGGCATCTAAGGCTTCTGGGAAGTCCAATAACATCTGGGAAACCCAAAGTGGGGCACCACATTTTTAACTGTTAGGAGCAGGAGGTATTAATTTGGAATAATTTGTTAGTATCGTTTTTTAAATGTCACAGTTGCATTGTGAGTTTGCAGCTCCATCATTTCAGGTACAAGTGAAATGAGTCAGAATTATATGGATGAAACGTTATTTGTTTATCATTATTCTTAACCTGGTGGTGGGTTTATGGTCACTGATAAGCTTGGCTTGGAGCTATATCCTATGCTGTTGGAATTGACTATTCATCAGAAAAGCATAAGATTCCTATGTGTATCTGACATTGAAGGACCCCTATGTCTCCTCTTCGGGAAAAGGCTGTAGTTCAGAAGGTCAGTTGCCCTCAGTTTAGCAGGGCTATGCATATAACAGCAGGCAATCCACATTTATAATAAAGTAGAGGATCTCTGATATTGATCGGCAAAGTTTGTTAGTTCTGTTCCTTTTCAATATATCTTTCTCTTCTATAGCATTAGGATTAAATATTTTCTCTAGTAACAAATATGCTCCTTATATGAAATAAACATGTTCTTTTGGTATACCAAGAGTTGTAGAGTCCACAGCACATATATTCTGTTTTGCTCTTTTACCAAGATGCCTAGGACAGATTGTTATACCTGATCCAATGTAGACCTGTTGGAAATAGGTTTAAATAAGATTAATCATGTTGTCGAGCTTTAAAATGTTATAATTAATGCTAGACCCAGGATACTCAATGATAAACAGTCTGTGGAGTACTCAGTTATGTAAGAGTACTCAGTTATGTTTGAGGTTTGTTGTATGTGTGTGATTTTATGATTGACTGATTGATCAATACATATTTGGTATAGTAGCGGTATAAATGTGGCAGCTTCCTGCTCTTTATCCTGGTTGGGTATAAAGTCCACCAAATGGGGAAACTGCTAAGAAGAAAGAGCCCATGAGATGACAATCTGTCATAAAAAATGAAATGAGTGCTTAAGGAAAAAACATAATATGGGAAATACCCATTTCATATCTACAACACCTATGACTATACCTAATAAATACACTAGATGATTAGGTTCAAATGTGTCCAGATATTCTATGCTTCTTATAAAAAGCAGACAGTGCAGCTTTCCCTTTAGGTGTGTATCCAGGTTAGATAGGGAAAAGTCTTCTGCCTGTTGAACCACTCTTATAAATCCTAGGACACCCTATACCAGTGGTTCTCAACCTGTGGGTCCCCAGATGTTCCTGGAGTGCAACTCCCAGAAATGCCTTCTAGCACAGTGAGTGGTGGAGGGTTCTGGGAGTTGCAGTCCAGGAACATCTGGGGACACACAGGTTGAGAACACTTCCCTATACAGTGTGAAAGAGGCATTGTGTTTCTGAGGGGTGAAGATTGTTTGTCAAGTGTGACATTTCTGGTTAGGGAAAAAATAACAATCTTTAGTAAGAACCAGCTGACTGGCTAGCTCATTGGTTTAAGTATTTAACTGCAGAGCTAGAATTTTGGGGTTCAGTTCCCCGCTGTGCCTCCTGAGAGAAAAAAACAACCCATGAAGTCTTGGGCAAGCCGCTCATTCCCAAGTGTCCATCAGGAGAAGGGAATGGTAAACCACTTTTGTGTTTATCTACATAGAAAACCCTAGAAAAAGTCACCATAAGACAGAATTAACTTGATGGCACAAATTTGTTCTATTAGTAAGAAGAACCATACAAAGGTCCAAATGCAGAGAAAACAAATTATGTCAAACAGCCCAATCTTAACAAGTGTTTGCTCAGATCCTAAGACCCGCTAGATTGACAGGATGCAACTGCTAAGCCTTTATACACAGGATGGTTGCATGTGTTTCTTTCAAATCTACGAGACAAGTTAGAACAAGGCGACTTGTCCCACCGGATTCTCCTAGTTGCTTTCATATGCATCTCTTTGCTTTCCCACTCTGCGGATGCAGAACTTAGAAGAGTTGCTCTTTAAAATAACAAGCCACACATTCCCCCAACCAGCATGGTTGGCAGCAGAAGATTTGGGGAGTTGTCGAAAGGCATGACTTGGTTGGTGCTGATCTTTCGCACACAAGGTGATCATCTGTTTGGTTTCAAACCGGTGAGACATCTTGACCAAAATGTAACAGTGTCACCCATCTTTTGAATATATGCATCTCTCTGTTTGATTGGATCATATAAAACTAACAAACTAATCCAAAAGAAGTCATCAGTATGTGTGCATGTTAAGGGCTGAAAATAAGAACAGTCTTGCTAGAACAGGCCCCAGCCCATCCAGTCCAGCATTCTGTCTCACACAGTGGCTCACAATTTGCTTCCGGGTACAGTATTCCCAAGCAGACGTCTTCACTTGCTTCAAATAAGACTGAAGAATCAATCTAATCCCTCCTTTGGCTGGAACAGTTTCTGATAACAAGCTACCATTTATTTTATATCTATCCAAAAAACTGATGGCATCAAGAAGAGTCATTTAGATAATGTTAACGCCCAGCACATTTGTAGAATTTGAAACTGGCAAGCTCCATGCTTATTTCTGTAGTTATCCTTTCTAAGCCTCATTTAAAAAAAATGTTTTACCTGCACACCTGTTTATACAGAAATAAAAGACATAAAACCCAAAATAAATACCAGGTGCCTAGCAATTGTACTGTTATTACCTGAGCTGAGTCTAGCTCTGTTAAAATATTATTGAAACCTCCTCTGTACATTTTCATAATGATGGGGTGCAGATGAAAGTTGAATAATGATCTGTTTGTACTCTCCCTGGCATAGTCTTAGATAAGTGTTCCTGCTTTTTATTTCCAGTCTGGTGTCATCGTGGCCCTGTAAAGTGGCACCTATGAATCAACTAATGTATGTGTTGATTGACATATCAATTAAATTGTCTGCTGTCTGATTTTTAAGGAAAATACTTGTAAAATAGAAACAGCTTCCCATAAAAGGAAAGCTACAAACTTTCTACGGAGTTCCTCAGTAAACAGATTTAATCATGCTTGTCTGAGTAATGGCAGGTTTTGCAATCTTGCACTTTGGACGCTTGTTTCTCAATGACTTCATTGCAAGGAAAAAATGTAATTTGAGAAAAGGAACATGCCCTAGCAAAAAGAAAACTTCTGGTGTGTCTACGTTTGCCTGCTGCTATATACACTGCTAAATCCACCGATGCCATAGCCAGTCTAATAATAGCTTTTAATATTTACTTTCCTACAGACAACTTCAGAAGATAGTACACGATATCAAGAAAAATGACAGTGGAATAATGAGCAAGTTCAAAAAGTAAGTTGTGCTGCTCAGCAATTTTCATGACAGAAACGTTTATGCTTAAAACAAAACAACTAGTTGACAATGCATGTTTCAGATATGGCATTGGGTACGCACGCGTTCAGGTACTGAGACTTAAGATTTACTGCCAAGTAAGTATGTAGAGAATTAGAGGTTTAGTACAACTAAGGGAATCTTTGTTTTACTGCAAAAATCAAAACAAAAGAAAACAGAAGTAAAAAAAGACAAAAACATGTGACACCTTAAAGACAAATTATTATATTTTAATATAAGCTTTCATGGGCACGTCCACTTCTTCAGGCATATAGTAGTTTTACTGGTAGCCCAAAGGCCAGCAGTGGCCAAAGCTTAAGCCCGTGTTGGGCTGCAGCAGAACCCAGTGCCATTCACATGTTCTCTCCCTCTCTCATCTCTTTTGTCCTTATTCTACTCCTTCATCTTCCTCCCTGCCCAGAAGCCTAGGAGAAGAACAAAATATTCTTTCCACAAGTTGCAAAAAAATTTCCACAGAGAGCTTTCGAAATGAACCAACTGCAGGACAGCTCAGTGGTTTAGGTCTCTAGCTGTGGAGTCAGAAGTTGGGAGTTCAGCTTCCCCACTCTGCTTCCTGGAAACGGGCCTGGGCACAATGATTCACAGCGTCTTTTCCAGCTCTGCAGTCGAAAGTGGAGTCCCACATCACTTCCGAAATGTTTTGCTCCCCCGAGACAGTGAGGCCTTCACTCTGTTTCATATTCAAAAGGCAGCTAGATTGCAACTGAGTCTTATTTCAGTACAAAGTAGGTGACAATGTGTTCCTCACTTCACTTGAAGCAGTAAGCCAGTTTAGGGGGTGCAGGGTTGATTCTACTGTGTACAAAATTGTTCAGTCTTCCAAAAGAATAACAGGAGACACAGGAAGAATGGTTCGAAGGCTGCCCCTGCCCCGCAGCTTATACCACCTCACATGGTTGTCTCCTTTATTGTATAATGGATATGGTCCTGAAAACACCACCCTCACATGGGGAGGCGGTCTTGCAGGGAACCCAAAATGGTTCCTCACTACTGGTCTCCACAAACAGGGAAAACATGCAAAATACAATGTGATGATTTAGGCTCTTAAGACAATATATATGCACTTGCTCCCCACACCACTTCAGATTTCACTCAGAGTAATGGTATTTCTTGTTATGTGCTACCAAGTAACTTTCAACACCATGTGAATGAATGCCCTCAAAAATGCCCTGTCATTAAAAGCCCTGTTCAGCTCCTGAGACCTCAAGGCTGTAACTTCCTTTGTGGAGTCCTGCTCATAATTGAATTTGTTCTCTCTCTCTTTTTCCCCCTGCTGCCTTCAGAGGAAAGTCAGTATTGGCATTGTAGTAGTCCTGACTAGCTAAGCCTGGCATAGATTAATTTAAAATATCCAAACCTAAGAAAAGTCACACTTTTCTGATATCATCGTCTTCGTGGACAACCTCTTGCAACAACTTCATTTGAATTGTGACGCTGGCACAATAACTTGTCTTGACTAGTAGTGCAACAGACTCAACTTTATATATATATAAATAAATAAACTTGTAGTGCAAATCGGGTGTTGTTTTGCAGGCCCCACCTCCCAGCATTCAGAGAGTTTGCAGCAACACCAATTTCCTCTTACCGCAGCTATTATGTGTCTCTTTAACTCTGTATTTATCCTTAAAACAGTGGTCTAAATATAGGCACCTTGCAGAAGGGTGCCCTGGCAATGGAATCCTTCCTTATTAGCTCATACATCACTCATGCAATTATTACCTTCCCTTGTGCTGCCAAAAATCTGCCTCTGGCCTTGTAAATGTTGACACTTCTCCTTGGCTCTCATGTTAGGTTGGTAAATGGAATGTGTATATGGAATAACTTCAGGCCTTTGATGCAGGGCAGCCCACTGGGCCTTCACTACCAAGCCTATGGGTCTTTTCAACCTTGCCCATCCCTACTCCCATGGAACAATTCAGCTTCAAAAAAAAAAGCTTCCATTGGTGCCAGTGAATGGTTTTCCAACATTTTATTGCCATGGGAGCAGGGAGGGTGTTGCCTTTGAAAGGAACATTAATTATCTTACTTCCATGTATTTATGATCCTGATCCTCATTATCAACAGCAACATTCTGACAAGTTGGTTCTGACTTATGGTAACCTTTTCTGGTATCGAGTATCCAGAAGTGGTTTTATATATATTCCTGGAAATGCTGCAGGACTGTGATCCTTGCCCAAAGTTATCTAGACAAGCTTTTTCTCTGGGAGGTACAGTGGGGAATCAAACTCCCAGCCTCTGGCACCACAGCATGACCAAATATCCCTCTTCTATAACTCCAGATAATAATTGAACACAAATGGAGAGGTCAGTCTCTGAAACAGAGTGGAAGGAGAGAAAGCGGAGGGGGCCCTATAATGGAATTGGCTCCACTCATTGGATTCAAGCATCACCCACAGGATTCTGGCCTTGCACACCTTGGTCCAAAGTCCCCAGCAGACTTCACTAGGAGGACTAGGGTTCCTTGAGATGAGTTAGGGGGTACAGAGTATTCTTTGTTCCTACTGTAATGGCATTAAAGAACCATGTAGACTCATTTTTACAGCAGCTTTCAGCCACTTAGTCACAAATGGTAGGTAAGAACAGCTTTTTCAAATGTTGCATGGATACTGTTTCTTCCTTAAATGCGTTAAAGTGACCAAGAAAGCCACAGTCAGTGTGATTTTTCCCTTTCTTGGCAAAGCATTAAGTTCCTGAATGTCCTCCAGATAGAGCAGTCATTTCTCAGGGTCCAGAACCACCTACCATTTGTGTTGATGGGAGCCTGGTTTAATGAGCTAAACTGTTAAATTGGCATGCCAGATAATTGAGAATTGTCTAGGCCCCCAGCAGAGCTGGAGATGTGCTGTAAAATGAGCAAGGGACCAACCAAATCACATGTGGCCAAACTGACCATATATGCTAGCATTTTACTAAGGCCTCAGTTAGATGGCCATTTGTCCCGCTATTTGGTGTGCAGTGAAGGATGGGTTGATTCTTGCTCTTTTATGGCAGTCAGACAAGATAATCCCTAGAGTGAACCTATCAGTCACCAGAGTGGCTCTACCTCCACCTTTCTAAGGCCATGTCAAGGGCTTCTACTTTTTTAGTGCTTGTAGGTTCGCTCTAATTTGTATTGTTTCCAACATGTGCTGTGGTTGGAAACAAACCAAAATTGAGCTTTGCAGCTGTCAAAGCTGCCACAGCTCCTTCTGTAATCAATATATACAGTCATTGTTAAGAAGCTTAATAAACGAACCAACTTCAGGATATCAGCAAATTGAACAATTCCCCTTCTCTTCGGCAAAGGGCAGGGGAAGTGAAAATATTTAAATTTTGTCTCTGGTGCTTCACTTAAAAAAATTAATTGCTGTGTATAAAGTAAATCAAAACCATGGCTGGGCATAGTTTCTTGATCGGTAGTTCACACAAAACCAAGAAAATGTTTTTTTTAATTTAATTTAAGTGATGCAGCACATCAGTGATGGTCTATTAGAGGCAACAAATTATTATTTCACTCCCTAGCCCTTAACTTGCCAACACTCTGAAGTGGCTGACTTATTAAACCAAATCATGATACCTGAATGCAGAAGGATCCAGACTAAATAGATGGCTTGGGGTCAGCATACCATTTAGATGTGAGGGCCATACCAAATGGCATATCACACCTCCACCTGATGTCAAGCAACCCTTTTTTAGAGCACAACTAACCTACTGTAGGAGGGTAGAGCCTGCTCTAGCAGGAACCTTGTAGCACAGTGGTTAAATGCCTGTATTACTCCTAAAACTGTGCTCACGACCTGGGGTTCAATCCCAGGTAGCCAGCTGATGGACGACTACTCAAACTTCCATCCTTCCAAGGTAGATAAAATGAGTACCTACCTTGCTGTGGGGAGGAGAGGCAATGTGTAGCCTGGACAATTAAATTGCAAACCGCCCAGAGAGTGCTTGAAGTGGAATGGGGCGGTATATAAGCAGAACACTTTTGGCTCTAAAAGGGCCAGTGTAGACATGTTCAAGCATATAACTTCCTTTTAGAAGAGAGGAAGGAGAGGAAGTACAGTACAATGCAAGTACCAAAAAAGCTGCCTTTGAGTCCCGAAGCCTGATGACAATTTCTTAACCTTCACTCACTACAGGAAGGATCCATTAGACATTTTGCATGCTGATTGTATAGAAGTGCTATAGTGTGCTGAACAAGCCACTGAAATGAACTGAATAGAGAAAGAGGAAGTACCCATAAAAGGAAAGGTGAAGGCTTACAGATTTAAACAGCACTGAACAAGAAAGGGGAACTGGTGGGTCATGTTTCTATATGTGTATAATAAGGTTTCTAGACACATATATATGTGTCTAGAAACATTATAATAATGAAACATCAATGGAAGCCTGCATATGTTTTCTCATGCTAATCAAGTGATTTCTTGAGAAGGAAAATGAATGGTCTCTTGCTTTGCTATACAATATTTATTTATCTGACTGGGACTGTTGTGTAGTTTCCTTATCACAAGGCTCTGCTCTTGTGCCCTTCACAGCAGCTCAATCAGTGGATGTAAGGAAATGATGGGATATAGGGCGTTTATACACGACCCCTAAACTCCGGGGCAAATGGCTCCCAGCTCCGGAGCTTAAAAATGTTTCCCCACCAGCTCAGGAGTTAACAGGAAATTAAGTGCGACCACGCCCACTTTACCGCGTCCCAGTGCACCTTTCAAGTACCTGCTCTTTGGAGGTGAAAATTATTTGATCCGGTGTAACCATAGTGAGTGCGGGGCTCTCCTTGCTTCTGTTTGTTGTTTTTTTGCTCCCGCCCCTTTAAGAGCTACTTTTACAGAGACGAGAGGCAGAACGGAGGTGAGCGGCATGCTTTTCTTTCTCTTTTTCTCCCTCCCCTCACGCAGCCAGCAGCCAGGTGTGGAGGGGGTGGGAATGCAGGAAGAGCAACGAACCCCTAAGATCTCTGGTCCGAATTTAAGTGGCCAGCGGATCTTAGGGGTCGTGTAAAAAGGCCCATAGACAGATGCCACTTGCATATTTCTGCTGCTGAAGACACAATAGCAAGTCAGATCTTGTTGTAGTTGTTCCCTAATAAGTCAGCAACACTTTTTCTTATGACAAAGTGTGAGCCTCAAAACAGACAGGTTGACGTGTGTGGCTGGTAAAGAATACCAACCCACTGACTGCAGCTAAGAAGCATGTATATTAATCAAACGTTCTGCAGACATTAAAGTTTTCTCTTTTATTTCTCTTGCTGTCCAAGGCTCACTTTAATTTTAAAAAGGCAAGTGAGGGCTCTTTTGGGTGGGGCATTTGTATCCCTCTAGTGTGCATTTAGCTTCATGGAAGTCTCCCCAACAACTAGATGACTTGGTCTTGTATGAGTTCCTAGAATTCTTTGTCCTTCCCAAGTTTCTTGGCTTTGTTTTGGTTGCGAACAGACAGGTGTAAAGGTGCACACCTGATCACAAAGGAAAAGTTGTTTTAATGGGAACAGTTTCAATTCTGCCTGCCAGATAGTCACACCAGCCTGGTCCTAAGAAGAAGTAGTCCCAAAAAGCACCAGCTTGGGCACAGGACCAGGGCAGGATGGAGCACATGTCCTTCCACATCACGTGACCACTGGGAAACAGATTGCACTGGACCACTCCATAAGTGATCTATTTGCCTGTGTGATCAAACCCTTCTTCCTTATTTGAACTGGCAGGTTTTAACATTTCCTTTCCTGGTACAACATTTCTTCATTTTTTATTTTTTAAGGATTCTAGTGCTATCTTACTTCAGCCAAAAAATGGAGGAAGGTTAACACTAATCTAATCTATGACACCAATCAATGAAAAAAATGGAGAGGATGGTATGAATCCAAGGGAAAGGCAAGCTGGAGAACATGGCATTAATAGAATCATCTGTGCATGTGTCTGTGAAAGTGAGGAAGGGGAGTGTGGACAAGTGTGCACTTTCCTGCACAAAGGGTGTTCCATTAGCAGCCACAAGCCTTTACATCTCTCCCACCCCAGCCTCTCTGGTGGCTATCACTTACCTGTTAATTTCTAGACAAAGAAAGACTGAGACAAGCCAGACAGCCAATGCTGGGTACCATGCTCTCTAAACACCCCCTCCTTTTTCTCCTGCTCCCCACAAATTATTTGCCTTCTGCTACTGGAACAGTTGCATACTTGGCATAGCTATGCTTCCCATGGATTTGCTAGGAGGTTAAAAATTATTTCAATGCAACTTCCCATCCCCATGCCACTTCACCAAGAGACCTTCATGGCACAATCCAGGGGTAGGGTGTGGAATGTGGTGGAATGAAACCAAATCCTAGAACATCCAGGTAAATCCTGATAGTTTCTGGTACAAAAATGAGGAAGAAAGGGGAGATACAAATACAAGAGCTGGAAGAGTCCTACGTGGAGTACCTCCTGTACCATTCATTGGTCAAGCAATATGTATCTCTCCAGATGTTATAATTGCAACATCCATCAACCATAGCATAACCAGTGGTGAGGAATGCTGGCAGTTGCCACCAACAACATCTAAAAGGCCATGAATTATCTAACTATGATTTAGCAGATCTGAGGACACAACAACAGCTTGAACATTTAGTTAGTTAGTTAGTTAGTTAGTTGGTCAGTTAGTTGGCTAGTCTATTGCCCCACTAGTACAATGCACTGGATGGTTTACAGCATAATAAAATGGAACACCACAATAAAAATAAGATTATAAATACAAATAAAACAAATAAAAAGAGACATGATCCCTTAAACCAGTGGGACACAAAGCATGGGATCAGTCACGGTCTGTGAAGTCCCCTCTAAAAACTAAGTCTTTGAGATGCCTTCTGAAGTTGGGAGGGAGGGAACCAGGTGCAGCTCCACCAGGCGCTGGTTCCAGAGAATTGGTGCCATGTACATGTGGAAAGCATGCTCTCCAATGTTCACTTGATGATACTAAATATTTATTACTGATGTACATTTATGCTGTAATTCCATTTATAAGAAAAGTCATTACAGGTAAAACCTCTGTATGCTGACCAGTCTAGCCCACTTCAGAAACACTATTTTTCCCTTTTCTCCTATTGATATTTAGGTTCCAAAACGAACAAGTGGCCTTAATATGCAAAACTGGGAAAAATACATGGGATCGGTATGACAACTTAGAACTGTAACACATTCTAGTTTTTCAGTGTGGAGTCCTGTTGCCTGCTTTCAGTGTTGTCGTGTTTACATTTCTCCCAGTGGCTTTGGCCAAGATTTATGGAATAACATTTTGAACCAGGGCCTTATCCTCTCTCATCTCTTTTCTGTCCCACCACTCTATTGCGTCGAGCTGTGCCTTTCCTAATGTTGTGCTTTTTAGAAGGGTTGTTTTGGAATTGAGTGCCATTTGGGAAGACTAGATGAGGCCCTCATCCAATGATTTGTCCTTCAAGTGTGGAAACAGGAAATGCCAGTAGTCATCGCATCAAAAGAATATCTCATATATCATTTTACTAGCACTTGGTTGCATGATGCATGCTGGAAACATAACATATAGTGATTAAAACAATGCCTCAGCCATGTGTAATCTAGTGTTTGCTCCAGAGGCTCCTGAACATTGTGGGATATGGTATTAAGGAAGGGAAGGTTGCATCTCAAATGATAAAGACTTCCACCAGGCTTTGGATGATTTCCTTCTTTTTTTAGTAGCCTTCACAATAGTTTGAATGAGCTCTTGACTTGGATAAGTTTTGACAGGACTGCTTGGGGAAAGGTAGAAAGAAGGAAAACCTTCTTTCCATATACGTCCTAACAGTGATTCTGTGTTGATCTACTGTGATTAACTGTTTTATATTGAATTCAGTACAGTTGATTTCCAGCTAAATGGCAATTAGACTTAATTATATTTCCAGCTCCAAACCACTGAGCTCACTGTGCCCTTCCAAGGAAGTGCTATGTGCTAAAAAAAAAATTAAACATCTGTAGTTAGAGCTTAATATAGAAAAGACCAAGTACATCCCCTTAATCCAATGGTTCTCAACCTGTGGGTCCCCAGATGTTCCTGGACTGCAACTCCCAGAAGCTTCCACCACTCGCTATGCTGGAAAGGATTTCTGGGACTTGCCATCCAGGAACATCTGGGGACCCACAGGTTGAGAACTACTGCTTTAATCCATTTTATGATCCTGACAGTATGGTGTCATATTGCTATCAAGTATCGTAAGTGTGAGGATCCACAGCAAGGCTGAAAAATATGCTGTGCCATATTTATTTCAGAGACAGAACAGTAACATGGGACAGAAGGTTATCTCTTAGTACCTTGTGCCTAATTTTGCTTGATGGGGAGAGCTAGATATTTTGAAGGCATGTCTAGTTCTTGTGACTTTTGAATTGGTGTAATATAAGTATTGGCTTTTATTTGGCTCTCTGAGTATCCCATTCGAACTAACAATCTGCATGTCTTATACTGTATGTATCTGTTAGTTGTCCTCTTCTGCAGAAATGTCCATGTGCGTGCATTTTTCCAGAACTGCCAGAAGCATCAGATATGTTGGCCTTTTTCACATTTCTCTTGCTAAGTGTCCTTGAACTTCTTGTTAACCATATTTTTGTTCTTGTGTTTCATTTTGCTTTTTCGCAAACTGTCGATTACTGTGCAAATATTGTTGAATGCTCCAGAAACTAAATGTGCTTTTATTGTTTATAGGCTAACAAGCAAGCCACCACCCAGCGTCCCACCAGTAGATTATGGTCCAGGTAATTTTGAAAGCTGTATATCAAATCCTAGAGCTGTTTTAAATACATAACCTAAGTAGAGTTTAAGAATCAGGGTTGTAGGCAAAGCCAGAGATTCTTGCATGGTGCTTTTATTGGAGGGAGAGAAATTCTGTGGTTCAAACTCTTAGAGATCCAGTCCTTCTCTAGGTGGAAGAGGACTGGATTATGTAAAAGCTGACTACACATAAACCATTCAAAGAACCCCATTCCCTCATGGTTAGGGTAGCATTTCAATGCCTCCTTTAGCATAGCGTACAGTACTGGAAATCTACTGTCAAACAATGGTTTTCAAGCCCTAAATGTATTGGATGTACACACATAATCACAACCTCAACCAGCTTCACCAACAGTCAAGATTTTTGTAATTTAAACTCCAAAATATTTGCAGGACAGAAGGTTAGGAATTGCAGCTATAAGTTGGCCTTTACTGATCACAAGCATCATGGGGTGAACTTGATGCTGCGCCACTGTGGCATTTTCTAAGTCATTAGAAATGAAAAGGCAAGTCTCAACAAGAACAAGCTTTTAACTGTGAGTAACCCTTGCAAGCAAGCTAGTTGATTCTTGAAGGAAGATTTCAAAGGGGAGTTTACGAGACTCAGGAGAAAGGTATTGCTTCATTTGAGTGTTAAGAGGAGGCGAGTAAAGAAAGAACCTCTCTATTCATCTTCCAACTTCTACAAGGTGCTCCCTCTGTTTCTTAATCCCCATGTTTTATCTCTGCAAAGATGGATCTCAGCCAAGAAGGAGCCTCAGCCTGTGATGCATGTGAAAACACTGCTTTGGCTTCCTGCACAAAGGATATTCCAATAGCAGCCAAAAGGAAACTAGTGCTACAGCCTAGACAACACACCAGTGATGATTGTTGTGCCCAAGAAAAATTCCCTTCTGAAACAATGACATGTTGATGCATGTGACAGAGCAAAATGGATTGGCTGTCAGCTCTTCCTTCAACAGTGGAGACAGCACTGCTGGCTCTACTACACTAAGGGGAGGACAGCTACCTTAGGTGGCCACATGGCACTCATAGCTCTACCACTAGAAGCCAGGCCATTTTGGTAGTGGCTGCCCCCACTCTGGAACTTCCTTCCTATGGAGTTGCAATTTTATCCCACCCTCCCGAGCTTTCAAAAGCAAGTAAAAACCTGGATTTTTACCCAGGCCTTTAGAAACCCCATCTCTTTACAAAATTAATTTTATGATTTATGCTGCCCATTGATCACCAAAGGGGGTTCTGTTTTTATTTGACTAGTTTTAAAATGTGTATTTTCAAAAATATTTTTGGAAGCTGCACCTGGCCCACCAATATGACACAAGCATCAGAAACAAGAGAGAGAGAGAGAATCATCCCATACAACCATAGTCCTATATATGCATATCCACACAAAACTAAAACAACAAAAAATATTTTTAAAAAAAATGGTAATGGCACCTTAAAGACTGGCTGTTCTGTGTGAGCTTTCTAGATAAAGTCCACCTCCTCGGGTACTGGAGTAAGAATAAAGGGCCAGTATATCTATACATAACCCCATGACCAGTTGAGGATTCAGATAATGGAGAAAATGACAGTGATTCATTAGCAGAGGAATGGAACTATCAAGCTGTGAATTACTTACCATCTGATATGCAGGCTAGGCACAAAAAATTAAGTCTACATGGTGGCATCATTGACCCAAGTGATAAATTATATATGTGGATGGGCTTGTTTAATCCTTGTCAAGGAAAGTGCCTCATATTGGCTGAAACCAAGGCATAAGTCAAGATTAGAGTAGGCTGCTGAATCAATGGAACTTACAGAGAAGTTGACTCACCAAATAACCACAGATTCAGTGGACTTAACTCAGGTTGTGACTTACTACTGCATTTCAGCAACTATGTCAAGCAATCAATATATCTAGACCAATATTATCAACCTTGACAAGAAATAAATCCAGGATCCAATGGTTTCAGCATAATTCCGAACTCATGCCTGGAGATCTCGTCTATTCACTAGTAGTGTCCCATCCAACTATTGACCAGGCCTTACCCTACTTAGCTCTCCAAATCAAAGAATATCAGTGTGCATAGAACAGTATAGTGGTTGCTTTAGAATCTGGGTCACATGCGTGTCCTATAAAGATTCTGGCTAACAAGCTAATTCTAACATTTACTTTAGACCATCCAGATGAAGATGAACATTGGTCGGATGACTTTGTAAGTATATTCATTATGCATCCATCTTCACAGTTAAGATTAAAATTGTGACATTTGTATTTTAAGCTTGTTTAACTGTTAGACAGGCAATATCCTCACATGGGGGTGATACTTTCAAAAAATTGAACCTCTTAAATTTTCAAGCCCTCCACTAGATATGACTTTGGCCTACATCTATTCAGTTTACCCCTCATGTAACAGTCCATAAAGTAAATGTAGAAGCTGCTGTGGTAGGAAATGCTCACTTGGCAGCTTGTGCAACCACCTCCCTGTATCTCTGCAGCTGTTGCCACAGTTGCATTCACTGTAGGCTGAATGGGATACTGGCCTTTGTACCTTTATAAACATTAAGTCATGTTTCCTCCAACTGTTTCTCCAAAGAAGTAAGAGAAGTATACATAATTCTTTCCTATTTCATCTTCACAAGAACTCTGTGGTTACTCTGAGAGAGAGTATATGGCCCAAAATATGCCAAGGTCCAACCATCTCATGCGGACAGCATGCGGACAGTCCTGCTGTCCAGGTAGCTAGTGCATGTGCACAGAGTTTGAGTCACTAACCTCTGCCTCTTTGATATATGCTGTGAGAATATAACAAATCTTCACTCTTTCTGTGCTTTGTATTACCCATCCAACCCTGGCTACCACAGTGGCCACCACTGGGACTTTATGTTATATAGTGCCAAGTGGTACTTTCGCTGTCATGCAGGACTTGAGCCCTGGAAGATCTAGGAGCAAGATCCATTGAGTCTTTGGCCAGTTTCTGTCTCTCAGCTTGACCATTCATCAGTCTTTCTTAGCCTTACTGGCAGAGGGTTGTTGTTGTGAAGGTAAAACCATGTGGTGGAAAACCATGTATGCATATTTTTTGAGGAATAGTGGGGAAAGAGATTGACATGTGACATGATGTGATGTGGCACTGTACCCCATCATATATCATCTGGTATGATATGGTATGACATGATGTGTTATGAGTCAATGGCCAGTATCCTGTTGGTAGTCTCAATCTGAGAGTACATCCAATGAATCAATTATGATTTTAGCAAATCCCACCAAATCTATGGCAACTAGGACTGGCAGCAGAATGTTCATCAGTATAATAATACCTTACACCCATTTCTCAGAGTGGCTCGTTATTAAAATGAGGATATCCGTATGCTCCACTTTTAGCTCATCAGATGAAACAACAGCGACAGCTGCAATTAATAAATAAAAACAAACAGTGAAAATCCAAGAGGATGCTACTAACTTTAAAGTTACTGGTTCTCCTTTTGATTTATTTGGTGCATTTTTGTCTCTCCACCCGAACATACATCTCTGGTACCTCCCTCTTGGATTGTTTTACATACTCAGGGGTGTTTTGAACCCCAGCTGAAATGATAAGTGTTTGTCAAGTGATAGCAAAAGTCCTCTGTGTTGTGACTGATCAGCCATAGGATGCTCGTATCTGCAAGCAATAATCACAAGTCAGTGTGATCAGGAAGAACAGTGAATATGCCCTTTGTGGGATTAGGGAGTCACTGCTTACATATCTTTGGCATTATTAAAAGGAAGGAATATTGAACATTTCTGAATCTAAAGCATGTTGTGTCTTTTTTAAAAAGCCTATATGTCATAGTCTGTTAAGAAAATGAGGTGTCTTCTATTTCTAGGACAGTGATTATGAGAACCCTGATAACCACTCTGATTCTGATACATACGTGGTTCCTAATGAAGACCTCTGTGATGACAGCTATGAGCCACCTCCAAGTGAACAGGAACAAAAACAGATCCCCATGGCCTTCTCATGCTCTGGAGGCGAATATGCAGGTAATCCTGATGGCCCTTTCCATGAGCCAATTTCTGTAATGAAACTCACCACCAATGGTACGGAATTCAAAGGAAGCCGAAGGGGGTTGAATGGTGGCCACCCCTAGTATCCTGGACCTCCTTCCCTGAGGTTAGCCTCAACTGTTGGGTCTGTATTCCAGATGGATGGAAAGCCACCTCTAGCATAATGACGAACAAGAAACCTGATGCATCAGATCAGAACTGGGGAACTTCAGGCCCTTCAGAAGTTTTTGGATTACTGTATAATTTAGGTTGTCCTTTACTGGTGGAAATGTTGACTCAGAGAGATGGGAATTGTAGTGAAATGTCCATCTGGTCCAACTTCTGGCCTCCCATAGAGTGGCACATCAAATGCTTCAGAGAAACTCTGGATTGGAAAGCTTTTTATGCATTTATTATTCAGCAACTAGTATTCCTATTTCTCCTGTATCAGGAAATGCTAGATGACAATTAGGAAGCAATTTATCCTATGTGAATTTGTCTCTTACTTTTGTAAGCCTGTCTGGAGTAGTCACCACCACACCTTAAGTTTGTGAGGTCCATAGATTAGGTAGGTGCTGTTTGAAGAAGCCCTCTCTTGTCCCTTTTATATGATTTCCCTCTAAAGTGTTTTTTTTCTGGCACTTAGATCCCATCAATGTATACGTATATCTTTTTGCTTTGCCCAACACCACTTTTGGGTTGCCCACTCAGTCCATCAGAAGATATCATTTTTGAAATATCTGGGAGTTGAGTCATGGCTACTGGACTTCTTTTTTGAGAGATAGAAACGTTTCGCTGTTCATCCAAACAGCTTCATCGGTCTGAATACAGCTAGTGCAAGAGACCTTCTTATAGTCAGCTTGACCTCTTTGTCAGTTTGAGGAAAGTTAGTTGCAAGTCCTCCATTTTATAGTTCACTTTTACCTCATGTCACTCTGGTCTGAAATAGGCTTATAAGATGAACAATGACCTGAGTAGGCTCGTAAGGCGGACAATAGTCTCAATAGGCTCATTAGGTGGACAATGGCCTAAGTTGCCGAAACCCATAAAGTATGAGTCGTTAGCTATGGCTTTGGTGGTGGAAGTGTGAAGTATGTTTTATTTGTGTGGGGATTGTTGAAATGACTTCCTGCTATGTAGCAGATAGACTGTGCCTGAGCCCCCCACCTCTGTTGAGAGAGGGGTTTTCAATACTCACACGAATGGCTTCCCTGACCCCTCTCTCAAACCACTCAAAATGGAGGCCTTGCAACTAGCTTTCCTCTGACTGACAAAGGGCCTTTTTACACGACCCCTAAGATCTGCTGGCCCCTTAAATTCGGACCAGAGATCTTAGGGGTTTGTCGCTCTTCATGCATCTCCACCCCTCCGTACTTCCTGGCTGCCGGCTGCGTGAGGGGAGGGAGGAAAAAAAGGGACAGAAGAATAAAGCCTTACCTCCCGGTGTTGGTGGACGCTGCCGGGGGAGCTCCGGTCACTTCCTGGTTCCTCTTAAAGGGGCGGGAGGCAAAAAACAAAAACAAAAAGAAGCGAGGAGAGCCCAGCACATCCGCATCAAATATTTTTCACCTCCCAAGAGCAGGTACAAGAAAAGTGTGCTGGGTCGCGCTAAGGTGGGTGGGGTCGCACTTAATTGTCTGCAAACTCTGGAGCTGGTGGGGAAACATTTTTAAGCTCCGGAGCTTGCAGCCATTTGCAGCAGAGCTTAGGGGTCGTGTATAAACGCCCAAAGCTATTTGGATGAGCAGCAAAATGTTTCAGTCTCTCAAGAAAAGCCTAGTTGCCATTACTCAACTTCCAGAGAAAGTGAAAGGTTTCTGTTTCTTTTTTAATAAAATAAAATAAATTCATATGGGGTACATCCAGAACATCTGATCCTTTCCGTGACATTGTATTAAAAATTCCAGAGTCTCCTAGAAGAAAATGTTATGATACCTCATAAAGGCCTTTATGACTCCTAGTTTTTAAATCAAGGTCAGCAGCATATAGAAAAGAGAAGTACCTGTGGAAGATTTTTGTAGCTTAACAGCAATGTTATCTGTAGTGCTATATATTTCTGTACTTTACATTTTATGTAGATGAAAAGGGTGCATTTTGGTTGGGAGTCCAAATAGGATTCCAAGTAGAAGTGGCTTGGATGCAAAAACTTACTTGTTGTCTAATCAAGATAAAGACATTCCATTCAAAATGGTTTGTGAGGGGGAAGTTAAATCTAGTCTCGTCAGACACTCAGATGCTTCACAAATCAGATGGGCGTGGTTTTCCCCATTTGATATTACCATAGCAGATGCCTTAGCTGCTAAATGAGGCTAATGAGCAAAGTGCCAGACATGTGGCCATTAGAACTGGCACCTTATTAACTAGGCTCAGTTAGTCCTCGAGACTTGCATACTTGTACTACCATGTACAGCAAAAGCATTTAGGATTTTGGCCCTGGAGACATTTAAGAAGAATACACTGACACTTCTATCTCCTCTTCCTCTCATCAACCCCACTTTTGATGTTAGTCTGTTTCTGTCAGGACAATAAGACTACAATCTTCCATTCATTTACCGTATATAGGAATAAAGTCTTTTTGAATTAAATGGAACATACTTCTGCATAAGCATGAACAAGAATGTTGAACAAGAATGTGCTGTAAAAGCTTCAGTCTTGTATATGTACCAGTGGCAAACTCCAACTGAATTTCACAAACCAGCACAGGATTACATCCTTGGTCACATAAATATGGAAGGGGGTTGTCAAGTCACTTTTCAAATGTTAAAGATTGTTCTGAGTTGTGCTCTGACATTTCTAGACAACAAACAGCCAAGCCAACAGAAGCCATGGCCGGGGTCCAAGCCACTGCCTACTCTGCCAAACCACTTGTCATCGAAACCAAAGAAACCAGCTACTTTGCCACCCCCCTCTGCAGCCCTGAAGGCAAAACCCCCACCTACGCCAGATGAGGAGGAGGTAAGATTGGAGACACAATTGGCTCGTCATCAGATGCAAAGCTAGTCCTGCCAACATTGCAAACCAAAACGGAAAGAGAGAGAGAGAGAGAGAGAGAGAGAGAGAGAGAGAGAGAGAGAGAGAGAGAGAGAAGGCAGGTGCATCTCATGTTCTTGCATATTTTATTAATTTAGCAAACCTCACCTTCTCTATAGAATTCAGAATTCACATAGAATTTAAGGGGGGCAGGAATCTCAATCAGTATTTATGAATGAGCAGACTTTAAATTATGGAAGCTGCCACTCAGGAATCTAATAAGACACACAAGCAGATATCTGCGTATCACCACAACAGCTTGGCCAATCCCCTTCTAAATATGTCAATTCCTTCCTTGGCTTCATCTGTTCCTGTCCCACATTCACTTCCTTTTCTGAAATCAGTCACCTCTTACATATGAGGCGTTCATAGAACCTCTTGCATAACACTTTGTAGATGAGTCAGTCCACAAAATCATTCATCTAGAATAATCCTCTATTGAGAAATCATGTGATGGGCATACATTTGTCAAACAGCCGTAAAAAGCAGATTTCTCACATTTACTTTATCAAAGTCAGAATTGACATTTATAACCCCAGTATTGTTTCTTCAATATCTGCTATAAGTTCCAGGATGCCCCAGAATAGAGGAATAGTAAACCATCTCTGAGTACTCTCTTCCTAGAAAACTCCAAAAAGGGAAGACATAAGTCAGAAATTAACTTGATGACATACAATGATGTTTTCAGATCTGGCTAATGTAATAACATGATTAATTTTAATTGGCAGTTTTTGAAGCATTTGGTTCAGCATTTATTAATGATTAAATGACAGGCTTACTATGCCTTTTTATACTAGTTACTTAATATATATGCTACCTTACTGTCCACAGGTGGGGCCATTATGGAATGGCTCAAGGAGCCTCACAATCAGTTAATCCATAATATACACAATTAAAAACTAACTAATTAAAATCCTGTTGCCTAAGCAGTCATTTTCAAATTTGGGGTCCCCAGATGTTTTAGACTATAATTCCCAGAAGCCCTTGCCTTCACAGTTAGTGGTGATGGCTTCTGGGAGTTGCAGTCTAGTAACATCTGGGGTGGGGGCTAATTTGAGAACAAGGGGCTTAGAGTATAAGCACCCTTTGAATCTGTGGGATTTCATAAGTAAACACCTCCACACATTCCACTGGTTCAAACGAATAGCCAGATCAATATATCAAGGAATGATCTATACTCCTTGGGATAATATGCTCTCTTATCCACAGGCGATACCTTTATAGGACATTAATATCCACATTTTGTCCACTAATTATCCACAGAAGATTGATTATCAATGGCTTTGCCAAGAAAAAAAAGAGATAATGATGGTGTTGTATATTGGTTTGTCCCTTGGATTACATGATCACTATTCATCTGTGAGTTAAGCAGTTTTAAGGAAATCTATGCTGAAAGTGAGGTGTGGTGGGGGGGACATTGTCTTACACAAACACTATGTTAATTCAGATCTCTGCTTCCTTTCAGGCAGATTATGTAGTACCTGTTGATGATGAAGAAGATAATTATATTGAACCCACTGAAGAAAGCACACCACAACCTGTAAAACGTAACTATGGGGATTATTCTATCCACATATTCATGAAGACACATAGGTGATATCAGTTCTGACATTTGCCAGTGTAGATTTCTCTTCTTACAAGAATGACACTTTTTAAAATGCTGCGATCAGACATATGCATGCAAATTAAATTTCCATATGCCCTCCTTTTGATGTGATTCAGCCTTTCCTCCTCCTCATCACTTCTAAAAAACAGAGTTTTAAAGGTGAGAGGAGGAGGAACAGAATCCTGATTGAGGAAATAAATGGAGGCAAAAGAAGCCCCCCTTTCTTAACTTTGTAAGTTACAGGTCAGAATCCTATTAGTATTCATGCAAATACTACTACAGCCCTAAAACTAAAACTACACCAATCATATCACTGCCTGCAAATGTACCTACATCCAACAGCCATTTCTATGTAACACCTCCATACTTTCTTTTCTCCATTACCAACAAAGCCAGCTTCCACCACAAGACCCTAGGAAAAAAACTGCCTGCATAAACTTTCCCACTCCTTTTACCTCAAATGAACCCCCCTTATCCTCTTCCTCTTCTCCCTGCCATACCAGCCCTCATCCAGATCTGGTTTCTGTCTGTTTAGGAATTTTTACAACAGAGCTTGTATGCCAGGGGTCCTCAAAGTTTTCAAACAACGGGCCGGTCCACCACCACCCAGACACCACTGGGGGCTGGATCACAGTCCAAAAGCAGCTGCGGAGGCTGGCTTGCTCACAAAACAGTGGGTAGGTGGGGGGGCTGCAATTGCTCCCAGGGGCCGGATTTAGGACCTTGGGGGGCTGCATCCAGCCCCGGGGCCTTAGGTTGAGGACCCCTGTTGTATGCCAATATACCTACATACAACAGCCAATGAATATTTGGTATGAAACGTATATCCTATTACACATTATATTGCACACCTCATTCTGCAGCTATATGTCTGAAGAAGTGGACGTGTCCACGAAACATTACATTAAAATATGGAACTTAGTCTTTAAGGAGCCACATGTTTTTTGTCTTTTGTTTTGGTTTTTTTTATTTTGGCATGGAATACTTGCACAGACTAACACAGCTACCTTCTGCATAGCTAATTGTGAATAACTGATGCTGTGCAAGGCCACATATTGATTATACAGTCAGGTACATGATGAAACACATGACCAAAACCATGATCACACTTTCTGAACATTTTCAAACTTTGCTCAAATCAATGTGGGCTAAATTTTTTTGTTTAATAAAATTCTTTGAATTCTGTCCATGTCAGTAGATTCTGCTTGTTGACATAATGCTACTCCCTTCAGACATACAGCTTTCTAAAGTGTGTCTTCACACACTGAGCCATTTGTTTCATTTTTAGAGAAATCCCATTTAAATGTACTTCTTTGTGGCATAATGAAGTGTCTATGTAGAAGAGGAGAGGTGCATATTTTTTATGCTGTAAAGCACATTCAAGTTTCTTGGAGTTCAGGAAAATATAAATACAATAGAAGAATAACTGGTTGGTGTTCTGGCTGAAACAATGCCATTCTGTCTCACTGTACCTGTGATTTTAGCACAATGATGGGCAACTTTGGCAGGTGAAGATAGTAACTTTCTGCTCTCAAAGTTCTCAAGGGTGCTGATGGGCCACCAAAAATATGAAAGAAAATCAAAGAATGCAACCAGAAGTGGGAGACATTCACTTAACTGTGTTGAAAAACAGATATTTCGATCTCTGTGTGTTTAGTGCTGCAAAGGCCCCTTGCAACCAGAAATATCAGAAATATGAGTGGTAGTTTTTGTGTGGGGAGGGGTTCCGAGTTTTTGCTTGAAAATAATTTGTGTTGGTAGTAGAGTCTAAGAACCAGTGAGTCAGAAAAACTGCCCTGGAAAAGGGGGGGCACAAGCTGTATCAGGGCTTACCCTTTGCTCACTCTTGCTTTAACATAACATGACTCTTTCTGTTGTCGTTTTAAGCTCCGGTGGTGAACAGATCTATCAAGCCCACCCCTAGACTTGATCCTCCCAGTTCAGCAGCATTGCCTCCTGTGCCTCTGTCACCTTCCACTTTAGGTATGAAGTATCTGCCTTTGGTAGTTATTGCTTTGACTTACTACAGGATATATACTGCCCCCTAATGTTAAAGCAGTTTACAACAAAATGAAACAAACACTTGACATAATGGTGTATTATTATTAAATTAGCTCTTATTTCCACATTCTAAACAGCATTTTTGCTTATAGAGAAAGGAGATTGGAGAATTAAGTGCCGTGGTATTTGTACAGCAGATCCTAAGGGTACTTCTTATAATCAGATAGCACTTCTCAATTTCTTGGCCATTTTTTGAAGCAATCGAAATCATCATGTACTTTAAAATTTAAATGTTATTAGTTATATTTTGTATTGTTCTAAAAAAGGAGGGGAGATGATCCTCCCCTTGCCTGTTCAAATGGTTTTGCTCCTGCCCAATTGACCGCTTGAGACACATAGAGCAGGTTCCTTGGCGGCCCATTCACCTAGCCATTGTGCTGCACAACAAGCTGTAATGAAGGTTGTCTTGACTGCATGGCAGGAGTTGATTTTGAATGGTAAATCAGTCTTAACTCAGCCATCGACCCAGCTACAGAAAACCGGCCCCTGTTTGGGCTGGTGAAGTCAACAGGATCCATTACCGAACATAATGGAGAAACAAGTCCTACCAGACTCAGAAGCCTTTTTTTTCCCTATGTCTATTGGAAGGATCTCTAGCAACAACCATAGGTCCGTCCTAGCATTGCTCTTAAAATAAAATATTGCCCCCTATTGGACATTGGTAGCTTTATGTTTGCCTCTCCTTTTCAACCTTGGCCGCAACTACATTGTAAACTACAGTAGTGCCTTGTATAAAGGAATTAATTTGTTTCAAATGAAATTCTGTTAAGCAAATTTTTCTTTGTACAAATTTCCCATAGAATGTATTGAAAACGGATTAATCCCTAATTGCAACCGTTTTTCTGTTGTACGGATTTGCCCCATAGACAATTCTATTAAGCGATTTTCCCCTATCTCCGGATTTTTTCCCCTTTAAGCGGATTTTCTGCTAAACAAACGGCTTGTTAGATGAGGGTCCACTGCAATGCCATCTTGGAGTGCTTCTCTGGACCCCCTCCAATGTGTTGGTGGCAACTGAAGCCATCTCCCCCATTTCTTCTCCTTCCTTAGCCCTTCAGAACCCCAAGAACCATTCCTGAAGATCTGAGGGGCTTTCTGAGCAACGTGGGCTGATTTACAAAGTTGAAAGGGTTTAAATAGATACCAACATATTTACCCCACACTGGCCCTCTTCCGCTGGTTACCTGTTTATTTCCATGCCAGCTTCAAGGTGATGACATTGACATCCAAGACCCTAAATGGTTTGGGACCTCGATACTTGGCAGACCACCTTCTTCCTCCAAGTTCTGCCTGTGTCCCACTCTCTTATCCCACGTGGAGCAGCTGAGGATAATGACCCTGAGAGAGGCCCAAAAGGAACCAAATTGATTGATTGAGTGAGTGAGTGAGTGAGTGAGTGAGTGAGTGAGTGATTGTGTGTCATTCCTGCATCTGTTTCAACATGTCGATAATTTAGTTTTCTGTCTGTTTCCACCTGCTTACTGATTGTAAGCCACCCAGTGGGTGGCATATAAGTTGTAAAAATAAATAAATAAATAAATAAATAAATAAATAAATAAATAAATAAATAAATAAATAAATAACTTTTGGTTATTATTTTTCTCCAGATGTCTATGAAGTGCCTGAAGAGGAGGTAAGACCCCTTTGTACACATATCCCAGAAAACAAAACAAATCTTAAAATCTAACCCTGGAGTGCCCAAGGGCTTCCTGAATTTCACTCACAAAAAGAAACACTCCATGCACCACTGTCCTTTTGCATGTAGCATGTTTCATTCACTTGAATGGACAAAACCTATTGTAGGTTCACTTTCAGAACTGTATTTCACAGCTTTCAACTCAAGAGCAGTAAATTCTGTCTGCCCCTGAGATTTGTTTCTTGAACTTCCCTGCCATGTTTTCCAATCTTTCGCTGTGTATTTAACTCCATCTGTGAAAAGGTGTGAAGATTTTGCTCTTCGGGGAGCGTGCTTGGCTTGCTTTTCTGTCATGATGTCTCTGGAAATCTTATCTTCCTACATTCCTCTTCTCTTTGTGTGCTCTCCAATAGGCACCTGATGGGCCATAGTAGGGAGACCCTAGATCTAACCCAGCATGGGACGTCTTATGTTCTGAGATGGCAAGCTGTGGACATTTTGTTCACAGCACTTCTAAGTTACTCTCCCCTCCCCTCCCATTCCCCTGAACCTTTCCCCCATCATCCTCCAACTTCAGCCTTCTTGTTGCAATAATCATTCGTATGGTACATAGTGCAGAATTCATATTTCTATTTGAAAATAAAATAAGGTAGAAGGAAATGCATCAAGAATGCCTATAGTTCAACTGGTTCCTGCTCCATAAGAAATACAATGTCCAAGGCATGGTTTGTGAATACTGTACTAATCAACAGTTTGTTTTCTCCCATAGGAAAAGTCTTCCCCGGCATTAATTGGGTAATAAACTCTTCTAACATTCAGTAATTTAAAATGGTGACAGTGTTTTCTAAGGGTTCAATAGAGGAATCTTTTGACTAAGGGTTAGGTGTATTGTGGTCCTTTGGGGTGGAATAAACTTGCCACCGTATTAATCCATAACAACAACTGAAAAGCAGGCAATTTCTTTATTAGGACTAGTTGCAATTCCACAATATTGTAAAAAGCTTTTAAATCTTTTTAGAACTCTGCATCAAGCTAGATTTTTAAAGGACAGATTAGAATAAACATCTCTCCTAATGAAGCTTGCTTTCATACTAGTGTAGAATTACAATCACTCCTAATTTGTGTCACCTCTGTGTGAATTCTGATGTATTTGATGGTTATCTTTGTTTGGTTTGCTGCAGGAATAGTTTGGTTCGTTCTTTTTTTCCCCTGGAGATCACACACCGTAATTGCTGGAGCAAACCAAACTGTTCCCAGGGCAATCCTACCCACACGTTTTGGAGCCCCTGTCAGGGGCTTCTTACATTTTTTTTATTTTTTTATTTTTTTTTTTTTTTTTTTATTTTTTTTGGTGCTGGTAGGATCACTCTGGTTTGGTTCATTTCCAGTGTGTGTGATTGCTGTAACAGACCAAAATCGAGCTCTCCCAGCTGTCAAGACTCCTTCCAGTCTGAATTTCTGATATTGTGAAGTGGCTTAATAAGCAAGCCACTTCAGGATATTGGCAAATTGTCCATTTCCTCTGTTTCTTGATATAGGGGCAGGTAAAGTGAATATTTTTAAAGACTCTAATAGACCATTGCTGATACACTGCATCATTTTTTAAAAAAATCTTTGATTTCTCTTAAAGGACTGGTCAAGAAACTGTCCACAGCTGAGTACAGTAGACTGATTCAGCAGCAGCTAATTTCTGAGCTGGCCCTTCAGAGAAACCAAGGACAATATTGATTTATCTCTCTCTTTTTTTAAGTGATGCAATATCTCAGCGATAGTACACCAGAAAATTTCACATTTCCTGCCCCTTCTCTGAGGAGAAGAGGAAGTGTTCAATTTGCCAATGCCCTGAAGTGGCTTATTAAGGCAGTTCACTCTATTGGAAGGAGAAGGGGCAAACAGGGTTGCTTGAGCTCCAGTATGCTATTTCGATGTGAGGATCGCAACAAATCGCATATCACACCTTCCTACAACGCCATGAGCCCATTTAGCCAATACCAGCCCACTCGTTGATGAAGCAAGAAAAATGATAGACAAATCCTTAGAAATTACCTTGTGAATCTATTAATAGTTGCCTTGTGAATTGCCTTGTGAATCTATTAATAGTAACATCACACTCTGCCATCAACTTTATCAGTCCTATGCTTTTGTAGAGAGACAGGCACACTTGTATGGTCTCTCATACATATAATTCCAATTCTATTTTCCCTAATAAATAGGAAGGACAAGCAAAAAGTATACAAAGTTTATTTGTTATAAGTTGGGCATAAGGCATCCTTGAATACCAGATCATAACACTTAGATGAAACAGGAAGCAATAATACGAATTCCCTACTATAGGTAGAACATTTTCCTTTATATGATTGACACCGTGTTTTTTAAAAAAAAATACTTTTCAAATTCAACCCAAGAAATCACCCTTACATTCATGTAGATAAATGATACGAAACATAAATCATTCCCTTTCCATAGTTTTATGTGGTTCTTTCCCAACATGTTTTGTCAGATAATAGATCAGTCCTATTATTAGGGCATATTTCCATGAATCTGGGTAAGATTGCAGTATTATGTTGCTTAATGCATTTTGCAATTGCCCATATTCCATTAATTGTATAATAGATGGGTTTCCTCCCCAATTATTTACAGAGTTGTCAGATATGATATGTCTCAGGATGTTTACATTTTATTTTAAAAGCCCATTTAAAGGCAATGAACATAATTTCTCAGCCTCCTCAGACAGATCTGTTCTGTGCAGAAGTTATGGTTGAATGCTCTCCACTTGTTACAGTCTACAAATCTCTATCACACATGGCTACCAATTATTGATGTAAAATGTTAATAAATTCTCTAGCAAGAGCGATTGTTGTTCACGAAATATTTTTATGGCCATCGTGGGTATCTACTTGTGTAGGGAGCGATTCGGCTTTTTTACTACAGCACTTCACATCTCATAGACTGTTATTCCAAAACACCCATCTTTTACCACCCCAATAACGTGTGTATACAGAACATACTGGACCATTTCAATGCTCCTCAGGATCTGTGGGAAGCCATACTTATATCTATATTTTCCTCCCACCAGGATTTCAAAGCCACTTCCTCCACAGCCTGTCCAAAGGCCACCTGGAGGACGCCCTTATGAACAGAACACAGCCAAAGAATCCCATAAGCCTGACAGGTTGGTTATTACAAAAACAAAGTTAATGTACATAGAAAATATTAGCTAGCAAACATGTCTGTCCTCCTAAAAAGGCTCATTGTGAGCATCCAGTGTGGTTTTATGTGGCCTGTGTCTGGGAGGAAGAGACCTACAGAGGTCCTGTAGAACTCAAATCCTGGCACATTTTGTACACTGGGATTTGATCCCAAGAAATATAGTATTGTTTGGCCATGTTCTGGAAGTTTTTATTTCTTGACGTTTCACCAGACTCTGTGGCCGGCATCTTCAGAGAGCTCTCTATGCTCCTAGTTCCCTGAGCTCCTTGCCCTCTGAAGATGCCGGCCACAGAGTCTGGTGAAACGTCAGGAGGAAAAACTTTTAGAACACGGCCAAACAGCCTGTAAAGCTCACAACAAATATCAGATCCCGGCCATGAAAGCCTTCGAGAATACAAATATAGTATTGTTAGCCCATGAATCTTGGAGTTTGGACTCAGCTAAACAGTTCATCAGATGCCTTTGAGCCAGTTGCTGGCTTTAAGGATGTAACCAAATTCATAGGTTTAGGGTGGGAGGTGGGGGGAAAAGAAAGGCAGGGAAGGGAACAGCATGTATACGCCTTTCATGTTCATTGAAGGAGAGGTTGGCTTTAGGTGTAATAAGTAAGAGTCAGTGACTACTGGACCCCAGAGGAACAGGAAAAACAAAGGGTAAGGTGAAAACAGAGGTCTGACAACTAATTCAAGACCTCAACTCCCTATACTCTTATGTGGACATGACCAGTAAGATCAAGGGAGTAGACAAGTAATTTGTTCCTTAAAACAATCCTTATTCAGCTATATTAAGCTTGAAACCAATGGTGAACTTCTGCTGCTCTTCAGCAGCCAGATCAACCACCTTCAGCTACAGAAAATTGCACCCATTCAGTGTGGGTTTGGGCCATTGTTGGGCCATATAGGTGAGTGCTGCCTAGAATGTGTTCTAACACGTAATATAGATGGTAGAGCCCAAAATCATCTGGAGCAGTGGTTTCCCAACCTTGGGTCCCCGGGTGGTTTTGGACTACAACTCCTAACAAGAGAAGACTTACTACGTACATTGCTGAAAAAACTGAAATGAGAATGTATAGGTAGTTACAATTTGAATTGGAGGGTGGGCACTGCTTGATTAAAATATTTGCTATGCTTTGCAGAAATGTTTTGCCCCTTCCAAGACAGCGTCCTCCACCAAAAAGTGTAAGTAGCTAAAAAAGAAAAAAGAAACTACACATCTGGGTTAAAAGCACATTCCTTTCTGTTATTTAAGTTACAGGAAGTGAAGGAGTTACCTCCAAGTTGTTGGTATGTTTTTATTACATATATATCCCCATATCTCCTGCAGAATGGTACTCAAAGCCATTCTCTGGTTGTATGTTTGCTTATACTACAGTAAGATCATGTTAACTGCAGTGGTTCAGTTATAAGCCCACCCTTGCGGATGCTGGAAACCTGTGATATAGCAAAACACAGCATGGTCTCTGACTCCCTTTAGTGATCCATTCTGGTAAATACACTAAAAATATGTACAGTAGGATCCTGGTATCCACTGGGGATCAGTTCCAGGTCTTCCCGTGGATAACAAAAAACATGGATTAGAGAGAATGCCAGCTCACCCAAAACTGCTGTTTTGTGACAGTACCTTGCTTTACGGCTGTTGTTTTGCAACAGTAGCTTGCTTTATAGCTACTGTTTGTGACAATAGCTTGCTTTACAGCAGCTGAATTATTTATCTAATTTTTTTCCTCTGCCATGCGTGGATAACTGAATCAGTGGTTAATGAATCAGTGGATATGAGGGCCCTGTATATGCATTTCTGGGTTTGTTTAATTTAATGCTTTCAGGCAGTTGGTAAGTAATCTGTCAATAGCAATCCCACAGACATGAGCGCCTATTGTATTTATACATTGCTTGATATAATGGAATGTTCAGGTGTTTTACATTAATGCCATACAACACTGGTTCTCAACCTTGGGTAACCCAGCTGTCCTTAGACTACAGTTCCCAGAAGTCTTCCCCATTAGCTGTGCTGGCCAGGGTTTTTAGGTGCTGCCCTCCAAGGGCATCTGGGCCACCCAAGGTAGGAACCACTCCCATGCTATATTAAAAGCAATCTAAGATTCCTTTGAAAATATAGTATAGAAAACACTCCAACAATTAAACAGGTATTATTAGAGATGTCTATAACTAAATAAGTCTGGTATGACAGAAACTTACAAAGCCTGTTTTTGGCAAGCTTTAGTGACTGCTAATAAAGAGGTCCTTCTTCTTTTCCAGATAACTGAATTCATGTATGATATATAGTAGGTGTTGGTTGTTTAGCATCTGTTGTGTGACTGCTGTTCTGATCAAACCTGGCCAGGATATCCCTTTATGAAAGACAGCGGGAGTTACAATTCAACATCTGTATGGCCTCATGTTTCTCATCCCTGATTTGGAAGATGCTGACCGGAAGCTTTGCTGACTCATAGTCTTCCTTGACAACCTTTAGGATTTCCTCTTATACTTTTAATGACTTAACATTGTGACTCTTCTTAATAATAATAAGTAGCCCTCAAGTCAATTCTGACTTATGGTGACCCTTTTCAGGGTTTTCTAGGTACAGAGTACTATTTCCTTCTAGAGGCATCCTGGGACTTGCAGCTTTTCAAAGGCCTCACAATCAAGGCCTTCTGGGAGAGGTAAAGGGAGGTAAAGAGTGGGGTCCCCCTAGGTTCAGTACCAGGACCCCTGCTTTTAAACCTCTTCATAAAGTATCTAGGAGTAAATAACAAGGTAGCCAAATCTGCTGACAACACTAAATTACCATATACAGGGTAGTAAAAACTGAGAGAAATTTTGAGGAGCTCCAGAGGGATCGCTTGACACTGGGGGAGTGGGCAAACCGGTGGCAACTGAGCTTCATCATCAGTAAGTGCAGTGAAAAAAAGCAAACTCAATGCTAGGGATCATTAGGAAGGGTATAGAAAATAAGTCAGCAAGTGTCATTTTGCCTCTTTATAAAACTATGGTGAGGCTCCATCTGGAGTACTGTGTACAGTTCTGGCCACCATACCTCCAGAAGGATATTATGGAAATGGAAAAAGCGCAGAGGAGGGCAGCCAGAAAGATTAGGGGACTGGAACCTTCCTTACCATCTGAGGCTGCAACAGCTGGGTCTCTTCACTCTTGAATGACAGTGCCTAAGAGGTGACCTGATTGAAGTTTATAAAATCGTACACGGTGTGGACAAAGTAGATAAGAAAAAGCTGTTTTCCCTATCTTACACCACTAGAACTAGGGAGCACTCCATGAAACGTTTGGGTGCTAGATCTCAAACAAACAAGAGGAAGTACTTTTTCACCCAGAGGAACACTGGTCTGTGGAACTCCATGCCAGAAGAAGCGGTGACAGCTGTCAGCCTTGACAACTTTAAAAAAGGATTGGACAAGTTCATGGAGAACAACGGTATCAATGGCTATAATTATGGATGCCTAAGGATAACCTCTGGGTTGGAGAAAGAGGCAGGATATATCTCAATGCCATTTGCAGGGAATAGTAAGCAGGTGGAGACATCTGCTTGGGAATACCCCAGAGCAAATGGTGAGCCGCTGTGCAAGACAGAATGCTGGACGGGATGGACTGTGGCCTCTTCCAGCAAGGCTGTTCTTATGTTCTTATGAGACACAGTGGGCAATTGAACGTTCAACCTCTAGTTCCTCAGCCAGATACCTAACTCACTGAGCTATCTATCCAGCTTGAGTCTTCTTATCATATAGACAATTCAACAAAGAATTTTGAGGCATCTTAAAAGCTAGGTGGTTTTTATTTGGCCTGTGTCATATATCCATGGACTAGAACAGGCCTGCCTAACAGGTAGACCATGGGCTACTGGTAGCCCGTGAAGGTTTCAAAAGTAGCCCGCCAACCATCAATAAAATAAGTGAGGGGATAAGTTCTCCACCCCTCCCTCCCCCATCCCAAGGACCACCACTGACCCAGCAAAGTTCTGGGTCTGCCAGCCCACTGTCTCATCCGAGTGGGGCAGTTCAAGGGCCATGGCACATTGAAATCTGTTCCCTCCAGAACAGATTAATTGGTTTTCAATGCATTCCTATGGGAAAGTGCTGCTCTACTTACAAAAGTTTTTACTTATGAGCATGTGCTCGGAACAGAAAAAAAATCGTAAGTAGAGGTTTTAGTGTAGTAGCCTTCAGGCACTTTGGGCCAGAAAAAGTAGACCTTGGCCTGTTCAAAGTTGAACAGCCCTGGACTAGAAGATCATCCTCAGTAAAAAAAATTTAAAATATCACTTAATACCTCTCTATGGAAGTTATACTTCAGGCACCTGAAGAAGCAAGTCTGTGAAAGCCAATGCTCAGTAAAAATCGCTGCCCAAGATTTGTGTAACTTACTGTGGCTAATTGCAGCTAATTGACAATCACAACTGAAATGCATCCTAGTTGTGTGCCTAGGCACAAGACTGAGATATGCCCTGGCACTTCATCAGTTAGCCCATGGGGTGTTATATACATTTTGCACAAATGGCAATAGAAATCTGGCTGTTCTTTTCTAAGAGATTGTTTTCTAATTTTACTGCAATAGGCTGGCATACCTACCCAGAAATTGGATTTTTGCTTTGTTTAGGAAAAACAGGCTTTCCCTCATCATTGCGATTATCTCTCTGGACTGCCATCCAGATTCAAAAGGGCCAGAGATATTCATATACATATCCAATGCAGGATATGTAAAAGAAAGGAAAAGAAGGGTAGTCCTTAAAAGACAAGTTTTATTTTACACATTATAATATATTGGACTGTTGCCCACTTCATCAGATCTGGAACAACATGTTTTGTGGTATCACAATCCTGTCCGGGTTGACGTCTGCAAAGTGACCATTCAGACAACATCATTGCAAACAATTTAGCACTTGCACAAAATAGGTGTGCCTTGGTGTGCACGTGTGGTCCACTTCAGATAACCATGTGTACAATTTTTCTCACTTGATCGGTCCTGTCTGCAGATTTTATTTATTTATTTATTTATTTATTTATTTATTTATTTATTTATTTTATATAGCTTGTATGCCGCCCACCACCCAAAGATCTCTGGGCGGCTCACAATCAGAATAAACTCTTCAGACAATTAAAACATCAAAACTGCAATATAATTAAGACAATAAAACATTTAATTACAATAAATACAATATATTTTCAATAGATTTGAAAAACTTTTCATTTCTGCCAGTGCAGTAGAACCTCCCCGGGCAAAGGGACACGGTTGGACATTAGCTATATGTCTGTGTGAAGATTCTCAGTCATCCAGGTGAGTTTATCTGGAAGTTGAGTCACAGCTGCTGGACTTCTTTTTCTTGAGAGATAGACTATAGAAAAAGATGAGATATTCTATCTCTCAAGAAAAGGAGTCCAGTAGCCATGACTCCACTTCCAGATAGGCCATTAGCTGCAAAGCTCCTGAGGACTTATCAGAGCTACAGAATTACTGATTGATCCAAAATAAGGAGTTGAACCTTCACCATTGTTACTAAGTTTATTTCAGGCGCCTAGAAGAGATCTTTGAGTGTGAAATGCTCCTTTTTGGTTGTGCCAATAAGTATGTACTGTAATCAAAGGATTGCATTTTGATTTTAGGAATCCGACGATCTTGGAATACATGACAATGGAAGTAAGTATATTCTGTGTTTAAGCCGTGATTAGCAGAAATCACCCAAAGCTATTCCAAATGGCAATAAGCCACTCCAAATGTTATACTGCCTGTTATTCCATTGAGGCTGCAAACTAATGTGTATTTAGAAGTCAGAAAAGTCCATTGACCGACTGGAACATTCCTCAGAGTAAACAAGTTACTGTTAATCATTATGCTTTGTGTATATAATTACTAATATAGTCCTATTTTTATAGTGATCATTGGATTTCTTTAGCATTTCGTACCTTGTACCTTTCAGAGGACTGGTTGAACATAATAGACCAAAGGGATGGGGTATTAATGTCTACCTCTTCTGTGAAGGCAACCCACATGCCTTCAGCCTCAGTTGTGTCCATCTGCAACATGGGTATAAAATTATCCTACTAGTCTTAGATTATTGTAAGAATTATTAAATAATGTGAAACTTGTCAAATGAAAATACTACAACAGTAATACTATACATCATTATTTTTATTGTATTATCTGTTGTGATCAGGTATTAATAATCCACACTTGGGGTCCTTTAAATCCATTATGTGCAGCAGGAATTAAATTTTTAAAAAAATTATTGAGTTCAGTTGTGATTGAGAATGGTTTACTGATTTTTCAACCTGTTCCTTATTTTGTAATTTTCAGAGCACATCAGGAAAAGCGCCTCAGAATTTAAGTTTCCATCTGTTACAGCCCCATCTCCATTTCCAAGGATAACGTATGTATTTTTTTAAAGTCACCTTTTCCAGCTTTGGAATAGCATTATGGTCTTAAAACCTAATATTAAGATAATCTGCATTAAAATGATTTCATATGATTATACAGATCTTTCCAACGAAGTTGATTCAAACTCGGGGGGAGAAGAGGGGGGTGGATTTTATGCTTCTCTATTTCCATTGGAGCCCATTAATAAGCTACTCAAGGAATTGCAGAGGGTGGGGGACTGAGGATATTCGTTGCACAAATGAAAAGTACCTTCCACTCAGTCAGTGACATATTTGTTTCCATTTTATTTAGTGATACTCAAGCTATTTTATGTTAATCTTATAATAGGTTATATATCTTATAATGTTGTGTATTTTAATTACACTGCATTTAAGAAAAGGGATATTTAAGGCAGCAACTTTCTCCTGCAGGAAAAAACTACCAAACCCAGCAATACCAGCAGTAAGTTGGTTTCATTTTTATAATATTGATTTAATGTTGACACTAAAAGTCTAAACTTAGCCTTGCATTACTCATAAACTGCATTCTCACTTCTACTCTCCCAAGCAACTTAATGTCTGATGCTTTATGTACCCTGTTTTCTTTTGGAGGGGATTATTTAAATTGTGCCTTTTAATCTTGTTAGCTTTTTTTTTTTGAAGCAGTCATTAGTCTAAAGCACTTCAATGTCAGTTGTTGCCATTGTGGCATTAATTTGTTACCAAAATGCTGATTAACTAAAGAAAAAATGGTAATAAACATGGCAAGAGTGGATCTATCTACAACTGGATCTATCTACAGAATAGATCCAGTTGAGGAATGAGTGAAAAATCTGAAACCTTTCAGGATACACAGTCTCCAATAATAAAATTTATAGATTATATTATTGATATTTTAGACTGTTTTGTATTCGTGTGTGTAATCATGGCTAGGAATTAATGTAGATTCAAACTGTTCCTCATACTTGACGTTTCAATTTATAAGTGAAGGGACATGTTAGTTCTGGCCTGGATGCTTTCAAAAGGGGATTGGACAGATTCCTGGAGGAAAAGTCCATCACAGGTTAGAAACCATAATGGAGATGTGTAATCTCTAGCCTTAAAACCAGGGTACTTCAAGGGCCAGATGCAGGAGAGGGGTATCAGGAGACAGATATCTAATCTCATGCACTCCCAGACAGATTTGGTGGGACCACTGTGAGATACAGGAAGCTGGACTAGATGGGCCTTTGGCCTGATCCAGCATGGCGCTTCTTATGTTCTTAACTAGATCCATTTTGATTTTTTAAAAACGTACTTTTAAGTACTTTTTTTTTTACAGTGGTACTTTTGAAAGTACTTCTTTTTCAACAAGCAAATTGCTCCCCGTCCCCCACACTCCCGCTGGCCACCATCCTTCAAGAGTTTTAATCAAACACAAGAAAACAACCCACTTACCAAAAGGATAATGGCTTATAAAACAAGAGGCACTAAAGGGGACCATTTAGCTACACGAAGTCACTTGCCCAGGCTCTGGAGGCAAGCTAGCTGTGCTGAGAAAAGGTGCTCACGCCAAGAGATTAGTTGGCTTCCCGTGGGGGCAGACAGTGACTCCATTAAGCAATGCCCTTTGGAAAGCACTCATATAGAGTTATTAATTACCTTCCACCAAAATACAAGAAGGGAGGGGGGAGGTATGCTTAGAACATCCTTGCTGCCCATTTCCACGATTGCACTTGTGTGTGTGTGCATGTGTACTGTTGTTGTTTTCATTTTAAGATTACTACTTATTACTAAGAGCTACTTATTACTAAGAGCTTTCAAAAGAATGTTATATAAAAACATACCAGTGAAGGTATCACTGGAAGTACACACGCTCCTTGATGCAAATATTAACCACAAGCAGAAGGCTTCAATCATAGCATGGATTCTTGTGTTCACACAGTATTTTCTCAGTGGCTGGAACACCGATGATTGGTTCCCAGCTTATCACTTGCCATGCTGGGCACAGAACTAATAGGAGTTCAAAGCATATTGTCAAGATTATAGAGCAGTGGTTCCCACACATATCCCAAACTTCCCTGACCACTGCCATACTGTCTGGGGCTTATTGGGATCTCAACCCAACATCCTTTGGAGACTCACATTTGACAATCATTGGTGTAGGTCAGGCATGTCCAAACTTCAGCCCTCCTGATGTTTTGGACCACAACTCCCAGAATTCTAAGCTTAGATTGCCAATGGCAAAGAATTGTGGGAGCTGCGGTCCAAAACATCTGGAGGGCTGAAGTTTGGACATGCCTGGTGTAGGTGATAACAAAGAAGAACAAATATGGTGAGCACTCACCACATCTCAATGTAATTGGTTCCACTGCTGTACTGCTCTAACAATTAGGACATTTTTGCTAATATTCATCTGAAATCTGGTTCCCATAATGTGATCCCATTGTTGCATGATATGCATTAGCCTTTCATAGAAATAGTATAGGAATTCTTGTGGATTCGCATAGTTAGATCTGTAGTATTTTCCATTAGCTACACAGTACACAATGCAAGTCAGCCAGGAGTTTTCCCCTTCAGTCCACAGATTTTTCCTCCACCATTAGGGCTTCTTCTGTTTTTAAAGTGAATGTATTTGCCTGGATTCAGGCAGTGTGATTATTTCTACTAATATAGATAAGCAACCGAGGTGGTCTTGAATCAAAAGGGCACTCACAGGGATGTCTGTTCCCCTCTACGAAGCACTCTTTATCTCCAAACTGTTGTTGGGGTGGGTTTGTATGGGTTTTTTTAATTACATGTTTTTTAAGGATTCATGACTGCACTGGAATAAAGTTGACTAGAGCACTTTAGGCAACCAACTAAAGACAGGGGAAAGTGGGGGGGGGGGTTGCCAATCAGCATCTAGTTGGACTTTTTAAAGGTAGTTTGTAGCCATGCCTCTTCCTCTGCTGAGTCCTGAATATCTGGATGGCTGCATCAGGAGCAGTCTTAACAAACTGCAAACAAACGCTGATAGATAATTTCCTCCTCTCTCTCTCTCTTGCCGACGCCTGTGTGAATGGCTAAAGCAAGTTTACCAAGAGAAACCCGATTTCAATGAGTGCAAATCACAGTACATCAATGCATATTTTTCAAGCTGTGTACTCACAGCTTGGATCTGGAAATAAAGGAAGTCGCATTGTTTGTTTAATAAAGACCTGTGGCAAGCTTTATATGCTTCCTTTTTGTGTCATTATAGAAACCAAGTCTCCCTGACAGAGATCACCTGCTTGTTACTGAAGGTGCGTGGCCATTTCTGTTGAAATACTCCCAAATAATCTTAAGCCATAACACTGGCTTGTTCGTGATGGGCTGAAGTGATTCTCTACTGAGCCTATAATATTCTAGGACAGTGGTGGCAAACCTTCAGCACTCCAGATGTTTTCGACCACAGTTCCCAGAATTCCGAGCCTAGACTGCCAATGACAAAGGACTGTGGAAGTTGTCCCAAAACATCTGGAGTGCTGAAGATTTGCCACCACTGTTCTAGGAGGTGTGGTCATTGTCTGTTTGTTATGAGCAAGGAAGGAACCATGAATCTATTACAGAGCTTGTGTTCTGCAAACGTAAAGCCTCTGGTTCACTTGCCAGCACCTCCAATTAACAATGTTTTTGCAAAAGTATATACATCGAATCAAATTTTATAGTATGGTCATATACGAATCCCCCACCTATCACGGGGGTTAGGCACCTGACCTGACCCACGATAATTGAAAATCCGCAATATGTGGATGCTGAGTCAGGTCAGGACCGGGGAGCCTGGCACTGCCCTGACGGGCCTCCAACAGGCTTCCTGGGCCCCAGAAGTGGTTTCTTCCAATCCAGAAGTCACTTCTGGTTTGTCAGAAGTCACTTCCGGTTTGTCGGAAACCACTTCTGGGGCCTTTGACAGGCCCGGGAAGCCTGTCAGAGGCCCATTTGGGGCAGCCTGCCAGGCCAGGGTTAAGTGCAGTAGGCCAAGACCCAAGCTGCTTACCCCAGGGGCCCTTGCCTTTCATATACTGCGGTCCCGAAATATACCAGGACCGCAGTATATGAACTGTGAAATGGCGGGGGACCACTGTAGATCCGATTATTTGATAGAAGAGTCAAAGACTACATGGCAACACAGAAACAAAGACACAATGTAGAGCCTTATTAAAAGAACCAAAAGATACATAGCTATACAAGTGCAAAGGTATATATTTTTATTTGGAATTTAAAAACAAGGAAGGAATCTTCACCAAGGCCCAATAACTTGACTTGCTAAGTTGATTGTCATATTCCACTGAAGATGACAATCATTTGTTTGATTTAGTGTTTATGTACATATGTCAGAAATAGAGGATATGAAAGAGCAATTTCCTAGTACTCCACTGGCTCATTTCTGGTGAACCACCTAATATTTCCTGTTTGCTGAATTCCCAGCAGAGAGCTGACCTAAATGGACTATCCTAAGCAAAAATGCAAACACGAGATCATAGGAATACAGTTTAGTTGACTGTTATTATGAAGTTCTAATGACAAACTGATACCATCTCTTTCTTTGAAATCCAGATATAGACTTGATTATTTTTATTGTAAGCTTCTCCTACTGCATATTTTCCTATGCTTCTTCCATCTTTTTTCTTGCTCAAGAAAACTGATAAAGGGTTTGGTTTTTTGGTTTTTAAAGGGAATTGGTGCACAGTAGCTTTTTGTTGTGAGCAGTAGGAGAACCTCTATCGAGGAGCTCCCTTAAAGGTAGCCACGAAACACAGCATCCATGGAGAGATGACATTAATTCTAGAAAACAGAGAACAATCGTGCAAGATTGAGGTTAGCTGCAAGGAATATGTGATTCTCATTTAGTGTGCCCTGAATCTGTTGATGCCTTTTTCATTTAGGCTGCAGTAAATACAGTATGTGAAAGCAGTAACTGAACAGATTCTGTGGAAACTGAAGGTTTTCCTTTGTGGAATGATATCGGAATGATATCTGTACATGTAGTGTAACAAGCTATAGGACTGGGGTACTGTTAAATAAGTTTCCCTACTCTTCTTCTGTCCCACACTTCACAATATTTTGTTTGTTTGCTTGCTGCTTTGTTTGTGAAATAGCATTTCTAGATGGGATGGCTGATGGTAGCTACAGATATCAACCTCAGCCATAAGTGGAAGTTCAGATCTCAAAAGCAGTATGCTCACTCTCCGGTATGATGTGCTAACCCCCGCAAAGAAATCACATGCTCTTATACATCTTGTAAATTATCTGATCTTTACTGTCTGTTTCCACACACAGATAAACCTATACCTGCTGAGCGTCGCCGGTCTTCTACCCATGAGATTCCTCTTCCACCCATCCCAAAGTAAATACTACCATTTGTTTTCCAATTTTGTTATCGCTACAAACTAAAATTGGACACTTTCAAAGTCTAAAGCAATGGTTCCCAGATTTGGTTCCTTGTACCTAAGGCCCTAGTTGTTGGTGTACAATGACCAGAATCTCTGACCAATTAGCCATATTGGCTGAAGGTTCCATAGATGAAAGCCAACACTATCTGGGGACTCTAGATTGTAAACCACTAGTATAAAAGAAAGAAAAGTCAAAGGAATGATATAGACACCATTAAACGTTCCATATTCCTACCCACCAATACTTAGTTAGGAGTAAGATATGACATCACATTAAACCTGTGCTTGCTACCAAAAGCAGCTATTTCTCAGATCACCTAGCTGTTATACCACACTTATACTTCCTCCTTTCCAACAAAAAGATATTATCAGTGTTATTAAGCAGCTAAAACTAAACTATTTAGCATGCTACTTGCTCTGAACTGATGCAGGTATTAGTAGATGTGACAGTAACAACCTCAGAAGTAGACAGTATTACCTAGAAAAAAAGCATTTGAGGAAGCCCAGCAGGATGATGGAGCTGCTGCTGAACAAAGGTCTTGGTTAAAGCAATATTTCTGATGGACACTCTCTCCTTGCATTAAAAACCTGCATTGAAATGGAACATTGGAGAGTACAGAGCTCAATATCAGAATTACTGTTGTGTATATTCTGGGGGAGGGGGAGTAGTGCTGGGGATGTTGCATCAAAGGCTTTTATATGGAGAGAGAAATTCCTAGTGTTCAAGCTGGATTCTGAAAAGGAAGAGGCACTAGAGATCAGATCACAGACAGAGATCACCGCACCCTTTATAGACTACAGCAAAGGGTTTGATTTTTGTGGCTAATGAAATATATGAATTGCTTTTAAAGAAATAGATATGTATCAACACTTGATTGACCTGATGCATAGCCTATATTGTGGAGAAAATCCTAGTTTGGGGACAGAATATGGAGAAAGAGAAAAGTTTTCCATAAGTGGAGGTAACAAGCAAAAGTGTAATAAAATAACAATACCACAACAAAGTTATCTGCGTATCTTCTCAGCCGGTACGCAGAACATATGATGTGGAAAAGTAGATGAGAATGAGCCCGCTGTGTCTTCTTGATTCTGCTTTATGGCACTCATTTGTGGCCTCTCACCTAGGCTACTGTGAAAATCTGGATTTATTACAGGGTGCTAAGAACTTATTGGCTCAAGTGCTGTGCAGTAGTAATGTCAGCAGCAGCAAATTTCTACTGATTAGTTTCTTTTAGTGATTTTTGAGCTGTGTGTCATGTGCATCCTAGAGCCATCTTTAATTAGTGATTATTTGCCTTTAATCAGTGTCAGTCTTCAGTTTATGACGACATCCTCTCCAATAAGGATGAAGAGCTATGCAACAGGATTTCAACCACTGTATAGAAGGGGTGATCTATCAAGAAAAACAAAAGGGGACAAGTAAAGAAGAATCATAAAACACATAAAACATAGAAACCTGGGACGCTTTGGTTGCAGAAGAAACAAAAAGTACAGATTGTTCTAATTGATCATTAAGGTCAGAGAAATAAATGCAGAAAGAACGGAACTGGGTTTCATTTCTTTAATTTCCAATCCTTTGTTTCAGACCACTGCCTCAGAAGCCACCAGTCTTGCCACGTAAGTCTTTTCTTGTGGAATTGGTTTTCAATCTCTACAAATTGATCCAAGCAAAACCTTCATTGGCAGTTCTCTTGAGAATATAATCCTCCATTCATCCTCTGTATTTGAGAATAAAGATCCTCTTTCATCATGACTTTGCCTCCATATGTTTGGTTGCAAAATAAAGCTGATAAAGAAGTAGAGCTGTGCTCCTGTGTTGTGTCAAGAGCCTGCTCTGATTTTTTCAAGTCCAAATTACAGCTGACAAAACTGTGTCTTCTTCAGGATCAACAGAACCTGTGAACTGCGCCTCTAATCTACCTCGCCAGAGCATTCAAGGTGGTTTCACAACAGCAGAGCAGGTACAATAATACCATTTTTGTTCTTTCACTTTGTTTCACTAACTGAAATAGGTCCCAAAAATCTTTACTCAAGAAATAATGGGTTGCTGGCACTGTAAGATGCCAAAAGTCAGCTGAATGCATAAGCTACCCATATAACAATGACAGTTCACTGGAGCCAAAAATAATATTTTTTAAAAGAATAAAAAAATCTTTTTAATTTTTCTCTCCTTCAAGAGAAGTCAGTCCTTTCCCCCCTCCCCTCCTTAAAAAAAATAGTTAGCACACTTTGTAGGCAACCTGTCCAATCATCATCCATAGCACTGACTTGAAGAATTGAAGCTGCTCTGCAAATGCATACAAAGTTGAATAAGAGCTCCTACGTTCATTACCTTTAGTATTACAGAACAATTCCCATATGACAAAATATCCATATTTATGAACATCATAGGTACATACTTCCCAGCTTTTCCCCATCAAATCCGTACAAAGGCTGGCTCCCAATTTTGTAGGTGTTCATCCTTCACTGAAATTGTGTAGACATTTGCGTACTTCCCTTCTGATCACAGCAGAGCTGATAGGTTTTGCTAAGGGAACATTGGGAATGTGCTTTTTGAAATGTGTTTTTGTGCTTTTCTGTAAAATAGAAATTGTTTTTGCAGAATGCTGGTGTTCACGGGAAACCATGGTACATGGCTTCCAGTGATCGAAAAACAGCTGAGGAGGCTTTATATAAATCACATGAGGTAAAAAATATTTCTTTAATACCTGCTCCCTGTAAAGGTTGGTTAGATGCAGAGGAAGTGAACAGTCTGAATTTCAGAAACAAGCTTAATGTTACGAAGCCTATATGTAACAGACACAAAATGGTTCCCATGACATGTTCTTCGTATGATACAATTTTAAAACAAGCAATCCTTTTAGATTGTGCAGCCCAAGTCTCTTAATAAATCTCAAGTATTAGTAGATGTTACTGATGGAGAATTGTCATCTTAGGGATTCTGAGCAGTCAGATTGGCTTACAAAATGTTGCATTTTGTGCCGGTGAAGTACACAGGATGGAAGGAAGGGATCTCCAAAATGGGATGTGATAGACAAATCTCAAATAAGGCTTAATTAGAGGAAAATTTAATTAGAACATAATTTTTTGTCCAAAGTTGCCCATTATTACTTTAATTACCATAATACTCCTCCACTGAAAAGCCATTCACTATGAAAATGTGGCTATGATCTAAAAGCCAGACACAGAAGAGTGGTTCCTATCCCAGATCAGAAATCAGCTTCTTGATAATAGAATCCAGGAGGCAAATGTACTGAAATGAACACCTTGCTGTTTACTCCTGAACATAGCACAAGGGTAGCTCCAGATAGATCTTGCATCAGAGAAGATTTGGGGTCAATATTTGTGTTTGTCGTAGGGGCAAAATACCTGTCTTCAAAGCAGGAGGGCACCAACAAAGGCTTGCAAATACAGGGCACTCCTCCCAGCCCAGTATAAACTCAGGGCGGTGTACAAAAATCACATAAAACAATAAAAAAACCAAACACTCCAATTTAAAATGCTCAGCAAGATGGCGGAACACAGCAAAGCAAAACAAAACAAAACAACCCTAATAGTCACCAAATGCCTCTCTGAAAATCAGGGTCTTGTTAACAGCTACTGTACATTACATAGCACTCAGAAATGTTTTATCTGTTGAAAGGATTGGGATAAGCGGAACATGATCAAGAAATATCTTGTATAATGCAGCTGTCATCATTCCTTGCCTTTTTATAACTTTTTTAAAGGATGGATCTTTCCTTGTAAGGAAGAGTTCTGGACAAGACTCAAAGCAACCATATACACTAGTTGTGTTTTACAACAAACGAGTATATAACATCCCAGTCCGATTTATTGAATCAACAAGACAGTATGCTCTAGGCAAAGAAAAAAGTGGAGAGGAGGTGAGTGATTTTCTTTTTATATGTCTTAATACATAAATGAACATTTTAGTTGCATGGTTTATGGGCATGATGATTTTATTGAAACAAGACATAAAACCTTCACTTTTTAATGCATGAAACTAAATAGAAAATTAGATGTTTCAATTCAAGTGAGATCTAATTAAACTGTGAATGCAACTAACTTATCCTTAGCAATGGAGCCCTTTTATATACCCTTCATTAAGGAACTCCCACCGGGAGCTCTCAAGTCTAGTTCGCCTTCAAGACAACAAAATGTAATCCACACCAAAGTGCATCATTTATCCAAACAATATGGGGCTGGGCATTTGGAGAGGGAAATTGTGATTCATTTGAATACAAGCTTGAAACCTCCAATTTCCATTTATAGGAACATGTCTGCTATGTGCCCTCAACTTTGAAAAATTTAGCCAAACTGTTTAATCTACACCATCATTTTATTGAATGGTGTAACTTTATTACAAGGTGGGAATGCAATACATTATGAGTTGTATTTATTTCTCACCAGGAAAGAAATTTTTGAGACATGCAGAAATTATTTTTGAATCAAACAAATATTTATATTGAGTTAAACCCAAATGTGCTCCTACCTGGCCACCAGATTTCAGTGAGCCAATTCTCAGCATGAGTGAATCTGGACCTAAGCCTTACGTGATCAAATTGGATTGTTAGCCAAACTAGAATTGCTAGTAAGAGTTCCACCACTTGACTCCATGTTCTTTATTCCCTCTTGGAGACAGCGTGTTGGAAGGACAATGGTTATACAAGTGTGAGTATACCTAGAGTACATATGCCTCTCATCAGAAATTCAGTAGAGCAGAAGGCAGAGAACTCCAAAGGGCAAAGAAATCCCATTGCCCCCCAAGAGACAAGAAAAAAAACATATGTGTAATGGTTTGACCAATTTTTCTCATATTGTATTAACCAACTTTCAACTTTAAAAGATGCATTTCCAAAAAGTATGGAAATATAAAGGAACAGTTATCTAATGTATTCTCGAAGGCTTTCATGGCCGGGATCTGATTATTGTGAGTTTTTCAGACTGTTTGGCTATGTTCTGCAAGTTTTTCTTCCTGACGTTTCGCCAGACTCTGTGGCCGGCATCTTCAGAGGGCAAGGAGCTCAGGGAACTAGGAGCACAGAGAGAAAAGAGAGCAAGTTTTTTTCCCTCCTCCTCCTCCTTTTTTTTTTTGAAACATTCAGCTGTTTAATCTTCTGCCTTCAATTTGAAGTGGTAATAGGGAAGGTGTTTTTGTCCAAAAACTTTCTCTCTCTCCCTCTCCCTCTCTGTCTTTCTCTCTCTCTCGGGGCCACTTTGGAAGATTGTGCATTCCACGTGTTTGGCACACACAATCATATACAAACTTCATGTATTTCAAATTTACATGTACAGTGGTACCTTGTATAAAGGAATTAATTCGTTCCAAATGAAATTCTGTCAAGCAAATTTTCCTTTGTACACATTTCCCATAGGAATGAATTGAAAATGGAGTAATCCCTAATTGCGACCATTTTTATGTTGTACGGATTCGCACCATAGGTGATTCTGTTAAGGAAAGCTCCCCTATCTCCAGAATTTTTTATGTTGTACAGATTTTATGTTATACAAACCGTTTGTTATACGAGGGTCCACTGTATATTTAAAGTACAAGGTTGCTAGAAAATACTGATCAACTGATTTACCTATGTTGTTTTGGGCTACTATGATCGAAAGGAAAGTTTTAAAATTCAAATGACTAGCACCCAAATCTGCATAATTTGTGTTTGTAACAATAACCTTGATTGAACTCTTCCTTTTCTCAATCCAGCGCTTCAATAGTGTGGCAGAAATCATAGAAAATCATCAACGGACTGCTCTTGTTCTCATTGACAGTCAAAACAACACAAAAGACTCTACCAAACTAAGACATATTATCTAAGCTTCGACCTGAAATGAGGATCCCTGTGAATGATCCGCCCACTCGCTTCTTTCAAGTTTTGAGAATGAACAGTTGAGAAGGAGCATGCAGACCCATAATTAAAAGAATTTGCTCCAAAAGCTTTGCAAACAAAAAACCAGTCAGATAAATCTATATAATCTGTATGCAACCAAAGTCATTTGATTGTTGCCAAGTCTTAGAAAATAAAGTGAAGCATTTAGTTACGGAGTTTTAGCCATTTATCCAGTTCCTGAATGTCAGTGTACTTGGAAATTTACTTTTCACAAAGGAGATTACAGTTGTGCCCAGTTGCATGTAATATACTCAGAACAGTTACCTGTTGCAATTACAAAAGGAGTTCCTGGTAAAATTATGATTTGTTGTATTTTTGATGTCAAAATGAGCCATTGTGCAAGACAGGAGTTGGTTTCCTGGAACAGAAAGCACCGATTTATCATATTTGTACTGGCTTCAGCTGTATTTGTTAGAACCATTGTTATATGAGTACATATAAAAATATAGAAGTACTAAGCATAGTATTAATGTGCAATTGTGATCCTGAGTACAGTTTCACATTTTAATCTACCTCTCAGATTCTGTTAAAATGGAACTTATATTGTGTGCCTGTGGTTTTTAAAAATGGTTAACAAAAATATTTTGAAGTGTACCATGTTTTGATTATGCAAGATCAGATCTCAAGGTGTGTGGACACCCTGACAGAAAGTAACAGAGTACTATTGTGCAGTGTAATGTATACTTAATTGTTGCAACCTGGATCCAGGAAAAAAGCCAAATAGCATCTTACAGTTTTTGATGTAAGTAGCAGTGGGAGAGCTCCAAGCATTCTCTGGTTATCCAATCAACTTCTTTACTCAGTTGTGTACTTTATACTGACAAGTCTTCGTTTCTTTTGGATAGAAAATACATGACATGGCTTTCTATTGCTTTAAATACAGATATATTTCTTACACTCCAAGTTATAATGCTGACTTCCTAGATGCAAATTTAAATTAATATTTTAAACAAACTTGGTAATACGACGTGTGGGTTTCTTTGTTAAATCAGAGAAAGGCTAGTTCTCTAGAAGGAAAGTATACTGTGTATATATTTATATATATTCCTGCTGAAAATTACATGCTTAGACAATGTATAAATATAAATTTGTATTAAATGTTTTGTCTTCTCATTTTGAGTTGAATAAAATGACAATCTCTGCCCAAATTAACCTCATCTGCAAGAACTCAGGCAATTTGAAGTTTCGCCTCTTTAAAGTTGCCAGGAAACTAGCATCCATCACATTTCAAAGTAATATGCTGCATCTACAGGATATTGCTGTTAAAAGGTCCAGTTCAAATAATACACGTGTTTTGATTGAAACTGCCTATGGGCCTGTGTTTGCAACTACATAACCTGACACCCAGCAAATTCAGTAGGCTGGATTCAAACTTCTCCTGACAAACAATCTGGAGGAGAAAAAAATAGATAATGGTTAATCGTCTTTTCACCATACAGACAACTCCTTCACCAAACTGGTCTATAGGCTCAAGTGAGAGCTCTAGAAAAGTATGGAGATATTATTAAGGCGAGAGGGAGCTTCGTGGCCTGATCCCTACCAGCTGAGAGGATGCAAAAGAGAACAAAGTGTTGTGCTTACATACCGCCCCATACCACTTCAAGTAGTCTCTGGGCGGTTTAGTCTTAATTACAGTATGCAGGCTACACACTGACCTAGCAAGGCTGGACCTATGTATGTGTTCCCCTCCTCAATCTCCAGTGACACTGAAAATAAAAAATTTTGATTTCCATTTAGTGTAACTACAGTACATGAATTCTCCATCACAATTTCAATTTTAATAAAGATCAAAATGCAAACAAGCCAAGTTTATGCTATTTCTTTTAAGAATGCAAAAAGGACGCTTTTCCAGTTTATTACATTCCAGCAGTGTAATATCCTTCTAATTTTGATAGGACTGGCACTGAAGCAGTAGCATAGCAGCCTAAGTCTCAAACCTCGTATTTTCGAGCAGTATTCTTATATATTCAGATTAATAAATCATATAAATCAATAAAACAACAGCATCACTGACTTACTACTGCTCCAGCACTAGGGAAAATATCTACAGTTAGATGGGAAAGCAAGTTGTTCAGCATTTTTCTACCTACAACACAATCCCAGCAGGGAATGACATTTTACTGTATATACACATTTCTGAATTGCGAAGATTCCATCATCTTCACCAAATTCTTTAGAAAAATGCAACATAATATGAAGCTGTTCAACCTTGTTCGGTGTGACAAAGGATTAAATTTAATAGCAGTGTTACAAAAGAATTAGTGGCAAAAAATTACAGTCACCTTATGTATACCGACTTTAAGAGCATTAAGAGTAGTCGTGTTGTAGCCATGAACAGAAGCCAAGCCATATTATAAACACACTTGCCCCACAGCTCAATAACACAAACTACTTCACTGAATTCTTTGTGGAAGGCATCATTTTAAAAAGCCTTACAATATTCCTTTTCCATCTCCACACAAGCTGCAACTTTTAGTCAAACTCATGGCGAGCCCTGTGTCTTTATGAAATATTTTCTTCTTATAAATACAAAATATAATTGTGTATATAAAAAGTGGAATGTTTATGCGTGGAAATATATGCATCGTTCTAAACCTTTTGGGAGAACTGTCTCCAATTAACAGAAAATTTAATGTTATGTATCTGAAGAAGTCATCTCAAGTAATCAAGAACCAGGTTTTTCTATCCATACAATAATTACATAAATTTTACAATAGAAAACTGTGCTTTACTCATGGTTTAAGCAACATATCTAATATTAAATTTAATAACACAAAACATGTGCTGGGGAAATTCTTAAGAGGTAATCCTGATTTGCATTTCTTGTTTAAAAATACATCATTTTCCTGAGTTAATTGACTTCATAAGAACTGTTTGAATATCAAAGACATATTAAAATCTGAGACTATTACAACTAATTACCATTTTTGTGCCCAACACACTAGAAGATTCATTCCCATCCTAATACAAGCCTATTTTTTTTTTACAGAGGACCAGTGCGCAATTTAACATTGCCAAAACACTTGTCAATCATATCCACTTTATTTACAGCATAAAAAGTAATGTGTTTGCCTCATACTTCAACTAATACATCAGTTAATCTTACTCTGTGCCCATTCAGGTCTGTTTTCTGGGACAAATTTAATCAGTAAAATTCTTAGGATGTCTCTATTTATAGAGGGAGAAATACCTGATATCAGCTGTACTACACATATTTAAATGTTCAGTCTATGTTGTCTGATTGCAACATTTCTGCCCCTTAATTCTGAAGAGTTCAAGTTACACTAGAAGGGCATTTCCTGTGTTAAAATTTCAGGCAAGAAGTGTAACCAGGTTGAAATTTCTGCCCAGTTCATGATACACAAACCAACAGAACTTTCAACCTAGTTACAGTGGATTTAAAGATGCAATCTCTCCAATCTGAGTTGCTGGGGGGGGGGGGGTGTAAGAGTTCTGAGTAACTTTATGAGACTAAACATTTGTATAAGTAACTGGGGATCAACAAATGCAAAGGCAGGAATACTTAAGACAATTTTTAACACCAATAAAGAGCCAGTGTTGTACTACTATCACTGTAGAGAAATTTAGGGTTAAAAAACAGGGACAGGAGGGTCACATTGGGACATTTTTGTCTCAATAAAAAAAGCCCAAATATTTGATCAGTTTTATGAAGCATCTGTTTCTGAATAGGAAATTTGGGATGAAAAATTCTTTCAAAAATAAAATTATATTATCTAGCAAAAGGGGGGAGAGAGAAAAACAAAGAAAAACACACTTCCCTTTACATACATCTGGTAGCAAAATTTAGTCAATCAAATCTTAATACAAATTATAGCTATTTAACAGAGATGCCCAACATCCTCTTCATTATACTCTACAAAGCACAAATACAGTATGCTGTCAGCTCATTTCTTCATCAGGCTTAAACATAATGACAGATTTATTGATTTATACGAAAAATATTTCACTAAGAAAGTAGACAAACTGCACAGAAATAGTACAAGTGTCATGTGCATAGAAATATAGCTTAAAGCATTCACATATGGCTTTGTTTAAAAGAAACGGTTAGAGAACCTGGCCCTATGTAGACCTATGGTTATACAGTTGACACAAAGTAAACTGCTTCACATATTTTAGGCACTTGATAACAGTGTTCAATCCCTGGAAAAGAAAAGGTTGACGGGTTGTATTTTTTTGTTTTGAAGATCAAGGAAAAATACAGCAATGGCTGTGTGTAGCTGAAAAACCTTTAAGTAGTGCATGCACAGAGCTGGAAAAAATACAATTCCTGTGCAAGATTTCATAGCAAATAACTGAAGTACAAAAATATGTACACACTTTGATTTTTAAATATATACAGAACAAAAAGGCCCTGAAATTCTTTATCTAAATACAAATATATGACATGATAGTAGTAACAAAATTTGATTTAAACTGCAGTTCATTCATACAGATGCAATTTAGGTGCTACCATGAAACTTGTTTCTTTAAAAAAAACACAAAAGATAATTTTACTGCTGTTGTTGAAAGTAACCTGCAATCAAAAGAATTATTTTGTCTTCATCATTAATCATAATAAATTACCCTAATGAGTTCCAGTCACGAGTGGCTTCCATCAGATGACGCTGGCCATGCCCTACCCAGTTGTCCTGATTGTCAAATACTCTCCCACAAAACCAGCAGCTAAATTTAGTTTTCAGAGTATTATCAGAGGTAGTTTTCACAATCTGATAATTGTTTTTGCTAGTTTTCTTCAGTGTTAACTTTAACACAAACCTTTCTTTTACAGGACTTACAGGCTTCAGCATTCTACGTTTTCTTCTAGAAATATCACTGCTAATTATGTACAAACTGTCACTATAATATGCTGGCTCTAAAAGCGCATCAATAGTCCTCTTTGACAAGGAGACCTTAAGCACATGTCCTTTAAATTTTGCAATTGTCTTCATAACATTTACAACTTCTGGAACATCAGCATCGGGGTGGTTTAGTACAACAACTGGCTGATTTCTTCGTGGACATTTGACAAGTTGTTTGGAATTAAATGGAAACAACTTTAGAATTCTTCTCGTGTCCTTTGACAACCTTGGCCTACAGGGGATAGGAAGCAAAGATTCAAATTCATTCACATCCATTTGATTTTTTTGTTTACACTTTCGATGCAATGTTTTCTTCCGAGGGGGCTCCTGCAGGTCTTCCTTGGATTTTCGTTTCAGGCTCTTGTTCTTTTGTGATACTGCAGCATCAGAAACTTTAGCACCGGTTTGTCTTGAATGACGTTTATCTTTTGAAATCTTATTTGTCATAGTCTCTACTGACATTTGGCTTCTCAAACTGCTTACCTTGTTAGCAATTACTGTCTGTGCTGAATCAGATTGATTCTTCTGTGACCATACCTTTGTATGCTTAGAGGAATGTACAGACTCTAGAGAAGTGCAATGTTCCTTTGATTTATCACTTGCTGAACAGGCATTTGCTGGTATCAATCTACCTGGTAAGAGTAAGGCATTGCTAGAAGAAACTGCTGTCTTTTCCTGGTGTAGTACAGGTCTGATAAGAGAATGCATACTATTGAACTGTAAAGACGACACAAGATTATTAACTGATTGACAGCTGTCAGCAGCAGGCAAAGTCTTAAGTTTCAAAAAAAGCTTTTGCTGCATTGCTCCAGGTTTCTTTGGTTCAGTATTTTGACTATCTGCACTACTCAGAGAAATGCTACGGTTCTGCAGTAGAGATTTGTTTGGCGACATACATTTAAGAAAAACTGCTTGTCTGCCATCAGGCAAAAGTGCATAAACAGGTTCTTGTCCAATCTCTGGTGGTTTTATTGACTCTGTTGAGGGAACGTGACTGCCTTGATATCCTGAAAGTATTTTCATAGAAGAAATTCTGCTTTCTGGATTTATACTGTTAAATTGCTCCTTTTGAATGTGGCCAGTGGATGAAGCACTTACTGACGCACTGCATACATTAACTCCAGAAGAATTCCTTTTACTTCTACAACTGTCTACTTTCATCTCCACCTCTGATGAAAATACTGCCCCTTTCCCATTCTCTTTAGATGCAAATTTCTCTAAAACCCTAGGATTATTTTCAGAGGCATTTGCAATTGTTCCAAGTGATCCACTACCAAATGTCAAAATCATTCCAGGTCCTTGGTTTATAAGCAAAGATGTTGCTGCACCTCGTGTTGCCTGAGCATCCGATGAACTCATATTTGAAGGTGTTCCCGAAATAACCTGCAAAGCTGGCTGTGGGGCAAGGCGAAAAGGTACAAAAAACCTTGGTGGAGATGGCTGAAGCAGCGTAGGTTTCTTTTGTTCTGGAACGGTTGGATGGGTGGCATTAGAATGATGGATACCATAGCGCATCTTGTCTTTTGCCAACTGCTGTGTTATGATGGAATCTGCCTGAGTCTTTAGCAATGTACCAATTCCCACTGTCTTGGAAGCTGAGCCTATTTCTTCTGTTTTAAGAGTTGTGGTCGGGACCCGCCCTTCATCCCTGAAACATACACCTTCCTTTGTTGCACTGTAGTTCACATTCATTTCTCTCCTGAATTTACCAGATGAATGGGGCAAATTGCACAGAGCTGCTGAATTTTTTAAGTATGCAGCTGTTTTAAAATCAGTTTGATTATTTGTAAATGACTGGTTATAATTAGTTTTAATGTAGTTGTGTGGTTGAGGAATAGCTTGTCCCTTTAAAACTTGTAATGACTGATTTACTTTAGGTAACAAATAGCTGGATGCCTGATTGCCTTGCAGAGAGAAAACTGATGTTATTTTAGGCATACCTGGGTTTACACAACTGGAAGCTTTTTCCTGTTTAGATATTTCAGTTACACGTTCCAACACTTGATTTATTTTAGTATTCAAATATCGCTGGCCATCTTGATTTTCCATACAATGCTGTCTATCAAGGACATAACTAGGTTGGTTGGCTGAGAATACTGGACTGTTATTAGTATGTATAAAGCCATAAGTTCTTTTTTCCAAATTTAATCCTCCTGCTGTTGGTGAAAAACAAGCTGTGGATTCACTGACAGACCTGCTTTGGAGAGGAATGGTTTTGCTGGATAAAAGATTTTTAGATTTTTCCAAAATGTCCATTTTAGAGTAATTATGAAAAGGCAATGGTACTTGATTAGAAATATCTGCTGATGAACAATAAAGATTATTGTGTTTGCTGCTATTGTTCACTTCACCATTCAGGACTCTGAATTCTGGAGGGAAGTTTTTTTTCATAGGGTCATAATGAAGCATGTGTGTGCCAGCAGAGGATAAAACCTGAGGGTGCTCTTGAGGTATATCATTTGTCCATGAAACAACATGGCCAGTTCCAGCCTTTCCCACCAAATCACTCAAAAGTAAAGAACTGGGCTTCACTGGCAAATGATTTGAGCAGTTTCCTACCACTACATTCGGAGGTGCAACACTTTGAGATGTATTCCAACTTAAAGAACTGAAATTTTCTTGCTTTATTTTTCCTGGATGATGAGTAGAAAATGGGCCTGGGGGTGACATTAGTGAATATACTGAATTATTCTTGGATGCCTGTTGATTAATTTCATGAGATGTAGCACCTGAAGGTAAATTAAAGTTGTCAGCTGTCTGTTGTAGGCAATCTGTTGAACTATCTTTAACCATATCAGCTTTATTTCCTACTGGCAAATTCTGTTTATCTGAAGGCAGCAGTTTTATTACTATATGTTGCTTACCATCCACCACTTTGAATCCCATAAATTTAGCACTGTAATTTGCAGGAACAGAAATTTTGTTGTTTTTAACCATCAATACTGTAGGCCCATAAACAGCTTTTTTCAATAATCCCAATCCAGAACCTAGTCCAGTTCTATGGTACTCTGCTGATGGAGAGGATTTCACTCCACTGTAGATTTGCTTTTCATTTAGAAAAATCTTATGTTCATTTAACTGAAGCTCTTTTGCTGACTGGTCTAATTCTTCTGAGCTAGGCTTAATATCCTTTGGGTCTTTGAGAACTTGTCTATCTTCTCCAATTCTGTAATTGCTGCTGGTAATTCTTTTGCGTCTCCATAGTGCCTTCCTGGATGCCCCAGTTTTGTACCTTTTCAAGATCAGTTTTAGTCCCGTTGAAGTCTTCATCTTCTTTTCACTGTTATCTATATCCATATTATGTTTTGCATAGAGGTGATCTCTGTGAAAGGTAATAATATGTTCTAAAAGATAACTTTTCCGTGATGCCATATAGTCGCAATACTGACAGCTGAAAGGAAACGTGCCAGTGTGTGAAGCAAAATGTTTTTTAAAATCTTCTTCTGAAAAACTGACATGATGACATTTATCACATTTATACTTCATTTCATTGTGTCTATGAATATGCTGGACAAATGTACCTACATCCTGGGTGGAAAACCTACATCTTTCACACTGAAAATGACCATTTACACAATGCTTAGAAGTGAAATGCTTTGTCAAATCCAGCAAAGTATACGTGTGGTCATCGTTACAAATTTCACATTTTACTAAAGTGCTGCGATGCGTTCGACGGTGTTGGTTAAATGCCTGAAAGTCATTAGCTGAAAAATTACACATTTCACAAGGGTAAGATGGCAATTCTCCATGGTGTAACAGCTGAAAATGTTTCTGTAGATCATTTGGGCTGTACCTAATGCTGTTTCGGCATTTAGTACAGCTAAAGTTCAGTATTTTTGCTGATGTTTTCAGTCCCTCCTCATAATGCAGTCCTGGTTTACTATGTGGAGCATAAATCCCAGAACTGTGTAAACTGGGTCCATTCCCATCCCTCTGCATGGAAAATGCATGTGCCGATTTCTCTTTACATCGAAATAATTTCATGTATTTGTCAATTTCATGTTTAAAGAGCACTTCATTTGGAATATGTACCCTGGGTAGCTCTATTTTCACATTTTTTAGTCCATGGGAGACAATATCTGAAACTGCAACTTGAAGTGTAGATTTTTCAACAGCAAATGATGTAGGGACACACATTCTGTCTGACACATTTTCTTGTAACAAGCTTGCCTCTTGAATGCAAAATGATGGTTCTTGTTCAGATGGCATTTTTCTTAAAGTAATATACTGTTATGGTATTAAGAGATTCTTGTGCTGATATATTTCCCGAGTTCCAGGGCTTCTGCAACTTATATCTGAAATAAAACATTAATTGTTTTTAAAAATGTGATAGAAAAGCAGTGGCCAGATACATATCACATTTTAAAACCGCATACTCACAGGCTGCATACCATTAAAAGCAAAAGATTTGGACAAAGCATGAAAGTTTGTGATAAACGTGTTCCCTCCCACTATTTATACCACACATACTCATTATATTCAGCGTTCTCCAAGTTGAGCTTATGAAGCTGAAACTTATCTAGTAACTTTCAGTGCTACATCTCCTCTTGGATTGACAAAGTACTTTTGTCACTCTGCATATGACTGCTCCTAGCTTAGATCAGCTCCTTGGATGACTGTCAGTCCCTAAATAATTTTACTGCTTCAGCCATTATCACAGATCTCTTCCCCAATAAGTTCTGAAAAGTAGCCATATCTACCCAGCTTTACCTTTTCTTGTCTTCTGTCTCCAATCTGATCAGAAAGTCCACCATCTATAAACATCCTTTGTTTCTTTCGACTTGGACATGTCTGATTGCTCTGGGCAAAGACTGTCACCATTGTGATATATGCCATCAAGTCTGATTCAACTTATAGAGAACCTGATGGGGCACTGAAGATAAGTGAGAGATTTGAGCAGCACACTTTTACCAGTTCCGTACTCTAGTGAGCTTCCATTGCTGAATGGGGATTTTGAGTCCTAGTCCATCATTTTAGCCACTAAACCACATTGGGTATCCCACCACCATTATACTGGGGGGGGGGAGAGAGACCTCCTATCTTCTATAAAAAGTAAAGACCCTTTGAAATGAACAGCAGGAAGTTCAATTAACAGAGATCATGCTAAAACAGTACAGATTAAGCAGTTTTATACATACTTGATCTTGCAGCCAATTTAACAAAGTATGATCATTAGAAATATAAGAATATTTGTTTTATTATACAATGTAATGTGCAACAAAAGGTCTTACTAACTTTCTGCATATCAGAAATCTGCCTGGGTAATACAACAAGCACACATGGCGAGTAAGAGGTAAGAAGTTTGAACAAATTAGCTCAGTAGAACTGGACATTAAATGATTTCCTTATATAGAGGGTTTGTTCCCCATTTGCAGATACCTTCTCTAACTCTAAAGGTGTAACATTTATTACGGTAATTCCTCAGATAACATTACATTATGTATAGCACTATTCAGTGAACCAATGTAATAAATCAAAAGCAGATTCATGATTCCAATAACCAACACAAGTTGATGCCCTTCTTTTCCAACCCACAGCAGTTACATTTTAAGGTTCAAATGAGCTTTTTATTAATGGTTTCCACAACATAAGGATGCTATTGTATTAGTGCACTAGCCAACTCTAAGCAACAGGATTTTGGTCAATGTATACTAGCATAGCGATTTTGATTTTCTTTTATTTCCTTCTTTGTCCAAAACATAACAGTACTACAGCTTTCCCCTCATTCCTTTAGCCAAAAAAAACTTTGGGTCATGCCCTGCTCAATTCATGCCTTCTCTAATGTACCATTTCTTCCATTTTTTTCTACACAGTCATCGTCATCCAGACCTCTACTGCAAATTATTCATATTACTCTGAACATGTGATACTACCCTTTTTATCCTTATACTAGTTCCCTGCTTACTTCCAGACCTTGAACAAATTTTTCAACTTCATATTCAAAACCGTCCATGGTCTGCTCTCTGTCCCACCATCTCTGTTCTTATATCTGACTATTTCCCTTCCTTTGATGTTGATTCATCCAGTTTCACCACACACTACCATTGGGTGAACATGTCCTCCTTGTAATGATTCTACCCTTGCTAACCCTTTTGTAAATACTTGGATCTAATATCCAGAACACTTCCTTGTGGTCACCTCCATTCAAGCTTTTTTTAAAGGAGACTTTGAAACAGTTATTTAGTCACAATATACTATTTTATCTAAATATGAAGTATACATAACTGAATAATCACACACACCCGGTTTTAATATGTCTCCATTTTCAGACTACAGTATAAGCTTATTTTGGCATGAATCTGTAAAATGAGATACACATGGTTGGCATTATAAAAATTAATATTACTACTTAATATTAATGGTCTGTAAAGAGGCCCGTAAAATGTACTAAGTTGAAAAAACAGCACTTTCCTACCTACCAATATTAGTCATCTGTAGCAAAGAAAGCAGAAAATGCTACAATACAGTTGCGTACTGTGAGAAGGAAATATTTATTCATAATAATCTGGTAAGTACTATACAAATCTAAACATTCAAATCAAACAAAACTCTCCCATAGGAAATTTTAACATGTTTACATTTAACCAATAAGCCGAAAAAACTTACTAATTAAAAAATGACTGCAATTCCATTCTTCAGTTTCTTCTTAATCATCCTTCCCTAAAATATGAGAGGCATAAAAGCCATGCTCAAGACCTACTGCATTCAGTATACATAAAAACCTGAAACAAATGAAGAAAAGTTTTCAACTCAACTAAATGTTTATGAAAAAATTCTGTTTCTATGTTCTAACATTTAAGATCTAAACATTTCTGACTTCAACACAAAGAGAGCAACGCCCATTTCTTTAAAAAAAGTTGCCTCATAATATGGAAACAATTAGATGCCTAAGATCTTTTTAAAAATATCCGGGCATCCGGGAACATTGCAATTCCTTTCAGCTCTGTGCAGGGCTGGCACTGAACATTTAATACTCTCTCCTGTTACAAAATAGTGCTGGCACCTAAGAAATCTGTAGTACAGTCAACCCCCGCCATTTCGCGGTTCAGGTACTGCGGTCCCACTACATTGCGGGATCGCAGTACCTGCACCTCGGAGCCGCACAGGGGAGGGTGGCAGGGGGTGATCGGGTCGCTCTGTGCTGCCCCCCCCCGCGCTCCTCCGAGAAGCCTCGGACCCGCGGGGGGGGGCGGCGACTGGGTCGCTCCACGCCGCCCCTCGCGCTCCTCCGAGAAGCCTCGGAGCCGCGCGGGGGCGGCGGGGGGTGATTGGGTCACTCCATGCCGCCCACGCTCCTCCGAGAAGCCTCGGACAGGTGCGCGATCACCCCCCACCCCCACCCCACCCGCTTTCGCATATCGTGGATTTTCATGCATCGCAGGTGGGGTGGGTCCCTAAACCCCGTGATTGGCAGGGGTGGTGGTGACTGTATTATCCCAGTCCTTGTTTACAGCAGATAGTGCCAATGAAAATAAGTATACTAGGATGGGACTTCTAAACAACTCAGCTAAGTGAACGAGGCAGCTGCAGAGTTTGAAAAAACAAGGCATTTTTTCCTCCTGCATCTCACTCATTTATATTACAACTCTGTGCATATGCACAAACATTTCAAGAGCTCTGGTACTTTGGCACAGATTAATGAACTGCACGTGGATTACCCACAATGAACATATATGCATGTGATTTCTTAACAACTTACATTCTCGTTTATTCTCATCTTAGTGACTTATTTTCTACCTCTAGAAACCAGGTATTCAATTCTTCCTACAAATATTATTAAAATGGTTTTCACAACTAAAGATGACAAAACTGAATTTGTTCAGATGTTAGGTTTGTCTGTTCCCTTCCACAATTTCGCGTACAATGGTAGCTCGACTTAACATAAATCTGTTCCGAAGGCATCTTCGGAAGTCAATCAAGATGCAAGTCGAAAAGCGGTTTCCCATAGGAATGCATTGAAAATCAATTAATCCATTCCAGAGGGGACAGATTAATAGGATTAATAGATTTTCAATGCATTCATATGGGACGTCTGTCCCAACCTCTGTCAATCAAGGGTAGCTGAAGGCTGCTTTCCACAGCCCCGCCAGACAGCTGACTCTGATAGGTCCAACCTGTCAAAATCAGCTGGGGGGGTTGCGAAGAGCAGCCTTCAGACACCCTTGATTGAGGGAGAAGCCCGGGCACCTTGCAAGGGAAGCACTTACCTCTGGGTAAGCGCTTACCCTGAGGTAAGTGTTTCCTTTGCAAGGTTCCTGGGCTGCGGGAAGATGCATCTATCCCAGGGATCTCCTGGGGCAGATGCATGTTCGCCCTGACCTGGCGATTTGGAAAGCAAGCGGCGGCGGCGCATTTCCACCACCGCTTCCCTTGCAAGCCTTCCACGCTGGGCGAGGATCAATGTGTCCGTGCTCTGCTCACAAAATTGGTAGGCAGAGCACGGACCCATTGGTCTTTACCCAGCCCAGGAGGCTTGCAAGGGAAGTGGTGGTGGCAATACACCGCTGCGGCTTGCCTTGCAAGGCGCCCGGACTGGCCAAACATCCATGGTCCCTGAGATCTTCGCCCAGCCCGGGTACCTTGCAAGGGAAGCACTCACCTCTGGGTACCCAGAGGTAAGTGCTTCCCTTGTAAGGCGCTTCCTGAAGTTGGATCGTTTCCTGGGAACGATACAACTTCAGACACCCCAGGCGGTTTGGAAGGGAGGTGTGATGGCCACCTCTTCCTTTTTATTGGTTGCTTCCTTATCTTTTGCAGAGATGGAAGCAACCAAGAAGAAGGAGGTGGCAGCGAAGGGCAGCTGCTCTCCGTGCTGCACGACAGGTGACTTTGACAGGTCAGACTTGTCAAAGTCAGCTGTCACGTGGAGCAGAGAGCAGAGTTCATAAGTTGAATTATTCGATTGTTGAAGCAACCGTAAGTCAAGGTACCACTGTACTTATTAGTAAAGTTAACATTAAAACTCAGGGATCAGAATCCTACAGCAACATACTATGCACTTAAGGGAAATTGCAAAAACAGTTTTCGCAGTTTTCCAGCTGATGGACACATGCTTGTTGTATAGAAGCAGATGCACAAACATCATTGGCCAGCTTATGTCTAAAGTCTGTGATAGATAAAGCAACTGTGCACATTAGTTATACAATTGTCGGTTTACACCACGTAAACCAAATAGAATTCTGGTCATGGTCTTCCAAAAGAGTAATTAATTGAACTACTGGATGGGTGTCTTGTGCACAACTAAAAAAGTAAAAACAATCAGTTTTGTTCTCCTCAAGTATTTGTTACTGAGATTCTTAAGACGACCTACCAATGCTGAATCGCTCATTTTTAAAGATCAAAAATACAATAGAGAAATGGTGGTGGAGGAGCAGTTCTCCACACTAGAATGTTGGCTTGTCCTTAAACAGGATAATGCTTACCACCTGCTGACTAATTATTGTTATTATTTTAGAGTATTTTTACCCCACCTTTCTCCTTGGAAAGGTTTGATGCAGTGGTTCTCAACCTGTGGGCCCCCAGATGTTCCTGGACTGCAACTCCCAGAAGCTTCCACCACTTGCTGTGCTGGAAGGTCCAGGAGCATCTGGGGACCCATAGGTTGAGAACCACTGGCTTAATGTATAAAGCAAAAACCAACACATCAATTTTACAGTCACTGTCCTAATTTAGTTTCTAACCTGCATGCAATGTAGCTAACTAAGTTGAGAAAAATATTCTAAAGAATTCTATCAATTCCCAATGCAATACAGCATAATTATTCCAAGTGTTCAAGAAAGATGAATAGGGGAGGGGGTGAAGGTTTGAAGCACACAATATTATGCCACTTTATCTTCACATTTCATCTACAACAGGCTGTGCTTCAACTTCTAGTTGCAACTATCATCTTGCCAAATTGATCTTGTGCATGCTTATCTTGTGGCAGTTCATCAAATGTGAGCAGGCCTGAATTGGCATATTCAGAACATTTTGCTGGCAACTATTAAGTCTATCCTATAAATGATCCATAGAGGATGCTTAGCACCTTAATTACCAATAATAATTCAATGGCTGATGTAAATAAAATTAATTAGCATATTTCCGTTAAAATGTTTACTTTTAATAAGGTGAAATACATATACTTCTTAAGTTCATTTCTGTAGTAATAATTTTAAGTCAGTATTCAGGATGATGATAGCAGTCATTACTTTGCACTGTACAACTTCTTGATAGAAACCTAAAACTGAGCCCAACAAAATGGCTGTCAAGAGCAATGTTAGTTCCCTACCTACTCTTTTCCTCTGTGCAAAATATATCTCAGACTCTTCCAATTGTCATAAGACTCTCATAAGTGCAATGATCATCATAGGTAAAGCTGTAAATTCAAAAGCATTAGGTCCTGCCCCAAATCAAATGTGGACCTAACACAGATATCAACAAAGTGCACTGCCCTTCCTAGCTTTTTCAAAATATGTAATGAATTGGAAATCTGAACACCAAAGAAAATGAAGAGCTCATCAATTGGCTTGGAACAAGCTTTCTGAGTCAACTTTCCTAGTGAAGTCAAGAACATGGTTGCCCTGGTACCACGACAACTTTTGACAACTCAAATGAGGTTGTGCTAGAAAGCCTATTGGACTAAGACACTCATTACATCCCTTGTCCTATAAATAGGGATTTGCCAGCATTGAAACGGGGATAGAGGCAGCTAACAGGATGTGTGGCCAACTGCAGTTAACTGGATATGGGGTAGTATTTTGTCCCTTAATGAAATGGGAAATTATTACATCATCACCCAGGATGCAATGTGTGTTGGGTTCCTGAAGGAAAAGGTTACGTGGGAATCATTGCTTATCTCTTCCCTCATCCTCCATCTCTTTACCTGCCTTTGTGCCCTATGAGTTTCCTATGGCTCTTCAATCAATCTCTTGCCCCACTACATTGCTCCAATCACTAGACATCAACCTATGTTATAATTCTACTGCTGTAAGCATAATCTATTAATAACAAGGTTAACGACTTCACATTCAACAGTCATGAAACATTATTCTGCCCTAGATATTAAAAGAACAGCAAGCCTATGAAGAATTACCTGGGAACATACCTTCTGAAAACCATGGAACTTAATTTATGATTGGAATTAGGATTGCTCCAGATGATTTCTTATGTTCTGAAATGTTCCAGATTTCTTGACTGGAGTCACAAAAATGGAGAAAAGAAGAGAGAAATGGGGAGAGAAAAGTTTATTTTACTCAATGTACAAGATGGGGTTACTAGGGTAAACAAAAAGAGGATGTTTCATTCAGGAGGATTAGGAAGAGTTGGAGTAGACACCTTCAGGACTTAGACCACTTTTCACCATCTCTAGAATTTACATTGCACAAAGTGGCTAAGAATATATCTGTAAATGTGTGCATTCGAACTTATGCAATACGAAGTCAGCCATTTCACATATTCAGGACATTCTGAATTGCTGATAATTTATTTGAAGAAAACTGTGTTTTTCAGACATGTGTACATCTGCTTTTTTTAGTCAACCCATAACGTGTTTGGCTGCCTCTGAAAACAAACCAAAAACTAGGGAGCCAACCAAAAAAGCAATTCTTGTGGACTTTAAATCAGTAAACAAACACAACAGGTGGAGTAGAAAAGCACTTCGCCTTTGGGTTGCAGGCACATGCAGAAGATGGAAGGATGGAGGAGCAAGTCCTGTCAGGAGTGTCCTGATGCTACCAGGTGAAGAGAGAAAGCCTTAGCAATGAATTGTTTTATTGATTTATTTTCTCCCCTCCACACTCGTCCACCCTAGAATCCCAAACGCGCCCACGGGCAGGTGAACCCACAGCTGAGCCTCCATCTGAGAAACATTCTGTTGGGCTGGGTTCACAGGAAGTTCGTGCTAGCAACATATTTATCTATTTAAAAAGGAACCCTCAAGAGAAGTTGGGGTCCAGTCTCTTAGAAAGGGGGGGGGGACTCCGGGGTACAAAGACCGTCACGAGGAGACCCAACACTTCCAAATTCGCGGCTCCGAAATCTTCCTCCCTTCCCCCTCCCCCCGGAACTGAAGCGTGCGGGGCGGGGGGGGGGAGCGGTTAGGACGAGGTGAACTTTCCCAAAAACCAACAACGGGACTACTGGATGCCTCAGCCCAACAAGAGCCGAGATCCACTCGTCCTGTTGGAAGAACACACACACACACACACACACACACACACACACACACACACACACTTTCCTTTTTTTTTCCTCCCCCGGGGAACGGGCAACCACGGAGCCCCTTCAGCCCCCCACCCCACCCCACCCCATTCCCATCCCACCAGGCGCCCGGAGGGTCCTGCCTCTCCCTTCCGCTGGCCGCCCCAGCCGCTGGGAGCCGCGCTCGGCACCTAAGGGTTACCTCGCCCGTCTCCATAGTCCGACGCCTCACTATTGGCGGCCATTACACTTTCCATCCGGGGACTGCGGAATTGACGAGCTCAGCAATGGAAGGCGGGGTGGGGTGACTGTGGCGGAGGGATACCGCCGCGCCTGAGGAGGGCGGAAAGACGGAGGCCCAAAGAAGTTGAGGGGGTACGACCGGGGACCCCTCACGAACTGCCGCCCCCCTCGGGTCCTCTTCTGCTTTCGTACTCCAGGCGCTACGAAATGGCACGTCCTTTCCTTCCCCGCGCCATGAAAGTGGCGTTGGGGTGAGGCGGCGGCGGCAGCAGCTGCTGCGCGGCGTTTTCGGCTCAAGCGAAGAAGACAGTAGCATTCATTGCCTTACCCACCACTGAGTCCCTCCTCTTCCTCCTCCCCTTGTGTGAATGTAAGAGAGAGAGAGAGAGAGAGAGAGAGAGAGAGTATGGGGTGGTTCAATAACACAATGCCACATATAGCAGAAAAGCACCCATGTAAGTCTTACTCACACCCTTATCACGGAGTGCCAATGAACGGGCCCTATAGACAGTCACCTGCACACAACCCAAAGCCATGAGGCAGAGAGGCATCATCATGTCTTCCCTGAGTCAACGAATAAGGATGACATCACCACCTCACCCTTTTGCTCATCCATCAGCCATGCAGAGCTATTGTTTGAAAGCACCTTCTTGCTTTGCAAATGTATTTGTCCTTCCGCTGCCCGGGTTTCAACGGAGAGACTTGTCCTCTTTGAAATAGGAAATAGGCCCTGCTTTTTTTTCCCCTCACGCTGGGTCACACTCCTAATAACAACACATTTCTGGTCGTGTGGCGATGCTTTTTATAAAATGGCGTTCTAGCCTTTCAGGGTGGCAAGCGCAGGAAGCAACATGGCCAGCCTGGGCCAAATAAGAGGTAATGAGGCAGCATTGCTCTAAAACCAAAGCAGTGCCAGCCATCTTTCCCCACGATCAAAAGGAGTAGGTAGGGATAAAGCTAAAACCCACCCTATTTAGCTGCACAGTAAAGCACCAAAGACAAGTTAAATTCCATTTGTTTAAAAGCTAGGATCACGTTAGTAAAGGGCACATTCAAATAAGAAGTACTCACAAACCTGTCTCTGGGAGAGAGTATCTGGAACCTGAATTCCGATATATACAAGGGACAACATGTAACACCATTCTTTTCTTTGCTGCTCCTGTAACATTGTACAAATTAGCAGGTTGATGTAACCTTTACCAGCTAGGTTATGCCTGGCTTTGTTCGTCTTGTAGCAAAACTCAGCATACCATGTCAAAATATGCATTTGCCCTACTTAGCATGTTATCTGAACATTTTGAGTCTTGCAAAAGTAAATTTAGTGTCCACATCCAATGCCTAAATATCAGCAATATTTCATGTTTAAAACAAGATAAATCATAAAGTCGTGCCAAGGGACACAATCAATTATCAGGTTTACAGATAAACAGATAAATTGTTTACTTTCTCTGTCTCATGCAAGAATCTGAAATCAGAACCAAAACAAATTTTAAGAAACAAAGTCTTGAAGGTGGCTCAAATTTTCAAATTTATTTATTCAGAGCTAAGTTTTTCCATCAAAGCATATGATTTTCATTCCTTGTTTTATTTTGGTTTTATATTTTAATTTCTGAAAGCAAATATTTCAATATTCAGCAAAAAAAAAAACCCACTGTTTCCATGGGCTATCAAAAATTTAGCCATTGCTAAAGAATCAGTAATCTGCCTGTTTCCCAAATTGTGTTCTCTAATAAGAACCTCTTTTAAATATCTTGTGTTTGTTTGCCTTTATTAAAATTTAATAATGTGTTTAAATTTAAACATTTATATTTAACTCTTTGTATACTCCCTTTTTGTAGGAATTACAATGGGATGAACTACTATATATAAGAATTTAAGATTTTCATAGTATTTTGCAATCATAACTCCTTGTATTTATTACCCATAGCCATGTGTGTGCAGTCTATATAATGCTGCTTAGTAACTGATCATTGTTACATTCTTATGCTATTGCACTTGGCATAGCATGAAGTTACCCTTGCAGAAGTTCATGGGGATGTATATCCAAGCAGCCCTTGATTGCTTCCTGAATACATCTTCCACTTGGGTGCAAATTTTAAAACAGCTTGAACAATTCTGCAGGTATAGCTACACAACAGGATTTTGGTCATTATGTAATTTCAAGATGAACAACCAAGCAGTATATCACAGTAGCAAGAATATTTTCGGCAATTAAATATTATATCAGAGAAGCATGGATATTTCAGTCTTAGGCAAAGAACTGCACTTTGTTCAACTTGATCACAAGTAATGAGTCTTCTAGACTTTAACAAGGAACTGTACTTTGTTCAACTTGATCACAAGTGACGAGTTTTATAAAGTATAATTTTGTTCCATTTTTAACACTCAGTGATTAAGTTAATGGTTGTTTTGTGACCTCTACATCCAAGCCCTACTGAGCAGTAAATTCTTTGCATTTCAAGTCATTCCTCCTTTGCTAGAGTTGGATATAAGATATAAGGCAATATCTTGTGTGGGTTCTTTTTGGGGTTGGGGTTGGGGTGGTATTATTAATTAGTCATATATATTCATGGCCTGGCCATGCTGAGGGAGTGCTAAGGACTTTGACACTTTGAGGGTGTTTCAGTCTGGCTGTATGCTGTTGCTTTCTAGATCAGCTTGTATCCACCTGTTTATTAAGTTAGCAAGACAAATTAAATGGACATGGGAAGGCAAACTACTGAAAATATGAAAGAGGAGTGGGGGGGGGGGCAAAGGGTGGCTGAGTAGTGAAAATTTCACTGTTGTAAGCCCTCTCACCACCTGTAGCCCATCCACAGCGATATTAAACATAATTCAGTGTTTTAAGGAATAAATGAAAAGAAGTAGAAAATCACCATATTAAGTGAGATAAGGGCACTGTTATATGGATGGCGTAACATTTTTCAATAGCATCAGGAAATAACTCAATGGAGAACAAATCTTGTGTCTTGAAGAGCTCTAAGTGGCCAAACACTATTCTATAAGAACTCTATAAGAACACACAAGTAATAAATCAGTTTGCAGTATTTTAACTTACCACTTTATTTCATTTCATCAAGGATAAATTTGAAAAATGAAGCTTTTCATTCTTCATATACACAAGTCAGGAGTTCCCCCCTCCACCCCAATATCATTCAACAAATCTGCAGGATGGAAACTCTTTCACCAAGATTATCCAAAAACCCACAGAGACTCAATCCCACTCAAGACCTTTGTTAGCATCATTGGCTCCCCAACATGTAAATTAGCAAAACACCTAGCCACCCTCCTTCATGCCCACATTGGACAGATATCATCCCACATCAAGGACTCGGGACATTTCATAAACAAGATCAGCACCCTAAAAGTCAACCCCAGGGACAGACTGATCAGCTTTGATGTAATATTCCTTTTCACCAAGGTACCAATAAAAGACACTTTAACATTCATCCAGCAGATCTTCCCAGAAGACATTAAGGCCCTTTTCCAACACTGCATAATGACCAGCAACTTCGAGTGGGATTATTACTTCTCTGAACAGACAGATGGATTTGGCATGGGGAACCCCCTCAGCCTGGTAATAGCGAATTTCTACATGGAACATTTTGGGGGGGGGGGAAGGTCTGGATGCAGCACCCTTTGTACCCACAGTCTGGTTCTGATACATAGATGACACATTCATAATTTGGAGCCAAAGTGAAGATAAACTGGAAGAATTTTTAAACTACCTCAACAATATCCACACAAATATACAATTCACCATGGAAAAAGAAATGGAGGGAAAACTCCTATTCCTTAGATGCCATGGTCATATGCAAACTGGACCTCCAATTAATACACAAGGTCTACAGAAAACCCACCCACACAGACTGGTACCTAAATAAAAACTCTAACCACCTCCCAAGACAAAAGAGGCATAATTCCCTGGTAGACCGCACGAACAGCCGCACGAACAGAAACTGAATTTTTTAGCACCGAACTCAGCCACCTGAATTGGGTCCTATAGACAAATCGCTTTTCCAAGAGTGAAATCAAAAGAGCTATCAAACTGAAAAAACAACACCGAACTGAAGAAGAAAAACACCCCCCACCACCAGAAACAAAGTATTTCTGCCATACATAAAAGGAGTCACAGAATGCATGGACAAAGTGTTGGGGGGGGAACCCTACAACACTACAAACAGTATTTGGACCCATCACAAAAATACAACAGATGTTACAGTAAGCAAAGGACAAAAGGAACCTCCATGCCACTCAAGGAGTATACCAGATACCTTGTAGTTGTGGCCAGGTATATAGTGATACCACAAAGTGCAGCATCCAGACCAGAATCAAAGACTATGAAAGACACTGCAGGCTAAAACAAACATAAAAATCAGCAGTTGCTGAACACCCCCCCGAAACAAACTGGACATGAAATCCTCTTCCAGGACACAGAGGTACTGGACAACACTAACAATCACTATGTCAGACTACACAGGGAAGCCATTGAAGTCTACAAACACCAACATAACTTCAACAGAAAAGAAGAAAGTCTAAAGCCTGGCTTCCAGTACTGAAAAATATAGCCTGCAAAAGATAAATAATCCCCGCCCACTCACAAGCACCAGTGATCACTTCACACAATAGAACAGCTAACGACACCCATCAACACTCCCTTGTTGCAGTGAAACTTCTTAATCCCTCCACATCACAATACAAAGACTAACACCTATTCTCCTGAATAGGACAACTTCCCCCTTTCCCACAATTTAACAAACCCACACTCTTACTCATTCTATACCCCACAATACCCCTAGTTCCCTGAGCAACTGCCCTCTGAAGATGCCAGCCACAGTATCTCGTGAAATGTCAAGAAGAAAAACTTCCAGAACAAGGCCAAACAGCCCAAAAAACCCACAACAGCCATCAGATCCTGGCTGTGAAAGCCTTCAAGAATACGTTACTTTTCATTCCAGCTGATTATTTATTAATACATCTTGTAATGGTTATTTAATTTAAAGTATTATATCTTGCCTTTCTATTTTGCTAAGTAACTATTGGTATCAAGATACATATATAATAAATATCAAATATTTTCAGATTCCCAAAGAACTTGAAGTTTCAGATTCCTCAGTGAAGAAAGTAGATTAAGCATTGGTGACACTTCTGTATTACATTATCAAGGTTAGGTTGGTAGTAGACTGGAAATCTTGCCCTGCCATCTCATGAATTAGTATTATCCCAAGGATGCAGTCAAATGTGTGACTATCCTAAACCCAGAGTGCCACTATGTGAAAGATGATTTCCATTTCATTTTACAAACCTACAGAAAAGTAGACATATGTTTTATTATGATTTTCTACTATCTGTTTTAAGACACTGTCATAGCTGAAGCAACTATTGATATTAACCCTCACAGTGGTTACTTGATTACTGATTACTTCAGGATTGCTGGCAATTAAAAATGGGAGAAAAAGTTCTTGCCCTCTTGATTCTGTTGTTCCAGGATTTATCTTAACCTCATCATACTTTTATCTTATTTCCTATATCCAGACTTATTTACTATAAAATAGTGGACTATGGTATTCTAGAATTCCATTATGTTCTACTCTTTCCATGATTTAGCTTCCTGTTTTCATTCTTCTTCACTTTTTCTGGCCTCAGTTCCAAAGACCTGCTTTATAGTAGGCCAAAGGTTTGTAGCCCAAGAGCAGAATTGCTTATTATTAGAGATGGGTACGACTTGAAAAAAAATTTTTTTGAGTTGTCGTTAGTCGGGCCGGTCCCGTTTCGGCTCGTTTCCGGTTTTCGCGAAAATTCGCAAAAATTAGTCGGTTCGTTTTTTCGTTTTTTTGTTGTCGTTAGTACTGGTTTTGGGGGGGGGAGCGGGCTCCTGGAGGCACCTCTGTGGGGTGGGTGCCTCCTCTGGCCCGCTATAAAGGGAGCCTCCTATCCTCACCCACTAGGAAGGGGAAGCAGGCTCCAAGAGACCCCTCTACATGGGGGTCTCCCCTCCTCACCTGCTGCTGCTGCAAAATGGTATGCAATAGCCATATGGATATGCATACCAGTTGCAGGCTATGAGACCAGTGAGAGTGATAGCGTCATGCCTTCCCTGCACAAGGCTCTCGCACCACCATGTCTCACACAGAAGGGAATTGTACTTGCTGCGTGTAGTGCAATGCAAGCAAGTAGATCTGGCTTTAAGGTGGCTTAGTGCAAGGGCTAGGGTTAGGCTAGTGACGGGTAAGGTTACGGTGGGCTAGTGGGTTGCACCTCTGGGTGCCTCTCTGACCCACTAAGAAGACAGTCTGTGACGTATGGGTAAGGAGTCAAGGATTAGGGTAAGGGTTAGGGGGCTAGGGCAGGTTTTAGGGGGCTTTTTGGCACATCCCAGAAGTCTCCATGGCCAAGTGGCCATGCGTTTGGTGGGATGGCTCCAAAAATTTGCATGGTCGTCCACTCCCACATGGCTGGCCACTCAGCCAGCCCATCATTGCGCAGGTGTAAAAAAACTAAAATAAAATAAAATGAATGGAGGACAGAGGAGGAGAGGAGAGACATTTTGTTGCAAGAAAAAACCCACTGCTACTGTGAAAAATCTGGCAGTTTATAAATTTTCGCGTGTTTCTGTTGTGCTTGTGTGTTTTTGGACCACGATTTCAAAAACAATATTGCGTTTGCCGCCCCAGTTTGGATCCCCCGCCCGCACCGCATGGCATGGCGAAATGGCGACTCGAGTCCGGCTGCCCAGGACGGGGGGGAGGCGGGACCCCCCCTCCAGAAACCACTCCTCCGGTAGGTGCCCTGCGCCCTTAGTCAAGCAGGCATTTTTCCGCCTGCTTTTTTGGCCCGGGAATGGGTGGGGGGAGAGTTTAAAAGTTTTTTCCTGTGCCGTCCGTGCCGCTTGCTTGCGCTTTAATTGCGGCGGCCGGCGGCGAGACTGGGCTTTTTGCTGGCTGCGAGCCTGCGGCGAGTCCCACCAGAGCAGCCCAGGACGGGGGATGGGGGGGGAGGCCGGGGACCTCCAGAAACAACCCCTCTGGTAGGTGCCCTGAGGCACGGCAGGCATTTTTCCGCCTGCTTTTTGGCCGGGAACCGGGTTTTTTTTAACTTTTAAAAACTTTTTTTCTGTGCCGCGTGGCATCGCGCGATCGCGCGATGCAAGGAACGAGCATGACAAATCAGACCAAAATTGTTCATTCGTCGGTTCGGTTCGAGCTCGAAGTCTGGCGGAGTAATTCCCGTTACCGTTTCCGTAGAGTAACGGAACTGAGTAACGGAAACGGAAACGGGAATACTGCTAAGTCGTGCCCATCTCTACTTATTATTTTTCTTTGGGTCACAAATCCTCACATTATTTTTTTTTTGGGGGGGGAGAGCAACATTGCAGTGTGGAGCACTACTTAAGAAGTACAAAACCGAGGTGTCTTTAACAATAATTGCTGAACATCTCTGTTGGCCTGTGCATATCTCCATCTCCCTTAACATTTTTATTTTATTTTGAGTAGGACATATTTTTATTTCAAAAAACATACTCCACCATCCCTTCTTGTTAGAGCACAATCGCCCCCTAAACAATTGCCCTCGCTGCTGCTCCTCCGGCAGCGGCGGGAGGAGGAGGAGGAGGAGGAGGAACCGGAGCAGGAGCAGGAGGTGGCGGCGGCGGGGGGGCGATTGCGGGGGGGGCTGCTGCTGCTGCCGGCGGGGGCGGCGGGAGGAGGAGGAGGAGGAGAACAGGAGGAGGAGGAGGCGGTTTCGTCAGGAGGAGGGAGGGGCGGGGGGTGCCGCGCGCAGGGCGCCGGGGCCGGGGGTGTGCGTTTAAGCTTTTATTCATGCATTGTATTCAACAGATGGAAGGATATGATAAATGAATAATCTAAACAAATCACAGTCTTTCTGCTACCCCTTACTATCAGTGCTTTTATAGAATGGCTATCATATAAGATGTTCTTACTGATTGCCACTGTGTTGCTTCTGATTACTTTCTTTCTTGAATAAAGCTGTACTTTAAAAATAAATAAATAAACAAAGCAAAGTCTAAAACAAAATATTCACAAGTGCCAGTATAATGGAGCAACAGTTTTTACATACCAGATGTCATCCATGGCCCAATGTCTACTTTACGAAAGGCTGCTATGGAATTTGCTAATGCTTGAATTCAACGATCTATACATATCCTCTAATCCAATGTGATAAACAATAGCATATGACAGCAGTGTCCTAACTTATAGTTTACGTAGGAGGAACAGGTCAAGTTGGAAGAATAAATGGTCACAAATGTGACATAAGAAATGAAAATACTCACAAATCAGCAAGACAACCCTTCAGTCTCCCAGGACACTCTGTCTCTGATCTCATAAATGTTATCATTGACAGAGAACTTCACAAATTCCAAAAGAAAACAACTGAACAATAATTCATCAAGAAGTCCTGGTTTTATCTTCTATGCGGTTTTTCTATGTTGACGTCCATGTTTTTGTGATCTTTTTATAGTCATAGCGATATCAATATTTGCATCCCTATTTCCTCTGTAATCATTCCACAATCTTTGTATGTTGGTTTCCCTTGGTCCCACTAGGAGGTTTATCTCTTTTACTTGGAATAGGGAGGGAGAATCCATAACAATGTTGTTGTTTTGTGCTGTGAATTTACTTCTAGTTTATGAGAAACTTATGAATTGATGACCTTCAAAACATCCTATGATTAACAGCCCTGCTTCAGTCTTACAAACTAAAGGCTGTGACTTCTACTATTGAGTCAATATTTTTCTCATTTCTAGTGAATCTTGTCTCATTTTCTGTTAAGAGCAGAATATCCTTAGTTTAGTTATTTTAGCTTGCAGCAAGATTTCAGGTTTAGTCTTATCCAAAACCCACTGATTTCTTTTTCCAGTGGTCCATATAATGCATAAAACTCTCCTGCATCACCACCTCTCTGTTAAAATACTATTGTAGAGATGATTGTTTGCTGGTACCCTTTGCACTTCCATTTTCTCACATCTTATTTCCCACCAGCAGGTGTGTATTTACGTATTTGCCACCTGAAGCTTTACTCAGCTCTGACTCTCATGAAGTAAGTAGACTGCAGTCCATGAAAGCTTGTGCAAAATGTGTCAGTCTTAAATATTTATATAATAGACATTATCTGTATGACTCACCATAGCTTAGAATGTTAAATGAAAGATATTCCTAACACAAATGAATGCAGGTTGAAGATAAGTGATGTGTAAATAGTAAGAAAAACAGCAGAAGTAAATACAATGTGAGAAATAATATTGAAAATGTTTGAATTTACTGTCATTGGGTAGTGCCATATTAAGAGCTGTGTAAATCTGTAAATTAATTAGTGAAAGATGAGCTGAGTGGGGAATAAATTATCAATTTTAATTTTGTTTTGGTAAGCTCAGCATTTGAAGGATGAAGAAAAACACGTTTTTTCAGGAATGTTGAAACAATTTGAATTCCTGCTTTATAAGTTAAAAGAGTATTTTGGATTGTCCCTGGAACTGGGTCAGGAGCCAGTGAAACTGTGTTTGAGTATGAGTTTGTATGGTTATACAAATGGATTTACTGCATATAGTATTTGAAAGCCAATGCCAATTAAGGTTTTCTTTTTTTTTTATTAAGCAAGAAACTACATGCTACTAACTATGCTAATAGTTTTTTAATTGATACAATTTAGATTGTGGGTCTTCTGATGGCAATTTTAGTGTGATGTTTTAGTATAAGGTTTTTATTGTTGTTTTAATTATTTATTGTTGTTTGATGTTTTTAACTGTTTTAATTCCTTGATTGTAAGCCGCCCAGAGACCTTTGGGTAGTGGGTGGCATATAAGTTGTAAAAAAAAATAAATAAATAAATAAATAAATAAATAATATTCATTATCTACTGTGTCAAAATACACGCAGAACACTGGTTTTATTTAGCAGTTCTTCCCTCCAATACGCATAGTACCATAAAATTAGCATGTTAACAAAGAGTCCAGATCAGGTGACTGTTGTTAGCCATATCTGATAAACTAGGAAATGACTGTAAAGTACATTTAGACATAGTGACATTGCTAGTTATATGACATTAGCCTCACAGTTATCTTCCTTAGCAACATTCAAATGTTTCTATTGAATTTTTCCCCATATTGTTGGGATTTAAATGTTAATTTCAGTATTGTACCTTCACACATGTCTTCGGATGAAATTCCTCTTATTTTACCAAGGAATCTCCATGTTAATGTTAATTGAGTGTTCATCTTAATATTAATTGCTAAGTAATTTAAAATAAAGTAGCAACTATTTTGCCTGTAACATGTCTAATACTATGGCTTTGAGTATTCCTGTCCCATTTGCATCAGACTCTTACACATATCTGTGCAGAAACAAGGTCTGTTTTGTTCAATGATGCTTATTCCCAGGTAAGTAGATATTGGATTGCACAATTAGAAGCTAAAGACTATAATTAATTATTGTCCCCCGCTTTTTTTTAGCACCAAAGATTTTTTACAACAAAGCACATTTGATCTGTAGTGAAGAGGCTGAAGGACAGGGCTCTTGTCTCACCTCCCCCCCATCTCGTGATGGTGCAAACCACATGTATCATGATCTTTCAGCCGGGGGGGGGGGGGCAATGCTGCCCCACCGCCAGATACTACCGGCGGCAGAACAGGTCCTTTGTTAAAATGTGTGGTTTAGAAATACAGTATAGCTTTATATTCCATTTTTATTTTTAAAACATCCAATCTTTCATGCATGTATTTTGTACGGAGGCTGCTATTCAGCAAAGTCAAGGGGGGCTGGGGGGCTGGGTATCACAAAATGGCCTAAAGTGGCTGCATTTGTCCCACCAGCTGCATGACCACTCCTAAATGTCTCACAACATGAATTATTCTTTGTTTCCTTTCTCATTTGTGCAGTGATGTTCTATTTCATCTATTGGAGTTATTCCCATATATAGTACATGTATTTGCTGATTTGTATATTTCCCAAGAGGAAGACAAAATATAAGGATCCTATGTTGTGTTTAATTAGATCATGGGGGAAACAGAGAGCCTTCAAAGATGTTACTGGATGCCACCTCCCATCAGCTTCAGCCTGTGTGCCCAGCAGTTAAGGAAGTGTTTCATACAGTAAGTATGCGATTAAGTCGCCAACATCCCATTAATTAGCATAGTAAATCACCCTAGAGTTGACCCATTGAATTAATGGGATTTAGTGAGTCAACTCCTCCACAAGTCTCATTGATTCTAATGGGTCTAGTCTAACTGCAACCTACTATGCTCAAGAAAATCACAACTAGAGTAGCCCCAATCGAATAAGTGGATCTTATGAAGGAGATGATTTACTAAATCCCCATTGACTTGTGTGATGTACTATGCTAGGCAACGAGATTTGGGCCAACACTGGCATCGCAGCCACTACCTTGAACAGCTTTATAACTGCTAAAACTTTAGATTTTTTTTAATGCCTGCTGCCTGACTTCTAAATAAACATAGTTGTGACATTTCCCCCTTTTTTGTTCGTGTGTAGGGAGCCCTTGTAATATGTCAGAGTGCTACAATATTGTTCTTCCATAGTGACCTTGTGAATGTTTTTTTAAACCTAAACATTAAGCACCTGGAAGTTGACTGTAAATATATATGCAAATTTTATACATGCTTACTCAGAAGTAAGGACGAGGGGGCTCTCAGCACTTTCTGCTATTGAAGAAGCCTAAAGAGAAAAGAGACTTTCTATGTATGACACAAAATACCTTTACATCCTGAAATGCAAGGCATTTCAGTGAGTAATAGAAAAGAAAGAGATGTCCCCAACAGTCTTCTAACACTTTGTGTGTTGTTATGCCTCAATCATGCATTTTCCATCTATAGTTATAAAAAAAATGTACTCTCTGCCTTTCCCCAATGAAGAAAAAAGTAGATACAGAATGAAAAAACATGGCTGGTTGGAAATGGGTTGCATTATATTAACTCTTCGTAAAAGTCTGTGACTTAGGTAGAGCAAGCATAGCCTTATCTGAATTGCCTATAGAAATTATATCAATAGTTGCATCTGAAGTGGAAAACAAGTACACTAAATTTATACAAATGTTCCCCAGTCCAGTTTTGTTCTCTCCAAGTGCACTGTTGCTGATAACAGCTGTGCAAAAACAGAATTTGAAATGGGAGCACAAACCATGTAAATAAAATGGTAGATTGTTTAGATTCCTTCCTCTCCATCCCATGTCACAGTCATGAATTGGGAACACCTGCAGCTGTGGTATGCTGTTCTTAAAAACGTGCATATGTTTACTATGTATGTGATCCACATCTCTTTATACATGGAATGCACCATACATTTCTTTATTCCACCTTTCTTTCAGTAGGTAGATCTAGATGTCTCCTAGACCAGTGATTCCAAACCTTGGGCTCCCAGATGTTTTTGGACTACCGCTTCCAGAAATCCTACACAGCACAGCTAGTGGTAAAGGCTTCTGGGAATTTTAGTCCAAGAACATCTGGGCACCCAAGGTTGGGAACCATTGCACTGACTAGATGATATGGTATGTTAGTGGATCATACAGAGTAGCCTGCGCATGCTCCCATTCTATTGTCAAAATTATTTTGCCTAGGTATGCTAACATAATATAAATGACATATCTTTGGAAGTAAGGGCCTTTTCACACGACCCCTAAGATCCGCTGGTCCCTTAAATTCGGACCAAAGATCTTAGGGGTTCGTTGCCCTTCCTTCCTCCCCACCAGAGAAAGAGGGGGGGAAATGCAGCTCACCTGGAGGAGCCTCCCGGAGCTCCGTTTCTCTTCCGTTTCTCTTCTGCTTGCTTTTTTTCCTCCCACCTCTTCTCTTAAAGGGGCAGGAGGCAAAAAAAAACACAAGCAGAAGCCAGGAGAGCCCTGCACTGACCAGATTAAATCCGGACCTGGGGATTTTCACCCACCTCAAGCAGGTACAAGAAAGTGCAGCTGGGTCACGCTTTAGGTGGGCGGGGTCGCACTTAATTGTCTGCAAAGTCCGGAGCTGGTGGGAAAACACTTGTAAGGTCGGGACCTTGCAGCCATTTCCTGCGGAGCTTAGGGGTCGTGTATAAAGGCCCTAGATCGCTTTAAGTTAAGAACTCATTGTAGACATTATGTATTGCATATTAAGTTGAGAGTTAGCTTGCAATTTATATTGTTTACAGTATTTTTCCTAACTTGGGGCAATTTGTTGACAAATGTTAATATCATTTATGTACCTACAGAGGAAGATCTCAGCATATTTTAAAATTTGAACGCATATCCCATATCTAAATTCAACTCCCAAACTCTTACAAGATGAAAGTTTGACTCATGAAGAAGTTGGGTTATGCTTCTTAACTTTCTTGCTAGATCACTGAGAGCACAAAGAAAAAATGCCATGTTGTGAAAAACAAGAACCAGTGTGTGCTTAGATGAGGTATTGGCTTTCACTGAAATCAAATCCCTCATGAAAATAATAAGAGTTTGCTTACTCCTTGCGAATTTTCCTAAAATCTAACTGTAGAGCAAGATACTCTCTTTTAGATCATATTCTCTACAGTGAAACCACCATATGCAGAAAAGACCACTTTCCTTTCATTAAAACAGTCACATAATTCAATAATGATCATCCCTAATTTGGAAAATAATCCTAGGCTTTGACCCTGATTTGCAGGAAGTGTCATTTTGTTGTCAAAATGACAGTTGGATCTTCTGTATATGAATGTGGCATCATACTGTGGTTCTACCAAACCAAGAACTGAGCTACATATATGTGTGAAAGTATTTTCCATGGTTTGAAATCCAGCAAAATATGCAAAATAAAATTGTATAAACTGACAAGCATGCTGTCTACTTTTCTAAAAATAATTTGGCACAACTAGAGGCAGCAAAGGAAGCAAGAAAATACTGTATACTGGCAAGGAAACATACTCCAGTTTAGCCTTTGCCTGTTTGGTTATCTAATAATACAACAGTTTGGGGACACGACTTGACACCCTAGGAAAGGTATTATCGGTGACCTAAAGACAGAACTTTACTATCTCAGGGTTACCTTCCCTGCCACCATAGGTGTTGGCTAAGTGGATAATTACTTCAGTCACTTGGATTTATTATATCATGTAGAGAAGAAAGAACTATAAAAGGTAAACCATGGTTGAATAACCTCCATGGAGTTTGGATTGCAGTCTCTCACCATTAGCAATGCTGGTTTGGTCTCCTGAGAGGTGTAAGCCAAACAATTTATAGAGGGCTGCTAAATTAAAGTGGGGCATTTCTAGATTTGTAGTCCACAAGATGAACTTTTCCTACCCCTCATTATGGGATTTAAAAAAAGAATTGTGGAGTGGTGGTGCCTGCTTTCATAACCTCAAGTATGCATGCATGAGTGTAAATACATTGGGGAGAGGGGAGGGGAGGGCGATGGAAAAGGAAGCATGCCCAGCAATGGAAAAGTAAGCATGTCCAGCCTTCCTCATTGATATAAGTGACTCTTGCTCACACTGGCTATGTCTTAAATGGTGAATGTTCTGCTACATATTTGTTCTTTGAAAGTTCCGAACATTCCAGCCCCTCACCCACTTTGGTAAATCTAGAGGAGGAAAAAAACAACAACCTTAAAATCCCATTTCTGTTCCCTTGACAAAACTCTCCAGTCCCCTGCTCTTGGTTTCAAAAGATAGATTTGAGATGGCAGGTGCCCCTGTGCTTGTTAATTGTGCCCCTAGGCTTTAAAATTTTCTGTTTAATGACAGAAGATCAGTTACCCGTACTTCTGGGTTTCTGCAATTTCAAAACAGCCTAAATAAAGTTATTTTTCTGGGTTCTCTTCCAAGCATATTTAATTAGTCTTAGAGGATCTGTTATTTTAGATCTTTTTCCCTTGAGGCTTTTTAGGTACTTTTCATGGATTTTGCATACAGTAGTACTATTTGGCACCAACAAGAGAGAGGGGGGGGGGAGAGAGAGAGAGAGAGAGAGAGAGAGAGAGAATCATTAGTTGGGCCGTGCTGCATTTTACATAATAATTTTGTAAGGTAGGGACATTATAATTCTTCAAATTCAAACCAGAATTAGAACAGGCAGCAATGGATTGTACATCATGTTTTCTACTATTTTCCAATAGCTGGAAGGGAGGAACATGTTTAAACTAAAACTTTGTTGTCATTGTTCATTTCTTCTTAGAGATTAAATACCAGTCATATGAAGGAAGACCAGCAGAGGTATCAAATACAACAAAGATACCAAATTCTGGGTAGTCACTTACTGGGGTACGAAGAGAGCCATCAGAAGGCAACCATATTGTCATCTGCTTATACCAAATCAACTACTTCCTCCATCTGTTCATGAAAGCAATGGCTTCAACAATGTTCATCCCATTGTGATAAGCCTGTGGTGCAAATAGAAATGATTTTGATTGGTTGTTGGCTTTTCCAGTTTTGTGGTCATAGACAAATTGACAATGATTCCTGACTGCTAACCCCTAAGGTTTATTCTTTTATTTTCCCTGTGCATAAAAACAGCTTTTCTGATGAGCTGCTCATGTTCTTTAAAAAAAAAAATAATTTGGACATTGATGAAAAAACCCAAATAGCATTTGAAATAATTTTGGGCTTTTCCAGGCAGAACATTTGTCCCACTAACACTTCATGCTGAATGAGCACAGTGTTTATTAGAATTAGTGTCCAAAGATATGATCAAAAACCTACTCTCTCTAAGAAATGAGCATCTCTGTGAAGAAATCTTTTTAACCTACCGAAATGTTTAATAAATTAAATTATCTGTTGGGTATTTATTTTAGAGTGATGGTTTAGCACTGCAATAATTAAAGACTTCTTACTAGGAGGCCTTTGGGCTCTGAACTTTGCTCTTCGTACAATAATAAAACAAAAACAAAACCTTAATCCTGGGGATTCAAAAACAGAAGAAAATCATAGGGAAAAATAGGATAGTAGATGACTCAAGACAAGCTTTACAATGTTGATGGCAGGAAAATACTAATAAAATAAGTGCAAAAAACCCAGTATTTTTAATTAAACAAATGTAGTATCTGGTTGTACTCTTAATCTATACACATTTTGCAAACTGAAAGAAATAGAGACAAGAGTTTTCAACATTGAATCCCTGCCCCTGGTCCAGTATAAGACATGTGTTCCTTAAAGGAAATGACACAGCAAACATTCAGCTTGGACTTTTTTATATACTAGGACATTTTATTGGCTAAGAAAAGTCTCACTGGCTGCATCTTGAGCTCTTTATTTGATTTATATTCTACCTACTCCCCCTAAAAAGGGCTACTCAATATGTATTGGGAAAATTTGGGAAGAGAGATTTTTTACAATTGGGCTATTCCTTTTAGTTAGCAGAGTATGGGGTAGAAAATATAACACTGGGATGGAGACTTTTTGTCATTCTCATAAACACTCTCCTTAGTGTTTCATACAAAGTAGTATATGATAAAAACACTCCAAATGGATTTAAACTAGGGAAGATTATCTTTACTTACACTTACTATCTGTAGTTACAATCAAAAGAATGCAGGAAACCCTGCATGTTTGTTGCTGGAAAATGATCTGAAGAAGAAGAGGGGCTACCAACAAAACAACAGAAGCAAAAAAAAAAAACAGATAGAGGGTCAGGGGTTTGTCTTAAATGCCAAAGAAGGGAAATTTATTTTATTACTCAAGTTAGTGGTGAAGAACAATCGCATGAGGTTGCAAAAACTCCTCCGCTCATACCATGTGTTGATACATGCAAGATTCCTATTAACCCAACAAGACGGTTTAAGACAGGCATGGCCAAAGTCAGACCTGGGGGCCAAATGTGGCCCATTTACAAATTTAGAGTGGCCCACGGCCTCTTCTCCCCACCGGCTCAGCCTGTCATGCATCCCTGCCAGCTGGCCCGTCCCCATACCGGATGGAGACATCAGCTTGCAGTTTTATGTTTTGCCTGCACTCCCTGCCTCTGTCCACCACCACCCAGCCTACCCGCCCCCAACTCCGTTGCTGCAGCATCCTCCCTATCTCCTTGCATTTTATAGAGACTTGTCCAAAGTCCGGCCCGGGGGCCAAATGTGGCTGAATGGTCGCCCCCCTCACATTTTAACCTCACCAAATCTGGCCCTCCTTAAAAAAGGTTTGGACACCCCTGGTTTAAGACATCTGCGGAAGGCACGCTCCCTATAATGGTAAACAATCCTAATAGATCTTCTATCAGTGTCACAAACTATGCTTGCAAGACATTGATGGTGAACACAAACCTTGTATGAGGATTGAGGAACATGACCCAGAATCATCAATATCAGGTGGCAGTCTTATACATATTAGCCAGTAGTATATTTTACTGAACTCAAAGTGCCTTATTTTGAAGCAGAAGTGGCTATGCAAGTTAACATTCACTGCTCATCTCCAAGACATGTGGGAAGTAAAATGAGTGAGTGCTTTGCAGCTTCTTAGAATGCTCCTTGGGTGCCAATTGCGGTTCAAGTTGCCAAGCCAAGGCGCTACAGATGTCAAATGATACCTGCAGCAATGAATGGCTGAGCAGAAAAAATGTCCTCATGGAAATGTTGCGGGCAAATCTGATGTTATATACTCTACATAACACATAAGGGAGAAGTCAGAGTGGGGTTGGCCTCCTAAAATGACAAATGCAGCAAGCAAATTATTTGTTTGCCATTTTGTAACATGCAAGTTTGATTGCATGAAAACTCTGTAACAGAGCTTGGAAGGGTTCTTTTTTAGGGGCTACAGTTGCCAAACAGAACAGTCCAAAAATGTAACATTTCTCAGCTCCCTAGTCTATATACATCTCTGCTCTCCCCTTGCAAAAATGGGGAAAGGGATTTTCAAAAAAATAGTTGTGCATGACTAGAAATAAGCCGGTTTTGAAGAGGGAAACAGATTAGCTGTGCAGAGAAGCTGAGCTGTAATCCCAGGAGAGCCATTTACCATGTAACCTTGGGAAGCCCACTGACCTTGCTGTTGTTATGCAGAGGGAGGGAACCTGGACCACTGAGAATATCCAGTGACATCACCTGAGCAAACACAGCAACAAAGGCCTATGACAATGGTGTTGAACCTTTGGCACTCCAGATGTTTTAGACCGCAACTCCCAGAATTCCAACCCTGTATCGCCAATGACAAAGGACTGTGGGAGCTGTGGTCCAAAACATCTGGAGTGCCAAAGGTTCGCCACCCCTGGCCTATGAGGTCCACTAGTATCCTGCTTTCCATCTTTTTAATGCAAATACAAAAGACTGAATGTGAAATTATTCACCAAGGAAAGCCAAACAATGGTAGCCACATGAAACAGAAATCGGAAAGAAGTTTGCCCCTCTTTGTGGTGTCACTGCTTTTCACAAGGATTCTGATGAATTTGAGTTAAATACTCTTTCTATTTCATGCTTCTCCAGCTACATTCCAAGAACAGCAACTTTTGTGTTGTTACCTCAGATAAGAAAATTGACCGGGGGGGGGTGTTACCTCTTACATTTTGTGAAGGCTGGCCCCAGTCAAACATGGCTAAAAATCTGGAATGACAGGAATGTTAGTCCATCTGGGCACTAGGTTTGGGGAGGCTGATATTAGATAACATTGAGAAAATAGAAATTTCCTTTAATAACAACTTAAAAGTGGTGCAACTTAGCTTATACTCAAAATACGAGTATCTTTGTGTGGGGAAGAGCATGGGGGGTGGACATCCTCTGGTTTCTTAGACTGTCCTTCACTTGCTCTGTTTCCCTCCAAAGAGGGGACATCTTATCTTTGTTCTCTATGGATGCAAGAGGTAGACGTGGTTAATGGTACCAATTCAGCTTAGTTAGTTAGAACTGATATTTCAATAGCACTTTCCTAGTCCAAGAGTGTTTCTCTAATAATGAATACAATTTTTAAATTATTTTTTTAGAAAGAAATGTAAAAATTATTCCTTTATAAAGAGAGAAGAGATAATCATTCTGAGTCTCATAGTGCTGAATTCACAACTTAATGTTGCTCTAGAGTTGCTGTGTCTACTCTCCAACCAAAAAGAAGGGTGGGGTTTACACCTTCCTTTCTAAGCACTTTGCTTTATATATTTCACAATTCTAGAAATTTGGCACCAAACCAAAACTGCCTAAATGCAATAATTTAGCAAAGCACAAGTAAATTGTGCCACAACATAGCAAAAGCACAGGTTGTCTATGTCCCACACCCAAGGCAGGTAATGACATTAGAGAACATCTACTATATTTTCCTTATTTAAGGCTGAAAGAAGATAAGGTGTTATACTAGAATTAACTTAAACGAGAGAGAAAATGATATTTATGACGTTAAAATGATTATCTCTTATTCCCCTAATAAGAAGATGAAACAAAAAGAAAAATCCAATATAGAATTTGTATACTTAAAGGTTAAAAAGGGAATGCAATACAAAAGTAGAGTTGACTTGGTTATAAAATAAATAAATATATTGTGGACCCATTTAACATGACGTCTGAAAAGCACCGTATGTTTTTTGTTTTGTTGTTTATAGATAATAAATAAAAATTTGATCTTTTTTTAAAAAAAGTATATCTACCACTCTCTACCAGTTACTATTTAGAATTGAACCATATTGGACAAACATCTGGCCTTACAGCCAGATGGGCAGTATATAAATCCAATAAATACATTAAAAACTTTATAGTCCCTATTGTTTCATTCTGCATAAAGGAAAGAGAACACTAGTCTGCTATAATCAGGAGAATAAATGATCTATAACTGATCTATAACTTCATTACATACACCTTTCTCTCTCATCACACACACACACACACACACACACACACACACACACACACACACACACACAACACACACAAAGGCAAGATATCAGGCTATTGTCATTAAAATCATCTCTTATCCTGGCAAAAGAGGGTGTTTCACAGCTAGGCATCACATATAAGGTCTTTTATTGTTTCTTTTCATAATGATTGTCTTGTGACAATGGGACTCAGATGACTTCCTCCAGGAGATCTGAATAATCAACCAGGTGTGGACATTTGTGACTGGAGTTTCCCATTTTTTCCTACTAAATTACAACCGTAGACAGACATATTTGCCATTTATTTCAAACTAAATCTCTCTAGAGGCCATGTGATTACTCCCTTGTAGATACATAGGAAGGAAGAAATTACAGGATGAGGTAAACTTACCTTTGTGGAAGACAAACCAAAATGAATGGGATTTCAGCCCTCCCTGAAGGGATGGAAACTTAAATCTCAGGAATCATGGTCAAGCAACAGTGGATATAAAAAGTTTACACATTCCTATTAAAGACGGTTACTGCACGTCCGTTTTGTCTCTCTAAGTGTTGCACTTCAGAGTGGTACAATTTTTTTCCCCTTCACGTACATTGTGCAACAGCTGAAATTTGTCTCAACCACGCCCCTGGAGCGGAATCATAGCATGACAATACTGTACCTGGTGCTGGGTCGGGGTATTCTCTTGTCACGGTTTGTTCCTGGTTCCTGTTCCGAGACAAGGGACCGTGTGGTAACACTGTCACACAAAAAAACATTTGTTTCTCTCAGAAAACTGTGTTCCAGATACTGGGTTGGGTGTTACATTCAAAGTGCCCACCACCCCCTTGACCTCTGTTAAATACCAATAAAACAAACCAAACTTCAAAGCCAGGTAAGAGGGACACTAGGCAGACAATTAATTAGCAATCAAAAGGAATAATGAACAAAGAAAGCCCGAAGGCTATCACCTGGAGCATTCCAATGCGGCCACGTGGAGAAAGTGCAAGCTAGCCAGACAAACCGCAGACTCCTTCCCTGACTGCAAAGATTTTGACTTTTCAGAAGTGAAATCTCGAAAAAGAATTTTTAAGCCCCCCCCCCCCAAAAAAAGAGGAAGAGGAAAGCTAGACAAATTCAGTGCTTGTCACAGTACAAGACCGTGAGATAACACTTATCACGAGACAAGTTATCACGACCATGGGAACACGGAAACATGGACAAAACCACATGATCACAACCAATGCTGTCACAATACAAAACTAGTCGTGGAACAAAGAAAGATGTGAAGTAACTGCCAAAATGTCAGGTGTCTGTGATGTAAATAAAAGAGATAAAGATAAATCATTTCAGAACTTTTTCCACCTTTAATGAGACCTGTGAACTATACAACTCAGTTGAACCACAAACTGAAATATTTTAGGTGGAGGAAGGAAATAAAAAACAGAGAAAATATGGTGGCATCAAACAGCAGCCATAAAGCAAGCTACTGTCACAAAACAGCAGGGTTTTTTTGGGGGGGTGTTCTATCTTATCCATGGTTTTTGTTATCCATGGGAAGGCCTAGAACTGATCCCCAGTGGATACCAGGGTCCTACCTTAACCTACAAAGCACAAAATGTCCATGTTACCTCAAAGACTGAATCTCGTAGTATGAACCAGCTCGGTTGCTGAGATCATCAGGAGAGGTCTTTCTCTCCATCCCGCCACCTTCATAGGTGCGTCTCATAAAGACACATGAAAGGGTCTTCTCTGTTGCTGCTCCCAGACTTTGGAACTCTCTCCCGCTGGAGGCCAGGACTGCCCCATCTCTGTTGTCTTTCCAGAAGCAGGCAAAGACCTTCCTCTTCAGGCAAGCTTTCCCTGAATGAGTGACTACCTACTATATGACTTTATATGGATTACCATACATACATTACCATTGACTGATTTCATAAGAACACCAGTGTTTTCTATGTTAGTCTCCATCCCTCATAATGGATTTCCCCCCGTTTTGTATGCTCTCTGTAGCTTTAATGTTACCTTTTAATGTTTTATGATGCCTCTTCTAATTCCCCTTTCGTAACTTAAATTATGTCTTAAATATTCTGGTCTTTATATTGTCCCTCATTATTGTAAGCCACCTTGGGTCCTTTTACAAGGACAAAGGTGGGATAAAAATATTCTAAATAAATAAAATGAATGAATGAATACTGTATTAGGTTTTCCCTTGGCCTCACAACTTTGCACCTGTCTTTTGCCACACTAACAATGCACATGTTCAGCGTACATACAAACACCTTTGTGCTGAAACAGTGGCCCCAGGTGCTATCTAGAAATGGATGGAGTTGGGTCCCCAGCCTTTTAAACCACTTTCTACACAGAAATCAAACTTTCTTCTCCAGCACTACTCTGCCAGAATACAAACATTCCTTGAAACTAGCCTAGGCCCTGAGACTAGGTAGCTGTAAGATAAACATAGTTGTTGTGAGTTGTTCGGGCAGTTTGGCTGTGTTCTGGAAGTTTTTCTTCCTGATGTTTCATCAGACTCTGTGGCCGGCATCTTCAGAGGGCAAGGAGCTCACGGACCACATGGACAAAGTGAAGTGTTGAAAAAACACAAGCTACAAACAGCATTTAGATCCACCACAAAAATACAACAGATGCTACAGTCAGCAAAGGACAAAAGGAACCCGCTCACCACTGCAGGAATATACCGGATACCTTGTAGTTGTGGCCAGGTACATATTAGGACCACAAAGCGCAGCATCCAGACCAGAATCAAAGCACATGAAAGACTGCAGACTAAAACAACCAGAAAAATCAGCAGTGGCTGAACACACCCTGAAACAAACTGGACATGAAATCCTCTTCCAGGACACAGAGGTACTGGACAACACTACCAAGGCAATCACTATGTCAGACTGCACAGAGAAGCCATTGAAATCCACAAACACAGCTTCAACAGAGAGGAAGAAAGTCTAAAAATCTACAAAGCCTGGCTTCTAGTACTAAAAACTGCAGAGTGCAAAAAAAGATCAAAGCTCAATGATTCCCATCCAGCCACAAGCAAAGGTGATCAGTTCTCACAATAGAACAACTAACACCCATCAACAACATATTAGGATCCCTGCTACCCCTGATTACGTTGAAACTTCTTAATCCCTCCATCACAATACGATGTCTAACACCTATTGTTCTGCATAGGAGAAGCTTCCTCTTTCCCAAAACTTTAAGAACCCAAGTCTCCCTCACTGTGTACCCCAGAGCACAGAGAGAAACTCCTTGTTCCCTGAGCTCCTTGCCCTTTGAAGATGCCAGCCACAGAGTCTGGTGAAATGTCAGGAATAAATACTTCCAGAACACGGCCAAACAGCCAGAAAAACTCACAACAACTATCAGATCCCGGCCGGGAAAGCCTTCGAGAATACTTTGTAAGATAAACCTTCCTTGAGTTAAAGGGGAGTTTTGCTCTTATTAATATATTTTGGATTAGAGTACCAATGTGGGGGCAAGAATCCACTTGTCCATCTGAAAAAGGAATACAGAGAAACTGTCTCATCATTGCTTTCTGTACAAAGAATGTGGTAATGCTGAAGGAACAACTTCTTACTAACCTTCAGATAAGAATGAGAAAGATTGTGCAGGCCTGGACTTATCTCTAAACTGCACATGACAACAAGGAACGTATTACCAATGTGGATGCAGCGAAATCCTCCCACTCAGAATTACAGTAACCATAAGACCCTGAATGTACTAGTGCCTGTCTCACTTTGTAGTAAAGGCACCTAGGTATAAAGCACACCACAAGCAAAACAATAAAGCTCCATCTGGCTTCCACTGCCTTGTTTTTTGAAAGGTAGCAACAAGCCCTCCTGGCATGGTGTGGGGGAGGGCAAGAGAAACGTAGTACTGTATATCTATGTCCCCACCAGCTGTTGAAACAAGAAAACCTTGAAGTTCATGCTTTTTATATCATGCATGAAGAAATAATGAATTGTTTTAGACTGAGGATTGATTTTTCAATGTTTTTCCAGATACGCAGTAATGCCTGTACAAAACACCACTTCCCCATCTATATTCTTTATGAAATGAATAGTCTAGTCAACCGTCACAGTTGTCAAAATGAAAAGAAGGTGTGGTTGGTTTGAACTGCTTGATCCATTTTTTTAAAAAAATGAAACACCTGTGCTTTTATTAATTACTGTTTTCTTAATAGAGGAGTCTATTTGATCCACCATTCTCACCTCTCTTCTTTTGGCTAAGGAGCAAACGTCAGAAGAGCTGGCCACAGTCCCATTTGGGCTGGATGATTTTCCTCTATATTTTTGCTTTGTAAGTGGCAAGATGGTTAATTAAGATGATCTGATAGTGGTTTGACTAGTTTCTAGCTTATAGTACAGCCCCTTCAAATATGCTTTACTCTTCATATTCTAGAAGTTCATTTGAAAATGGAGCCATCTCAGCAGTGATTTGTTAGCAGGTCTGCTTCCAGTCTTCCAGTCTGAGCTGTGTAAGATGCTCAGAGCTACTCAAGTACTGTAAAGTTCATCAGAATCACTCACAGAGCTGATTTAAATTGAAACTATAATCCTTTAGTTGCAAGAAAGGTAAAAGGTAAAGGTTCCCCCCGCACATGCGTGCTAGTCATGTCTGACTCTAGGGGCGGTGCTCATCTCCATATTCAAGCCAAAGAGCCAGTGTTATGCAAGTCTTTGGCCATGTGGCCGGCATGGCTGCAAGGAAACACCGTTTTACCTTCCTGCTTTTTACGGTGGTACCTATTTATCTACTTACATTTACATGTTTTCATAAAAGCATGTCATTGCAAAAATGTAAACACAGAAAAAGCATAGATGCTAACATAACAAATTGATCCAATTGTTGCTAAAGGAAAAAGTTGTGGAGGCACAAATAAGATCACACATTCAGATACGTTCTCTAAATGGAAAGAAGTATTAACAGACATGACCAACAACAACATTGAAATTAGCAATGCATTCTGGAAAAGAGGACTGTAAAGACTTGAAGAAGAAGAAGAAGAAGAAGAAGAAGAAGAAGAAGAAGAAGAAGAAGAAGAAGAAGAAGAAGAAGAAGAAGACGATGATGACACAAGAAGATCTCCAAATGGTCCTGGGGAGTGGGGAGCACTGATATATGTATGTATTTTTAACTGTCTTTTGTGTTGTTTTAATAAATAACAAAATAAATGTTAATCTGAAGAGAGTAAAAATGGAAAAAAGAAAGAAAACAAATAATGGGAAATTACATGAAATTATATTTAAATTTTATTACATTGCCCCAAAAGAAATATATCAAAGCTTGCAATGACTACAAAACACTAAGTTCTATAAGTTACCTTTGCTTAAGGTTTTCTTAAAGATCATACACACTTTATATTAACGTTACCAGGAGTAGAAAGAAGGCATGGAATCGAGATTCATCAAAGGATTTGGACTCACGGAAACACCATTGTTCCTACAGTTACTCGAGGAGAAATGCTGTGATATGAATGGAAATACTGTACCTATGTTTGCTTTATCAATTGTGAAAAAGTCTTTGACAAATTTAGTATAACAAGATCATGGAGCAGTTGATAAGCTAATATAAATTTTAAAATATATTATTTATTTATTATTTATTATTAAATTTATATCCCGCCCATCTTCCCGGGGGGAACTCTGGGCGGCTAACATGGTTGAGCAAGTCAACAAAGGTACAACACAATACAAAAACGAGTAGGACAATAGATTAGCACTTACATAAAGATTAAAAGGAAAACTGCAGCAGGGAGCACCCTTGAACAAACCTTACTGCTGCTATAACAGAGCCCCATGTGGGGGGGGGGGCGATGGTGGCAAAAAAAAAAAAAAAGGGAGGTTAACTTAACTAAACTAAACTAGGTCACCGAAGGCCTCGCGGAATAGAATAGTCTTCACCGCTCTACGAAAGGCCAGCAGGGACTCTGCAGAGCGCACTTCGCTGGGTATGCTGTTCCATATGGATGGAGCAGCGACCGAGAAGACCCGATTTCGAGTGAGAGATCGCCTGGCCTCTCGGGGAGTTGGAACCCGAAGCGAGTGCGCCCGCGACTGCCGAACCGGTCGGGACGAAGTTGACCGCTGGGCGATCCGCTCTGCCAGGTAATCCGGGCCCAAGCCATGGAGGGTTTTATAAACTAAAACCAAGACCTTGAATCTGATCCGGGACACAACGGGTAGCCAATGCAGCCGAGCCAGAACCGGGGTGATGCGGTCATAACGACGCGCACCCGCCACCAGTCTGGCCGCTGCATTTTGCACCCGCTGCAGTCGCCGGAGGAGAGTCAAGGGCAACCCCATGTAGAAAGCGTTGCAATAGTCCAACCTCGAGATCACCAACGCCTGAACCACTGTTCTCAGGGAGTCCCCGTCTAGATAGGGACGAATCTGGGCGATCTGACGTAGGTGGAAAAATGCAGTCCTAGACACGGCCGCCACCTGGGCTTCCAGGGACAGAGCCGGGTCCAGGATCATGCCCAGATTCCGAACCCTCTCCGCCAGCTGGAGGGAAACACCCTCCAAACTGGGGAGAGGGCCTCCATAGCCAGACGGGGAACTCCTGAATAACATCACCTCGGTCTTCTCAGGGTTGAGTTTGAGCCTGTTGGTCCTGGTCCAAGTCAGAACCGCCTCCAGGCACTGGTTGAGGGACCGGACAGCTTCCACTGCAGAAGTGGAAAAGGAGAGATAGAGCTGCGTGTCATCAGCGTACTGATGACTGCACACTCCAAATCTCCTAATGACTCCAGCCAGCGGCCTTACATAGATGTTAAACAGCATAGGGGAGAGAGACGAGCCCTGCGGAACCCCACAAGGGAGTATCCACGGGGCCGACAACTCTCCGCCATGCTGCATATACTGAGACCGATCCTGAAGGAAGGACCGGAGCCAACTGCGAACAGTGCCCCCAATCCCCACCTCCAGGAGCCGGTCCAGTAAGATACCGTGGTCGACGGTATCGAAGGCCGCTGACAAATCCAGGAGGACCAACAGGGTAGAGCAACCCCTGTCGGCCGCCCGGATTAGGTCATCTTGCAGCGCGACCAGAGCTGTCTCGGTACCCCGGCCAGGCCTGAAGCCAGACTGGCAAGGATCAAGGCATCGCTGTTCCTCCAGAAATGATTGAATCCGCACCGCGGCCACCCTCTCAATGAATATTCATATATATATTCATATAATATATATGAATATATTAATATAAATGGCTACATGTAGTGGCATTGAAAAGCTGCCTTGGAAGAGGACAATCAGATGACATGGGAATACAAAGAGGAATGCAACAAGGATATAAACACTTGCCACAAGTTTTAAACTATTAGAAAATACAGTATTTAGAAAAGCATTTGCTGATTCAAATGATGGTGCAGTTTTCAATGGAGAGATTGTTACCAGCCTTTGCTATGCAGATGATATGGTGACATTATTAGCTAACAATTATGATAATCCACAAAGGTTGTTCACTCAAATCAGTGAAGACGTTGGGGACATGGTCTGAAATGGAACATGAAAAAGGCTAAATCCATAGTGACGAGTAAAAAGCAAGCAGCCCAAGAAATGGGGTTAATGGGTCCAAAATGAAAATGTGCAGCATACTCACAAATATGGACACTGCAGTTTGGTTGGCGGAGTGGTGGAATCTTAGATAAAAGTTAGAACAGAGATGGCTTGGAGCAAATTCATTAAAAGAAAAAATGTAATATGCAACAAACATTTAGACAGACTGACAATTTGCATTGTAATGTGCAATGCTGGGTTCCTGAAACAAAGATACAAATACTGTATTTGAAATATGAATTAATTACAGGATGCTGAGAATAACTTAAACTGAAATGGTGACCACTGAAGAAGCACTGAAATGAATGAGTAAAGACAAATACATCATTAAGGGCCTTTTTACATGACCCCTAAGATCCGCTGGCCGCTTAAATTCGGACCAGAGATCTTAGGGGTTCGTCGCTCTTCGGGCGTTCCCACCTCCTCCGCACTTCCTGGTTGCTGGCTGCGTGAGGGAGGGAGAAAAAGAGAAAGAAAAGCATGCCGCTCACCTCGTTCTGCCTTTCTTCTCTGTAAGGCCATCAAGTCCAACCCACTCGTCTCTGTAAAAGTAGCTCTTAAAGGGGCGGGAGCCAAAAAGCAGCAAACAGAAGCGAGGAGAGCCCCGCACTCACTATCGTTGCACCGCATCAAAGATTTTTCACCTCCAAAGAGAAGGTACAAGAAAAGTGCGCTGAGTCGCGCTAAAGTGGGCAGGGTCGCACTTAATTGTCTGCAAACTCCAGAGCTGGTGGGGAAACATTTTTAAGCTCCGGAGCTTGCAGCCATTTGCAGCGGAGCTTAGGGGTCGTGTATAAACGCCCCATAACACATAAAACACAGGAAGCTAGAGTACCTTGATCACATAATTACTCATAATTACATAATTACATACAATCAATGTCCCCTATAAGCCGTACATGTGCATGCTGGGCTTTATTGGCAGCTGAAATAAATGTCCCTTCACTTCCAAGTTTCGGATGAAACCCCATCCCCACCATGCAGACAATGCTCCCACACAGAAGGGGAAAATGGAGGGAACATTGCCCATAATTATACCACATTTTTAAAAAAAATACGGTTTTACAGTCCTAGAGAGCCAGTGTGATATCATGTAAGAATGAATTGTGACTTAGGAGGTCCTGTTTCCAAGTTCTGATCCATAACCCTGGGTGAATCCATCTCTCTTAAGCTTACCTAATTTACAGGGTGTATTGGCAAGGATAAATTGATGAGAAAGAGGAACAGTTATGCTTGCTGCCTGGAGTTAACTGGATGAAAGCAGAGTTAAAAAAATGAGACCACACGATGGCTAAAATCCTGTTGTGTTAATTACAGCATGTAAAGCTGATTGTGTCAAAAGCCATAGTGATGGGGGGGGGTAACATTCTTGATTTGTCTCATGGAATCTGTTTCTTCATTGTAAAATTGTTGGGGGCCATGGGCCTGAAGGAAGTATTTAATTACCAAAAATCCAAACATCACAAAGTCATCCCAGAAGTTGTGGTGTTCAGGAAAGACTTCTCCCTGTCCTATAGCCCCCCAAAACTTCTAGGTTAAGAAAAGGATTTCAAGGGAGAAATTGGAAATGTCTTATTTTAAAAAAAATTGTGATGTCATCATCACCTTTACACAGTGTAAGTTACAGCCACAGAATTTCAGTCAAAAATAATAAGCTTAATTGTTGTTCAATTCTATGCACACTTAATACTAAACACTACTAATTCAGTGGACGTTACTTCCAAGTAAGTTGACATAAAATTGCAACAGTAGGTATCTGAAGAGGAAGACTAGGGATTCTAGAATAATGATATTTCTTTTCCAGTTTAATATTATTACTCGGTTAAGAAAGTCTATAAAGCAGGCATATCCAAACTTCGGCCCGCCAGATGTTTTGGACCACAACTCCCACAGTCCTTTGCCATTGGAAATACAGGCTTGGAATTCTGGGAGTTGTGTTCCAAAACATCAGGAGGGCCAAAGTTTGGACATGCCTGCTATAAAGCATAAAGTGATCAGTTCTGTTTATATAAGTCTTAATTTTAGTTCATCTACCATTCCAATTTATTATGATTAATTAGTCAAATAGTAAATGGTGGCCTAGATTATTAAGGGATCAGGAATTTCTGGCAATATTTTCATTCCATACATTTCAGAGAGATCTGCATTAATCTTCTCCAACATGTATACAGTAACAAAAATAAAAACTAAAGTATGGGACACCTTAAAGATGAATGGGTTTAGTTTTGTTTTTGCTTTCATAGATTACAAACCACCTCCTCAGGCACAATGTTTTATTTTGTTTTATTTTTGTTATGTGATGTGTTCCTGTATCTCCCTCTGCTGAGATAACGGTGATACTTATTTCAAAGATTTATTGAACAGGCAATATCTGAGGAGACTTAAAAAGAAGACCTTGAAACTTTTGGCAGTTCCAATTCTGCATCAGCATTTTGGCTTCTTTTCCTATAGAGGCTGTAACACAACAGTGTGAATTTCCCCATCATATGTGAGCTATCATGACTAAATTTTGATCCTGGTGGTCCCTCTAGAGGTAGGAAAATATTTCAGCTTGTTAATATGTTGGTCATTCAAGTCTATATGTATAGATAGTACTAAGGGCCTTTTTACATGACCCCTAAGATCCGCTGGCCACTTAAATTCAGACCAGGGATCTTGGGGGTTCGTCACTCTCCCTCTGTCCCCACCCCCCTCCGCACTTCCTGGTTGCTGGCTGCGTGAGGGAGGGAGAAAAAAGAAAAAAAAGAATGCCGTCTTACCTCTGTTCTGTTCCCGGCAGCATTCAGATCTCTTAAAGGGGGGGGGGGGGGCAGAAAAACAACAAACAGAAGCCAGGAGAGCCCCGCACCCACTATCCTTACACCGGATCAAATATTTTTCACATCCAAAAAGCAGGTACCTGAAAGCTGCGCTGGGACGCGCTAAAGTGGGCGGGGTCGCACTTAATTTCCTGTTAACTCCGGAGCTGGTGGGTAAACATTTTTAATCTCCGGAGCTGGGAGCCATTTGCCCCAGAGTTTAGGGGTCGTGTATAAACGCCCTTAGAGTGTGCATTCTATGGTCTAAATTTCACTTCAGAATAGTGCATCTTTATAGTCAGTTACTACAAAATACCACTTCAGTTGAGAAACTTAAATATCAAGACTTGGCATTTAAATGCATATGAATATCAATAGGACCTGTGTTACATGCAGAAATTAAATTCAGGTGAGCAGTCTTGTTCCATTATAAATACTTCACTAATGTTCTAGAAGACACTGTGGGTGGTAATGGAATTGAAAATGACTCTGATTGCAACTAACAGGTCCCTAGATCAGAACCTGGAAAGAACAAGTTAATTGGACAAACATTTACATTGTTATTTTTGTTGTATTAAGTATGAGGACAAGCTAAGTGATATATCTACTGAATAGCAATTTAAAGTCATATTCTAATGTTTTAGTGTTCTTTTTTAAAATGTTGTTTTGTTAAAATTAGATGCATATCTTCTGTTTGGTGCAAAGTATATACTTAATATTAATGTGTTAAAACTAACACATTAATACTGGGATATGTAAGTTTCCCCAAAATAATACAAGTCAAGTACTAGATTTAGACTAGGGACAGGTAGATCCCAATCAGACCTGGGCCAGTCACCCTCACTCCATCTAATCTATCTCATAACTTTCTCCTGCAAATAAGTCAAAAGTAAAGGCCTTGTTACCCCAAGTAGTTTGACAGGTGGGCATAAATGGTGGTAGTGGGTGAAGAAGAAGAAGAAGAAGAAGAAGAAGAAGAAGAAGAAGAAGAAGAAGAAGAAGAAGAAGAAGAAGAAGAAGAAGAAGAAGAAGAAGAAGAAGAATACATGGTACAAAAACTTAATGTTTCTTTGCACTTTTCTCCAAGAACATAATTTTTCCGGGCTTAAAGGAAGGGCTTTTTGACATCCCATGAGGCTTAAAAAGTAAAACACACAGTGTCAGGATGGGAAGATTTACTCTGGGAAAAAAAAAAAAAAGGAATTCGTGGAAATCTCAGGAATCTTATACTGAGATCAGTTTAATTTCCAGCCTCTGTTGGCTCTCCCCTGCTATGAAACAACCTCAGCTGATTTATGCAGGAGCGAGGAGACTTTAAAAAAAACACCTGTGAGTTCATACCTATTTGGCTTCTCAACCTGTTTGCTGTGTAGTTTTAACTTACCAAAAATACTTCCAAGTCACCTTTAGAATAATTGAATGCATTTATTTAGGCGACTGGAGGTTACATACAATATTACTCTTTCAGGGGCGTATCTAGGGGGGCAGAAGGGTACATCTGCCCTGGATGCAGCAATCTGGGGGCTCCTGAAGGGGTAGCAGGAGGAGGAAGCCATGTACCCTCCCACTGTGCAGCAGTCCTCCTTTCCCCTAAGGCTTGGCTATGGCACCCCCTCTGCTGCTGCCGCCCGCACCAGGCAACCAGCAAAGCAGGCAAGCAGACAGGAGCATGGTGGCCGCAGCGCCTTCCTTCTCCTTTTCCTCACCTTGGTTGGAAAGGTGTAAGGCGTGCATGTGCTACTGTGCATGCACACACATGCACACACACACACATGCTCATGCACACGCACACCCACCCCACGCCCACAGGGTTCAGCCCCCCCCCCCCGTTTGCTGGGTGGGTGTGATGTGGGGGGCAGCAGGAAGGGCGCAAAAATGAACTTTGTCCCCAGGCGCTCCAAATCCTGTCTATGCCTCTGTACTCTTTTCTAGAAAACAACAACAAAAATGATTCCTACTCTAACTTTAATGAGGCTATGAGGCAAAAGCCTCTCTCTAATTATCTAAACTAGGTAACGTGGAGAGGAGAACAATGCTGGTAGCAAATGGCTTGCTTCATGTCAGAAGATGAGCAGGCAGATGAATGCCTGATATTGTGGCTAATGCAACTCAGTTTAGTCTGGCCTGAAGAGACATGACAACAGGGCTGTCAGGCGGGTTTGCTCCAAAATTCAGTCCCTATGTTTATTTCCTATTGGGAGGTCCGTTCCTAGTCAGTAGTGGTTTAATATATGGGTATCTATCCAGAGGTAAGACTGCCCAAAGTTGTCCAATTGCCATTGCTCAATAGTGCAGCACATACTTTATATGCAGGAGAGTCAAACCCACCATCTCCAGATGATGAGCTGCTGCCAGTTGTTGTCAACCATAATGGACTAAGCACATCCAATCTCACCTGATTTTGGAAGCTAAACAGGGTCAGGCCTGGCTAGTACTTGGATGGGTGACCACCAGGGAATACCAGGTGCTGTAGCTGCCTGGAGTAGGAAATGGCAGGCCACTCCAGTATTCCTGCCAAGAAAAACTCCATATACATGGGGTTACGAAGAGTCGGTCATGACTGTAACGACACAACAACAACAACAAGGCCAAGGGCTGGATTGATTAGAAGGCAGTGTATATGTTCTCAGATAAGCTACGATGAATCATTAATGATAGAACTACATTGAACATTCAAATGCTTCACCAGATGATGGCAAGCAAGCATGTGATACCCAAATTTCTCTGTGACCTCTTATGACACTGCTAATGTACACATAAGAAAACACAGTCCAGATGATGGCACATGGGGGGAATTTGGCAAAAAGCCACACCAACTGTAGACATTCACAAAGTGAATACGCATAATTTTACAATGATCCATAAAGCTGATACAATGACAAATCTTGGGGTATCCTCAAACCTAAAAATGTGTGTTCATGCACGAGTGCTTGTGTGTTTTCAGAATAGCCTTTAACGAAAAAACCTTGCAAATTTGAAGGTGCCATGGGACTTGTCCTTGTATTCTTGCTGTCAGGACACTTATACAACAATCCTTTGACAATGTAAAAGCCCAGGCAGTCTTAATTTTAATTGCTAAATGGGTGCTATTGGAAGCAGGCAATTGGTACCCAAGTGACACCTAATCAAGGAACCTTCTGCATGTTTATTAGCAAATTATGCAAAAAAAAAAAAACCTTGGTTCTAGGTGAAGTTAAAATTCTGGCAACTCCCACCACCACCACCTTTCCAGGCCTCCCATAAACCTCCCAGAAACAAAACCTTCCACAGGAGACACAGGACCTCTGGCGGTGGATATCAGAAATGTTTTATTTCCAAACCCCCCCCCCATACACACACACACACACATTAGAGTATCATCAGGGGCTGATGGTGTGATCTGCGTTACATGGCATAACTGAAAACCACCCAGAGCTTAATGGCCTTGCCGTCTTGCATTCCTTTGTCCCCATCTCCTGTCACATCCAAATGCCACATTTGTTGTTGTTCAGTCGTTCAGTCGTATCCGACTCTTCATGACTCTATGGACCGGAGCATGCTAGGGCCTTCCTGTCTTCCACTGCCTCCTGGAGTTTGGTTAAATCCATATTTGTTGCATCAATAACACTGTCCAACCATCTCATTCTCTGCCGTCCTCTTTTCCTTTTGCCTTCAATCTTTCCCAACATCAGGGACTTTTCCAAGGAGTCCTCTCTCCTCATGAGGTGGCCAAAGTACTGGAGCCTCAGCTTCAAAATCTGTCCTTCCAGTGAACATTCGGGGTTGATTTCTTTCAGGATGGATAGGTCTGATCTTGCCTCATACAAATTGGCTCTGACCAACATTTAATTCCTAACACCAAACCCCTTCCCTAAGTCAGGACACACATAGACATTTGTCTTATGCAGAGGCACTGGCTTCATTGTTAGATGTATGCCAACTAATAAGAATTTCACTACTGGCAGTTTTATTTATATTGTCCGATGCAGTCATTCCTGAAGGTTGTTGACTTCTGTGGATCTTGAATCATGGTGATGGTGAACACATGCAAGGTTTCTGCTCAACTCCTCTGCAGGGACAACGGCAAGTATCGGGTTGAGTTGCAAGACTGAGCCCAATCCTTTGCGACCAGGTCCCAAGTCCTAAACTCCAAGTCTAAGTTCCTATTAAAAACAAGTTTCTCCCCTCACACTAAAAGGGGGGGGGAGGATGGTGGGTTCTGAGTCATGTGTATCGTCCAAGTTGTCACGGGTGCAACTTAAGTCTGACTTGACAGTGCGTTCTGTGACTTGAGTCCTCATCCTGGTCCTCTGATGATGCCTGCCTAGACTAGATGTTCCTTTCAAGTGATCCATCCATATTGTGGTATTGGTGTGTTTATGTAGCCTGCTGGTCTTGCATAACTTCCACCAGATTGTTTTGTTTTTGTTTCTGATAGAATGGCCCATGAAGTCAGCATGGTCAAGATTTTTGCACAGCTGAGATGGTAACACACACACACACACACACACACACACACACACACACACACACACACACACACACACACAATCTCTCTCTCTCTCTCTCTCTCTCTCTCTCTCTCACACACACACACACACACACACACACACACACACACAGAGCATTCCTGATAGAAAGTTCCTTGAAAAAAAGACAAGTAGACAAGGTATTGCACAACTACCTTCTGCATCAGTAGGTTTAATGTGGTGAACTTCTGCATCAGTAAATTTATTCAGATGGTACTGAAGGGTGATTCCAGCTTAGTCTGAATCTCACCTAATTAGTCATCTTTGTTTGTGATTATAGTACTGTATATTGAACACAAGATCACCTAAGTGCACTGATTTCATTTTGCCACACCAGTAAACCACTGAAATGTTCATTATGTGTTCCATGTTTGTGGCCCTTTTGTCGTCAAAGCCATCTGTGACATCTTAGGTTCAGAAAGGGACTATGGCAAGATTTTATGACTGTAACAAGATTTGACCCACAGATAATAGATCAGACCTGGTGACTATATACAGGCTCTCAAGTCAGTTCTGGCGTGGTGACCTTTCCCAGGGTTTTCTAGGCAGAGAGTACTGAGGTTTACCATTGCATTCTTCTGGGGGGGGGGGCATCGGGGAACTGTGCAGCTTGCCCAGGGATATACACATCTCCTGGGATGTGCAATGGGGAACTGAACTCCCAACATCTGGCTCCACAGCCAGAAGCCCAGAGGCTATTGAAGGTCAACTCCCATAATTTCTCCCCATTGCCTTTACTGGTGGAAGTGATGGGAACTGTAATTCAACGTCATCTGGTGGGGTGCGTCTTCCTCTGCATGACGACTGTTTCTGCCCTCTGTCCCAAGAGTTGGGAGGGGTGTCTAGGAAAAGAGGGGTTTCAACAGATGACACGTATATAGCCATATGTATTTGTGTTGTTGCAAAAAGATCTGTTGAGCTGCAGGCAACAGTGAGTGGGCAGGGGGAGAAACAGATGTGTAAACCACAGGGAGGAATCTCTTGCTCTCTTTTCTCCCACTCAAGCCACTTTCAGTTCCTTATCCTTCTCCGTTTCCAGCCTAGGCACGATTGGTCCTGCTCCAACAATGTAACTTTCTATCTGCTGTACCACACACTCCCGTGCCAAAGCACCTTGCAGAGATACAACAGTCCAGATTGCAAACAGTGGGTGCAAAGCTGGCTGACCGCTAACCCCAGGCAAGTATCTCGAGTGCTTCGTTTTATAAAAGGGTTCTCCTGACAAGTGCCTTCTGTTTATATCTTCCCAATAGTCCTCTGGTGCTTTTCATTACCAATAAAGTCCATTAGAGGAAGAGAGAGATGTAGTAGGTGAAGAAAATATATAGCATGAGGAGCCCTCCATCTGGAAGGACCCCAATTCTCAGTTCCTACAAACAACAATGGACTTAAGGAACTCAAAACTCTGATTCAATGGGAACTCTTGCCTTTGGATTTAGTCTAGACGTGCTTAAAACATAAAAGAAATGGAGTAAAATGGGGGGTGCTGCATCTGGAAGTCCTCCATCTTAATCTGATCAATGATGGGGGAAGTGAAATTTCTAGCATCAACTACCAGCATACCCAGCCACTACATGTGGTCTCCAGGCTGCCTGACATGTTTTGGAAACTTTACTTTTAAAAAGTCACTGTTCCTAATCCTGATTCTTCCAAGCAGATAACCAGATGGCTGCATCTTGCCCCAAGGGTGCCACTCTTTACAAATGGGAAGCTGCAATACCCACAGCCTAGCCATCTATTTAAATACAGCTTAAATTAATCTGTCAATTATCCCAGGGAATCAAAACTCAAGGCACCTGACTTGCAGTATCAGTTCATTTCCAGTAGGTTTCTCTGGCTGGCTCCCTCTAAGAAGTATCACTGGTTCTGAAGTTTGGAAGAAAAATTGTACACCCCTTGCCTAGGGTGTGTTTTTGGTGGTGGTGGTGGTGTTATTAAAATCTTGTGCCTGTTCTCAACACTGGCCTCTAAAATTGGGCTGGAAGACTATCATTAGTGACATTCATACTTCATTAGTCGTCTAAGGAACTATTTTATTTCTTCGGGGTAAATCTATTCTAATTAAAAAGGCAACATACTTTAAAAATGCAGACAGATTCTCATTAGGCACATCCTAGTTTGTTATATTCACATATCCCATTTAGAAAGAGATGTCCCCCTTTGCAAATTCACATGGCATTCTCAAAATCTGAAGGCATTTTTATAGCTGCCCTTTTAAAGCATAAAAGCCTTTTCCTCTTTTCTGGAAGTCCAGCCTAAACATTCTTTATAAAAAGAAAGCAGAGATTCTCTGGCCAAAGCATGGGTTTCTTTGACAAAAGAGAAAAGGCAGATGACTGCAGAGATAAAAAAGCTGTTGGGATCTCTGAGCTTCAAAATGGGTGGTTCAAATTATTTTTTGGAAGACTTTCCTCCTAGATAATTCAGAAGAGAAAAAAAGACATCTAAGAGCTCTCCTTCGGTGTGCTTGCTCTTAAAATGTGCTAATGGAGAGCAATTGTGAGGTTGAGAGAGAGCAATGGCCTTTCTAAATCAGGGGTGAAGAATGTGTGACCACTAAGATGCCCTTGGACCTATTCCAATTCCCATCACCATCCACAAGTGGCTGAAACTGTGGACATTTCAAGCTAACCACATCTGGAAGACCATATGTTTCCAGGGCCCAGGGCCTGTCCTATACTCTAGCAGCCTACACAAAGTTGCATGGTGACTTTATACATGTCTACTCAAAAGTAGACCCCACTGCGTTCACCGAGACCTTTTTTCCTCCATTTAAAGACGACAGGAATGAACCCCTAATGAAAGGGAAATAACGTCCAACACACAGCCATCATGAAAGGTGAAAGCAAACCAGCTTCTCATGACACTGCCCGTCGAGTTAATGGGGTTAGGGCAGAATCCTGTTGGGATCCATGGAGTCTAACATTTTTTGCAGGCACTGGGCTCCATACAATCACTGGCTTTCAGTGGGGCAAGGCAGAAATTACCCCTATTCAAAGCAATGGGGCAATCTCTGGTTGCTAAAATGAGTAATTAATACCCTCTTGGAAAGAGGTCCTGCATGTGAAATGGAACATTTACATGCACAGTTAAAAGAAACAAGATCCTGGCCTTACAAAGTGTTGATAGCTTCTGTTTTCATGAACTCGAGCTCACTTCATCAGAAGCATGAAGAATATATCCATGTCGTTCACTAGCTAAGGACTGTAGACAGTGAATTCAACTGAAAATTCAATGCTGAAAACTCTAATACTTGAGTGGGACACTCATAGAGACAACACTGAACATTGCAAAACTGTTGCAGCTTTTAGCTACACCATGGTGCTAAATAAGGCAATTAACACGTGTCCTGTGATAAGAAACTGTTTCCCAGTTGAAACTTCTAGTGACAGACAGGAATTTCCTAAGGAATTATATCTCAGCTGTCTTTCCCTTTGAAGCCATTTCGCTCCATAATGTCAAGCAGCAGTGTTCTTCTATAACAGCTGAAGCCTCTGAAAGTCTGAAGAAGTAGGTTGTAATCCACAAAAAGTCACAGTGAGATAAATCTGTTCATCTTTAAGAGATTGAATGCTTTGATAGATAGATAGATAGATAAGACAGACAGACAGACAGACAGACAGACAGACAGACACAAAATTATTGTTGCTGTAGTCATATCTACCCAAGCAGACTAACAAGGCTATCACTATGAAATCTCAAAACCTGACTCAGAGGAATGAAAGGAAGGTATCTCGTGTTTAACACTCTTTTCTTTTTAAAATCCTTGACAGTTACTATTGGTTTCCTTTCAGCCAGCTTTTGGACTATCTCAGCCTATATCCTGACTGATTAATTAGCCACTAATTCCAGGTACCATGTTCCTAATCCCACTTGTTCAGAAATTCTGACCCTCTCCTGGGTGCAGTCACTTTTCAGAGGCATCCCTATACAAGATTATTTGCTTCTAATTTGAGATACCCCATTTATGTAGATTCTCTGAAATGGTTTAGACAATTTCATTTTATTTAGAATATTTTACCCATGTTGATCCTTAAAAAATATAGCCCACATAGTAATCATTTATCCTTGACAAAATTTGTCACTTAGAGCCATAATGAAAGCCGAGTGCTATAATGTGGGCTGAGGCAATTTGTGAGGAGTATAACTGTCTCTTTCCCAACCTACCCATTTCCTATATTTTGTTGCCACAGTATGTTTTGCAAAGATTTAGCTAAAATAATTCAAACTGTATGGCCCTATTGACACTGACGCCTTTCACTGTGTTATTTTGCAGTGAATTCAGAAATCATTACCAACTGGATCCTCTCAGAACTAATAGCAGCTGCAGAGAGGGAGGGAGATTTTCTTTAGACAGCAGGGAAGGAAACGGTAAAAGTTCCTCCCTGCATGTCACAGTTCCCCTCATAATAACCTTCCCTTCTGCACTTTGTTTACTTACCACAGAACTGCTGGTGATATTATGTTAAACTGAGGACTGAGAATCAGAGTCCTCTAAACCATGAAAATTACTGAATGCCCAGGGGTCACTTACTCTCTCTCAATCTCATATATGGTACTGATCTGTTGTGAAGATAAAAATGGAAGACTTGAGAGCTACGTATGCCACCATCAGCTTACTGGAGGCAAAAAATACAATCCATTGAATAAATCAATATTTTTAAAGATTAAAATGTGCCTCAAGCCGTCTATTTGGCATGTCCTCTACTTTGTATTTCTCAGAGGTCTGGGTTTATAAATGGCACAGACTGACAGCCACATATGTACAGTGGATGTGGAATTCCAGATGTTTTCCTACTACAACTCCCATCAGATCTAACCAGGCCAGTTGCTGATGACAGGCAAGGTATTACAACAAACACGTGGAAGGCCAGTGGCTTGCCCCTGCTATAGGGCAGGGAAGGGCAAAATGGAGTCTTGCACATCATTCTTTGCCAGTGCTTCCTGATGGGAGCTGAAGGCCAACAACATCCATAGGACAGCATTTAGATAGCATTTTACCTATCCCAGCTGGTACTGTACTGGGCTGCTTGCTCAAGATGTAGGTTTTCATTATCCATATACCCCAAGACTACTTTTTGCTTATTTATCCAACTAAGCTTATTTGGGCCACGTTAAGACTGCAATCATATACCCACTCCCCTGGGTGCAAGTCCCAGTGACTACAATGAACTGACTTCCAAGTAAATGTGCATAGGATTTTGCTGCATGTGTGCGTCAGATTACACAGAAGTCAGTCAATCTGTTCAATAGATCTTGACTTCCAGGTAAAGATAAACAGGATACAGTTCAAGTATGTATGTTACACCGCAAAGCAATCTGAAATAATGTCTGCATGTCATTTGGAAATTCACAGATTTAAGGTGCCTTCATTAACATAGTAAACATGGTTTGTATTGGATCAGATAGTGCTATATTTTGAGTGGGAGAACTACAAAGAATGACAATGGGTTATGAACTTCCTGGCTAGTTAGGAAATATAAATATACTGTAGATGTGACACTGTTTAAGAAAAACGAACTGCTACTAAATTTTTTGTGTGATGAGGTGATACGCAACTGTGCAATGTTTAAAATATGAGGTTATTAGTCAGTGTCTCGAACCCCTGAGCAACACAATCTTCACAATAAGAATGTGCCATTAACTGTTTCCCCCTTGTATGGTCTTCCTTCCCAGCCCCCTTCTACTCAGAACATTTTTAAAAAAAAATGGAAACAGTGCACTGAAAGAAAGATAAAGGGATGACATACTACTTTGAAGAAAAATCCTGTGACAAAAAAAATCTGCAGTTCTAGAAAGTGAAGTGAAAACTGCTCTGAAAAGCACTAGGAAGGAATAAATCAGCAGGCTTAGATGGAATACCATTTAGACCAGTGGTTCTCAACCTGTGGGTCCCCAGATATTCCTGGACTGCAACTCCCAGAAATCCCTTCCAGCACAGCAAGTGGTAGAGGCTTCTGGGAGTTGCAGTCCAGGAACATCTGTGGACCCACAGGTTGAGAACCACTGATTTAGACTATTTGAAGCCACAAGGTTTGGTTCTATCAAAATTCCAACAAGAATATGCAATATGTAAATATGTAAAACAAAATAATGCCAACATTCAGTATATATTCCAATCCTTGAGAAAGGAGATGCCTAGAACCAGTAACTATAGGACCATTAATTTTAAGTTTCCCATTTTAGTAAAGTGATGCTCAAGGTGTTGCAACAAAGGCTTTTGCTTTATATGGAATGAAAAATCCTGGATAGCTCAGTGATTTAACTATTACCTGGCTGTGGAGTCAGAGATTGTTGGGTTAGGTTCTCCACTGTGCCTCCTTGACAGGAGCTGGACTTGATGATCAACTCTGCAATTCTAAGAAGATGATAATGATGATGTTCAGGGTGGATTCTGAAAAGGAAGAGGCACTTGAGATCATATTGCAAATAACTGCTGGTTGCTAGAGAGCACAAAATAATTTCCTATAGTCCATGCTTTATAGACTAAAACAGCACTTTTGACTGTGTGGATCATGAGAAGCTATCAGTTGTTCTGAAATAAACGGGTGTGCTTCAGCACTTGATTGTTCTGATGCATAATCTGTATTGTGGACAAGAAACTATCATTAGGACACAATATGGAAAGACAGAATGGTTTCCTATAGGGAAAGGTATCAGACAAGGGTGCATTTTATCTTTCTATCTGTTTAGTCAGTAAACAGATCATATGATATGGAAAGCCAAATTAAATTCAGATGAAAGTGGAATTTAAAAAGGGTGAAATAAACATCATTTATTTAAGATATGCAAATAATACCATCTCACTGACAGAAAGCAGCAACCACTTTAAACAACTTGTAGTGAAACTGCCAAAGCAGGACAATAGCTGAACATTAAGAAACCAAAAATCATGGCTATACAAGAACTATACAACTTTTAAAGTTAACAATAAAAAAATGAAATAGTCAATGATTTTGTATACTTTGGTCCAACAGTCAATCTAAAATGGAGAGGGCAGCCAAGAAATCAGAAGACTGAGATGAGGAACGACAGGAATGGAGGAACTAAAAATTATCAAGTATAAGAACGTCTCCTTGGAGGCCAAAAACATCCATATTCCTGGATTCCAGATCACCATTTATGGGTGTGACAACCAGACTGTAAAGAAAGCCAACAGGAAAAAATGATTCATTTGAAATATGTTGGCAGGGAAGACTGCCAGAAAGATGAACAAGTGGGCGAAATAAAGCTGAAACTATCTCTGGTGGCAAAAACTTATGAAACTGAGACTGTCCTACTTGGGGCACATCATGAGAAGGTAAGATCTGTTGGAAACGTGAATAATAGTGTCAAAAGCTGAAAGTAGCAGGAAAAGAGGAAGCCCAAATTTGAGGTGGATTGACTCCCTAACAGAACAGGGTCGTTAAGATCGGGACATGTTGGAGATGGCTCGTTCAGAGAAAGTCGCCGTACGTCGAGAGCGACATGAGGGCACCGAGTCAGCACCACACATGTGCCAAAAAAAAATGTTCCATTACTGTAGTTGCGTTCCCTTTCTTTTGAGAACCTTCCCTACGCCGATGGGTGCCTGACGTGAAGCTTGCCCTGCACAGAACGATTGCAAACCCTTATCCCGACATCAGGCACCCGAGCAAAAACGAAGCCAGGGTGCGCGCAACAACCGAAGTCTCGCTCCTTTTTTTGGACGCAGACAGACACTTCCCCCAAAGGCGCTTGCACACAAAAACGAGCCACGTGACCTCCTCGGTAACTCCGCCGCGGCTGGGCTGTGTGTGTGTGTGTGTGTGTGTGTGTGTGTGTGTGTGTGTGTGTGTGTGTGTGTGTGTGTGTGTGTGTGTGTGTGTGTGTGTGTGTGTGTGTGTGTGTGTGTGTTGTTTTTTTAAAAGTCTGCGAGCTGCTGCTACGGCAATGCAATTGGCCCAAAACTTCCTCGCATATGGCACCCGCCGGGTGAAGGCAGCGGGCGTGCTCTCCCCCCCACCCCACCCCCTCCCGACTCCCCTCTGAATGCTGAATGCTCGGCGCGGATTGGAGAAGGCGGCCGGAGCGGAGTTGTAAGGCGGCCGGCGATTGGCAGAGGCGCGCCCGCATGTGTGGAGCGCTCCCCGGTCTTTGTATACAACCAGCCTCGCTCGAGGAGCAGCCCTTTAACAATGGACGGAGGAAGCTCCCGCGGCGGCTCCGGCGGCTCAGCCGGATGGTGATGGCTGAGCCCGCCTGCTCCCACGGGATGGTGCGGCTCCTGCGGCCACCGAGGACCCTCCGAGCCGCCCGCCCTTGACTGGCGACGGCCGTCGTGGAGATGCCCCGCTGGGATCTACAAGTCCGGGAACCGTAAAAATCGAGAAGCGGAGCTGCAAACTCCGGGTGAGAGCCGAGAAGTTCCTCGGATCTCGCGGGGCGGCGAGGGATCGGAGGAAGGAAGAGAAGGGACCATCCGGAGGCAGGTGGGGGGTGGGGTTCGTCTCTCTCTCTCTCTCTCTCTCTCTCTCTCTCTCTAGCCCTTTGTTTTGTGCTGTGGCTTCGCGATCGGGCGCTCCGGCTCATTCTCCCCCCCCCCCCGGCTTCCACGCGGAGGAGAAGTTGGGGCTGGCAGTTGCGGCGGGACGGGCTCGGGAGGAGAGGGAGGCAGGCGAGGGCCGCCCGATGAGCTCCTGCTGCGCCCCTTGTCTGGGATCGGTCTGGGATGCCTTCTGCAGAGGCCGTCCTCTTTCTCTCCAGCAACCTCCCCCCCCCCCCCCCCCCCCCCGCCGCCGCCGCCGCCGTCGTTGCCGTTTTACTCCCAGGCGTCTTAAACTCTAGCCTTTCCCGCGCCCCAGTGGGGGAATCTCTGGTGTGAGATCTCGACCGCCGCCGTCTTTTCCTCTCCCTTCCTTTTCCTCTCCCCCCCCACCCCACATCAGCCCCGAACTCTCGTCCCGTCCCCGTCCTCCCCCCCCCCCAAACAGCCCGCCTTAAGATGCAATGAGTGGTATCAGCTGCGGAGCCCCAAGTACGGCTCAATCGGCGCGCCTCCCTGGAGAGGTGAACTCTTGGATTTGGGGGTAGGGAGGGGGTGGTGTTGGGCGGGCGGGAAGGGGGGGAGAGAGGGGGAGATAAATTTCCTGATTGCCTTTAATTGACGACAAAGGGCGGCGGAATGAGGGAGAGAATGAGAGAACCCAAGTGGCTGCGCCGGGTCGTGGTTGCAGGGTGGGCAGCCGCCGCCGGGCCGGGCTTTGGAGAGGTTTAAACCGGACGATGAGCGGGTTCTGAGCAAGCTTTGCTTCCATTCCCTCCGCAGGTTTGGGTGCCGCCGCCGCCTCACCGCATCCCATGGAGCTAGAGGGGCAGTGGTGGAAAGGACAGCTGGCTGCCGACATCCACCAAGCGCTTCGTTACAAGGTAATTCGAACCCCAGCCCCTTGTCACCCGGAGGGACCGATCCCCCCCTACTCCTCCCCCAGGAGTGGGATGGGGTAAGTTGAATTACCCCTCCACAAATCCAGGCTAACGCTGCATTCGGGAGAAGGGGAAGTAGATTGGGCCACTCCTGGCTGGAGTTGGCCTCCCGATTGAGTGACAGTCCCAACTCTGGCCTTTCAGTGGACAGGGCAAGGGAGGAAACTGACTTGTCTCTTGTTTGGCCGCCCCCCTCCGGCATCAGGCCCATCAGAAGGCAGGGCTGGTTGCAGTTCTTGTTTGTCCTAGGCCTTAAAAAAAACAGCTGGCAGAAAGGACCTGGCAGCCCTCTCCTCTAGAGCTCTGCGTATTGGAAGGGAATTTTGTTATCTTGCTTGTGGTTGCCCCTAGTTGGGAACATTTATTTACTTATAATTCCCAGTCCACCTCCGGTTCAAAGGAAGAACAGGTTTTCTGGGACAGGAGTAGGTATTGCCTCTGTCCATAGCAGCCCTAGAACCCAGATTCTTTTTCTTCACATTTACTCAGAGGGAAGCTAAGGCAGAGGAGACTGCTGTCCTGGGCAGAAATAAGACTCTTGAATTCAGTGCCAACAGTTCCGCAGGGAGAGAGAAAGAGAGAGTGTGTGTGTTTGGTGTGTAGTCTCTCTTTAGTTGTGACAACTTGCCTTGCTGGTTTCAGTGGGAGGAATGAAGGAATGACTGGCTGCAATACCATGTAGAGTCATCTGACAGTAAATTGCTCTGAACTCAGCAGGTCTCCTGAGTGGAGAGATATGCATAGGATTTCACCTTTTTAACACTATCAAGTTCTGCAGGTAAGGATGTCAAGTCCTTTTGGTTTCCCTGGCTTGCAGCCTAAAATATTCTATGTATGTAATGAGGCTGTAATTCTGTAAACCCCTTTTCTATCTATAGACCCTCCCACGCCTGTGCTGGGAGTTGCAGAGGAAAGGGGAGGTAAAAAAAACTGAGTGTGAATGCCATCCTTTTCAGAGGCAACGTTTAGGTCCAGGCTAATGTGTTTGACTGCTAGAGCAAATGTTTCTTGTATTGTGGGCTGAGGCAACCCTTTGGGTTATATGGCTGACTTGCCCAAGGCTCCATAATGTGTCTGGGACGGAGCTTGGACTTGATCTGGACTATGGCAAGCCAACAAAGTCAGCAAGAGTGAGAGTTTTACAAAACAAGTTTCCCTTGCTTCTCTTGCATCAGAGATCTTCAATGCAGCTATAAGAATTCAGAGAAGCGTTGAGTTTGGTGGTGTGTCTCTTCTAAGTTGAAATGTCTGCTTGACAGATGTGCCTCTGTGAACATTTAAAGCTGATGTTGTCGCTCAGAAAAGGAGTCTGAAATGTTCCTTTTGAGAAATGCAGTAGTAGATGAATTAGCTGCTTTACATGAAGTGTTTTGCAGTATCTACAGAAATAACAGAAAGTAAATATATTGCATGATATTCAAAGAGTTCATTGAAAAGTCCCTGCTTTCACCTGATCATCTTCATGATTTTGTTTTAAGGGCCATACATATATTCAAATACTAACACTCTGTTGGTTGGGGTTTTGACATAATCAGTTTAGTGTATGTCAACCAATTCGGGCCTTGTGGAAAAAATAATAGTCTCAAGTCTTCTTCCACACACCCCAAGGTGACTCATTTGCAGTCCAAACAGATCTTGTTCTTGATACTGTGTGGAGCCTTCATATGTGAAAGGTAATATCAGGACAGCTTCTAAAGGACTTGGCTTGTAGTCTCTTCAGCTGTGCGGAAATCATTGAAATGTGGCTTAAGTGCGTAAAGGAGGATAGCAACATGATCCTCTGTTGCTTGTGCCACAGGAACAGCTTAGTTAAAGGGGCATTAAGGCATTTGGCTAGCATGCTGTAGCTTTTGGTTGGAAACTACTGGCCCCATTTAAGTCTCTTTCCTCGGTGGCAAGCTACAACAGGAATGCAGTAGTTCCACTCCTGTCCAAAGGATGGACATGAGAACAGCAAATATTTGTTGCTTAGCAAAGTCCCTTAAAGGTGGCCCAATTCTGCCAGTACTTCTTAAGGGAACAAGAGATTTTTTCCCCAAAGCATTGTTTTTGTGTGAGGGGCATATCCATGGTTAGTTTTCTTCCCATTCTTATATACATGTTTGTCATCAGTGGTTACACTCTATTTCAGATAAGGTATTTGCCCTTCATAAGAAATATTCAAAAAATTAAAACTCATCTGTTGCAGTTTTTCAGGGAGCTTTGAAATGTAACTGGGTTTTTTTAAAGGCCCACATCCCTCTGCCAGTTTTGGACAGGGTCATCCAAAAAGCTTTTACACAGTTGTTAACTAGAAACCGTACCCAAAGAATGGTGGCTGTGGGACTGGAATTAGCAGATCATAGAATCATAGAGTTGATGGAGACCTCGAGGGCCATCTAGTCCAACCCCCTGCCATGCAGGAACCCCCATCACAGTGCTCCTGACAGATGGCTCTCCAGCCTCTGCTTAAAAACCTCCAAAGAAGGAGACTCCAGCACCCTCTGTGGCAGCATATTCCACTGCTGAGCAGCTCTAACCTGTTCGGCATGAAGTTCTTCCTAATGTTCAAATGGAATCTCTTTTCCTGTAGTTTGAGACCATTCTGTTAATTTTGCAAGCATTTGGCACATATTTATTACCCCCATGGTAGGTGGTTGCCTCACGTCACACACATGCTGTCTCAACAGTTAATACTACTGCTGTATAAATGTAAGGTGATGATTAATGATGACCGCATTCTGGACTAGTAAATATCTGAAAATGGTGGTGCAAACATTTAGGATTTTGATGAGCTTCCTTCTCAGAAAGTGAAAATGGGCAGCTTTGGAGTCTTATCCCATCCATGTTTATTTAGTAGCATGTCTAAGTATGCTTTGCTTCCAAATATGTAAGAACAAATCTTTTGCTGTCTACGTGTTGCTAGAACTTCAGGTGGCTGTGTCAAAATCTTAATCCTAATTAAAGTAGACCCCCTGAATGAATGAGACCTGTAAAAGCAGTGTTGTAAGTTTTGACTTCATGAATCTACTCTAGTTGGGCCTCACAGCTGGATTGATCCCTGGGACTTTGCCCTTATCCCTTTCAATATAGTTTACAACTGAACTATCCATCCAAATGAAACTAAACCAGTTTACTATCATGAAAGCTGCTTTGTGAGGAAGTGACCTTGTTCAGAAAAGCTCACCTTAAAATACAGCAGTGAGTCTTTATGGTACTACAAGGTGTTTGTTCTCTTCATTTTTCTTTTGTGGTTTGAGAGCTGATGAGAACTCATGATTTGTAGCCTCTGCCCTATCATTAGCTTTAAAACCTGGTTCAGGTGTAAACTAAGAAGCAAACAAGCCTTATTAATAACCCAGCAGCAGTCCTGAAGTACCAGGTTCATTCTATTTTAAAACAAAGGCTGAAAATCTGTTGTGCAGCCTGTCAGGCATATAGAGAGGTTGTTGTCAGCAACCAATTGCCTGAGATTACAGTTTTTGTTCCCTCCTTAAAAACCCAATAAAATTATTCAATAAAAAATTGCCTGAGATTAAGAGCAAAGCACCAGTGATTCGGGATGATATTAGGGTGCATAGTACTGGTATACAGTGCTATGAAATCCTATTCACTCACCGCACCCGCATCCCCAAAAAAGACTCCAGTCAACCTTATTACATCATAAAGTAGGCTCATTTGACTCAAAGGAACTTGTGAAGAAGTTGACTATTGATTCAGTAAGTCCATTCTAGTGCACTTTGCTACGGTAAGTAACAAAGTGTTGGTTAATAAAGAATGTACTGCCAAAGTACTGTACTTTGGGACAGCCTTCCTGAAAACCAAATGCACTTTTAAATACATTTCGTAACTTTCTTCACTGTAGCTGTTTCTCAAGATTTCTGTGCCTTTGGGCATGATGGTCCACAATAGAATGCCTTCCCAATGCTTGTCTTTTTTTGTCTTGTGCAACTTCCCAGATTCCTGACCTAACAGCTCATAACCCCTAGATGACATTTTTGTTTCCTTGCTGCTGTACACTCTGAAGCCTATTGGTTTTATGATTACTTGGTGCACATGTTGCTTCTGCTACTGGAATTGCTGCTGTTCAGATTGATATAAAACCACTCTATGCAGTTTTCCAGCTAGAAACTGGAAGCCATGAAGCCCTTCACATCTCAGGATTGTTGTAGAAAAATAAACAATAGTGGATCACTAAATTAGTGGAAGTACATGTAATCTACTCTAGTGGACTGATGCACAAGAGGGCGTAGGTTCTGTTCTAGATTACAGTAGGACCCTGGTATCTGCTGGGGATTGGTTCCAGACCTTCCCATGGATAATGAAAACCGTGGATAAGAGAGAACACAAAAAATCCCCAAAACTGCTGTTTTGTGACAGTAGCTTGCTTTACAGCTGCTGTTTTATGACAGCAGTTTGCTTTATGGCTGCTGTTTGTGACAGTTAGAGATGGGCACGACTTGAAAAAAATTTTTTTCGAGTTGTCGTTAGTCGGGCCAGTCCCATTTCGGGTCGTTTCCGGTTTTCGCGAAAATTCGCAAAAATTAGTCGGTTCGTTTTTTCGTTGTCGTTAGTACTGGGTTTTTTTGGGGGGGTAGCGGGCTCCTGGAGGCACCTCTGTGGGGTGGGTGCCTCCTCTGGCCCGCTATAAAGGGAAAGTGGGCTCCTGGAGGCACCCGTGGGTGCCTCCTGCCACTAGGAAGGGGAAGCAGGCTCCAAGAGACACCCCTCTACATGGGGGTCTCCCTTCCTCACCTGCTGCTGCTGCAAAATGCTATGCAATAGCCATATGGATATTGCATAACATAATGTGCAGACAGTGAGACCAGTGTGAGAGTGATAGGGTCATACCCGCCCTTCACAAGGCTCTGGCACCACCATGTCTCACACAGAAGGGAATTGTACTTGCTGCGTGTAGTGCAATGCAAGCAAGTAGATCTGGCTTTAAGGTGCCTTAGTGCAAGAGCTAGGGTTAGGCTAGTGACGGGTAAGGTTACGGTGGGCTAGTGGGTTGCACCTCTGGGTGCCTCTCTGACCCACTAAGAAGACAGTCTGTGACGTATGGGTACGGAGTCAAGGGTTAGGGTTAGGGCTAGGGCAGGTTTTAGGGGGCTTTTTGGCACATCCCAGAAGTCTCCATGGCCAAGTGGCCATGCGACTGGTGGGATGGCTCCAGAAATTTGCATGGTTGTCCACTCCCACATGGCTGGCCACTTGGCCAGCCCATCATTGCGCACTGCGCAGGTGTAAATAAAATAAAATAAAATAAAATCAATGGAGGACAGAGGAGAGGAGAGACATTTTGTTGCAAGAAAAAACCCACTGCTACTGTGAAAAATCTGGCAGTTTATAAATTTTCGCGTGTTTCTGTTGTGCTTGTGTGTTTTTGGACCACGATTTCAAAAACAATATTGCGTTCGCCGCCCCATTTTGGATCCCCCGCCCGCACCGCATGGCATGGCGATGGCGACTCGCGAGTCCGGCTGCCCAGGACGGGGGGGAGGTGGGACCCCCCCTCCAGAAACCACCCCTCCGGTAGGTGCCCTGCGCCCTTAGTCAAGCAGGCATTTTTCCGCCTGCTTTTTTGGCCCGGAATGGGTGGGGGGAGAGTTTAAAAGTTTTTTCCTGTGCCGTCCGTGCCGCTTGCTTGCGCTTTAATTGCGGCGGCCGGCGGCCGGCGAGACTGGGCTTTTTGCTGGCTGCGAGCCTGCGGCGAGTCCCACCAGAGCAGCCGAGGACGGGGGATGAGGGGGGAGGCCGGGGACCTCCAGAAACAACCCCTCTGGTAGGTGCCCTGAGGCACGGCAGGCATTTTCCCGCCTGCTTTTCGGCCGGGAACCGGGTTTTTTTAACTTTTAAAAACTTTTTTTCTGTGCCGCGTGTGGCATCGCGCGATCTCGCGATGCAAGTAACGAGCACGACAAATCAGACCAAAATTGTTCGTTCGTCGGTTCGAGCTCGAAGTCTGGGGGAGTAATTCCCGTTACCGTTTCCGTAGAGTAACGGAACCGAGTAACGGAAACGGAAACGGGAATACCGCTAAGTCGTGCCCATCTCTAGTGACAGTATCTTGCTTTATGGCTGCTGTTTTACGACAGTAGCTTGTTTTACAGCTGCTGTTTGGTAGTTCTTTTTGCGTAGAGTAACGGAACCGAGTAACGGAAACGGAAACGGGAATACCGCTAAGTCGTGCCCATCTCTAGTGACAGTATCTTGCTTTATGGCTGCTGTTTTACGACAGTAGCTTGTTTTACAGCTGCTGTTTGTTACAGTAGTTTGCTTTGTGGCTGCTGAATTATTTATTTGATTTTTTTCCTCTGCCATCCGTGGATAACTGAATCAGTGGATAATGAATCTGTGGATGCGGGGGTCCTACTGTACTAGTGTACTGCAGTAAACAACAGAAGTGAATAATATTAAGGTAGTGGTAGATAGTGGTAAGTGGCGATGGTGATGGTGACAATGGGGAGAAGTATACACTTCCCAAGCAGACTTTTCCAGGCAAACTATGCAAACATTTGTCTGCCAGTCTTATATCTCAGGGACTGTAGGTTAAATCAGTGATCAATAACTGTGGGTTTAACACCATCTTACCCACCCACAGCAGTTTCCTTCATGGAAGTTTTCCCAACTGTTCTTGAATGTAGTGGAGGTTGAGCCTTCTACAGTAGTCAGGGAAAGAGTGTGGAGGCAGAGCGCAACAGCTCCTGCCCTTGGTACTGCTGGCTTAACTAAATTTGCAACAACATCACCTCCATCCCACACTGGTTTTAACTTTCACAGAAGTAAGAAAACAGTGAGTACTCTAGTCAGTATTTTTCACCCTCAGTGTTTGACCCTTCTGTATACATTTATGATGCTAGGGGGAAATGAAATAAAGTCCCAATTACCAACTTCCTAAAAAAGTTGCTATGTCTGTCTGTCTCAGCATAGCAAGAAAAGGAAAGAGCACGGAGAGAAAGAAAGGCAGGCAAAATATTGTAGCAGTTTAAAGACTAATATATCTATTACCTTGTGGGCTTTCATGGATGAAAATCTACTTTGGAAACAAAGTGCAAACACATGTCCCCTTTAATTATTCCCAAGTATTCAGTGTCATGTAATGAACCACGTGATGGATTAGGACACTGGAGACCTGGGTTTTAATCTCTCTCAGCCATGGAAATTCACTGGGGGGAGTAGAAATCATCCCTTAAGTATCTCACTCACTTTGAAAGTCATATTATGACTCCATTAGTTGATCCCAGCTTGACAGCACCTAACTGCAATATATTACAGAAGTAGTTCACCCCCTCACATTTTGTAAACATTTTAGTATATCTTTTCATGTGACAACACTGAAGAAATGACGCTTGGCTACAATGTAAAGCAGTGAGTATACAGCTTGTATAACAGTGTAAATGTGCTGTCCCCTCAAAATAATGCAACACACAGCCATTAATATCTAAACCGCTGGTGACAAAAGTGAGTACACCCCTAAGTGACAGTGTCCAAACTGGGCATGTGTCAATATTTGTGAAGCCACCATTATTTTCCAGCATTGCCTTAACCCTCTTGGGCATCAAGTTGCCAGTGGTTTAGACATGAATGGCTGTGTGTTGCATTATTTTGAGGGGACAGCACATTTACACAATTGTCTCCAGAAAAAGTAACGGTAAACCACTTCTGAGTACTGTGTACCCAGAAAACCCTTGAAAGCCTTGCCTTAAGTCAGAATTAACATGGTGACATATTGTTGTTGTTGTCGTTGTCGTCATCAACCTGAAATACTTATAATTCTCTATTTAGGAACTGAAGCTACCGTCGTATAAAAGCCAGTCTCCCCAGCTAAATTTGAGAAGATATTTTGCAGACTTGATTGCCATTGTCAGCAATCGCTTCAGACTCTGCCCTGCTGCCCGACATCTTGCTGTTTACCTACTGGACCTTTTTATGGATCGTTATGACATATCCATTCAACAGCTGCATGTGGTTGCTCTTTCCTGCTTGCTTTTAGCAAGTAAGTATAAAGAAACGGCCTGACCAGCTCACATGGGCTGAACAGCTCATTGAGTTAGGTATCTGGCTGTGGAGAAGAGGTTGGGAGTTCAATTCTTCATTGTGCCTCCTATGAGGAGAACCAGTCTGCATGACCATGGGCAAGCGGCACAGTCCCAGAATGCCCCTAGAAGAAGAGAATGGTAAACAATTTCTGAGTATTCTCTACCTAGAAAATTTATATAATATAAAACTGCTGGTGGTATACATGGAAACATGCTTAATTTGTTTAAGTTGATCATAATTTAGAAGGCATATACTGTACTGTATGCTGTATAGCTAGTGGTTAAATGAGTATCAGTAGACTGAAATGGCCCGGTTATGCTGCACCAATCCCGATATTAAGAGTCCTGTCTTTCCTCTAGAGTTTTTATATATTGGAAAGCTAGCTGTAATTTTTTGCTGTTCGATTCATTTCACAACTAATTAAAACACTTATACCAAATGTATATGTGTCTTTATTTTTGGTCAGGAATCTTGTCTTTTAGAGGTTTAATATTGCTTGTGTGCATGTATAATTGTTCCCCCCCACACACACATATTTAATGCTGTAATGGCATTTTCCTTTCTCGTTCCTCTCAAGGTAAATTTGAAGAGAAAGAAGACAGTGTGCCTAAACTTGAACAGCTGAACAGTCTGGGTTGTATGACTAACATGAACTTGGTCCTGACTAAACAGAACTTACTGCACATGGAACTGTTGTTGTTAGAAACCTTTCAGTGGAATCTCTGCCTCCCAACAGCTGCTCACTTTATTGACTATTACCTCTCCATTGCTGTACACGAATCGGATCTCCATGATGGATGGCCAATGATTTGTTTAGAAAAGACAAAGCTGTATATGGCAAAATATGCTGACTACTTTTTGGAAGTTTCCCTTCAAGGTGCGTTTTCATGGCATTTCTCTAAAGACACCATAGTTACTTAGTTACACAGCTAATACTGTGTTTGACTTAACCATGATCCTCCGATGTCTCTCCAGATCATGCATTTTTAAATTATGCCCCTTCGTTAGTGGCTGCTGCTTGTGTGGCTTCTTCACGGATTATCTTGCGTCTTTCACCAACATGGCCGGCACGACTGCATCGCCTTACTGCATACTCTTGGGACTTCCTGGTGCCATGTATTGAACGACTGTTGGTGTGAGTTTTCTATCATGTAACTTGTAACTTGATATTGTAGTGTAGCCAAATAGGAGGGAAGGAAGAAATGTTACATATATTTTGTTTCACTTGCCTTGTGTTCATAGTTTGAAAAATCTGATAAGTCATGTTGGTGTGATTCTCAGCTGTGATTCTTGCATGTTTTCACGGTAATTGCCATGCTTTTCTCTAGTTTTATAGATTCACCCAAAATAGAACAGTCTTTAGCATCTTAGTGATATTAATTCAAGACACAGCTAGAATACATTTTTAGCTCATATATCACAAGAGGTCTTGCATTAGATTGTTTTGCTTTGTTAGACCCAGTTAACTTCTGATCCAAAGGCAAATATTTCTTTTCTGCTGCCTTTAATGTGTAGACAGTCTTCAATCTGTCACTTGAAATTAACTGGCCAAAATTCTGAAACCCCAGTTTGTACATCCATTGTTCAGATATTTTGCTGTTTTTCAGCTGCTTTAATATTGTAAGGTAAATTCAGCTCAAGGCAGCATCACTAGACAAATAATTGTGGTACTTTTCTGAGTGGAATTGGTGCAGTTAATATTCAGAATTCTACTGAAGCAAAATATCTGGAAAATGGAGGGGGAGATTAATAAAAACAATATTTGGAATGAACAAAATGAATCAGAATAAAAACAACAATGTGACATCTTGAAGAGGAATAGACTTATTTCCATTTAGGATTCTCATCCTGAGCACATCGGCATCCATACATGCTTTGCAGATTTCAACAGATGATGCTCAGATGTACTTGTTCTTAGGAGTACAACATTCTGTTGTAATCCAGGGAATTCCAAATACAATCAAATTCCATTGAGGCTAATGTAGACTTGAGCATGTAATAGAATATTTTTCTGTCTGTAAGGCCCTCACATATATTAGGACCTCCCCCCCCACACACACACATTTTAAGACCTCAAATTAATAAAATTAATACATCCTCCTTGAGGTCTCCACCCCACCCTCGATGTTTCCTTTCCGCATTCTAAAGATTCCTCTTCTGATGCAAAAGCAAAGCAGAGAGGAGAGCAATCAAGCCGGAAAGTAAAGAAAACAGCAGGGGATGGGGCAGAGAAGAATTCAAACTGATCTAACGGTTTCACTTTCTCTCCAGTAGCGCTTGCTTTTGCAATGTGCTTTTCAGCGTGGAGAGGTACTTCTTAATGGGATGCTCAACTCCTAGGCTTTCCCTGCTGAAAAGAAGGGGTCAGTTCTGCAAAAGAGAAAGTGTGGAGGAGTCTTTACGATGTGGAGAGTAAATAAAGGAAGGGAAACAGCAAGGTCAATTTGGGATCTCTTCCACCCCATCCCTCAGGAAATGCTTACTTCAGTATATACTTCCCCCTTAATTTTTAGTGTCAAGATTTTAGGGAAAAAATAGCCTTGTACACATGGAAAAATAATATCTGAACACTTCTTACTTTCCTAAAGAAAGATCACAAACCAAACCAATTTCTCTATTTTTGATCGTAATATGCTTTTATTGTAATATTTTGTATGAATCAGCCATGATGATTTTTGTGGAAAGCTGGTCTATGGAGATTGATAAAATGAGTGGTTATATGGAACAGAGTATGCCTTGTATGTTTATCTGCATGAAGCACAACTATTGCTATAAGAAATATTGGTCCGCTGCCTTCAAGCATGTACGAAAGTGTCTTATGCTTGCTCATTGGTTGTAGATTCCAGCCTCTTCATAAAACGTAATGCAGTTATTTCCATATTACTGCTTTTGTAACTTTAAAATATTTTTATATCCTAGTGCTCACGATAATGATGTAAAAGAAGCCAACAAGCAAAAAGGACAACATACTTCTCAAGCTGCGCCACACAGTTTGTTTCAAACAGCGACTCCATCTCCACAGCAGCACATCCCCCAATACGTTCAAGCACATCAAACTCCTCTCCACTATTCTGAAACAGCAGCACAACAAAACTGTCAGCCAATTGTGTCATCCAGTCACACACCTTATTCGCTGCACGGTTGCCCAGCTGGTTTACAAGGCAGTATTCAGGCTCGAGGCCATCTGCAGACTGCTGCTGGATTGTCACTAGCGGTACCCATAGAAATGAAGCCATGCTTAAGTGTTTCCTATAACCGAAGCTACCAGATTGCTGGACGCTACCCTTGTATTACACCGTGCTTTGAGAGGTGATGACTAGAGCAATAGCTCTGTATGTTGCCAGTGTCAAAACAAGGAGGGCATTACACGTTAATCCCCTTCATAGGCAGGGCTAAATTCAACTTTTCCTCCAAATGGTAACTTGGTTACAGAAAGTGCACGTCATGAGAATTTATTGACCGACACAGTGTGTTTTGGGGAGGGGGGGGATAGTTGTGACCTGCAGATGTTTTGTGTGTTCAGCTTAAACATGCTTTTAAAACTCATGTTGAGCGACAACTGCACGGACTTCACATTCGTCTTCCCATGAAAAGGAATGAGTAAATGTTGTTTTGGTGAGACCACTGCTTCACAGCTTCATGCAAGATTGTTAAAGCATTAAAGCCCACCAAGTGGCATGGTTTCTGAAAAGACGAAGAAGGAGAAAAGATTCCCTAAATTGAATCAGCAGCTCAGTTCTCATCCAATTCTATGGATAAGGTTTTGTGTTATGACCTTGGTTTAACGTTTTGGTATGTCTTCACAATATTTTTGTCTTCATTAAAATTATGTAGAGGTAGATGGTCACACTAACTCAGGGAATAATCTAACTACTGTGATACTGGTTTATATATACTGTTTCGAGTAGTTATCTGGAATTTTCTTGCTTAGGAAAGTGTGGTAGAAAATACCAAAGGGAGTTCAGATACTCATCTACACTACTCCCTTCATCTAAAATGGTGCTTTCATATGTGACAGCGGAGAGTGCTGTCTTTAAATGAACCCAATATTGTATCATAGTTGCTGGAGAACTATTTGTGATTTTCTCTAGTTTCTGTAACAAACTATTTGTACCCCCAAAGTTTAAATTGGCTGTTCCCAGTGCCTGGGATGGGAGGTACAATTCAAGTGCTTACAAGATTTACAACCTAGTATGTGTGGGAAAGTTTGCAGACTCCAGCAAGGTAGCTACATTTCCTTTTTCTTCTTCATAAATAGGCATTAAAGCTCACTTCTGTGGTGTGAATTAGGGTGCTAATTGTATAACTATCAGAAGAGTGATAGTTTAGCCATTTTAAATTCATTTGCTCAGCTCAATCAGAAGCAGAATTATTTGAGTGAATAGATGAAATGGGTAGCAAACCATATTATTATGGGAACTTTGTTTGCCTTTCATAAATAAGATGGTAGCTGTTGAATTGGATTTAGTTATGAAAAGGAATCCATGGAAGCTAAGAATATAGGATAGTACTTGCAACCATTGTTTGGAGTATAACTTGGGTTTTTCAAAAGGATTTGGGCAGTGGATAAGGGATGTGGATAGGAAATTTGAAAGTAACAGTATCACAGACATTTCCGAGGGAAGAAAGGACCACCATAAGACGCTTGATATTCTGAGGAAAATTCCGTTGCTTGATCAAAATGGTTAATCTGGAGCCAAATGAGTTTCAAGAAAGTATTCTAATTTAGAGGAGAACCAATCCTCTGTTGTGGTGATTATTTTGTACCATAATATATTTCAGGGTGTCTCTCCGACTGGCAAAAACAGATTTCTGAGTGAAAGAAGTAAAATATTTGGTGAACATCTTTTAACAAGGGATTTGTTATTTCTTTCCTTCACAATTTTTGTGTCAGTTTTCCTTTGCATGTTTTCCTTGAAAGGGACAAAAAGAGTCAGTCAAGAGGAGTTGGGGGAGGGGTTATGTTATATGGTGTAAATTTCTGATATTTTCATTTTTTATGGGATGAAAGACTGCAGAATGCAGCTGGAAGGGAAAGATACACATCTCATTTTTCATTATTATATGTAAAACTCTTCATTGTTTGACTACCTCAATAATACTTTGAATGTACAGTCTTGTGGTGATCCTTGACTTGAAATAACAGCAGGTTGCTTCTAAAATCCTTGTGTTGGCTTCACTTTCATCCTCTCATGTGAAAGACATGGCAGTAGAGTTACTAATAAATCAGTGTAATACATGGTGTAGACTTTACATGCAAACATTAGCTAATAATTAACACTGGAATTGTAGAGGAAGGGGTAATTTGTCTCGTTAACACAGCAAAAGCCTACATAGGGGGTCTTATTTCTATTTAAGCCATTGTACGTCATTGTTAGAAGGATCCATTACATGTTACTGGGTTTGTGGCTTTGTTTTTAATTTATTTATTACTTGGCTTTTTGAGTTTGGCATTATAGGTTTATCTTGACAATAGAATATGCACTGTGAAACATTTCTGGTTGTTTTTTAAAAATGCTCTTGGTCAGTCTCCACTGAATCAACACACTATTTGAAGTTCCCAATGCAGGAATTAAAATGTGTGTGCCTTGGTCTTGAGAGAAATATCCACAGCAAAAATGCAGATGAGTGCCATGCACTCTTTTTAAAAATAAAACTAGTTTTCAGTAAACCGTGTATGCCTGATTGTGTCGTTCATAATCTGTGTTTCCTCTGTGGACCTACCAGACTTTTTAAAGGTTAACTGAAATACTAATAGAACTAGCAGGAAATGAAGCAGGAAAGTGTATTTTAAGAGAATCTTGATAGAAAGCAAGTACAGTATTCTTACTCTTCATGAGACATCCTCTTCTGAGACAGGAAAAGAGACAGGAAATGTTTCTGTACATGGTTATGAATGACTAAGGCTGAAACTGGGTGTTAGAATACTATTAAAATCACAGAACTGTATGCTTATAGATTCCTTAAAATGATTTCTTGGCAAATTTTGGTTATACTTCCTCACATAAGGAAGTTGCTACCTTCTGGCTTAAGAGAGGATAAGAATACAGAAATGGGTCAGAAGTCATCCAGAATTGTTAACTTTTAATAGTTCCAAACTTTTCCATATACTGTACCAAAGTAAAAGTGACAGAACATAAGAACGTTATATATATGTGTGTGTGTAGTCATGTACAGGCAGTTATGTTAATATTCCCCTGCCCTTGGCAGATGGTTCTTCACACATCCAATCTCACATTGGCTATGCAATCTGCCTTGTGCTGGGTGGTGGTAGTAGCAATGTGGGGAATCTCTGTACAATTGCCATTCCATGCATGTTTTGCTCAAATTATGTATACAATGAATAACCCATCACCAGTCCCCACAGATATCACTGTACAATTTGTTCTGTCCTCCAAATCTGCAAAACCCTAAGGAAACAGTGGTTCTCAGATCACTATTAAATTAGCTTAAGGTGGTTGGATTCCTGGGTGTTGCGTCGTTACAGTCGTGACTGACTCTTTGTGACCCCATGTCCATGGAGTTTTCTTGGCAGGAATACTGGAGTGGCTTGCCAGTTCTTACTCCAGGCACCTACAGCACCAGGTATTCCTTGGTGGTCCCCCATCCAAGTAGTAACCAGGGCCGAACCTGCTTAGGTGAGATTGGATGTGCTTAGGGCATGTAGGCAGCTGGTTGGATTCATATTTGGACATAAATATTAGAATACAAATTGCATAGAATAATTACAGCTGTTTGTCTAAATTTGGACATAACGAGGAAAAACATGTTACTTTAACATTTGTCTGTGGAGATGCCCAGTAATCCAGGTGAGGTTATTGGGGAGTTAAGTCATAGCAACTGGGCTTCTTTTCTTGTAACATTTTTCTTTTGTAATATTTGTTCTTAAAGGAGTCTCTGTGCTTTCATACTGAATGATGTACACAACAGATCTGGCCCATCTTGAACCCTCTAGATGGACTACTTTGACCCTTCCTCCACCCTATTCCTATAACATATGCTCTAGCACACCCTTCCTCAGTTTATAAATTCAGATAACCGAGAAGCAAAAACAGTTACCTGCACCTGTTGAAATGGGGAGGAGGCCAAGTTGTGTGAATGCACAGAAGGCTACTTGGACAAACATGACAAAACCTGTTTGTTTCTCTTTCTTGTGATCTCTTTGTGTTCATACTTAATGAGTGTAGATTATTGAGCTCACCTCCAAAACCAAAATGTGTTGAAAAGCAGATAGGCACCTATATTCACTGCAAAACTGTGGAAGTGTCTTTCCAAAGGAAACACTCTTGAACCGTGTATCTAGATGAGACAAAGTTGTACTCTGCACAAGTCAATAAAGCAAGCCCTTGGAAAAAGCCACGAAGGTGTTGGAATGGCTTCTGAGGGTTTTCAGCAAAGGTGGCCAGTTGGTAATCTAGAGTGCTTTTTGTAGCCCACTTAGCAAATCTTGGGACAGAAATGGGCCATTACCCATGTTCAGAATGTGCTAGGAAATGTCAAGAAGTCTGCCTGAAGGAAGCTTTTCCAGTTGTAGTAGGCCAGTGCTCTTCTGATAACCAACATGTGGAGATTTTTCTGTATTGGTGTTAGAGGTGATGAGAAAAACACAGAAGGCATAACATCCTGTTCAAGAGGGAAATGGGCAGGGAAGTTACTGTATATCCAAGTGATACTTTATTTGGATACTAATGAAAATAAGCCTGATTAACTCAAAGTGCAAATCTCTAGCAAAAAGCAGCTGTGACGTCCAACAGGAAAGCTGTCCTTGTGGAAAGCTGTTCCAAAGAAGCTGTCACTGAGGGCTCAAAGGAAGATCGCGTTAGCTGAGGGAAAACCACTGAAAAGCCTGAGGATGGTAGTAGTGGAGGTACAGGTGAACATTTGTGCTGTATACCATGCAAAACTTTTTAACCTCCCCAACAGTCAACAACGAAGTAAGAATTTTTTCAGTTGGAACCAAATAATCTGATAGAGTCAGTCCTGATAAAGATTCACCACCACTCGGGTAAGTAATGCAAATGGTGGAAACAGCTAAAAACCTTTCTCGAGCCAAGCTTGTGGCAGAACATCTGAAAGAGAGTCTCAAGTTGTGCCCAATCTGCTGAAATACAGCGGCTGGCCCTGGAAACAAATGTGTGAACACTAAATATGAGACATTCTGTTAAGTAGTACTGACTTGAGTCCCTACATGTTATATCTCTGCTTAAAAGTCTGTCAGGTTATCTGTCTCCCTTGGAACATACACTATAGTAAGAAAGATTGTTATACCTTACTGCTTTGTTTCTAATGGGACGGGTATGTGTGTTTTGGAGTTACTTGTGTTTTTTTTGGTATATTATTTGTTTAATCTGTTGTATTTGTATACTCACATTTATCTTTAAATACTGTATTTTAATGATGCAAGCCACCTTGAGTCCTTTTTAAGGAGAAATGCAGGGTCAAGATATTTTTAAATAAATAAAAATAAGTGACTACATCAATATTAGAGCTAAATTTTGTATACTGTACTGAGGTGAAATTATCTCTAACAATCTGCCAAATGATACGGATGAGCACTAGTTGAAGAGCCTCAAGCTTTGAACATGCCCAGAAGTTCCAGAAAATATATGATGCTGAGTTTCCCCTCATCATCCAATAGCCATGTGTGTGTGTGTTACTAGAGGAAAAGGCATATGTTATAACCATGAAGATTATTTAAGAGCAGTTTTATTAACTTGATCATCCATTTTAACTGCATTTACATGTTGCTGAACATGTGATTTTAGTGAAATAGAAGACAAAACTGCAGAGGCCTCGTTCTCAGACAGGTGAAATGAAGAACAGAACCTGCAGAGGACATTAAACCAAGTATTGTAACTGGAATACATAAGCCAGTGTCTGGGGAGGTTTGATTATCTTGAGACACTGCAGTGATACACTGAGCTCTCTTTTCTGAAATCATAGCCAACACCTGAGGAATCTGGCTCAGATAAAGGTGATGTTCCACGTCGGAGGCAGCTCTGACTTGTCCATATTGATGCACTATGTCAGGATCTACAGGAGGCTCCACACAGTCAAGATGCTTTCAAAGACAAAACTCAGAATAAGAAAGAACCAGCCAGATCTATTCCTTGTTTTCTTCTAGATGCCGCCACTACAGTTGTAATTCTTGTAAAAATTCTTGGTGCTGTCAGAAGTCCAAAAAACAGAACTCGGCCCTGACAACATATCTTCCTCAAGATAAGGCAAAGCTGTTTCTAGTGGGAAGGGTGCCTTTCACATTTACGGTTGCAAATCTGCTATCTTACTGAAGGAGGGAACGAAGATTACAAAGGGCCACCATTCCATTTTGTGGTGATAAAGGTATGTTGTCACTTTGGAGCTACAGAAAAGGATGCGGTCCTCCATCATTTTCCAGTACCAGGAGGTACCAGAAATAGTAGCCAATATGATTAAGACAATGAGAAATAATTTTGATACTTCCTTTGTAAAGAGAATATTGATCTTCTGGATTATGTCCAGACCAATATTCCTTCTAAGATGCATGTGAGGTAGCATGCAAAGCAGTGCAATGGCAGTCAGGGACAATGCCCATTTACTTCCGGGTTTCAGCTGAAACCCTGCCTCTCCTGTGAAGATGAACAAGGCTCCTGCACAGTGGAAATAAAAATTAAAGGGAACATTGGTGCAGCTGCTCTGCCAATTCAATCACCAATTTCTATGGTGTTAAAATTTTCTTTTCAATCATGCTGATGCCTAGTGTAAGTAGTACCATTTTGTATTAGCTTGCCACATATGAAGCCCCTGACCTTTTATTCACATAAGAAATGTGTTGAATGTGTTGTTAAAAGAATTAAGGAAAACAAGGACAGGGTAACAGAGGAAAGGCTATAGATGAGACAGCAAAAAGAAGCCTAAGAGTATTGCAAAGAAGGCAGACGGCAGCTATACTAGCCGGATGAAGAATGCACATAAGGTCAGTGATATGAGACTAGTAGGGTGTATAATTTCCAAATCCTGTGATGTGCTCATCCCCCTCTATTCGCCACTAGATACACCTCAACTTACTGTGTCCAGGTCTGGACACCACACTTCAAGAAAGATGCTGACAAGTTGGAACATATTCAGAGAAGAGCAACAAGGATTATTAGGGGGCTGGAAGCCAAGCCCTATAAGGAAAGATTGAAAGAACTGTGTATGTTTTAGCAGACATGAAAGAAGACTGAGGGGTGATATGATACAACTGTTCAAATATTTGAAGGACTGTCAGAGGAGGGACAGGATCTGTTATCATTCCAGAGTGTAGGACACACAACAATAGGCTCAAGTAAGAGAACCCAGATTTTGTCTGAATATCAGGAAAAACTTAACTGTTAGAGCATTACAGCAGTAGAACCAATTACCCAAAGAGGTGGTTTGTGCTCCAACACTGGAGGCATTCAACAGAAATCTGGACAACCACCTGGCAGATATATTTTGATTTATATTCTTGAATGGATCAGAGAGTTGGATTTGATGGCCTTAAATGCCCCTTCCAACTTCACTATTATATGATTCTATTATAAATAGTTTAAAAAGTCTTTTCATTGTGAGTATTCTCTTGGAAATTAGCCTACCAATGTGTTCAAACTGTTTTGCAACAATCGTATAGGTATAGATAACAGTACCATCCAAGTGATGGTGAGCAATATCACTGATAGTAGTATGAAGATTTACAATCATAACAGCTTCTATTCCTGATTCTGCCAGCATGCTCAGGAACATTACTGGGATGGTACTGTTGTTCTACTGTCTTCATGAATCTGATGCCCCAATACTGAGCTTTGTAATGGCATATCAGAAGGAGTGGTGTGTAAGGGATTGCAGGATTTCCTTAGACTAGTCTGTCTCGCCTGAATGTCCAGATTCAGTGAACACAAGCATCTTATTTTTCCTTCTTTTCAAGTAGGCCTGATGACCATATTGGTCTTTGTTATCAAGACTGGCCATAAGTAGGCCATATTGTTCTTTGTTATCAAGATTGATACAGAAGAGGCCTCATTGTGCCAAACCAATTCCATCAGCTTGGGTGTCAGTTATGAGCCGAAAGCCTGCGGAGGCACCTCTCTTAATGATGCACCCTTGTAGATGGGATCATTATTCCAGCAGGCCAAGTCTTCATTATCAGGAAGAACTGATGGACCCCTGGTGAATTACAGATTGGTTCCCTCTGTCCCAAAGATGTGGTGGTGGTTGTCATCCCTACTAAAGTCATTGCCATCACTACAACTGCTTTCTCAAAAAGGAAGGCTTTAGGTCTGTTTTACCTCTTTTCTTTTGTTTGGGTACATTTTATAAAGTACATTTTATAAAAAGCAGATCTGTATATCCCACTTAAACAAAATTAGCACTTCTTAGGTAGATCAATAAGGGTTTTTCCTGATAATTCACAGAGTATTTTTAAAAGGCCCCATAAACTCCAAGAAGTCTCTACTAACTATTAATAACATATATAAATATTGGACACATTGAGTTAAAAAAACTTTAACTATTTAACCGGAAAATAAACAAATTCATTTACACCAATAGTGTTTTGAACTTCCGGCAAAGCCTCAGACAGGTACAAGTAGGTTCTACTAGGACAGATAAAACAAACCTGAGGGAAAGGTACACTAAAGTATGTGCTATAGGATGACAGTGATCCTACATTCCAGCTTCCAGTATGGAAGAGTTTAGAATTACAGCAATGTCTTGGTTTATGAGCATAATTCATTCCAGAAACATGCTTGTAAACCAAAACACTCATATCAAATCAACTTTCCCCATAAGAAATAATGGAAACTCAGATGATTCATTATGGGGTCCCATAGACCACATGCTATACGCACAAAATGCCAAAACTCTCAAAACTCTCAAAAGTGCAAGGGAGACCTATATTCCTCTCTCCTCCCTCTGCTCTGGAGGCTGCTTGAGATGGAATGTTCCAGTCACCCAACAATCCAGCAGGGAGAAGGAGGGGGAGACACCATTGGCTCACTTGTTATTGTGTGACTATTCCAGTGCTTGTATATCAAAACATTGCTTGCTGATCAAGGCAAAATTTAGAAGAAATGATTGTGTGTCTTGCAAAACTCTCTTAAACTAAGTTACTTTTAAACAAAGGTATTATTGTAATAGGGAAAGCACCTCTTGCTTTCTTATTTCAGAATAGCTAGGTTTCCTAAAATGCAGAAAAGTCCTTAAACTGATTAACTTTAAACATTTTTGGCCTTTCTTGTATGGCTTATTAAGTAAATCAGAAAAGGCATTTATTATTTTAAGCAATGCATTTTAATGAATAGTTAAAATAAATCAATAATATAATTTTTGGCTACATTAAATTATCTTGCAATATAGAGAAGTATATGGACAAAGCATTTTATCCCTAGTGATGAATTTAAATTATTAATCTAACACTATTTGTTATAGTAACTAAACAAAATAAAATATAATTATTGGTAGCAGAGCTTTCAATGAACTAACAAGCAAGAAGTACTTTGCTACTTACTGATGACGAATTAAAGATACTAAATAGATCCATACAGATAAAATGTTATTTGGATAAGGGTGAATATACACAGCAAGAGCAAATTCCGTGTTGGGTACCTCTGAAGAATGAATTCCTGTCTGATACACAGCCTCAGTTATCGACTCTACATCTAGATATGGCATCTGAATTGGAAATCCTGTAACCTACAAAAAATAAAATTCTAAATAAGTTTTAAAGTACAGTAATTATGGCAAAACCTGATACTATTTGTTTGTACCATCACTATGCTGTCTGATTGGAATTGTGGCAACTTGATTTTAGCTGTTAAGTAAAGGTTATTATTTAATGTAAAGGTTTATTACATTAAATAATGTAATAAACCTTTATCCAGACATCTACAAGAGAATAACACTAATTTTATAAACCAAAAAAAATGTTTCGTAATTTGAGCATTGTAATGAAGAATAATTGTCTAAAACTCAACATGTCTGATGGATATAGATATTTATATAATTTTTGAAGAAAGGCTTCCTGCTTCAGCTTCTACAGTGAGATGCCCCAGTACTAGTGGCATTTCTTCTTCTCACCAAATTACTTGGCACACTTAGATGTATAGCCTCCACCCTTGCTTCCTTCTCTCCATCTTCATCTTTCTGTCTCTCACTGCCATATCCAACCACAACAGCCACCATGACTATTTATTTATTTACTTATTCATTCATTCATTCATTCATTCATTCATTCATTCATTCATTCATTCATTCATTCATTCATTTTAAATATTTTTACTCCACCTTTCTCCATCGAAAGGACCCAAGGAGGCTTACAATGAAGGACAATATATTACCAAGAAACATAAAAGGCAATATTCAAAGTGAAGAACAATGAATTTGAAGAGGCACGTTCCATCCTTTAAAAATGCAATAGTAAAGCTAAGAACAATAAGTGAACAATTAAAGAAAGAAATGTCACTATGAAAGATGGAAAACTACAAATGGAAAACATAAGTAGTACCACAAATTCAGTCCAAGCAATAATGCATAGCAAGCCATCTAAAAGTTGCAGAAATTATAACGGTGGTGGTTGCAAGGTTAATTTTTGCAACAACAACAACAAAATGGAAATCAAATAACCAAATTATGTTGAAGGAGGGGTGTAGATAAATGAGGAATATGACTATCGATGATAAATTAACTGACAGTGATTTAAATACAGTATTTGAAGATTGCCACCTTTAGTCTTCATTTCACCGAGTAGACTAAACATCCCAAGGTGCCTCAAACACTCCTTTATCATCCTCGGTATCTTCCTCTGGACATGTTACAATTTTACAATATTCTCCTATAACGAAGGTGCGCAGAAATGGACACAATATTCCACATAAAGTCTGACCAATGGTAACAGAACTTCATTTGAGAATGTCTAAAGAATAAAATATTTCTAAACTTATATTTTAGTAAAAGAAACACACTGACCCAGTAATGTTCTTGAAAATTCTCCAAATTATCTTCTTTTTCTTTAGGAACATGTCCATTTCTAAATTCAAGCTTTGGAAGAATCTGTCTCAAGACGCTGGTGCATTGTCGATGCCAGCGGGTTGGATGCTGAGATCGCCATTCCATCATTTTATTTTTTAAAGTCTTCTCAATCCTTTTTGGGGTGGAAATTTAGAAATCACCGGTGAAGTATTGTCTTAACAGACCTTGTGACTTCTCATTTGGGTGTTTTGTTTTGGACCCATGGGAAGTGTCCCTGACCATCAGTTTTATGTGAAAATTGCTGCTATTTTTCTAGGAATGAAAATAATAATATGTTCTGCCACTAATGAACTGTTGGATAGATCAGTGGTTTAAATATCTGCCTGTGGAGCCAGAGGTTGGGAGTTCAATTCCCCACTGTGCCTCCTTGACAGGGGCTCTGCTTTGATGATACATAGGGTGTGTTCCAGCCATGCAGTTCTAAGATCTTTGACCACCCTTCTTCTAAATTATTGTGATATAACAGAACATTCATAAACACTTATATTCTAAGCACCACAATATTTGCATGTCATCCTTTATTTGTGAGGGACATGCTAGCCTAGCTTAGATGGGATCGCTAAGCAAAAGGAGAGGCTATGATAACAAAGGGAGGGAGGAAGGCTCAATGGAAGTTGGTACAAGAATGCAAAATAGTAACTCATAAAATATGCCCTTTGGATAGCTGCAGCTGCCAACACAGTGGAAGGAAATGTTATGAGTTATCCAGTCAAAAGGCAAGGCATACGTTAGGCACCACAAGTCCCCTTTTGGGCTGTCTGGGAAAAGTCACGATTTTTTAAAAAAGCAAGAGCGAGGATCAAAGGTCAGGCAGGACTGAAGGCAAACCAGATGGCAAGACCATAACACTTTTCCTTGAAGAATTCTGGACAGAAAGAACATAAGAACATAAGAAGAGCCATGCTGGATCAGGCCAAAGGCCCATCTAGTCCAGCTTCCTGTATCTCACAGTGGCCCCACCAGATGTGTCTGGGAACACATGAGACTAGATATCTGTCTCCTGATACCACTCCCCTGCATCTGGCCCTTGAAGTACCCCGGTTTTAAGCCTGGAGATGACACATCTCCATCATGGTTTGTAACCTGTGATGGACTTTTCCTCCAGGAATCTGTCTAGTTCCCTTTTGAAGGCATCCAGGCCAGATGCCATCACCACTTCCTGTGGCAGGGGGTTCCACAGACTAACAACACGCTGGGTGAAAAAATATTTTCTTTTGTCTGTTCTTACTCTCCCAACCCTCAATTTGAGTGTATGTCCCCTAGTTCTGGTATTTTGTGATAGGGAGAAGAGCTTCCCTCTATCGACTTTACTCATGCCCTGCATTATTTTGTATTTATTTTTCTCAGCAGCCTTTGGTGAGGGAGTGTGTCAAAAGCCTTCTGAAAATCCAGATAGACTATATCCACCGGTTCACCCAAATCCAAAGACTGTCAAACAGAGATTTTCTGCAAATTTATACTCCCCCCCAATTAATTCTGTAGTAGAGAAGTCTCTGCCTTCGAGACGAAGAATAGCAATTTGCCCTCAGGGTGAGAATATTTTCTCTCATGTGTCATATTGAACTTTTCAAATGACATAACAGCCAAAATCTCTTTGCTTGGTGTAGCAAGTTGCACCACAGCTGGCCAACTATATCAATGGGAATCAATGCCTTTGTTCTGCCCTATGTTTGTTGAGCTAAAAGCTTTCCCCCCTCAGCTCACAACCCACCACCAAGGGCGGGAAGCGGAACATTCTTTCTAAGTTCCACTGAATAAAATGGGCCTATTATTACTGCTATATACTTCAGCATAATATGCTGCAGTTAAAGTAGATTCATTAAGTCAATGGAACTTATGAGACTTGAAACTTGAAGTTCTGAAATCCTGCCTTATCAACATAGCATGCTTTCAAGAGACCTGATGGAAGGGCCAGAAATGCAAGGACATCAGAGACTGTTACAAGCTGATTTATCATGGCACATTGAACAACAATGTTGCCTTTGTTGTGAGCAAGGATTTATGTACCCATGTGCCTGAGATCCAGAGGCACCCCAACCTCCTCATGTCTGGGATGGATACCAGTGCCACTGGAAACTGCCGTGAAGATGGATCACTGTCTTCACAGAGGCAAACGATTGGTTATCTGCAATAGGTTTTTCAAGAAATGTATAAACCATCTCATCATCTATACTAGTGATGGAGGGAGTAGCCAGATTGATTTTATGCTTCTGAGAAGGCACACTTTTCCCATCATATCCAGCACAAAGGTTTATCCTCTCTGACCTCCTTGCCCCACAACACAGACCACTTGTCACAGATCTAAATATAAAATGTCATTAGCGAATGGGCGGCATCGCAGGTCAAGAGAAGATCAAATGGTGAAAGCTACAGAACCACAAACAAGTGATGATCAGAAAAATCATATTCCCTTCCATCAATAGTCCAAGTGGTATCATTTTGTGACTTTGTTGCCAGCACCACTAGAGAAATCCTCGGCATCATGAAATCAGGCTGCTGTTACACTGACAAGAAGGCATGGTTATGGAACAAATAATTGCAGGAGAAAGTCCAAGAGAAAGTGCAAGAGAAGAAGGGAGACTTTAAAGAAATGGCAAGCAGGAAAGACAGATAAAATCAACAGAACAATTGTCGCTGCCAAATGAGCAACCAAGAGGGTCACTGCCAAAGCCAAGGTGGAACCCTCCCAGTATCTATCTATAAATAGTCTAAAAGCTATGAATAAATTCCAGAACGTTTAGAATGCTGGTGCTGGTAAATTATAAACTGAAGGCTTTCTAACATTCAGGTAATGTCATTATTTTTCCACTGGGCAGGAAGGATTAGAGGAGAAGGAACACAATATAATTTTCTAAGAAATTTAGAACAAGCTAGTTATAGACATGAATGTGGCACATTTGAAGATTGTATGAAAATGGTGGTCTCAGTCATGGCCAGAAAACTGTGGACCTCTACATGTTGCTGGTACAGCTTTACCGAACTTTCATCACTATTTTGGCAATATTAGGAACTGTAGTCCAGCAACATGGAAGGCCACAGTTGCCAAATAGAAAGAAGCCCACTGAGGTAATCTCATTTCCATTATGCAGATTGCTAGAAACATTGAGGTTAAATTGACCACTCTCTTGATCTATCTGGCTTTCTGCCTGTTCCCAGTGAAATAGCATATACCTCTACAAACATGGGCTGCTCCCAGAGTCAACAATAAAAAGAAATTCAACCCTTCTCTCCTTTAGATAATTTTTCTGGTAAGGAAAAAAGAGGGGAAAGTATTGGGAGAAAGAACATGGATTTAGAAATAGAATGCATGTCTGAAATTTGAATAAAATTATATGAAAGAGGCAGGGTGATTGTACAAGCATCATACGGAAACCTATACTGTCTAAATGCACGGGAACATTTTAATCCATTCAAATCGTTCTTAAATGCCAGCTACCAGATCATGTAAGTAACCTACTCAAGTCAGAATAAATCTCCTTCCCCCAAACAAACAGTTGTTATGACGCCTAAAATTCTATAGCTCTCTAATGGGTATTTTTTTTTTAAATCTTGGGGATTGATTGAAACATTTAGCATTGCAGCAGTACACCAATATATGCAAAAAATAATCTGTGGTTTAATTGTATAGGTACTGTATATTTGCTTTAAAGCTTCAAGCTGGAAAACAGAAGGCATCGTCAGAAGGTATGTGTATAATCACTGACAAAAAGTAGTGCAGGGCTTCTATGAAAACTGGAAGGCATGGCATTGGCTCCTGAGTGCTGGATGCTTTCCCTACAAACCAGAAGCGGCTGTGTCAAACACACATATAGGTTCCTTCAACAATGGTGGCTCTTTTAACAGTAATCTGTGCACTCACACGAACAGGTTTTCGGTGCCTGCACAGAAAACTGTTCAGAACTTTCTAGAAGTGAACTGAAGGGGGGGGGGAACCACCAACCACCCTCCACCGCACATGTCAAAGTATGCCTAGATAGACTCTCTTGGTTACATGCTACCAACAAGATATGTGGAGACCACACATCAAAGGGAAGGAGGGTAAATCATGTGGGGTTCACAGACAACCACTTAAAGAACCAGTTTCCACAGCAACCTGTCATTTTACTTCATGGTCTCTGTGACTCACATTGATGGGACACTGATAAGCTGCCTGACTAACGGCAGGTAATGTCAGTATAAAATAGAAGAAAGAACCACTCTGACAAAGGGCATCTGCAGGGGCTATTTTCCCACAGGCACATGAAAAATCCACAAGGAAGGCAGAGAAAAAAAGTTTTTTTTTTAAAAAAAGCAAGAAGAATGCAAAGAATCAATGAAGAAGTAGTAGAAATATTACATGAAAGAAAAAACAATGCAAATAGCTCTGCAGTAAGGACTGCTCCAAAACATGTTGCTCTAACAACAGCAGATGAATAGCATATCTGAGAGGTTCTAGCTAGATGCACTCTGACATGCTATGCTGGAAAGGTGGGGGCAAGCTTCTGACCTTCACCCCGAGAGTCTCAAGCAGTTCTCTGCGCAAGTGCAGAAAACCTATCAGCATGAGTCAGAGAGACCATAAAGAAAAAACAGTAATAATGATTAGCACACCTTTCGCCTTTGCCCCCAGCTCTAAACATTCTTAACCATGTTTTGAAATAGTTACCTATTCTGCAGTTCTTCTACCCAGCTTTCATCAGTAGGAACATAAACTATCTGTTCTATCTGAAATAGAATATTAAAAATTGCACAACACGAAGGTACTGATAACACATTAAGCAAGATTTAGTCAAATAGCTCAAAGGCACTGCAGTTGTCAAATAAAGAAGGCAACATATTTTCACTAGTAAAACCCAGTTCTTCACTGATTTTAATTAACATCAGTGTGGATAGAACTCCAAAACTATGAGGCTTACTACTAAAGAAATGTGAATAAGACAACAGTGTTTTACTGAAGACATTGATTTTTTAAAATAGCTGTTGTGAGCAATCAGGGATGGCAGCAATCCTTCTCTGTAGTTGATGGGTGTCGTTATCTGTTCTATTGTGTGAACTGATCACCGGTGCTTGTGGCTGAATGGGAATCATTGGACTTTCATCTTTTGTAGGCTGTAGTTTTCAGTACTGAAAGCCAGGCTTTGTTGATTTTTAGACTTGCTTCTTTTTTGTTGAAATTGTGCTTATGTTTGTGGATTTCAATGGCTTCTCTGTGCAGCCTGACATAGTGGTTGGTAGTATTGTCCAGTGCCTCTGTGTCCTGGAAGAGGATTTCATGTCCAGTTTGTTTCAGGGTGTGTTCGGCTACTGCTGATTTTTCTGGTTGTTCTAGTCTGCAGTGTCTTTCATGTTCCTTGATTCTGGTCTGGATGTTGTGCTTTGTGGTCCTGATATATACCTGGCCACAACTACAAGGTAGCCAGTATACTCCTGCAGCGGCGAGTGGGTTCCTGTTGTCCTTTGCTGACCGTAGCATCTGTTGTATTTTTGTAGTGGTTCTAAATACTGTTTGTAGGTTGTGGAGGTTTGTAGGTTCTGAAGATGCCAGCCACAGAGTCTGGCAAAGCGTCAGGAAGAAAACCTTCCAGAACAGCCCCAAGAACTCACATTGCGAAAGTTTTCAAGAATACATTGATTTTTTAAAAAAATTAAAAATATATACTCTGACTTTCTATTAAAAGGGGGAGTGTTGCTAGCAATTCAATAAAATATATAAGAACTACATCACTGGAATAAAACCAACAGTTCATCAAAACAACAGTAATTAATATCATTCAGGTCAGATATGAGTAAAAGGCATGATGCTACTTACAGAAAACAAGAAAGAAGGGACATATTTTTGAAGAGTGAGAAGTCTTTTTAGCTTTTTCTATATTGTATATTAATAGGTTAAATTGTTCTACCATCATGTGGATAGATAAAATTATTTTTGTGCACAAAACTTTCCTCTGTGAAATGCAAAATTATTTGCACTTCAAAAATAGACATTAAGCTAGTCTGTAAATATGTTGCATTAGGTAATCAGTTTAGCTATTGCCAGGATGTTTATGTAATCCATGCTCTGAAAGTACATTACATGTGTTAATTACACTATTGTCACTCTGAAATTTCATCGCCTGTGCCGATCTCTTTCTTCCACTGATCCCTGTACCCATTTGGCACATGGAGAGAGGCTGTGTATATAAAACTATGCCAAAATACTATAATGTGTATCTCAGAAAAAGGAGTGCAGTCCAATGACACTCAAATTGAAATAAATGCGCTTGCTTTCAAAGTGTCACCATATTTTTATTTTTATTCCATTTTTGTAATATATGCTGAAAAGGACTAACATGGCTATATTGTTGAAAAGTAATATTTTTTGTAACAGGTACAATATGCTCCAGGCCAATATCAATCAATAAATATGGAATCACATTCTACCAGTGGTGGTGAACCTTTGATACTCCAGATGTTTTGGACCACAACTCCCAGAATTCCAAGCCTGTATTGACAGTGACAAAGGACTGTGGGAGTTGTGGTCCAAAACATCTAGAGTGCTGAAGATTCGCCACCATTATACCAAGACAAATTTCTGAATTATCTTCCAAGGTAGACCACCAGTATACAGCTCATTGCAGTAGGAAAAAAAGTGGACAGAAACACTTTTTACCTTCCATGATAGCCACCTCTTTAGACTACCGGGTACTTTTTAAAGCACAAACAAATTTCCATCTTTGCTTCTTTCCACTACAATTTAATATGGAGGTATATAGTATTCTGAAAAACTTGTTACCTGAACAGTCTGTGTTTTTAAATCCAGAGCATTGCAAGGAAGCAGTTGCCTCCAAAACGATTCCTTTGAAATATCAAAGTCAACACACATGGTTGTATTATTTTGTTGTATGTTGAACCAGACCTATTAAAACAAAAGCATAAAATATGCAGTCAATCTGAAAGATTTTGGAACAAAAAGGCATTATAATAGCACCCTTCATATTAAAAGCTGAAAAATTAAAGTAGTCATGATGAACAAAACTTTTCACAACTCTGTCAAAATTGCAGGAAATAAAGCACGAAGAATCTGGTACTTTTATGATATAACGACAGACTTGTCGATACATATTGCACCTTTGTCTACACCGCTACCTCTTGTTCTCTCCATCTCTACCTCATCCTCACTTACAAACTACACACTTTACTCTTATTCATTCACTTATACGTAACACAGATTGTGAGGACCACCACCTCCACCTCTGGCAAAACCAGGAACCCTGGGGGGTCTCCCACCCAAAGTTCCACTGACTCCAAGTTACTGGTGAGATGGCTCTTTATTAAGCTAGATGCTTTGCACAGCAGTTCCCCATCACCATCCTCCTGTACCCCAGGGAACTGAGTTTCCAACACTAGTCCTCTAGATACTGTTAGTTCTGTACTGTAATCAGTTCCCAGCAGGATCATTCCTGGAGCAAGCAGTGCTCCAGGCAGGTGCCAGGGCCAAAAGCCCTGGAACTCTGCTGCCCCTACTGGCTCTTCTAGATGGCACCCCTTGGTGAAGGGCTCCTGAACCACAACTGAACTAGCAAGGAGGGGAAGGGGAGGAAGGAGGCAGTCAGGCATGCAAGGCATGCCTAGGAGGTACCTGTCACTGCCCAAGGTGGGCGGGCAGAAGGGCACACCACGTCGTCTAAAAATATTGTATCCAGTGCAAACTACCCCTCTGGGACCTCTCACACTTCACCAATGGGAGCAAAGGTTAGTAATTGTTTACCTGATCAATGGGGACAATTCTCAAGCTTTTAAAATTTGATGCCCAGGAAAAACTGAATGGGAGAACACTTCTCCAGATGAGGGGATAGGCCGTAAAACAACAAAAAGCAACTGACAGTTTCAATTAGGCAGCCAGAGTATGTGCTAGCAGAAAACATTCTGCTTCCAAACTAGAAACGGGGGCACAGCAGCATGCACAGACTGCTAAGTTGCATTCTGGGAAGCTAATATAGGCTTTTTATTCACTTATTTTTATCTACTGTAGACCTCTCAATCTCTATGTATTTGTCTTTATTTCAGTCCACTTATACAACATTTAGGAAATCAAGAATTACAAACACAACAGAAATCTCTAATATTATTAACTTGTTCAAAGAAAGCAAGGCTTACTGGCATTAGCCAAGGAATACCCAACTACATGGAGAAGTGAGGAATATGTAATGGTATACAATGAATCATTATTGTATTTAATCATAATTACTTACATTTTCCCTACTGATTAAGCAATCAATACTCTGTAGGGGACAAAATGTATCAAATTGCCTGTAGCAGTGACCGCTCAGTGGATTCCATAGAAAATATTCTCTATTTTCACGTGTTGCTACATAAGCTACTTTCCCCTACGTTAGCAAAAATAGAAAGCATCAGTTTTCACTGCACAACAGAGACAGATGAAACTTTACTTTTCAGTAATAAAACCAAGAAAAAATAATCATGTGTCATATTCAAGGTTACTGTACTTTATTTGATATAAGCCAAACATGGACACCATGCAGCCTGTGAACAACTCATGGATTTCAAGGTGCCCTTAGGACACACATAACAAAAAAGCAAAGTGTGCTGCTTATATACCATCCCATAGTGCTTAAAGCACTCTCTGGGCAGTTTGTAATTGTCCAGGGTACACACTGCTCCCTCCACCAGCAAGTTGGAGATTTAACAATACCATCATTTAGGGGTATTTTTTTAAAAAAATTGTCAGGAAGTCCTGTTGTGTCCTCTGGGGTGCCTGGGGGATGACTACGCCATGTTGCAAGTCCCCTAGCACACCAGAAGTACTATTACCCAAATTTTAATTTTAGGTTTTTTTTAAAAAAAAATGGATAATAGAATGCACAGGAGGGTTTTAAAGTTTCAACTTTTGTAAAAAAAATTATTTATTTATTTATTTATTTATTTATTTATTTATTTATTTATTTATTGTATACCACACTATCTGACCAAAGGTCGGTCTGGGCTGATATTATCTAAAGTTATTCACAGCATATGAGGAACTATGCTGCTCCTTCCTTGAAAGATCATGTTGATGCTTCTGATACTTACCAACTGATCAGCTGGACATTTAAGACCATTGTAAGAAATTATCCTGTATATTCTATTCACATAAATACAGTATAACTTTAACATATGTTAATATATGTTAGAGGAGGCTGAAAAGCTAGTGCCATACTCACGCCAGACAAAGGACACCGATGCATGTAACTTTTTGCAAACATTTATAATACAAAGATCACACATGATAATCTAATATGAAACTAAGTTTCAGTTAAAAGGGATTTCAAATAATGTATCCTAAAAAGCATTGTTCTTTAATTTTAATAATGAAATTAAAGAAACAGTCAACCAGAATTACACCTACTTAATATTATTAACTCCAACTGCTTTTCCCCTACACATTTCATCCTGCTCTATCATGTGACCTTATATTTGTGTGAAAAGTTATATACATAAGGATTGAAATATTCACTAGACTTACTTCTAATACAGATGTTCCCAACAATATCCATGCTTTCTTTCCAATATACAGAAAGTAATTACACAGAAGCACTGCATGCTCTTCTTTATTACAAATACCTACTTTGATACAGTCCTATGAGAAATATGAGATAATTTGTTTTTTAAAGCAGTTGATGTATTTTTCATCTTTCCACAAAATGATACTACAATAACATCACCATCATCAACTTCTAAAAAATACAACGCTTCTCAGGCAGCAATAAATTAATAAAAGACTAATTTCAAACAGGAAAAACCTAGGCTCCCACAAACTAAAAGAAATTATATGTTACACAATTAGTCAATCTGGGGAAGGAGCAAAAAAAGCACCTACAGTTTTTTGTCAACCAATAAGGAGTTTTTTGTCAACCAATAAGGAGTCTGAATTCAATCCACGGCCTCGCTGAACTAAATAAGGATTAAAGAATTAAAACACTGCTACTACTTAGTATTCTGATGTAATCACATATGCTTTATATTGGAAATGGAAGAATCTTTAAAAGCATCTTCTGCAATGCCTAAAGGGCAGTGAGACTAATCTCTAGGAAGCACTTGCAGCAGCTTCCTCCCGGCTGGCCTTATGGCAGGAAATGAAGAACTAGAATCCAATGGAGCCCTGGAGAACTAGGCCTTTTTTCCAGGTGAGCAAAATGAAGGTATTTGCAGGTGTGGGTCTGGTTGCTACAACTCCCAGAATTCTGCCTAAGGAACTCTTGGAGAATTCTTGGGGGGAATTCTCCAAGGGTGTGGGGGGGGGAGGCACATTCCTAGTAACCAAAGCATGGATGATAATTGGTTGGTAGGGGATTTTGCAATGTTTGGACAACCTCAAAGACTGAATCTCACAGTATGAGGCCTTTCTCTCCATGCCGCCGCCCTCACAGGTACGTCTCGTGGGAACCCATGAAGGGGCCTTTTCGATTGCTGCACCCAGACTCTGGAACTCCCGCCCACTAGAAGCCAGGACTGCCTCATCTCTGTTGTCCTTCCAGAAACAGGCAAAGACCTTTCTCTTCAGGCAAGCTTTCCCTGAACGATGGACTACCATTATGTGTCTTTTATAGGAATCTACTATACATGATCACGTAGACTATGTGTTTATAACTACTTATAAACTTGTGGATTTAATGTAATGTTGTCTATTAATGATTTAAGATGTACCTCAATTCCATGTTCTTAATACTTGAACGTGTCTTAATTGTATTGGACTATATATTATCCCTCATTATTGTAAGCTGCCTTGGGTCCTTTTCCAAGGAGAAAGGCAGGGTGAAAATACTCTAAAATAAATAATAAATAAAATAGTTCCTAGAAGTCTTCAAGAAGACCCCAGCCACATTTCTGTGGGCTTTAACCAAAAAATCAAAATCCTTTAATTACCTTGTATCAGCAGGACCCAATTTTGTACTTACCTGCATGTATTTTATGTTTTTCATAGTTTATAGCTGAAGAATAACTGCTCCATTCAACATAATAAACCTTCATAAGGAAAGGGGAAGTAACCGAGTGATGCTACTCTCTCTAGGAGAGCTTAGGGGCCTGGTAGCTTCCCTGCCCATTATGCTTCAAATAGGGTGCCTCTCAGGAAATCAGCAGGCTTCCAATACCTTGCTATTCCCAGAGAGCGTAACCCCATCCAGCCACTTCCATTGTCTTCATGAAGATTTATCATACTGGATAGAGCCATTATGATTTTGATTTTTTTGGCTTAAGTCCCCAGAAGTCTAGCTGGAGGAATTCCTGTAGAATTCTGGGGCCTATAATCGAGAAAATGTGTAAACCTTGCTGTTCCTGTCTGTATTTTCAATAGTTCATAACTATAATTAATTTTATAACCCACATTCAAAAGCACATTTTAAAAAAATCAACATAGCAGTAACAATTTAAATGCATTAAGCACTACCTCTGATGTCATCCATACATCAATATCATCCTTTTCATCCACAATGTCTGATATGCAAGGAATTAAAGATACAAATCGTGATACAAGGTCCTAAAAATAAGTAAGAATAAATATATCCTATGAATGTGAGGGGAAGAAAATCCAACTGGCAAAATTGTATCTAGGAATAGTAGAAGTATCAGAACTATTTAACTCACTATATTGTATTTTTTATATTCTTTATGAAACTAATATCTCCAGTTGGCATAAAATAGAAAGCACTGAAAGTATGATGAAATAATAAAATCTGAATACATACAGAAGTGGAGTTAAGGTCATCAGGATACATATCTAGCAACTCCTGTGGTGGATTCAGAGACATAATATACTCAGTTACTAAAACATTAGTTCCTTGATAGTTAAAAATGGAAGTTACTATCCTCCTCTTTGGAAACATTGCTTTGCAAGTTTGCTTAAAAATGTATGCTCTTTGCAATAGCGTTCCAGCTTCATGATCTACAAGCTAAACAACATTAAAATGAAAATATTTATAAAATTTCAAAGTGATATTTTCCTTTTTATATAAAACATTATTTTAATATTCTTTTGTTTATTTAATGGGATAGATATACGCACCTTATCTGATTCTAAAGTATTTTCAGTAGAACATAACTGAGGTTCAATAGTAGCAAAGATGGTTAAAAAGGTATACTCTTTCAAGTTCTGTCTGTAACATTCTTCTTTAGGAGGTACATATGTCTTACTCCATGTATACCCATGTAAAACTGGTGGCATATTTACCTGAAATGTCCCACAGATCTGTGAAAATATCTATTGTTAGACTCAGCAAAAGAAAGGAAATTAAGAGCTCAATCCATCTGCCAAAGGAACTCCAGTTATACTGATTTGGCTGTTCTTTGGATCATGTCATACTTTTCCATTTACATGATGCACAGTCAATATCAATTAATTTGCACTGGCAAGCAATTTATTTCTCCCTCACCAGGAGGGTTATTTTAATTGTGTTGATGATGAATCACTTCATTCCTCCTAGTTTCAGCATGTGTGAATGTTTTTGTCAATTTATGTCCTTTGCCAAGGGGTTGGGTTTCTGGGAGCCGTGTCCACTTCATAGCCACTATACTTGTGCCCTGTTGTTGTTGTTGTTGTTGTTGTTGTTGTTGTTGTTGTTGTTGTTGTTGTTGATGTTGATGATGATGATGATGATGATGATGATGATGATGATGATGATGATGATGATGATGATGATGAACTACTTGTTTTCAGTAGTAGTGGCTGCTACAGGCCAAAGCAACATGAATACATTGCTCAGAAGAAGACAGCTCAAAGGGGGATAGACACACACACACACACACACACACACACACACACACACACACACACACAGGTGAAAGAGGGCTTGACATAGAGACATTTTCTGCTTTGAATAGTAAAGCAAGAGGTGTAGTATTAATGTCTACTCCCTCTCTCTTTTTTAAACCCTGTTCATGTTACTCTTCCTCCTCCCAATACTGCGTAATGCTGCTGCTGCTTCTCATTTGAATCAGAAAAATGCCACATCCTATTACATTTTAAAAAAACTTATAATGCATGAAGTGATAAAAACATGTTTATTCTCGCTCAGTACCTTTGATTGTTCCAGAAGAGCAGAGAAAGGTAATACAACTGATCCAAGCCAATTCTTCCTTAAATAGGAATGACCACTGCAGGTTTTTGGACAGGTATCCTAATAAAATACATATTTTTGCTTAACCCCTTTTGTGTATATGTTTTAAGCACAACAGAAGTAATCATATATTCCACGTGTCCTTAAGGTTATTTATTTACAGTGGTGCCTCTACTTATGAGCAGCTCTACCTATGAGCAATGTGACTTAAGAGCAGAAAATTGTTGGTGTTTTAACTGCTGCCTTACAAATTTTAGATGCGGTCTGCTCTACTTACAATTTTTTTCAATTTTTTTATTTTTATTTTTTATTTTTTAGATACAGTTGCTCTACTTATGAGTTGTTCAACTTATGAGCATGCATTTGGAACGGATTAAACTCGTACGTAGAGGTACCACTGGATTTAAAATATGTTTACCCCATAAGATCATTAAATGATCTTTTAATGATCTCATTAAATGATCTCTCCTTGAAAAGGACCCAACATGGAAAGAAAACAACAACATGGGGTGGGAAACATAAGAGGGCAGGGTGGAGGCAAATCCAAACTGACTTCGCTGTTTCACTTCCTCTCTGGCAGTGCTTGATTGCCTCCTCCCTGCTTTACTCTTGCAAGGAGTCTTTTCATCCATACGTTTCTTCAGCATGGAAAGGCACTTCTTAATGGGCTACTCAATCCCCAAGCCTTTCCCCGCTGAAAAGGAAACAGTGGGGGGGGGGCAGAGGAGAACTCAGGGAGGGTTTATTAATTTTATTAATTTGGGGACTTAAAAGTATGGGGGTTAAAATATGGCAGCATCTTATAGTAATATATGGTAATATAGTAATTTTGTGACATCAAGTCAATTTTGATGTCTGATGATATTTTTCAAGGTTTTCTAGGTATAAAGTATTCAGATATGATTTAACAGTTTCTAGGGAGGGTGGCTGGCTTTCCCCCCCAGGAGGTACTAATGGAAATAAAATTCCCAAACTCTGGCTCCAGAGCCAGATACCTAAAGTATCATTCTGGATACTTAAATGAAAGGTTTCAATTATGCTTTCATCTTCTGAAGCAGAAGATTGAAGGTGTTGCTTTCCATGAAGTCTGGTTAAAATTATCCAGTCACATTTTGCTTTGTAGCCCTTAACGTTTTGTCACTGATAGGTCCACACTGCTTCTTCTGAGTTTGTCATTTCCAGAATAAAATATTGTGTAATTATCTGATTCAGTTTTAAAACTGAATATTACTACTGAGTATAGTACTAGTACCTCATGCTTTTCAATCATAAATTCATCAAAAATGTTGATATTGATCTTGTCTTTTATTTTAGATAAACTTGAGAAAGTGTATTCATGTCCTGGACAGCTGAAACAAAGAAAAAACCACAGTAAATGTTTATATATATATATATACAGTGGTACCTTGTATAAAGGAATTAATTCATTCCAAATGAAATTATGTTAAGCAAATTTTCCTTTATACAAATTTCACATAGGAATGGATTGAAAACAGAGTGATCCCATTTTTATGTTGTACAGATATGCCCCATAGGCAATTATGTTAAGCAAATTTCTCCTATCTCTGGAATTTTTTATGTTGTACAAATTTTATGTTATACAAACTGTTTGTTATACAAGGGTCCACTGTGTGTGTGTATGTATGCAAGTTGGAAGGAGCATTTGGAAAACAGAAGAAAGTTACGAATTGTAGTCACTAGTTGCCTTTAAAAAAAATACATTTTTATGACCAAGTAACTGCAGAATAAAAGACTTCTCCACTGTTTATAAATTTAAGGACCACCAGCTGTGAGTGGTTAGACAGTATTAGCCTGTTGTGTAGATGCTTGAGGGGTTTTTGTGGGTTGGGGGGAGAGGGGATTTGGTGGATAGCGAGTGTTTGGGATTTTTATGTGCATGTGTGTATGTTGGGTCTGGTCTCTGGGTGTCTGTGAAGTTCATTGTACGCGTATACTGTGTATACAAAATGACAATAAATTTTCTATTCTATAGATGAGTCTTTTATTTTGCAATCGTTTATGTTCTACCAGGGAATGGCTGCCAAAGATCTGCTTACATATGGATGAGTATGTGTTGTCTTCTCAAACTCTTGAGATCCTGCAGTCGGTAGACACTGTAAATCCTCACCACTCTCAATGGGAAACAAAACTTCGACCCACCAAATGAATTTCAGGATCCAAATCTAAATTCACTGAACTAGAAAACCCCAATCTCAATATCTATAGTACAATAAGGTGCATATCTAGTCATATCTGAGTCTCATACGAGTTTGAACTTTTGGCTGGAAAATAAATTCATTAATTTTAAGCACTACAACAATAATCTTTATTTATGGACACAGACCCAACCAATTAAAATAGAAAATACATACCGTATATACTCGAGTATAAGTCGATCCGAGTATAAGCTGGGGGCCCTAATTTAAACCCCAAAACTGGGAAAATTTATTGACTCAAGTATAAGCCTAGGGTGGGAAATGCAGCAGGGCCTGGCAACTCCTCCTTTGTGAGCTGGGTGTGTGTGTGATGTTTAAAATGACTTTTAGCCACCGAGGCAAGTGCTAGAGTTGGTGGCTAAAAGTCATTTTAAACATGGGGGGGGTCAGGAGAAGTGGCACAGAATGTTTAAAATGACTTTTAGCCACTGACCCAAACTTGCCTGAGTGGCTAAAAGTATTGACCTGAATATAAGCTGAGGACCCCTTTTTTCATCCCAAAATTAGGGCTGAAAAACTAGGCTTATACTCAAGGATATACAGTATGTGTAATTTTAAAAGGATAAAATGATTATAAAATTTCAAGATATTATAACAGCTTAGGTAATAAAATGAACTGCACAAACACCTTTTGGTAAGGAAAACACAATTATATTAAAAGCTAATTTAATATAAAGCCAAAATTGTCTTCTGTATTCTTTGGGCAGAGAAAAGAAACTTAACGACTGATTTAGTGGTCCCCTTGTTTGTGTCACTTAGTAAATATTTTAAGTGCCAGTTCAAAGTCCTACCTAGGAAGGCACTCATTACAAGCTTGAGTAGTTTAATACTTTCATTTATATAAAATTAAATACAAAGATGACATGATTCAATGTTTCAATTTCTTTATTATTACAAGGGCACAATCAGTTTTCATAAGGAATGCCAGAGTAGCGCCCATCTAAAATTGCAGACTGGAGGCAGTTAAATTGAACTCTTGAGAAAATTCCCAGTATTTGGGGATAGTCAGATTTTCCAGATACCTAGCACTTTGGAAAATCTAAAGTTTAGTCCAAAATGCAAAATGGAGTACGTTTTAAGCACTAGAAACGTGGAATTTAATTGTTGTTAAAAATGGTGGGCATGAAATATCTACTTGGTTAAACTTAATTTTTTTGTTAATTCAATTGTTAGTTCTGAATCAATTTTAAAGCACTACATTGCTAACTTTGTGGGAACATAAGAAAAGAATTAATAAACTACTTCCAAGTTTTATTGACAGGGCAGCCATGTTGTGTCGTTACAGTCAATACCGACTCTTTGTGACCCCATGTCCATGGAGTTTTCTTGGTAGGAATACTGGAGTCGCTTGCCCGTTCCTACTCCAGGCGCCTACAGCATCTGATATTCTCTGGTCACCCATCCAAGTACTAGCTAGGCTTAGCTTCCAAGATCAGGGTGAGACTGGATGTGCTCAGGGCATCTAGGCATCCTTCCATGTGCCTATTAATCTCACTCAATTCAATGGATTTCTTCCTAATCTAATGATTCATTTCTATAACTATTAGAGATAAGAGTCTGGTAATTTCAAACTGTCAGATTATGTGCATGAAAAAGATAACTGATAATTAGGGTCTATACAAATGGGAAACTTAAGTTTAAGAAACAAGTAGCTATACAGAACCCAGACTCTTCACTAAACGATATAAGCACTGTTCTTCATTTTCATTAAAAACAAGATATGGATAAACTTACGCAAAGTCAACTTGAAGCTCTTCGTTCCAGCATGGATGAGAGCCATCTGCAGTGCTAGTCTGATAAACTGTGTTCTGAAAAGTAACTTCTACAAAAGGGTGCACAGCAACCTAAAACAAATGCTGATGCTGAGAAATAAAGGTAGCCTAGTCTGGCTATCAGCAGGTTGACACCCCCCACACACATTAAGGGAAAACAGTGGAATTTCCAGCAAGATCAAGAAATACAATTTATTTATTTGTTTGTTTGTTTATTAGGCTTATATACCGCCCATCTTCCCAGAGGAACTCCAGGCGGTTCACAACAAGGATATACAACAAATCAAGCAAACCCTAATCTTAGCCTTACTGCTAATCGTCAATACTTGTTATGAGGTCAGAATTGTTAGGTGGTCAAGGAAACCCCAAAATTCACTTAATGGAAAGCGTCCCCCACTGTGTAGATAAAATCCTACACATACAAACTAGCTTATGAGTATAAGCAAAATATTTTTAAAAATCCAATATCTTTACTAGAACAAAGACAATCCCTTTGAATGCATGCAGATCCCCAGAATTCTCCATCAGACTGGGCAGTACAAAAAAATACTGAGGAAGAAACAGTGAAGTCCTCAAATTATATCAAATACTCTGGCCATTTGTGATTCAACTCAGTAGACAAATACATCGGTCGTTTAGCCCACAATTTGTACTGGATTTGGAACAAATGAATTTGAATTAAAACTCAGCAATTACACGATGTAAAGCTCAGTGCAGGGGCACCTGTTGTGGGATCATCTATTTTCAGTAGGGAACAATTGCTAATTGTTCAGTCAACAGGAGTTGTTTAACTTTGCTACTACTGGCTGGTGTTGCTTTTCTCCTTTTTCTGCTATACAGAAAGGCAAAGGGACACTCACTAAGGTGTTAATTCCCCTAAATAGGTTTTCCTTATCTCCAAATAATATTTATTATTTTAAAAGTGGCTTTGAAGTGAGCTGGAACAGAGTATCACTAGGCTACTTAGGAAAAATAAATTTAATTAAGCGATTAAAATTGCCAGTTAGCACCTTGTTAAATTACGCAGTACTTTGTCAAAGGTAGCTTCTGCTGTTGGAGCTCTGTGCAAACACAGCTCTCTGCTTCTGACAACTCTTGTAAATTCTGTCATTGGGTTAGCTACAATCAAATCAAGTTTCTCCCACTGTGTAGTCACACTCTCAGTCTCAAAATTCTGATTATGGGCCATTTGTTTTTAAGGCTATCAGAACAACTTTTAAACGCCATGCAGTGAATTAGCATAAGTACTGATTCTAGCACAGGCCGCTCCCTTTCCTATAACATAAACATCAAAATCTACCAACTGAATAGCATCCAAATACCCCAGAGTCTGGAGCATTGAATATACATGAAAAAATTACTTGTTTAATCAAAATATACTTCAGGTGAAGCAGTATATAAATGTACTGTTCTTTTGTTGCCTTTACATACTATATGTGTCTATACAACATACTGACATGATCTGAAACACTTCAGCTGGGAGGGAAATTACCTTGTTTAGAAGATCCGTTGTATAACTTAAGTTTCCTGAGAAAATATGTCTGCCTCGAGACATATAGGCTGGCAAATAAGGTACAGAATGTATGGCTGCAACCCTTGATGTATTAAAAAAGAAAGAAAGATGCATTTCTGGTAGTTTCTCTTCTGAAAATGTACTACGATTTCTTGTCTATTTTGTTTATTTGTACATAACTTTGTAGACATTTTTAAATTGTAAGTACATGGGGAAAATGTTGAAACCGTCCTTAATGGTAAATGAACAGTATGGAGATACATATTGAAATGCTCAAAAGCACCCATTGGCTGAAATCCAGTAGTGAGTTGCAAATAAAGTAGACAAACTGAATCAGTGAAAATTATAGAAGAGTTTACCCCCCAAATTTGCCACTGATTCAATGGGTCTACACTAGTTGTGATATTTTTCCAGATTTCAACCTATAAATACAGGAAAACTTTGGTTTATAAGTACCATGGTTTACAAGTGTTCTGCAAGATGAAAAAATGTTTCTTATGAATTTAACTTGATCAACAATGTGTTGCAATACAAGCACAGTAGTATATCACATGATCACAAGTGAGCCAATGGTGGTCCCCCCACACTCGATTCTGGAATGTTCTATCTCAGGCAGGCCTCCAAAGCAGAGGGAGGAGAGAGGACGGGAGGGCTCCCTCACACCAGCCATGAAGGTTTTCAAAGGTGAGTGCAGGTTAGGGTTTTGTTTTATTTTTCTTTAGATTTATATTTTTTATTTAATCTGTTTTATTTTTCTTTCTATTTTGTATTTTCTTTACTATTTTATATTATATTACAGTATTGTAGTCATTTTCATATTAATACTTTTGGACTGTAGAATGAATCCTTTGAGTCTCCATTATTTCTTATGGAAAATTTTTCTTTGATATACAAGTGCTTTGGATTACGAGCATGTTTCCAGAATGAATTACACTCATAAACCAAGGGTTTACTGTATATAGGTTGAATATATGATTATATATACTTCCTCGCCTATGAATATATAGAGGAGGAATAAGCTACCATTGGGAAAACATGCTGCATACTCTAAGAAACACTAGACAGTGGTACCTCGAGTTACAAATGCACCTAATTACAAAAAAATGACTTACAAAGAGAAATCTGTGGGAATGGAGATGCTTCAAGATAAGAAAATTTAGCCCTGGGTTTTTTCCAGTTAGGAAAGGGAAATGGAAGTACAAGGTTATTTTTCAAAATGGCTTCTTCTTGTTTGCAATGGCAATACTGCCATCTTGTGGCTACCCACACTACAGTGCTGCAATTGGAAAGAAGGAAACATTTTGAAAAGGGAAGCTGAGAACTGGGGCTTCTGGTTATCAATGACCTGCATAAGGTGCCCATTTTGGAGCCATTCTGGAACTATTGGCACTGTTTTGGGGACTTTTAAAGATGGGGAGCTGAGCTTTTGTTGTTTGCATGCCTGTTACTGTGATTTTTGAATTCTGGGGGGAGGGTGATTTCCCACTTGGAACGAATTAATCAGTTTCCATTGCACTTCTATGGAATACCCTGTTTCAAGATACAGAAAGTTCAAATTAAGGAAATGCCATAGGAACAGGTTAATTTTGTCATTAGAGGTACCATTGTATTACTTATTTATACTATTTAGCTATTTTCTTTTAAGTGCTTCCATCTGTCATCAAATGACCTGTGGGGAAGGATTCCATTAATGAAGAGTGGAGGGGGGGAACAAACTCACTGCTCTTCTAACAGGACTATTCCAGCCCCCACCAAATAGCACCATCTTCTTCAAATGCCTTGTGGAAAGGACTCTGAATACATTGTATTACCATATATTTTCAGCTACTTCATTAACATGCTTTAATACTGCTTCTCAACTCCCAAGAACATGTTTATCTTGAAAGATGAAATATAAACAATTAGTATTAGGTAATACTAAGGGCTAGAACCATGCAGCCTCTTTGGAAGAAGCCCACAGCTGTCACTTTCCCAAAGGAAAGCCGTAAGTACAAAAGCAACTCCTGTATATCTGGGACCAGGTACATGCCAGCTGGTATAGAATCCTGGGCAGTTGTTAATTCTTTTTCAAGAGTAGTTAGAAATCAGCACCTGCATACAAGGGGCAGGTCTAGTTTGTGATCCTGCAGTATTTCTTTCACGTACTGTATTTAAAAATCGTTTTAATCTACCTTTAAGATTACAGTGCCCTTTGCTCTTAGCCACATGTGCCATTTACTTATGCAGCACGGAAGTGGAAGCTAACGTTAATTAATTTGCAGATATTATTTAGCGAATCCATAAAGTTGGGCCCCTTTATTTAATCCCTATCTAGCATCTCATCTCTTTGTTCTAGATACATCAGCGATTATAGTTAATAGCTTTCTTAGTGTCTGACTGCTTTGTGTCTGACTGCTTTGGCAAAATCATGAATAATGCATCTGTTCAAAGAGATTGTTAGAAAATGCTGCATTCTGCGCAGGTTTATTTTGTGATTTGCTTCCTTTGACAATGACTTCTACTTCTTCTTTAGTGTTCGTGCCCTGTAGTGATGGGGTCTGCTGTGCTTCCTATGACAATGACTGTTAAACTGTATTTAAATGTTTTTATTGTTTTTAATTGTTCACTGTCATTTTAATGTTTTAATTATTTTAACTGTTCATTGTAATTGGATAGTGGGCGGCATATAAGTTGTATAAATAAAAATAATAAATACATAAATAAATAAATAAATACATAATAAATACATAAATAAATAAATAAATAAATAAATAAATAAATAAATAAATAAATAAATAAATAAATAAATATTATTTACATTATCTCAGTGCCAACTGTATCTTTATGTAAACTACAGTATGCTGTTTAGTCATCCAAATAATATCCAAAACAGTAAGTGTTTTGAAAGACCATGCATTTGTAAGGGCACATTATCTCATGAAATTTACTATTTTCTTTCTTTTTTTAATACAGTATATGAGATGCTTAAGTTTGTAGGAAAGTTTGGTTAAACTTCACAATTTTTACTCCAAATGTGAAAATATCACAAGATCCTTGTATCGTACTGTAGACTAGAACCGTATTTTGCAGCACAGTTGAGCTTCAGATAAAAATAGAACAAAATGCAAACAATGTGTTGACGATTAAACTCTGAAGGGAAAGCATGCACTATGTTTTTAACATATAATATTAATGTCTAGTAGTTCTATTAATAATACTTTGCTTTCCCAGTTTTTCATTATAAATGAAATTTTTCCTCATCTAATCAACATGTCTGTCTCATTTTGCCTTTCAGGTTACCTTTAACAGCTGTAAATATTTACACAAATATATGGAAGCAGTTATACTCTTGCCTTTTCATTCCAAAAACAGATACAACTGGGCAGAAAAATCACTATATATTCTTACATGTTACATATAGTGTTGGGGATACTACAGGACAGACAAAACCTTTAAAATCAATTAATTCTGTACCTACTTAGTTGCTGGCATCTTTCTTGCAGGAATATTATATGCTCTCAATATTCTGATGAGAAGTTTAACATCTTCATCAGAGACAGCCTGTGCTGAGACCTTCCGTCGTTCTTGCCTTTGTGGTTTCAAACGTCTTCTGCGTTCACCTAGCTTGAAAATTGCATCACTCAACTGGCTTTTAGGAAAAGAAAGAACACACACTAAACATGTTAGTATAAAAATGTGACCCTTAATTGTGTTTTGTAACATCCAATCTTTTCCTAGCATTAGCAAAACCAAATGTTGAGCAATGTAAGCCTCCTTCAATTATTTTCTTCTTTCAAATTTCTTGCAATAGAAAGAATGATAGCATTTGATGTTGGAAATTAAGCAGGCCCATATCAGCTTGTTTAAAAGAAACCCATTTACAATTACATACCTCATAGATATGATTTCCTCATAATCACTCACAATATCTGATAAACTAAATTTGTGCCTAATAGTCACAATTTGTTGGGTAACTTGCTTTCTCATCTGTAAAAAAAAATATTTCTTAATGCATTGAAAACCAGCATGTAAAGTTCCAAACTACAAACATTTTATATCAAAGATATTGTTCAAAGTAATATACACTGTTGCACAAATCTTCTTTCCAGACCACAGGTGAAGGCCAAGAAACACATTACAGTTTGCCTCTGAATGAAAGACTTTCCCTTCACAACCCACTAGTATGGACTAGTATGGAGATGAGGATATTAACAGAGACCAAAAGTTATAGAACTTTTGGCAAATGCTATAAGGAATGACAAATCCATTAAAGGTGTTGGGAAAGATGGGGTAACCAAAATTAGACTATTTGCGGATGATGCCCTATTGACAATTTTACACCCAATAGAGAGTATTCAAAGAGTAAAAATTCATCTAGAAGAATTTGGGGAAATAACTGGATTATGTGTAAATTGGCAAAAATCAGAAAGTTTATTGTTTAATTATGGAAGAGAAGATCTTAAGATAATTGAAAACTTCGGGCTGAAATCCGGAAAAAGTATTAAATATTTAGGATTAGAATTCTATAAGGAGTTTACTAAGACTAAGGGAAAATTTTCAAAATTAAAAGAAGAGATGAAAAATAGATTACAAAGTTATATTAAATTGAACTTATCTTGGTTTGGTAGAATAGCATTGGTAAAAATGAAAATATTGCCCAAAATCAATTTTATCTTTAGAATGTTACCTGTTCAGTTTTTAGAAAAGAAACTTAAAACTCTCCAAGACATGATAAACAGGTACTGTAATGGTGGGAAAAAATCAAGAATAAATAAAAGTTTGTGGTATAGATCCCAAAAAGAAGGAGGATTGGGTATACCCAATTTAAGAAATTACTATACAGCTAATCAAATCAGTTGTTTGGGGGAAATTTTATTTAAACCGGAGAAGGTAATATGGTGGGAGCAAGAGTCATTGGATATAAAGGGGGAAATAAACAAATTTTTGTTTAGTGATTTTAAAAACAAGGAAAAGATTGAGAATCCCCTCTTGAATGGTTTAATGACTACATGGAGAACATATAGAAAATTTTTGTCACCCAAGGGCTCCCCACTATGTTTAGTAACAGATTTGGAAATTTTCCCTACAAATTTGAAGCATTATTTAGGGTTATTTAAAGCTAAGAAAAGAGCTAGATTAAAAGACTGGATGGCCAAAATTAGAACAACCCACGACATAAAAATATTCTGTAATCTAGTGATTTAATATAGATAAACTATATCCAGTTAGAAAAATGGACAAAGAATTGGGTCAGAAGAAACAGTCAAATTAGAGAATGCACACAGTTCGAACAGTTTTTATTATTGCTTGAATCTGACCAGGATAATATAGAGAAAGGAATAGTACATAAAATATACAAGATAATAGGGGATTCATTGGAAGTGAAGGAGTTAGATTCTCTGAGAGAGGTCTGGAAACAAGATCTTAATGTAGAGATAAAAAAAGAAGTCTGGGCGAAAATCTGGAATATGAGAATCTTGAGATCATTATCGGTTAACTGGTTTCTAGATGGTACTTAACACCAATTAGGCTGAACAGAATGAATGCTGAATACTCTAAGATGTGCTGGAAATGTGAAAAAAGATAGGTACATATATGCATCTCTGGTGGGAATCTGAAATAGTTCAAAAGTTCTGGAAAAGGGTTTTCTTAGAGCTAAGTGACATGATTAGAGTAGATATTGACTGTAATCCAGAGACTGCACTGTTATCATTGTTAACTAGTAAAGATTATGATGCTACAACAAAGGAACTAATGGCAAATCTTATGACAACCTACTACTAACTTGAGAAAATTACCCTCACTTCCTACAACATAATGTTTTTCCTCATGTAAATATTACAGTGACCCTCCACCTATTGCGGGGGTTAGGGACCCGACCCGACCCGCGATAATTGAAAATCCGTGACATGCGGATGCAGGTCAGGTCGGCCCTGGGGCACCTAGCTGGGGGCTCTTGTACTTACTGGAGGCCTCGGAAATGATTTTCAGCGATCCGGAAGTCACTTCTGGTTTACCGGAAGTCACTTCTGGTTTACCGGAAGTCACTTCTGGTTCGCATGAAGGCCCATTTGAGGCCTCAAGAGCTGGGAAGGCCCTCGCAGGTCCATTCGGGACAGCGCCAGGTTGGGGGTAAGTATGGGAGGCCTGAAACAGGCCTTTTCCCCCTTAACCCAGGGGGCCTTTTTTCATATACTGTGGTCCTGCAATATAGCGGGACTGCAGTATATGAACCGCAAAAGGGCGGGGAACCACTGTAATTGCTCATATGAGTGGCCAGTTCTGAACCGGGACCTCATTGTGTGGCAAAGACCTAAAGGACTCCACCCCCTATTGGGCTACTTATGATCCTGTGTTTGTAAAAGGTTGTAAAAAGAAAGGAAAATTATGTGATTAAAGTAGTACTTTTCCCTTCGGATGTGCTAATTCAACAGATCCCTTAATTTAAATCCATATCTGCTCACTCACATATACAGTAAGATAGTGGACAGGGCCTGACATAATTGGACAAAATAAGTTGCAAAATGCATGCAGAGCTATTGGGGCAATACAGAAGAATATTACTGAAACATATCATTGACATATCGTTGAAATGATAAGCCCACGTTGTTACTCAACTTCATATCTGGTTTGGCATTGTAAGGGAGATGTTAGGCATGAAGAAATGAAATGTCATTTCAGTTTCATTCTGTGTAAAATAATACTGTCCACAGAGTATCATTAATAATCTGTCTTTCCAAATCAAGCAGGAATGGGATTTGTTTGCTGATTTGCTTGTTTTCATGCTCTGGGCAGAACCATCTTACAACCACCGTGTAGCTAGATGGAGCGGTATAAATAAATAAATAAATAAATGTGTGTGCAGCATAACTCAGATCAGGTGCTAGAAACTTTCATTCTACACAAATTAAAATCTTACTATCCCACCACCTGCAATTTTAGTTTCTGGAGCTCCCTAGAGCTCCGATTTGCCCTGGGGAAGCCATATTAAGGAGTTGAAGGATGGGGGGGGAGGTAGTCTGAGGCGCCACTGGATTAGGAATGCTTCTGGTTATGATTTTTGATTTCTAGAAGTTCCCATCCCCATCCCAAGGGCTTCCCCAAGAAAGTGGGAGCCATAAGGAGCCTCAGAAGCTAAAACAGGGGGATAGAAAGCTTTTAATTAGTGTAAATTAATTGTTTCTGGCACACTGTGTTATGGCAGTTGTAAGATACTCAACAGAAATTTCTCCAGTATCTTCCTATTTCAGTGCCTCAATGATTCTTTTTTAAAAACATTAGATTTACATCTTGGACAAGACTAAAGACAGTCCTTACAAGTATAATAATAACAACCTGGATGAGCATATAATGTTGGTATGACATCACATGTTACTCCATGTAGGATACAGTCCTTATATCCTTACTGAAATCATACACAGCTGTATTTTTTGGCACAGCAGGGGATTTTGCAACCCTTAATTTTTCTTGTATGAAGTCTGCAAAAAATATCATACCATCTTAACATAGTTGGCAGAACGATTCCTTTGTGCAGAAATAGGATCCACATCTGTCATAAACGTGTCTTTTTCTACTTGGCTTCCATGTTCCTGAAAAAAAAAGTGTGAAGTTGTTTTCCTAAACAAAACCTTATTCTCTATGGGATTGTTCAAACAGACAGAAAAACAGGTTGCTTCATGTAATATTTATTCTTGGAGTGGTCTGTGTTGTTATACCGATGGGGTTGGCACTTGCGCCAATCTACCTATTTCAGAATCTTCAAAAGTGAAAACTTTAAAAATCCCCCCAGTGCTTATTACCGCAGTTTATAACAGTTTAGTTACACAGTAGCCAGTGTCATTTATCCATGGGAGTGGGCATGGTGGATTGTATAGATGCACAGAAGACCACTTGCGAGAAGCAACCATTTCTACACCGTGGTGCCAATGCATTCACACTAATGTGAAGACTAGAGAAACTACTCCTGATATTAAGGACCCCAGCATTTGAGCACTCACTGGGCAACAACAGAAAGGACATTTCTCTCAGAGCAAATTTTTCTCCGTACCCTGGTGTCCAAACGGTAGTGCTGGACAAAAGGCAATGGGTTAGACCAGTGTTGGCGAACCTATGGCATGGGTGCCAAAGGTGGCACTCAGGAGCCCTTTTTTGTGGGCACCTGACATCGCCCCTTCACAGCCACCTATATTCAGGTTAAATTGTTGTATTGGCACTTTGTGAATAATTAGTGGGTTTTGAATTGCAGTCTGGGCACTCGGTCTCTAAAAGGTTCACCATCACTGGGTTAGACAATGTAGCAGCTCTGCACAACTCCGATAACAAGACCCTTCCACAAGAATGTACTCAAAGTGGCCATATGGAATGACTCCTTAAGTGTCAGGAAGAGGCTTCTTGGCCAATTGGTAGTCCACCCTAATCACTTTAACCGATATGGTGAATCCCTTGGCAGAAGTGATTTGTCCCTTGTTATACCCATAATATGCCATAACAAATCATGGAATCTGTCTAAATGCAGCTAGCTGTCCTTTGCTTCTACAAGGTAAGAAAAATCCATGTACATTATTAATCATACAAACAATCTTCTACTCCATTGTCAAAAGAGATGGAAGAAACACTATCAGCAAATATCCCACACTAACAGGATCTCTGACACCACTTTCATCAGCAATACAGCAGTTAGATTGCTGACTTGAGCTGGTTACAGGGATTATGTCTCTCTCTCTCTTACACACACACACACACACACACACACACAGAGAGAGAGAGAGAGAGAGAAGGAGGAGGAGGAGGAGGAGGAGAAGCTGAGCTGGCTCCATCTTTATTGTCCTTTCGCAAACATGCAAAGACTTTTCCCTTTCAGCAGGCTTTCTCTTAATAACTGGTGGCCTGAGAGGGGTTTTTAAATCGATTGTTGTGCTCTCTTGTTTTAAATGTGTTTTAGTGTTGATTTTATTTATAGTTTTTAATATAATACTTGTTTAATTATTTTTAAATATTTTATAGCTCCTGTACTTAGTTTTCAAATACAGTATTGCCTTTTTAATGATGTAAGCCAGCTTGGGTTCTTTTTAAGATAAAAATAGTATAAATAAATAAAACAAAGTTCAGCAGAAAGGAGGTATCTGGTCGTAACAGAACCTTAGCTCAGGTCCAGTAAAAGGCATGGCTTGACCAGTTCTAGGACACAAAGTCTCTCCTGTCCTGCAGCCAGAGATAGTATCTACCAGAAGGTTGTTTTAGCTGACAACAACAACAACAACAACAACAATAATAATAATAATAACAACAACAACTACTACTAATACTACTACTACTGCTACTACTGCTGCTGCTACTACTACTACTACTACTACTACTACTACTACTACTACTACTACTACTACTACTACTACTACTATTACTACTACTACTACTTTATTTTTATGCCGCCTTTCTCCCCAAAGGGACCCAAGGCGGCTTACAACAATTCAGAAAAATACAATAAAAGCAATACAATGTAAAAACAACACAAGCTTCAAGGATGCAACAGCCTTCAGTTTAAAGCCCAAAGAAGGCCTATGAAGAGGGATATCAGGGCCAGGCTGAGGAGACAGTCTGTAACTGTTGCAATACTTCTTCCATGGCATGGAAGGAATTCGAGTCTCCTCCAATCATACCATCAAAGAAGTTGCCAGGCTCTGACTCTTTGTTTTCTGAACAAGCTGGACAGCAGGATGGCTTTTCTTCAACCTCACCACTTTTGTGTTAATGTGGCCAATGTAGAGGTGGGTGTGCCCTGCTTTCAGAGTTGATGTTGTTTGTGGGCTTTGACAATGAAAGCCACTGAGGGAATAGTCAAGGCTGATGAAGCAAGCAAAAGAAGAACCTCGAGAAACCAAGGGGTAGACAAATTGACACCACTGTCGATCCTGAGGCAGAAATGGGTGATGAGGCAGCAGCAAGAACCCTTTCAAACAAGTAAGATGTTAGCTGAGAGCACTCCAGTTTCTTCTTGTTTGGTCAGGGTCAAACAAAAAACAGTTTTAACAGGTCTTTCATTGATTGAAAATATACATTTATTATAGGTGTACGAAACAGGGATTTCCCCCAACATTTTCAACATCCTGGCTATCCCCACACACCTTTTTGGATGACTGGCAGGGGCTGCCAATTTGTTTGTCTGGCACAGGCAAGATTGCTTTGATTTAGTTCCGTTTCTGGCATGTGTGATTGTTGGTACTAACTCGAAGTGGCTTTGATGGGTGTTTTCCCTAACTGGCAAGCCAATTACTGTATTAACAAATAAAACAAATCCAACTTTCCCTGCTCCCCGTGGAGGCTTGGAAGAAGAAAGGGAGAAATGGGCACTTTGAGGTGCAGTGTTGTAAATGACTGACACCCCACCAACACAGCCTTTCAAGTGATTCTGTTTAGCCCAATCCTGCCCCAGGGTAATTTTACTGTCTGTGTGGTGTATAGTTACAGTTGTGGCGGACTCTTCATGACTCCATGTCCATGGAGTTTTCTTGGCAGGAATACTGGAGTGGTTTGCCAGTTCCTACTCCAGGTGCCTACAGCACCTGGTATTCCCTGGTGGTCTCCCATCCAAGTACTAACCAGGGCCAAGCCTGCTTAGCTTCCGAAATCAGGCGAGATCAGATGAACTTAAGGCATCTAGGCAGCTCGGTAATTTTACTGTCTAGTCTCACCCTAACCCCCCCCCCCACAGGAACACCACCAATAAACTAGACTGCAAAATAAACTATATACAGTGGTACCTTGTAAAAAGGAATTAATTTGTTCCAAAGGAAATTCTGTTAAGCAAATTTTCCTTTATACAAATTTCCCATAGGAATGCATAGAAAACAGAGTATTCCCTAATTGCAACCATTTTTATGTTGTACGGATTTGCCCCATAGATGATTCTGTTAAGCAAATTGCCCCTATCTCCGGAATATTTTATATTGTACAGATTTTATGTTATACAAACCATTTGTTATATGAGGGTCCACTGTACAAGAAAATAGTCCCCTCATCAGGAGAAAAGTAGTATACAAATACTAGATAAATAAAATAAATTTAAAAAGAGAAACATGGTCATTGTGTTTCAAAATTACCCATCTCAGAGTGGCCAACCAAAAGCCTTCTGCTGGCTAATAACAGGAATCTTATTTGATACTTCTTATAAGAGAAAAGTGACTAGGAAAGAACCAATTAACCCATTGAACCGCTCCAAGACATAGAAAAGGCAAAAGCTGTGTTGGTTCATGCACAAAATCTCATTCCATGTTCAGACAATATTTTAAATAGGACTAAATGAAATAGAAAGCAAGTTTTTAAAATGTCCAGTGTTCTTTATCAGCTTAAATGTTAAATACAGAGAAAGAAAGGAAATTGTTACATTTTAGCCACAAAGTCCATTTTCAGCTCCAGTTTTAAGACCTCACAGTAAAGCAAAAACAAATTGAAAGAAAACATTTACATTTAAATTTAAATACCTGGAAAAATGTGTCTGGTATCTCTCTGTCATAGAGAGGAATTTGCTGAAAACAGCAGGCATTTAACTGTCCTAAGCTTCTCAGATGCAACAGCTGGAAACGTTTACAGTTTTTAATTTCTTCTGTAGTAACAAAGTTAAATTCTTCTTGCAGCTGTTCAAGGCGAAAGCATTCTGAATCACTTTGTCCTTGGGATTTAGCACACTATTAGAGATTTTAAAAATATCAATTTGATTATTTCGGTAACTAAACTTTTTTTATCCTGAATACTATATTTAATGTTACATTCTTGTAGTGTACTTGAGTATTTAAATTGAGAAAGCATAACTATTAGAGACAGACATAAACTTACAAATCTCTAGTACTCCAGAAAATTCAGACAGATAGATTTTGCAGATCTGGCTTCCTGTGTCAGATGAATATATAGTGTTTCCAGGAACTCTTCAAGATGCTCAAGATGTAACATCATCAGTTGTTTTAAATTCAACTTTATTAGTATCATACAGATACATATAAAAGAATTTTAGGTCAAAGCTTTACATCTGATGAATAAACTCCACTCCATATCTTTAACATACATCTGACACTGAATGGCAATAGGGAAAACTACAGTAGAACCCCCATATGTGCCATTTCACTTATCCGCAGCCTGAAAATATTAAAAATATTAAGAGAAAAAAACAGAAGTACATGTATGTACTGTATTTCCATGATGCAACTACCAGAACAGGTCACAAGAGGGGCAATGTCTAGGGTTCGCTATTATCTGCCATTTTTCAGCACTTATTGGGCGATGCTTGGAACCGACAGCCCACAGAGACGTAGTTCCTACTATATAACAACATTTGAAATAGAGTAGAACCTTTTACTTTTGAATCGTATTCAGGTTGTGCTAATATTGTGGGACTTGAATGCAAATTCCATGAAGAAAACTTCTCTTGTTGGGGATGAATTTGGAAGGCAACTTCCAACAGCATTTGGCCCGCTGTTTGGTTCCCTGTGGGAACGGGCTGGTTTGCTTTTTGTTGGCAACCCGACAATGTAATCGTTCAAGTGAATCAGCCTGTCTCCAGAGCATTCCTAGCTATATCTTTCTAGCCTAGGACAGGGGCTTTTTGAGTGCGGGTATGATCACTCTGTTTTGGATAATTTCCAATGTGTGCAATCCCTGGGATCAAACCAAAGTAGAGCTTCCTGTTTAATTTCCCAGTATTATTAGTAGCATAGTGTTTTGGGCTGGACTCATGAGCAGCAGGGTTTTAAAATTTGTATTGTATGTTGATGGGTTTAAATTGTATTGTATTTTATAGTTTTGATTATTATGTTGTTTTAAAGTTTTAATACATTGTTGTATGCTGCCCAGAGACTACTTGGTAGTGGGGCAGCTAAAACTTTTGTAAATAAATAAATAAATAAATAAATAAATAAATAAATAAATAAATAAATAAATAAAACAGAGGGCTTAGAAAATTAATGGTATTGGGAAACTGAGATGTTAAAACTTCCTTCTATGGAGGAGCAGAGGAGGGAAGCAGAGTTGTTTTTAAAAAATCAACTAGGTCAGAACTGATGCAATGTACCTTGGTAAGGGCATTAAAAGCTTCCTCCTGGAAACAGGAGGGGGCTGGAAAAGGATTTCTTTTCCTTCCTTCCTTCCTTGATGGAACTCACTCTGAAGTCCATACATGCTATCATGCATTCAAACTATTTCCAATAGCAACCAATTAAATACCATTGCATATTTACAAGAAAGGCACAAAAGCATTCTCATACTTTCATCTTCAATATTCAACTACAGTATGTAGTGACTCTTCAGTTTGCTTTTCCACATAACTATCACAACTAAATTGAATCCATCTTTCATCTGCACAACTATTTTCCAGAAAGTTCTGCAATATCTAAAGTAGTATTGAATATCAAACCTCAGCTTTTAAAGAAACAAATTTTAAAAGTCATCACACATAACATGCAGAAATGCCCAATATCCTCAGTTCTGAACCTAGAATCTATTAGATTCATTCACTGACCATAATTTTCAGTATTAGGAGGGGGAAATCCCTTTATACCAATTTGATTAGTTTTGTTTGGTTTTGTGTACCTATTCTCCTACAGGCATAGAGGGGGAAACAGGAAGAAATGAAATGGAAGAAAAGTGGAAAGGACAGGACTAAAAAATGAAAAAAAATGTAGTGATCAAATTCTTTCAAAACCCTTATTAAAATAAGGCTTTTGGGTCATCATTACTTTGGTAGGGAAGTCACAGTTTAGCTTCTTCATCTGGATTAATAAATTGAATTCATTAATTCCCATTACGTAGGATTATTTTAAAAATTAACTTAAGCTAGGTGCTGAAATTGTTTCATTACCAGAATTAATTCAAACAAATCTGAGTAGCCAGGGTCATTTGGATCAATACTGACTTCTTCTGCCCAGGTAACAAGTTTCTGTATGTCAGAGTGCCACCAAATTCCAGTTTCTTTGCCTGAACGGATATTTCTCGGCACACTGAAAAACATGGAAGAATATATGCACTACAGTTGGTATTCAGGGATAATAATACTAAACTCCTTATACCTACTTGTAACTCTTTCAGTTTTAAGGATGAACAAGTTGTTTACCTATAACTATGGTGTCAGAATATTCATTCTGGGGAAGTTTCAAAGTAATTTTTTATTAGAGACACCTGTGGAAGAAGGCTGTACACCTAAGTGACCTTGGCTGAGAGGTGAGATGTTCAAGGTCCCAGAAGTGGACAAAGGCATGTAATAGCATGTGCAAAAGCAAAGACTCAGATACATGGATGTATATGCCAAGTCAGGTGGTAAAGAATAACAAAGGTAATTGGTTACTGTTACTATGTATACTAGATGTAGAAGCACATGCAAAACAGGTTTGGAAGTGTGGGCTGTTGGCTGTTCATATTGTTGCTGTGTTGGCTGTTTGCAAGTTGGATATTCTATGTTGGATTTGCCACTACTTAAAGGTTGGATATTTACTCTGCTGAATGCTGAATACTTGGATATTAAGTTACCCAGCTGTATATACTGTATATATGTATATAGACTGCTGAAACAAAGAAGCTGTGTCTGTCTTCATTAAAGAGTTGTGCTCTAACTCAAGACTACTGCAATTCCGCTGCTCGTGGTGGACTACAGGGTCCATGGCCCACCCACACACCGGACATAGAGTTCTTTGAATTGCCTTCTGTGAACACACACACATTTAGATCTTGCCCTTGATGCAGAGCCATACCCAGAACATTCTAAACCCGAGAAGCTTTTGGCAGGGACCCCATCCCTGTACAGTGCTACTCATGGTTCACTGTAGCTCTGCAAAATGCCTTCCTTTCCATGTCTGCTGTTCCTAAGGAATTAGAGCAAGATGGCAACAGAGCAGAGGTGAGTTAAGGTAAGCAACCTGCTGCTCCTATTTTTGTGACCTAACCATAAGGGTGATATGCAAGCTCACTTACTTTGGAAATGTAACTGTTAGATCTACTTCGTAAATATATAACTTACCTTGAAAGCACTGTTAGGGTTGCTCTAAGTCAGGTCTGACTTGCCAGCATTTAATAATGATAAGCCCACAAAGGATTGCAGACTGATATAAAATTTCGCTACCTAGTGTAGGAGATGTGTGCAGGCTGGCATGTGGGTGCTAATGGAACTCCTCTTTCATCAATTGTCCAAGACAAGGAATACAATATTTTTCCTGATGTTAGGATACATAGTTCTCCTGTTTCATTGTGGTGAAGAAAAAAAGGCACATCTGCAATAGAAACATAAACCAAGCAGGCATTTTGAAAACACAAATATGAAATTACATTTAAAATGACACTATGTCAGTGGGGATTCTCAGTCATCCAGGTGAGACTATCTGGACCAGGGGTCCTCAAAGTTTTCAGACAAAGGGCCGGTCCACTACCCCTCAGACACCACTGGGGGCTGGACCACAGTCCCCCCCCCAAAAAAAGCCAACATTTTAAATTGCCCTGCTTGGCTGCAGCCGGTGCCTCGACCATCTGGGCGGCGGGTGGGGGAGCGGGAGACCTTGCCGTGGCCCTCCCACTTTGAACTGTCCCACTAGCTAGCATGCTGATCAGCTGCTTCTATAGCCCACCTCAGCAATAGAAGCAGCTGCGGAGGCTGGCTTGCTTGCGAAGCAGGGGGTAGGTGGGTGTAGGGGTGTCTGCACTTTGTCCCAGGGGCCGGATTCAGGACCCTGGGGGCCACATCCGGCCCCCGTGACTTAGGTTGAGGACCCCTGATCTGGACAGTCATGGCAACTGGACTGGGATCAAAGCGTTTTGCACTCATCCAAGCTGAATCAGAATGAGTTATTTCTTGATTTGCAGCAGCAAAAGGGAAAGGAAAGGAAATAAAGATGCTAGAGCCATTTCTTCCTTTAAAACCTCAACATCCCCCCACCTCCACAAACACAGACACAGACAAACACATACACACACACACACACACACACACACACACACACACACACACACACACACACACACACACACACACACACACACACACACAGAGACTAAGAATGCCGCACTGGAAACATCACTCAAGTGATGTAGTAAATTCTTAGGTACAAATGGGGCAGCAAAATTGATGGATAGGCTATCAGGGTTGATAGAATGTTTCTAAGAGGAACATGGAGCAACCGCTTCTCCAGTGCAAGCATGCAAGGAGGCTCACAGCCAAAGAGGTGGTCCTTGAGGCCCCCTGGTTTCAAACTGGGACTTTAAAATCCAAGCCAGCACCTTGCCCTGAGCCTAGAAACAAGCTAATCAATCATGAAGTTGGCTTAATATTCGTGTTGAACGAATCTTTTTTTTTAAAAGAAACTGTTGGATGTATAAGAAATTCAAGTTTCTGGACACTTCAAAAGCAATCTGACACAGAACACTTTGCAGTAGCCTAATCAGGATGTGTAATTATGCCAGAAAAGTTTATGCTTGTCATACTTCTACAAAGCTAGGAAAAGCACTCCTGATTCCTGTCACCTCAAGATATCCAGGAACTGTGTTGGGTATAGAGGATCTCCAAACTATTGCCCTAGTCTTCTTTAATAATAATAAACCTATTCAGAATAAGCACAATTTGTCTCTCCCCACCTCCGCAATCAATCAACAACACTTCTTCGGTCTATCATAAAAATTTGCCAGTCCCTCACTGATATGATTCATTCAGCATCTCCATACACTCTCCAACATCAAACAAAAAGAGAGAATAATAGTAACAAATTGATAATACTGCCAACATTTCCAGAAATAAATCCACATGAAAAGGATGGTATCCTGAAGGAGATGACAGTATACAGGCCATGGGACTGAAAACGTTCTTGCAGCATCATAGGTATAGGACTGACTGAAACCACTTTTAAAATCTCCATGACTTGTTCTTATCAGATGATCCAGAAGTTTACCATAGTTCAGAATACTAACAGTCACTGAAAATCCAGTGAAACCAATGGATTATCATACCCAGTCCCATCTTTATTATTTGCCAGCATGACTATGTTTGTAAAGATATTTTTTGAATACTCTTAGAGAAATAATACAATTTACAATGTACACGAGTTACTTACTGCTTCCAACTGCTCCATCTGAAGGCTTAACTTGTTGTTCACAGCTAAACTGTATCTCGTCCAAAATATCTTTGCTTTTCAATATAACATTATTAGGAAGAGGTAAGTATACTCTGGCCAGTAAAGTTGTTCTTTTACTTGATTCAAAGACCTAAAATTAAATAAATTGCATACTGTTAAAAAAGGAATATGAAGCATTGTAAAAGGAGATGCCTCAAACTAATTAAACATGGGAAGAGAATAAATATGCAAATAAACTGCAATACTGTATACAAAAAACCCCAAGATTATAAAAATATGTACTTGGAGCGAAATTGATTTCTACAAACAAGGACTCATTAATACAAGTATTACTGGCTTGCTTTTGTAAATATCTTTAGAACATTCACACACTACTGATTCAGTGCCTGAAACACAGGGGCTTAAATCCTAACCAGTTAAAGGAGACAGACAGGAAATTACCTATAACTCGTGTGGTCTGAATTCTCTTTCTTTGGCCATGATATAACTTGTCCCATTTTAAATATGTTTTAATATTGATCTTAGTACTGTTTTAATGTAATAATTATCTTTTAATATTTGTATGTCTCTTGTTTTAAATACTGTTTTAAGATGTAATCCACCTTGGGGTCTTTTGAGGGGTATGTATGTATGTATGTATGTATGTATGTATGTATGTATGTATGTATGTATGTATGTATGTATGTATGTATGTATGTATAAATAAATAAATAAATAAATAAATAAATAAATAAATAAATAAATAAATAAATACAGGCCCTTGAAAACCTGGGGGGGGGGGGAGAGCCACAGAAGGAAATTAATTGTCTTTGGTTTCTTCCAGAAAGAACTTGGCATATAAATCAGAAGGACATGATGGCAGTCTTCAAACCCCTAAAAGTTTTCAAACTTCTCATGATGGGAAAGGTGGTACAAGTGATATCAGATACTGGAATTTTACCATTAAGTATTATATCAGGGGCTTTCAACTTTGGGTCCCCAGATGTTCTTGTTTATAGCTCCCAGAAATCCTGGCCAATACAGCTAGGTGTGAAGGCTCATGGGAGTATGAAAAACAATTTTTCATAGAAATAACAAAGTTATTACTATAAACTGAGTTCCATCAGCATGAGTGTTTTGTAAAGAGAACAGTTAATCTAAATAATGATACCTCTAATTCAAGAGACTGAGGCCAGTTTAATACTTGAATTCGAAAAACTTCCTGAAATATTACTTTAAAATCTTGGTGGAGAGTAGCTTCTGAAGTAGAGGAAACTAATTTATTGTTGTAATATATTTTAATGAAGTATTTCTCCAGCTTGACTTTTTCTCTTCTTCTTTGTTCCTCTCTAGCAGAATAAGAATACGGATCAAACAGATGAAAAACTAATCTTTCAATATACAAAATGGACAGCTCACTTTCAAATTTCAGGCTTGGAAACCTGCTCCATTCACTATCAATATACACACCAAACTACAAGATAATACAGAAGTTTTGCAAAACTAAAATCACTCTGCAACTCACATGGGGCACATGCTTGCTGCTGTTATTTCTGTTATAAAGGTAAGATGTGGTATGAAAAGAAATTCATTTCTCTGTCCAACATCTGTTATTTGGAAAGCAAGAGTTGAATTCATGCATCCCTAGAAATAAATTTTAATATTTCAACTACATCTGATATACTTTCAAATCAATCACAACATCTCCATTCATTTTGCTGAAATTTACACTCTGTATACATTTAAAATGACAAAAAGATCAGGCCTACTTCCATTTCAATTTACATTGAATGTCTAAGTATTCAGGTGAATTTCTTTGTTAAGCATTAGCCAAAATCTTTTTGCTTAGTGGTGCCCGTAGAAGACAAAAATGTAATTTGCAATGCTCTCTTGCTACTAATTAGTAAGCCCCTGCTTGGGTTTTCTGGATGTACATGCCTGAAAATCCAAGTGGAGATTCATTAACTGCTATCAGGAATACACTGCAAGTTACAAAATTTACCTTCTACAGGTGCAATCAAACCAAAGGATTTGGGTCATTAATTGTTCATTAAATGGGTGATTAATAGAAAAGATAGCAGCATTTTACTTTTTCATTTTACCATGGCATAAATATTTAGTATTTTGATACTCTTTTTTAGTATGATAAGCTTCTGTTTCTTCCTTTTGAAATTTTTACAAATATTCAATAAAGTAATTTTTTATTATAACAAATATAAAGACAAAAATATGCATAACTAAAAACATAGCAACACCAAAAAGACATAAAACATTGTTGCCTATAGCTAAGCCCTCTCTTTTTAGAGTGAATGTGTAAATGAGACATGACCACCATAGTTTGGGAATATATATAGGCCACAACTTTACTGATTACAACAAGCAGAACTCTGGTTAAGCAATTGGGTCTGATCCAGCTCATCAAAGGAGCCTGTCTGTCCTTTGATGCTCCCTTGTATTTTTCCATCATCATATGTAATCCCACATCTTGTTAGTTACAGGATCCCTGGGGTGTCCACCCCATCAGTATCCCATATTCCCCTTCAAATTCTATGTTCCCAAGGGGTGTCGACCCCATCGGTGGTCGTTTCATAACTCATAGTCAGGGGGTCCCCGTTGCCCTCCCCACAATTAACCCATGTCCACAACTGTCTGGCTTTCCACATCAGATGTTCTTTCGTCCTTGCAGGTTCTCTCCTGCTACTTTAAATATCTGGATCCATCTGAATGCCTGTAAAATCGCCACTAGAGTTGAGCCTAACTCGGCTCCTGCCAGAGCACTGCAGCTGCAATCAATCACCTATGGCCCTGCTAATTCCTATTGCCCACTGTTCATTGCCTTTGTCTGACAAGTGGACCCTGTTGGTCCAGTACATATCTTGTGATGTAAAGGTCATATTCAGGTGTTTTACCCAGTGCCCACCCCAACTGGTCACCAGATGACCTACAGCTTTATCCAATTTCCATCAGACCATTTCAATCTTCCCAGGATGCATTGCCCCCTGCCAGCATCTCCTTTACAGTAGTTGTAACCAAAGTATTTATTTATTTATTTATTTATTTATTTATTTATTTATTTATTTATTTATTTATTTATCGCATTTATACCCCGCCCATCTTCCCGTAGGAACTCTGTGCGGCTAAGTATGCTTATGTCTGGGTAAGAATGCTCCTTTGTGTTTTTCCATCATCATATGTAATCCCACTTCTTGTTAATTACAGGAACCCTGGGGTGTCCACCCCATCAGTACCCCATGTTCCCCTTCAAATTTTGTTTCCGAGGGGTGTCAACCCCACGTCATGCTCTCCAAGGACTGTCCCCACCCAGCATCTACTTCCAGGTCTGACCACCACCACCACCACCCATTTGGTCCCATATCAATTTGTTTTGCAGGCAAAACCCCGGCAACAATCTCCAGGCCCAGTAAGTCAGGTCCTTTCCTATTATGCTAAATGTGTTCTGCACCACTGGGATCATTTGATATACCAAATTTTCCTCCCTTTTTGGAGGAAAAAGAATCTTTACACCATTCATTCAACTTAAGACTATACTTTATTTTCGAATTCCTTGCTATCATTAGTCTTGTTGCTGTTAATGCTGTTAATAAATTTGAAATTACTTATTTTGTTGTCCAGTCCCATTGCTCCTTGTCAAATACTGATAAAAGCACTCTTTGGGACTTGCATCTACATTTAACTATTTCATTTATTACCTTGAAAACCAATTCCCCAAGCTTCAATACATTCTCATATATCCACCGCATATGAAAATAAATACCTGTTCTTTGACATCCTCATCAACACAATTTAGAATCATTAATATAATTTGATTTAATTCCACAGCAGTTAAATGTTGTCTCCAAACTGTTTAAGCAAATTTTCCTTTATCCTTATGGACATGGATTTCAACATTATTGTATCCCATACTGTGTATTATTCTAAACTCCAGTACTATCCTTATTTCTTTTCCTAAATCTTGTTCCAGTAATATTTTAATAAAATCTTATTGGCCCTCTGCTTCTGTTAATATTTTATGAATGTTACTTATTATCCATTTCTTATTCATTTATTTATTAGCCATTTCCTTATTCATTTGCAGCCATTCTTGAGTCCACTGCTCTTACTGAATATTAAACCAAGATATTCTCTCCACTCCTAATACTTCTTTCATTTGCTCTTTATTGCCCACTTTTAAGTGTTTTTACTTTATAATTGGTATCACTTTCTTCTCATTCATATCTTACCGCTTTTTCATCATCTTCTGATATTTTGTCTTCATAATCATCCAGTTCAGAATTACATGGCAGTCTTATTGAAAAATGAAAAGAAAACAATGAAACCTTCACAATGTCTACCCTTTTGCTCAAGATATGCAATTCCAAGCTATATGACCAGCCTCCTCTTTTTCTTTCTCTAAAACAAATAACTGAAGACTAAGTACAAGAGAGGTTGGAGGAGCTGCCTAGCTTTCTATAGACTTCCTATTCTACAGTATAATTTTCTCTGCAATCAAACAAAGCCTCCAGAACTAAATTTACATTAATAAATTCCAAACCTTAAATAAGTTTGAAGGGAAATGGAAATGGAACATCATGCGGAAATTCTATGAACCTGAGTTGTTAGAAATAACTGAATACAACTCGGCTCATACTCAAGAAAATTCATTTCTTTGCGTGAAAAAGAATAGAGAAAAGAACTCCTCAGGTTTCCTAGACTTCCCTTACCTATTCTGACCTATGCTACCTTTCTGTAACTTTACATAAATGAAAAATTGGGTGATATGTTTTATTGGACTGCTTAAATAATCAAACAAATTGCAAGGCTGAATATGTCACGTGGAATGATGTGATTTCGAGCACCATCTCTTGCAGCATGGCTGGAATAGTACACACCACTCTTCAGACTTCTTAGGTTCTTTAACATTCCAACTAACTTTATTATCTATGGGCGTTTATACACAACCCCTAAACTCCGCGGCAAATGGCTCCCAGCTCCGGAGCTTAAAAATGTTTGCCCACCAGCTCCGGAGTTTACAGGAAATTAGGTGCGACCACGCCCACCTTAGCGCGTCCCAGCGCACCTTTCAAGTACCTGCTCTTCCGTCCTGAAAATTCCTTGATGCGGTGTAAGGATAGTGAGTGCAGGGTTCTCCTCCCTTCTGTTTGTTGTTTTTTTGGCTCCCGCCCCTTTAAGAGCTACTTTTACAGAGACAGGAATCTTGCCGGCAAGAGCGAGAGCCAGAACGAGAGTCAGAACGGAGGTGAGGCACAATATTTTCTTCCTTTTTTTTCTCCCTCCCCTCACGCAGCCAGCAGCCAGGAAGTGCGGAGGGGTGGGGAAGCAGGAAGAGCGACAAGCCCCTAAGATCTCTGGTCCGAATTTAAGTGGCCAGCGGATCTTAGGGGTCGTGTAAAAGCACCCTAAACTTCTCATTTGCTCATTTGAATGGCTGTCACAACCACAGTATTATATTTTTATATCACTGTCTTAACATTTAATCTATTAATTTTTGGTACATTCACATATATGACATCGGTGCCTCTGACTAACAATCCCAGAAACAAATAAAAAGATCACTATCAAATTATTTAAATGCCCTATACACTTACGGTACCTTTGAAACTGCAGTTTTATAGATGTACTGATAAATCCTTGCTGTTTACGTACAGACTTGATCTCTTTCCATATCTTTAGCATACTCTGAACTAAAGAATTATCTCTCTGGCACTCATTGTCATGTAATCTTTTAGTATTCCTTTATACAACGCAAAATGGTAATAAGACAAAAAGTCAGGGTATCAAGAAAAAAAATCACATGTACAACTTCCAGGTTATAAACCTATTTCTTCTAAACTCACAAAGAAAAAGGAACATTCATTTTCTTGGGATTATAGTGAGAGTACAACAAAAAAGCATTTTACTAATATATCTTTGGAAAGTTTACAAAATACAAATAAGCCATTCGTTTTGTTTTAGTTTGGTTTGGTTTGGTTTGGTTTGGAAGATGCAGTGTGAACGGAAAGAGACAGCATTCAAAGCAAGAGAAAGAACGGCATGACGGTGGGGAACCACAGAGGGGGGGAAAACTAGCCACGAAAGTATTGCGAAAGACATTTTATGGGCAAGCCTTTAACAAGGAGGAACAACACATGCCCATCGTGGGGAAAAGATCAGAAAGATCTCTAGGAAGGGTCAGACCTGGGCAGCTTACATAAAAAATTTCCATGAATTAACTTCTTTGGCCAGTGCTGAAATGGAAAATGATCCACACTGCTGGATCACACCTTTGCACATACTGAACATGAAAATTCAGTTCCTTCTTTATTCCCCTGCAAACTATACTCAAAAAGTAAAGGGCAAATGCAAATGATAATCCTATGATTATTAAGTGGCTTACTGACTCAAATCCAAAGCACATGCCGAATGTAGCAATCTTCCTAACCAAGCAATAAACAAAGGCAATTCATCAAGTTCTGAAAGTTGAATTAACCTGTAGCCAGGATTCCACCTTGGTCATCTAGTCTCCACATTTACACATTTTCTAACAGTCAGGGGCAAATGCCAAATGTTTTATGTAAACAAAATGCACATGAGTAAGATCTCACATGGTCAGGGCAATATGAACCCAAAACAGAAAGCAGAAACTTAGTTTTTATGTTGAAAAGGAAGAAAAGAACAAGGACTAAAAGGGGAAGGGATTAAATTATTCTGCAAAGTTCTCAGTTTTGTTCCTCAATGAATATTACGGTATTAGCGCTAAATAGCTCTTAAAACCACATTCAGCCTGCATATTTCTTGAAATAACCTAGTTGTGTAATATTTAAAAATAAATATTTTTATTTGCCCAGGTAACTTAGAAAATTGTGAATCCCCAGGGTGTGCGTTGGGATTAAAGAAATCATTACTAATGCAAGTGCGATATATTCAAAGTGGTCTATTTTAGTTGGACTAGCAATCTAATGTACAGTACTTGGATTTAGCCTCATTGTACCTAAAGCATGTTCAATCTTCACCTTTAAAAAAATACCTTATTTGTGACCTGTAATCCTTTAAAGTGTTTGCGCTCGGCTGACTTGCTGTGGAATTCCTTTCTGCTAGTTTTGTGGCACTTATTAATGCTTTGAGCTGCAATTATAATAACAAATGTTATTAGCAAATTATCATTAATTATGTCAGGTAGCCATTTGTTCAAAATAATATTTTAGACTGAAAATTGATCATATTGAGCAGCCACCATGTAAAAATCACTATGAATGGAAATCACATTTTCTAACACAACCCAGATGCTTCCAGCACACATTTCATTCAGATTTTTTTTCATGCATTATGCATTTCAATGGCACAAAATATGGCAACTAGCATAAAGCAAAAGCTAAAAGCTAAAAAGTAAAGTGTTCTGCTTATATATCACCTCATAGCGCTTCAAGCACTCTCTGGGCAGTTTACAATTTAAATATGTAGGCTACACATTGCCCCCCCCCCAGCAAGCTGGGTACTCATTTTACCAACTTTGGAAGGAGGGAAGACTGAATCAACCATGAGCCGGCTACCTGGGACTGAACCCCAGGTCGTGAGCAGAGTTTTAGCTACAGTACAGGCATTTAATACTGCACCGTGAGGCTCCATGACAACACCTACTAACTATTTTGGTTTCAGAAAACGTGGCTAGTAGCAATCAAAAGGAGTAGATAGAACTCTGGTCTGATCTATCAAGGTTATTTTTCAGTCCTGTGCTGGAAGTCCCATATTAGTTGACAAAAACCTGAGAATCAACTGAATTGTTTGTCAACAGGCTCACATACTGTATATTAAAAGAGATTACAGCAATTTGTAAGTGATTGATTTCCTCATAACTTCCTCACTTTTTCTGCAGCTTGTATGAAAAGTATTTGTACCATAGAAACGTTCCTAGGGAATAAGGTTTAAAATTTCAGAGGTTTAGATGCAAATGTTAGGGGACTAGGGAAAGGGTTTAAAATGTTTTTGTTTGCTGCATAGTTCTCTTCAGTTGTTAAAAGTACAGTACAGAGTAGATGGTGAGTATATATAAGAGTGGAGATGGATGCTCATGAAATAAAGAATTAGCAAACAACTTCATTGGTTTTGAAATATATGACTTCAGTATCTTTCCCTAAAGCAATGGGATTGTAGATTGGGAAAACCACTCATTTTATTTGAAACTAGGGGCTCTTTTGAAATGAGCTGTTGCAGTTTAGATAGGATTGGGTGGAGGTGTGATATGCCGTTTGGTACATTCTTCACATCCCGGTGGCACACAGGAACTCCAGTGACTCAATTTGGTCCCTCTCCTTCCAATATCAAGAAGTGAGCCATTTCAGGATATCTGCAAATTGAACACTTCCTCTTCCACTAGGAAATGATTTTTTTAAAAGACAGCAGCAGACTACCACTGAAGTGCTGCATCACTTTAAAAAACAGGGGGGGGGAACAATATTTAATTTGGTTTGTCTAAAAGACCAGTTGAGACCGAATATTTTTTTCTCTTTTTCAAACTGATGCAGCGCCTCAGCTATCCAGCAGACTCTTACCACCTTTTTCCTTCCCCTATTCTTCAGTAGAAAAGTAGAAGTGTTCAATTTGCAGATATTCTGAAGTGGCTGGCTTATTAATGCTAGAAAGGCTCACTTTTGGTCCATTCCCTGTAATCACGTACACTGGAACTGGACTGAAACAGAGTGATACCTACCCACACCAAAAGACTCTGACAGGGGCTCAAAAAGGTGCAGTAAGACAACTCTGGGCACAGATTGGTTTGCTCCATGTAATTGCCACAGAAAAGAACAAATTAAAGAGCCTCCAAAGTGGACCAAAGAACATGACAAATGCCCATATGATTAAGCCTTAAGTCTGTTTGTTGCAGAACAGCATCACTCCTCTTCTTCCCCTTCTCCTTCCACTATGGCATGCTTGAGAGGACATATATTCAATTTCACTGTGTGTATCTTTGTGTTTCTCCTTTTCAAAATTGCTAAAGAATATTCAGGAGCATTCCGGTTAAGATTCAGCAGAGAAATGCTCCCTTGATTTTGGAGCATAAAAAGGTACTCCAGATGCGTCTACCTGTCCAATCTGGTTCTGAATCTGGGATCTTCTTGAAGCCAAATCACACACATGACCATTATAAAGTAATATTACTCTCTTTTTTTCCACTAAAAATGCAGCAGTGAGGCAATAAACAAGCTAGGACATGAGATGACATATGAAATTACAAGGCTTACTACTGGATAAACACCAGCAATTTAGATTCAGTATATCCCAAATGGCATTCCGAGGCCTCACCGTGTTGCTTTCAAACTTTCAAAATTTTGACTCGAAGCATTACATACCATTTTCTTACCTTTTCAGAGAGCAAGCGAGTAACATTTTGCTGTTGTCTTTTCTGGAAGCCCTCATAAACTTCAAACAATCTGGAGGCCAAAACTTGTTCCATATTGAAAAGAGAATGGTGACTAAAGACAATACTTGATATGTTAAGATCGAGTTGATAAATTTGATTTTGGTCTCCAGACTCAGTTATAATACAATTTTCTAGTTCGGGATGCATTGCCTGCATTATAAGAACAGAAAACAACACTTTTGTTTACATTAATTAATTTTAATCCAGAACAGCAGTCTATTCAAGCAAATATGGTCTGAATGTTTTTGGAACATATATTTTAGCAATACTGTAATACCTAAGTTCAAAATGATACCAAAACTCTGTAAATCATTTTGAACAGCTAATCAGGCAAGCATAGTATGTGTGCAGTTGTATACACACATATAAATAAAATGACTCAAATACTCTTTACAATTATTTCTACTGTTTAGCATTTACTTCTAAACATACAGTAGCTCTTCAAGTAATATGACTGTAACAGCTCTAACTGTAGGTATGTGGGTGGGGGGTGTTATACGCACATGTACACACAAACATACATTTACATGGCTGCATAGTATTATCACACTGTGGGGGTTCTTTAGCGTTGTGAGGCAAATGCTTATTCCCATATGGTTGAGACATCAATAACAATAAAGGTTCAATAGTATTCAAACCAACATTTATTTCTGAAGAATCTAAAATACTTTTAACAGCCACAAAAACATTTAACTTCTTTCCTTGTGCAACGGCATTAAAAAGGTTTCTGTTCTTTCTAAATAAAGATATTAACATAGTCTCATGTCCACTAATAGCCCATCTCTCTCTGATCCTGAAAATACTGGCAACAAGGGCAACACCTCCCAGAGGGGTGTTGTTAATTGTGGGTCAGAGTCTCTGATTTCCTGTACTCTCCCATCCCTCTGGGTCTGGTCCATCCCTTCCTCTCATGCACCTAAACAATAAGTTATACACAGAACAAAGTGGGGGGAGGAAACTATGAACCAAAGCCAGTTAGATGGCTACTGAATTCCTTCATTAAACTTGTAAATAACACTCACATATTTGAGCTGAAACTTGAGGACATTTTATAAAATCTATTCTAATATATTAATTCCATTTCTTTAGTATACTGCATAACTCATAGCACAAGAGTATTATCCTGTATACTCATACGAAACTGTACAAAAGAAAAACAATAGCTTCATTTCAAATGCATGATCAACCTTCGTGTATCTGCAAGGCATTTCTGGGCAAAGCATATTAAGAATTTTCTAATGAAAACAATCGTCTTGTGATTTAAAAAATTTAAAAATGGAAGCAAACAAACCTTCTTGTATATTGTCTTTAACTGGGTGATGTTCTTGACAGGAAAAGACACTCTGCAGTTATTTGATTGTTTGATTGGAGAAGGTAACGACATAATTTCCCCACTTTCTTCAAACCAAACTCTTCCCTTGATAAAAATTATTCAAAAGCACAAAGGACATTAGAAAAAAAGCTGTGTGTTGTGATGAAGACATAACATTTAGGAAGGAAGCGGTGGACTGAAATAACTAAACCATCCCCAAAGGGGGATGACATCAAAGGGAAGTCATCCCTTTGTGGGGAACCACTCCAGGCAGGAGCTGAGAGTGAGGGGACAACCCCCGTTTGAAGAAAAAAAAAACGTGGAGAAACAAGAGAGACTATCACTTGTTGTGCATTTGCCTCAGTCTGGTCTGTTTTAACTATTACTAGAGCTGCAGCTCATTTTCTGGCTGGGAAGAGGTACATTACCAGAAGAGGGAGTGATGAAGTAACACATGAGGTTGCCCTTAAAACCATTCTGGGCAGGAGGAATTAAGGAGGAGGGCAGTAGTGTCAGTACTATGCGAAAGGATGCTGGCCTGATGCTTACTGGCAACTCCTTATCAGAACAGTCCAGGGTTCCCCCTTCTCTGCTATCTATTCAGGTCATTCTTTAGAAATTAAGTGCCTCCAACAATAAGATTTTACCAGTGTGCCGTCATCTTTTTGAAAAGTTGAATTATTAGTAATACTGTTAATCAAATAAAGTATTTTAATTTTAGCATTACAATAATCACTTTAATATTTTTAATTCTACTGTATTATAATGTTCTGCCTTCAAAAATAATTTAGTAAGCCACCATGAATCTCAGTTCTGGGGTAAAAATTCAATAAGGAAACAAAACAAACAAACTTCTACCCCCTTTTCCCGAAGAAGACGATTTTCCATTTTTTGGCTTGTATTCCTCGAAATGTAAGGCTTTTTAGGAATATAAAATCCTTCATCTTCTAGGAGTCGTGGCAATATATTTTTCGGCAATTTTGAGCTATGAATAACTGAAAATGAGTAGTATGAGTTTCAAACGACATATATACAAATTGTAAAATCTAAATTATGCATTTATGGTATTACAGTAAGATCAAATACAGAAGAGTACCAGAAATTCCAATGCAGAGTGAGGCATTTCTAACAGCAGCTCCTGGGACACCTGCTGACTTTTATAATCTCAAATGCAGTGAATTTTTCAATAAGCATTTTCTATCTTTCTCTTGCTCTTTCCTTCTGAACTGCTCTTACTGAAGTGACATCTCACAAAAGTGTGATGCTTCTGCAACTGTTGCAACATTAAGCTTGCTCATCTTAAGATAGAACTATCCCATATAAAATGTGAATATAATGTAAGTAATGGCCTTGAGACCTTTCTTCTAAAATATGTATTTCGAGAACTGCACTTAACTGAATTGTACCCCCAAGAATGATCAGGAACACCATAACCATCTTTCAGGTGTCATTAGCATAATTTATGCACCAGTAGCAAACCTCAAAATGACCTGACACTTCTTCTGATGCAATTTCTAGCACCTGTTAGGCAGTGCATAGGAGACACAGATCCTCACCAAAATCCCCTAGCAAATAGTTGTAGAAGAATTCCATGGTGTAAATAGGACCATGTGAAGGGTGACAGGGAGACCTGCCTGTTAAATGTAAGAGCTTGTCCACATGGGGACAAAAGTGTCTGGTTCAGTACTATGGTATTAACTTTCATTATTTTTCTCTCTAAACAGATGATGTGAGGCTTACCACTATTAATGACATTCCTTTTCTCATTTTCCATGTATTTTCCATGGAAATTAAAAAAATGGCAGGCCTATGTCATTCTGAAATGGGCTTTGTAGTGGGAAGCAAATCCCAGCATGTCTGTATTTTCTATTCAGTTTGTTGTGTCACAGGATACTACTGATAAGCTTTTAATTTTTTTTCATGGTTTTTTAAAATGGAAAAGGGGAGACTTCAGAGACAAAAGTTTTCAGGGTTTATTTCCTGGGGAGGTTAAAGAAGCAGCTTTTGAGGATTTTCAGGGATCTATCTGACTTTTACAGGGCTGTGTAAAGGGCAACCCTGGTAAGCCAGAGTTCTCTTTGGAACAAACAAGCTTACCTGTGCTCATTTCCTGAAGTACTTTTGCCCATCTTGATAGGCTCTGGAAATTGCTTAATTCCCTTCTTTACTCTTACATATATACTGACAAATGAAAAGATAAGACTATCCAGTTTCTACAGCATTACTATTTATATACACATTGGTATGGTCAGTGTCAAAATCTTGTTTTGATACATAGAATTACCTGGGGAAGTACTTGGTACAAACAGTTGATTGCAATGTTTTCCCTTGTCCAAATCATTGCATTCATACTCAGGAGGCTTTACTTCAAGCAATTCCGGCAATAATATGTCTTGGATATGGCAGAGTAGTGGAGTTTGTTCATTTGAATCACAGTTGTTCTGAACAGTATCAGTCACTGGTTTCTATTATTCACATGAAGAAAATCATTGTGAAACATTGGATTTAAAGACTAATTGACAAATAATGGGGAAAATCATTACAGTCTACATAAGCATGCAAGACTAATAGTAACAGTATGGTAACATTTTTATAAGAACCAAGGATAGAGATACAAAAAGTAGTATGCTTAATTGTCTTTTAACATTCAGCGATGTGTTAATAATGGTGCTACCCAACTCACTACTTTTAGATTGTTCCTAGTGGATTAGCATGGATGTTTATGATTCTAGGGATTGTACAGACCACATATCCATTTAGTGATTCTCCAGGCATAAAATACACAAGCACACATCTGTCAATTCACAAAATTATGCTAGCACTCATATGGAATAAACAGCACCCAATCTGTTATGTTTAGTGCATGTAAGACTTGTGAAAGGAACTATAAGATTACTACAGATAATTGTCATATACTGTAGTTTTCCTTCCTTTCTGAAATGCATGATAATAGTGCTGGAAGAATGTACAGAATATATTATTCTACAGAAAACGCCACCTAAATATGTATTGTTTGCCAATATAAAAAATATTTCTGGATTCTAACCCAGAACATCCAGGAAATATGAATGATGCAAAGTATTTTGACAATGCTAATTGAAGAACTTCCACTATATCAGGGGTGTCCAAAATTCGGCCCTCCAGATGTTTTGGGCCACAACTCCCAGAACTCCAAGCTTGTATTGTCAATGATAAAGGGTTGTGGGAGTTGTGATCCAAAACATCTGGAGGGCCGAAGTTTGGACACCACTGCACTATATACTGTAGAATGTCTGTATCTACAGAGGATTGATTCTAAGCATCCATGCAAATGCTGAAAAAAGTGGATTATGGAGAATGCTATATACCAGTGGTGGCAAACCTTCAACATTCCAGATGTTCTGGACCACAACTCTCACAGTCCTTTGTCATTGGCAATCTAGGCTCGGAATTCTGGGAGTTGTGGTCCAAAACATCTGGAGTGCCAAAGGTTCGCCACCAGTGCTATATACAGTATATAGCATGGTCCCTGCCTCCCTCTAGTAGCCTGGTCTGGTAACTATCTTTAGAAATAAATATTTCTAAGAGTTTTCTTTTAATGCTTTTAATATTTTCAGGCTGTGGATAACCACCCAGAGTTCCCACCTGGGAAGATCGGTAGCGGTATAGAAATATAAAAATAAATATATAATAAATAAGTGAATCAGCTGATAATGATCCCTTGGCTATGGGGGTCCTATTGTATTGCATAAACAAACAAGAAAAAACTCATTAAATATTTTGTTGTTTTAACTACATATTCTGGATCACTACAGAAAAACAATACTGAAACAGTACGTTATTAATTATGGAGAAAGTGAAGGAAATGATTTATTGATGGTAAAATTAATTTCAAAGACTGGGACATCCCTTTGAAGGAAGCAATCCTAGCCCCTCCAGCAACTAAATGCACCATAAATGAAAACAATTTGTATAAAGAAGAAAAACAGAAACTGTACCATGTCATCAGCTTGATCAGTTTCTTTCAGTTCTGAATGGTCTTCAAAACTGGCAGCAAAAAATTCAAAACTCTCATCTAAGGCGACTTCATTCTAAGATTGGAAAAGCAGCTGAGTAATTATCCATCAATAATACTAATCACCACACTGTTTTCCCTTGATTTTTCTTCACTAGCTCTCATATCTATTTACAAGAGAAAGGAGCAACATTTTGCCCAAAACTAAAAGTTGCAGTGGGCACAGAAATGTCTATTTCAGCCATTAAAAGTGTAAATAATTTTTGTACTTTGGTTTGATTTTGGGGAAGTGGGGGAGGGCTCTTAGGCAATCCCTCCATGGATCCTGATGCAAAAAACTCAGGTCTCAGCGGCCTTCGACCAAAAAACAACAACCCAGAGGCTTTTGTTGCTGTTGTTGCTATTGCTGTTGTTGTTGTTGTTGTTCAGTCGTGTCCGACTCTTCGTGACCCCATGGACCAGAGCTCACCAGGACTTCCTATCTTCCACTGCCTCCCGGAGTTTGGTCAAATCCATATTGGTTGCATCAATGACACCATCGGTGGTCAGGCACTCCCATTCCTTTAAGGACTTGCCATAGTTTGTTCTGGTCCACACAGTCAAAGGCTTTGGCATAGTCAATGAAGCAGAAGTAGATGTTTTTCTGGAACTCTCTGGCTTTCTCCATAATCCAGCGCATGTTGGCAATTTGATCTCTAGTTCTTCTGCCCCTTCGAAATCCCACTTGCACTTCTGGAAGTTTTCTGCCCACATACTGCTGAAGCCTCCCTTATAGAATGTGAAATATGTGCAATTGTGCGATAGTTGGAGCATTCTTTGGCGTTGCTTTTCTTTGGGATTGGGATGTAGACCAGTCTTTTGCAGTCCTCTGGTCACTGCTGCGTTTTCCAAATTTGCAGGCATATCGCGTGCATTACTTTTACAGCATCCTCTTTTAATATTTTAAAGAGTTCAATTGGAATGCCGTCACCTCCACTGGTGCCAGGACCCTGCCTGTCACAGTACCTAACTCTGAGGGGTTAAATGGTGAAGAACTGCTGGAGGAGCCTTGCAGCTCAAGTCAGCAGGCAGCTGGGTCTGATGACTCAGCTGAAAACATATCTTCTCCCCCTAGAAGGGCTATGAGCAGGATTCTGCAAAGACGTGCTACCAGGAGAGCTAGGGAAAGGGTCTTTGATGCTAGACAGGGAATCAGGTCGGGAAGCCCTGAGTACTAGCAGGAGCCTTTCCAAAAGTAAGGGTGTGTTCCCTGTTTTGAGATAAAGCTGGTAAGCTCACCTTGAGCTCTCTGTGGGAGCAACCAGTCATTTGAACTTGTAACCATGTTCCTGTCTGTGACCTTGGCTCTGTTTCCTGATTTCGGACTGGCTTCCTGGACAACAGCTTAATCTGTTCCCTTGGGTTTGGCGTCTGGTTTCCGTGAGATATTATGGTTTTGACTTGGACTGTTAATTGCTGGGAGTTGGATTCTGTTATTTATCTGGCACAATTGTTAGCAACGGACTTGAACTTGCCTGGCTTTCCACTAAAGATCTTGGCAAAGAACTGAACCCTGTTTGTGTGTGTGCTCTGTGTGCAGGGCTTGACAGTTTGCTCCCACCCAAACTTCTTCAAGCAGAATGGAAGAGGAGGGGGCTGTTGGGATGACACCGCTGGCAGCTTTGCAAAACCAAGTGTTGCTTTTATCTCAGGCAATTACTCAATTGCAGCACGCTCCAGCACCGGCTGGATTGCAGCCCCGTTGCCCTTTGTTGCCTCCTGACCGGTTTGAAGGCAAGTTAGAGGAATTCCCTGCATTCTTGGCTCAATGCAAGCTTTTTATTGAGGTGTCTGCTCAAGAATTTCCTACTGAGAGGTCTAAGGTCTGCTTTATCATCAGTTTGTTGAAAGGACAGGCGGCTAAATGGGCTACTCCTTTACTCCTCAGTGCCTCACCTCTACTGCATAATTATCAGGCTTTCCTGAATCACATTTCTTCAGCTTTCAGAACCCCGTACAGGCTGCTACTGCCAACAGGAGACTCAGAACTCTGAAACAGGGCAAAGATTCAGTGTTTGACTACACCACTGCGTTCCGTTTGATAGCACAGGATCTGAATTGGAATGAACCGGCACTGATTTCTCAGTATATGTGTAGCCTGCACTCTGTAATTAAAATTGTAAACCGCCCAGAGACTACTTGTAGTAGTATGGGGCGGTATATAAGCAGAACACTTTGCTATATGGAAGGATTGGCAGATAAAGTGCTTGCTGAACTCTCTAGGGTGGAACAACCAAAGCACGTTACAGGAACTCATTACCCTGTGTCTCAGGATAGATGGACGCATGGAAAGCTGTCGTCTCTCCCGAGGCAAGAACTACAACCAGCAACCTCTGCCATCTGTGGCTAATCTGCAATCCGGTGAAGCCCGCAGAATGGATCCAGAACCTATGCAACTGGGAGCTGCTCGACCACGCCTCACCCCAGAGGAAAAGGCAAGACAACGCTCTAATAATCTCTGCCTGTACTGTGGAGGAGGAGGACATTTCGCTTCCAGTTGCCCTTTGAAGCGCTCCTCAGTAAGTGCTGCTACTTCTTCAGCAGTAAAAGGGCAGCTCCATCCTTGAAGGAACCCACAGGAATGGAGCATACCGAAGGGTTCCCAGACAATACCATCACACCCAAGGACCTTTCCTGGTACCTGTAACTCTAGGGCTTCCTGATGGCTGGAAAGTACCTGTGTATGCTATGGTAGACTCTGGGGCAGCTCACTGCTTTGTGGATGCTGGGTTTGTGCGGTGCCATCAGATTCCAGTACAGAACAAGGAAACTCCTTTGCTGGTAGAATCCATTGAGGGTCGGTTACTTCGTTCTGGGCCGATAGCTCAGGAAACCTGTCCACTTACTCTTCAGGTAATGGACCACAATGAGCAGATTTGCTTTAATGTAACTCGGATGCCCCGATTTCCTATTGTCTTGGAACTTTCCTGGTTGCGAGCTCATAACCCATTGGTGGATTGGGTGCAAGGGGAATTGTACTTCAAGGTTCCTTGCTCAAAGAAAAATTATTCTACCATCCTGGCAGCTGCCCATGCTACATCTGACCCTGTCTTGCGCCCCAGGTATACCAAGACTTTGCGGATGTATTTGAGGAAAAGGGGGCTGACAAGTCACCTCCGCATCGGCCCTATGACTGTGCCATTGATCTGATACCTGGGGCACCCCTCCCTGTGGGACGAGTCTATCCTATGACCGAACCTGAGTTAGAAGCTTTGAGGGCTTTCCTAGAAAAGAACCTTCGACGTGGGTTTATACGCCCTTCCAAATCACCATTGTCTGCACCGGTGATCTTTGTAAAGAAGAAAGGAGGGGAGCTTCGTCCTTGTAATGATTACCGGGCATTAAACAAGATCACTATTCAGGAACGGTACCCTTTACCCCTAATCTCTGAACTTTTGGACCAGTTAAGAGGGGCAAAGTGTTATACCAAGCTGGACCTTCGTGGGGCGTATAATTTGGTGCATATCCGTAAAGGAGAAGAGTGGAAAACCGTGTTTCGAACCCGTTACGGCCAATATGAACATTTAGTAATGCCTTTTGGACTGACAAACGCACCCAGTGTCTTCCAGCAGATGATGAATGACATTTTCCATGATCTACTAGATCGTTATGTGGTCATTTATTTAGATGATATCCTGATTTATTCCGCTGATCCAGCTCAGCATGTTCAAGATGTTCGTCAGGTCTTGCAGCGTCTCCGGGAAAACGGACTATATGCTAAGCTGGAAAAATGTGAGTTCGACATTAAGGAAGGTGAATTCCTGGGGCATATTATTTCTCCCCAAGGAATCCGCATGGACCCTAGGAAAGTAGAACCTGTGTTGTCCTGGTGGCGACCACAAAACCGTAAGGATTTGCAATGGTTCCTTGGTTTCGCCAACTACTATCACCAGTTTATTCCTGCCTATGCTGACACTGTTGCACCTTTAAACCATCTCCTTCGGCCCAAAGAGCTTTTCCGGTGGACTCCAGAAGCCGAAGAGGCTTTCTCTACTTTGAAAACCCGCTTCACCTCAGAAACCTTGCTCCGTTATCCTCATCCACAATTACCCTTTATAGTGGAGGCTGACACATCTAGCATTGCTCTGGGAGCAGTGCTATCTCAAGAGGATGATCCCTCCCAACCCCCGCGTCCCTGTGCTTATTACTCTCGGCAGTTAAAACCTGCAGAGAAGAATTATACTATCTGGGAGTGTGAACTGCTGGCCATCAAGACGGCGTTTGATGTATGGAGGCATTACCTTGAGGGAGCTCGACACCCTGTTCAAGTATTGACTGATCATCAAAACCTTGAACATCTACAAACAGCCCGGCAATTGACTCAGCAACAAATCCGGTGGTCATTATTCTTTTCCCGGTTCGATTTCCGGATCAAGAACATTCCTGAGGCTCAGAATAAAAAAGCTGATGTGTTATCCAGAAAACCTGAGTATGCAGCGCCTGTGAAAGAGACATTAGTGGCGCCCATCTTGCCTCCCTCTGTGTTCGTGGCCACGAATCCATGTCTCAGCTTGGCAGAAGAAATCCGTAAATCTCAAGCTCGCGATTCATGGACTCAGCAACGTCTTCAGGAACTCCAGAATGGGAATCATGGAGAGTTTTCTGCACAACAAGGGTTATTATTACATCGAGGGCGGTAATATGTTCCTGTTGGTCCTCTTCGTAACCAGGTGTTGCATCTCTCACATGACTCTTTACCTGCTGGACACTTTGGACTTTACAAAACCCTGCATCTTCTCACAAGGGAGTTCTGGTGGCCACATGTCCGTGCTGATGTTGCCCGATACGTGGGTTCCTGTGAAGTTTGTCGGCGGGCAAAGGATGTTGTGACCAAACCCTCAGGTCTGTTGCATCCTTTGCCAATACACTCTGGTCCCTGGAGTGCCGTCTCCTTAGATTTCATCACAGATCTTCCTCCCTCAAAAGGGTTTACCTGTATCCTGGTCTTCGTGGATTTGTTCACCAAAATGGCCCACTTTGTTCCTTGTCCTAAATCCCCTACCACATCAGAAACAGCTCATCACTACTTGCAACACCTCTTCAGACTTCATGGTTTACCTGCACACCTCATTTCGGATCGTGGGTCACAATTCACCTCCCGCTTCTGGCAAGCAATGCATAAGGCACTAGGAACACAAGTTCACCTGTCATCATCTTACCACCCCCAGTCAGATGGTCAGACTGAGCGCACTAATGCCACCTTAGAACAATATTTACGCTGCTATACATGCTACCAACAAGATAACTGGGCGGATTTGTTACCTTTAGCTGAATTTGCATATAACAATGCTGTACATTCTTCCACTCGCCAGACCCCATTCATGGCTAATTATGGTTATAATCCTCGGTATTTTCCAACTACCCTTCCTTCCACCTCTGTGCCAGCTGCGGATACATACATTCAAGAACTCCATGGCATTCAGGAATTATTGTGAGAGCAACTTGACCATGCTAAGGAAATACATAAGAAAGCAGCGGACAAGAAAAGACAGGAAGGGCCACAGCTAAATCCAGGCATGAAAGTTTGGCTATCTACTCGATACCTGAGACATCCTGGGCAATCCCGAAAACTAGATCCTCGGTTCATCGGTCCTTATCCCATCTTAGAACAAATCAATCCAGTTGCTTTTCGTCTGCAACTACCTGATTCCGTTCATATTCATCCAGTATTCCACCGATCCCTCTTGGTTCCAGCTGCAGACCCTGACCCCAACCGACCACAGACTCCTGAACCTCCTCCACTGATTTTAGTAGAAGGAGAAGAAGAATATGAAGTCCGTCAAATTTTGGATTCTCGAATACACCATGGAGGATTGCAGTATTTGGTAGACAGGGAAGGTTATGGACCTGAAGATCGGTCATGGGAACCTGCGTCCAACTTGCATGCTCCTGAGTTGGTTCAACAATTCCATGACAGTTACCCTGATAGGCCTGGCCCATCGGAAGGGGATAGTGCCAGGACCCTGCCTGTCACAGAACCTGACTCTGAGGGGTTAAATGGCGAAGAGCTGCTGGAGGAGCCTTGCAGCTCAAGTCAGCAGGCAGCTGGGTCTGATGACTCAGCTGAAAACATATCTTCTCCCCCTAGAAGGGCTATGAGCAGGATTCTGCAAAGACGTGCTACCAGGAGAGCTAGGGAAAGGTTCTTTGATGCTAGAGGGGGAATCAGGTTGGGAAGCCCTGAGTACTAGCAGGAGCCTTTCCAAAAGTAAGGGTGTGTTCCCTGTTTTGAGATAAAGCTGGTAAGCTCACCTTGAGCTCTCTGTGGGAGCAACGCATCATTCGAACTTGTAACCACGTTCCTGTCTGTGACCTTGGCTCTGTTTCCTGATTTTGGACTGGCTTCCTGGACAACGGCTTAATCTGTTCCCTTGGGTTTGGTGTCTGGTTTCCGTGAGATATTCTGGTTTTGACTTGGACTGTTAATTGCTGGGAGTTGGATTCTGTTATTTATCTGGCACTTGATTGTTAGCAACGGACTTGAACTTGCCTGGCTTTCCACTAAAGATCTTGGCAAAGAACTGAACCCTGTATGTGTGTGTGCTCTGTGTGCGGGGCTTGACAACTGGCCTTGTTGTTTGCAATGCTTTCTAAGGCCCACTTGACTTCATTTTCCAGGATGTCTGGCTCCAGTCTGGCTACACTATCTTGGTTATCAGGGACATCCAGATCTTTCTGATATAATTCCTCTGTATATTCTTGCCATCTCTTCTTGATCTCTTCTGCTTCAGTTAGGTCCCTACCATTTTTGTCCTTTATCATATCCATCTTTGCACAAAATGCCCCTTTAATATCTCCAATTTTCTTGAATAGAGCTCTGGTTTTTCCTTTTCTGTTATTTTCCTCTATTTCTTTGCACTGTTCGTTCAAGAAGGCCGCCCTGTCTCTCCTTGCTATTCTTTGAAAGTCTGCATTCAATTTTCTGTATCTTTCCCTTTTTCCCTTGCATTTTGCATCCCTTCTCTCCTCCGCTATTTGTAGGGTCTTGTTGGACAACCACTTTGCTTTCTTGCATTTTCTTTTCTTTGGAATAGTTTTCATTGCAGCCTCCTGTACAATGTTACAAGCCTCCATCCATAGTTCTTCAGGTGTTCTGTCCATCACATCTAGTTCCTTAAATCTATTCACTTCCACTGTGTATTCATAAGGGATTTGACTTAGACTGTACCTGACTGTTTGCTCTACTTGTATTACCTGACTGGCCCAGTGGTCTTCCCTACTTTCTTCAGTTTAAGTTTGAATTTTGAAATAAGAAGCTGATGATCTGAGCCCAGTCAGCATCAGGTCTCGTTTTTGCTGACTGTATAGAGCTCCTCCATCTTTGGCTGCAGAGAACATAATCAATCTGATTCCGGTATTGTCCATCTGGTGATGTCCATGTGTAGAGTCGCCTTTTGTGTTGGAAAAGAGTGTTTGCAATGACCAGCTTGTTCTCTTGACAAAACTCAATTAGCCTTTGCCCTGCTTCATTTGGAACTCCAAGGCCAAACTTGCCAGTTATTCCTTTTATCACTTGACTCCCTACTTTAGCATTCCAATCCCCTATGATGAGAAGAACATCTTTCTTTGGTGTCAGTTCTAGAAGAAGTTGAAAGTCTTCATAAAATTGGTCAATCTAAGATTCTTCAGCATTTTTTGAGCAACATTTTAAAAAGCTTTTGTTGGCTGGGAAGTTCCGGGAAGTGCTTGGAGGTTACAAAAACGACCTTAGGAAAATGCCCATGATTTTTTACATCACAATATACTGAAGTGCCCTTGATTATAGCTTGATTCCTCCCTTTCTTTGCTTTTCAGGGCCCATTAAGGCATTAAAACTGAAAGTAAGGAGACAGAGGGAAAAACTGTAGGGATTTGGAGTCACATGACTACCACCTCCATGTCTTCCTCAAGTTCAGAACTTAGCCAGACCTTTGCACACTCTGCAGAAAGGCCTGCATGCAACTGCTAATGTAAGTAATTTCAGTTGAACTGAGATTAGGAATCTGCCATGTCATACTAGTTATGGTAATTATGCATCACTTTCAGTTTCAGAGGCAGCGCTATGCTGAGGAAGATGAGCAAAATAATTTTATTGCACTGATGTCCCCTTTGTGCTTCTCCCCAGGCATCTGGTTAGCCACCATAGAAACAGAATGTTGGACTTCATATCCTTTCCATGTTGGAAATGCAGAAATAGTGAATGTGCTTGTAGAAGCTACTATGGGGCTACCAGGAGTAGCAGAGATAGAGAGAGACAGGATTGCCTAGTATATTCTCTATGGCAGTGGTGGCAAACCTTCGGCACTCCAGATGTTTTGGACCACAACTCCCACAACCCTTTGTCATGGGCAATACAGGCTTGGAATTCTGGGAGTTGTGGTCCAAAACATCTGGGGTGCCAAAGGTTTGCCACCACTGCCCTATGGTTTTGTCTGCCCTAGTGCTTCCTTGTCTAATGACCTGGGCTAAAGACATTCAACACTGCCTAGATGCCCTGAGCACATCCGATGTCGCCGGATCTTGGAAGCTAAGCAAGGTCGAGCCTGGCTAGTACTTGGATGGGCAACCACCAGGAAATACCAGGTGCTGTGGGCGCCTGGAGTAGAAACTGGCAAGTCACTCCAGTATTCCTGCCAAGAAAACTCCATGGACATGGCATCACAAAGACATTCAAGGGCTCCCACTAGCAAACTGAGACCACTCAGACAATTCATCTCTCTGCAAAAATCATACAGTGGTACCTCGATTTATTAAATTAATCTGTTCTGAATACATTTTTGGAATTTGATTTTTTTTCTTAAGTCAACCAGCCGTTTCCCGTAGGAATGCACTGAAAATCCATTAATCCGTTCCAAAGGTTGTAAAAAAGGTTTTAAAAGGAAACAAATTAATTGGGTTTCAGTGTATTCCCATGGGAAGACTGTCCCAACCCCCCTTAATCCGACCTGTCAAAATCAGCCTTCTGGTATGGCTGCGGACAGCAGCTTTCGGCTGCCCTTGATAGAGTGAGATCACCCATTGATTTCACCCAGCCTAGGCGGCTTGCAAGGAAAGTGCAGATTGCTGGTTCCCTTGCAAGCTGCCCAGGCTGGGCAAAGATCAATGGGTCACTGATCTGCCCACCATCTCTTTTTGCAGAGATTGAAGCACCCAAGAGAAGAAGGAGGTGGTGATCTCCCACAATCAAAGGCAGCCACGCCAGACAGCTGACTTTGACAGGTCCGACCTGTCAAAATCAGCTGTTTGGTGTGGATGCAGAGAGCCTTGTAAGTCAAATTTTTTGGTTGTTGAAGCATTCATAAGTCAAGGTACTACTGTATGTGGCGACAATATGTCTGGATTCATTTTTTAAAAAGAGACATAAATGCAAAACAGGGAAGATTCTTCTTGTTTTAAAGGAGAATTTCCACTTTTGGAGATTTCCAAAGGCTGCCTAGTTCTACTACAAATTCATATTTTTAGGTCTCTCTTCACTTCTGATCACATGCTAACTCAAATATTTCCATAAGGAAAGAGTCCACGAAAAATGACACTGCAATAAATCTGTTAGTCTTTAAAATTCTATACTTCTTTTTTTGTTTCCATTCTCTTTGAATTAGACATGCTGAACTAGAGTAATACAGGTACCTCTGAAAAATAAAGAAAAATCACTTTGAACGTAAGGAAGTGTCTAAACACTCACCTCAAAGTTGGTTTCATATCCTTCAGTTAGAGAATCCTGTTTGTCAGGAAAAGAATCTCCTTGGGCAGCCTTTAAAGAAAGGATATCTGGCTGTAATCATTTTAATACACAAGACCAGGGTCTGGGCAAAAGGTAGGTCTTTGAAATCAAGAATGGATCCTTGTGAATTCATATGATTTTTCATTGAGTTTGACATCTATCTCCACAAATTTAACCACAATAACCATGCATCCTTCAGCACATGGCTGTGCAGTGACACAAAAACATGGATCCATGGCATGGATCCAAATGATTTCATATGATTTTTAAATTGAATCCTCTCAAAACCAATTTCATTTCATAGATCATATTTGCGCCTCTAAAGTATGCCACAAAAATCATGATGTATGGAAGAAGGTGAGCCTCTTTAATTGGTTGTGCCTCCCCTTCATAGAAAGATAAATATGTACACTTCACTCAAATGTCCAAATACATACTTAGTTAAAATGCTTAATTACCTTGACAGCTTTAAACTTCCCTTTTACTCTATCCCGTAATGCTTCAGTTAATCTCCTCTGTTTTTCAGTATCAGCCATACCTATTATATCTAAAAAAGAAAGCAAACTGCTGAAAAAACATATTTTACTACACAACTACTCTGCAATTAACTGCTCCCACAGACTCTAATGTATTCTGAAGAGCCTGGCAACAAATTAGTTTTCAGGGATTGTGAAGTATTTAACTTGAGTGTTCTTTATCTGTATTATACATTCAAATGTTATGCTGAGTCATAAAGGTACAGACAATTCTAAATAAGTTTGACACAGTAAAGGGCACACAAAAAACTTAATTTATTATACCTATTCTTCACAGCATTTAACTTAACATCTTTAGCTGTAATTTTTTATTTTTATTTATTTATTTTGCATTTCTATACCGCTCCCATTTCCCGATGGGAACTCTGGGCGGTTCACATAAAAAGTTAAAAGGCATCCTAAAAACTTTGTTGTCTTTACATAGCTTCTGAAGAAGGCCATAAACAATTCAGGCCAAAGCGCATTGGGAAGTATCTGTTTGTTAATCTGGACAAGTTTGCGATCTTCTGATCTTCTGATCAAACACATTTTAAATTTTAAATTCTGCAATGTACATTTTAACTTTGCATTACTGTACTCCAGTGTTCAAATATTTCTGTGCACAAGGGAATGAATAAAAAAGTGAATATAGTTTTGATATGTCTGTGAATATTCTCAGTCATCCAGGTGAGTTTATCTGGAAGTTAAGTCATGGCTACTGGACTTTTTTTGAGAGAGAGATAGAAACGTTTCGCTGCTCATCCAAACAGCTTCATCAGACTGAATGAAGCTGTTTGGATGAGCAGCGAAACGTTTCTATCTCTCAAAAAAGAAGTCCAGTAGCCATGACTCAACTTCCAGATAATTTTGATATTTAACGTATAGCTTACTTTGTAATCTGAGTTTTAGAATCAAAATTGGCTGCTGAACATGCCCTTCCAATTCATAGTACTGTAGTATTGTGCAACTGGGAAAGGAATAAAAATACACTACCTGTCTCTGGATTTTGATCTAGGGCTTTTTTTATTTGGAGTTTTTCCACATGCTCGTTGCCTTCAATTTGCTATATTAAACAAAAGAAAGTAGCAAGTAAATATTTAAAATGATTATCTCAAAATCTAAAATTGTATTTAACCTGAAGAAAGGCAAAAATTGTGACATCATTAAATATAATGCATAGAATTTATCTCCATATTAAGGGGGTGTTATGTAGTGAAGATACAGGCAGCATTGCCGGGGAGGAGTGGGTTAACTGAGGGCAGACCAGCTGCAGTCAATTAACAGCTACCTCCTGGCAGCGTCTGTATAAATACGCATGTGTGTTTTCCTTGTGTCAGCTTCGTGTTCGTCTGTCCTCGTTGTTGTGCAATAAAGCTGTATTGAATGGATCTCCGGTGTCGTGAACCCACTATTCAACACTGGCGACGAAGGTAAAAGCGACAGCCGTGAGTTATTGCGAGTGAGAAGGATTATGTCGGCTGAAGAGGCACCCCCTCTCCCGAGTAGTAACGTGAGAGCTGGGAGAATGAGCGGCAATTTGAGGGGGCAATTTGAACCCTTTGATGAGACAGCAGAAGACTTTGAGTCTTATATGACACGTTTTGACTTTTATTTGGCTGCCCAAGAGATCACAGATGCAACCTTGCAAAGGGCAACATTTTTTAGCCTGTGTGGGAGGGCCACCTTTGAAGTTGCGAGGGCGTTGATTGCGCCAGCCCTGTTGCAGACAACGCCTTTTGATGTTATTAAAGAGAAGCTGAGGAATCATTTCTCACCACAGCCTTCAGAGATAGCCTGCCGGCATGCATTTTACAAACGAGATCAGGCAGAAGGAGAAAAAATCGCGGAATATATAACAGCATTGAGACAAGCTGCATTGTATTGTAACTTCACAGATTTAGAGACGGCGTTGAGGGATAGATTGGTCTGTGGGTTAAGAGATGAAAAGCTGCAAAGGCGTCTGTTTGCTAAGAAAGAGCTGACCTTCAGAGTGGCGTTTGAGGAGGCGTTAGCAGCAGAAGCAGCTGAGCAATCAACGCGTGAGGTTCGCATGACACGCAAACCTCCCCTGCCACAAAGGCCAGAGACTATCCATCAAGGGAGCGTGGTGGTCAGAAATTATCCATCAAGGGAGGACGTCGTGGAAGAAGAGGAGGTCCACCGAACTGAGAGTGTAAAGATAAAAAGGCTTCAGGGGTGTGCAGCTTGTGGGAGGAATCATGATAAAAAACATTGTGGTTTTCGCGAAGCCTTGTGTAGACTGTGTGGGAAGAAGGGACACATTTCGTGGGTTTGCAGAGCCAGAAGCCTCAAAGAACCCAGGACACAGCACAAATCGTGGAAACAGCAGGAAAGAGGACTGCAAGTGGAGGAATGTCACTCTGTTATAAACTATGCAGATCCGGTTCCTATCCAGAGTGTTCAAATGAGCACGCGCAAGAAGATTAAAGTGACTGTGCACATACAGGAGGTCCCATGTGAGATGGAGGTGGACTCAGGATCAGCTCTATCAATAATCTCAGAAGACACTTTCCAGCAGATTTGTGTAGAAAGGGGAAGACTGCAGTTAGAACCATTATCAGTTCAACTGATGGATTTTCAAGGGCGGCGTGTTCCAGTAATGGGAATGGGGACATTCCGAGTGCAGTATCAACAATTCAGGGGGCTTTTACGGCTGGTGGTAGTGAAAGGACATCGTGTGAATTTATTGGGATTGGATTGGTTTGAACCACTGGGGATTACTGTAGTGGGAATCCACCAGGTGGAGGGGGTGGATGTAGAGGCAATCTATCAGGAGTACCCGAGGGTGTTTGATGAGTCATTGGGATTATATAAGGGACCACCTATATCATTTAACCTTGACCCAATGGTCGCACCTATTCGTTTGAAGCCTAGGAGGGTACCTTTTGCATTGAAACCCCGAATAGATGAAGAATTAGACCGGTTGATTGCCCAAGGAGTATTAGAACCAGTAGCGAATGCTCGGTGGGAAACCCCAATTGTGGCCCCCTTGAAGGCAAATGGAGCAGTACGAATCTGTGCGGATTATAAATGTACCATTAATAAGGCCCTGCAACAGCATTCATACCCGGTACCAGCAATAAGCCACTTATTGGCATCGCTGGCCGGGGGAAAGGTATTTGCAAAATTGGATCTAGCCCAGGCATATCAACAATTGCCAGTAGACGATGCCACCGCAGAAGCTCAAACTATTGTGACCCATCGTGGGGCGTTTAAGGTTAAGCGTTTGCAGTTCGGGGTCAGTGTGGCCCCAGGAGTTTTTCCAGAGTTTAATGGAAGGGCTGTTGAAGGGTATTCCTGGGGTCCTTCCATATTTTGATGATATACTTGTGGCCGGGAGTTCTAAGGAAGAACTGTTGAAGCGTCTTCACGAAGTGCTGGGTCGGTTACAAGATGCAGGGTTGAAGGCCAAAAAAAAGAAAAGTGTCAGTTTGGGGTGTCACAGGTGGAATTCCTGGGATATTTGATAGATGCTACCGGGATTCATCCCACCAATGCTAAGGTAAAAGCGATACAGGATGCCCCAGCGCCACGGTCGAAGAGGGAATTGCAATCATTTTTGGGGCTGTTAAATTTTTATCATGTGTTCTTACCCCATAAAGCATCTGTGGCTGAGCCGCTACACAGGTTATTGAATAAGAGGACCCCTTGGGTGTGGGGTCAGAAGCAGGGTGAGGCATTCAATGCTGTTAAGAATTTGTTATCATCAGATAGTGTACTTACCCATTTTGATGAAAAGAAACCAATAGTATTGGCATGTGATGCATCCCCATACGGAGTGGGTGCAGTGTTAAGTCATCGCATGCCAGATGGGAGAGAGGCTCCAATTGCGTAAGGACCTTATCTGCTACGGAAAGAAATTATGCCCAAATTGATAAAGAAGCCCTGGCCCTCGTTTCAGGGGTAAAGAAATTTCATGATTATGTTTATGGTTGTCCGTTTGAAATTGTCACAGATCATAAACCGTTATTAGGCATTTTTGCCCCCGGACGTCAGACCCCCCAAGTGTTGTCTCCCCGAATGTTGCGATGGTCAGTATTTTTGGCAGCATATGAATATAGTCTATGCTACCGGCCAGGGAAGGAGATGGGACATGCTGATGCCCTTAGTCGATTACCAGTGAACAGTTCGGATGAGGATCCTGCCCCTGCACATGGCATCATGTTAATAGAGGACCTACCCGACCCACCGCTGCACGCATCAGATGTAGCAAGAGAGACAGTAAGGGACACGATACTGTCTCGAGTTTTGAATTGGGTATGGAAGGGGTGGCCTTCCTGGAAGTTGGAGAGTGCATTCAAGCCTTTTTGTTCACGCCAACATGAATTGTCGGTGCACAAGGGGTGCTTGTTGTGGGGAAATAGAGTCATCATCCCACCAAAATTGCAGGGGAGGGTCTTGGAGGCATTACATATAGGGCACCCGGGAATTGTACGGATGAAGGCTTTGGCCCGTAGCTACGTGTGGTGGCCAGGAATGGATAAAGCTATTGAGGAACGGGTCCAAGTGTGTCACCCATGTCAGGAGTCTCGCCCAGCCATGCCACAAGCGCCCATCCAGAAATGGGAAACAACCAGAACACCATGGTCGAGACTGCATATTGATTTTGCTGGCCCCTTCCAAGGTCAAGTGTTCCTTGTGGTAGTAGATTCATTTTCTAAATGGTTAGAAGTAGTCACAGTCTCATCAATGACATCAGCGGTAGTGGTTCGGGTACTGCGGCGGCTGTTTGCCACGCATGGGTTGCCTGACACTATAGTGTCAGATAATGCCACACCTTTTACCTCAGTCGAGTTCCAACGTTTTATGGCGGCAAATGTGATCCGCCATATTACAGCCGCGCCTTTCCATCCATCGACTAATGGGCAGGCGGAAAGGATGGTGAGGACGACTAAGGAGTCCTTGCGGAGAATAGTGCAGGGAGATTGGCAATCACGGCTAGCTAATTTCCTACTACAGCAGCATATCACTCCACATACGGGTACGGGTAGGAGTCCTGCCGAGCTGTTAATGAATAGGAGGTTGACATCTTTATTAGATAGACTACATCCAGACTTGACATTAGACCGACCTCCGCAGCGTGAAGCCCCAGAGACACCAAGGTCTTTTCAAGTGGGGGATTGGGTTTATGCCCGGAATTATGGTAGAGGACCAGATTGGGTTCCAGCAACCATCGTAGAAATAAGGGGACCAGTGTCATACGGGGTGTCTATTGGAGGAGGCAAGGTATTACGCCGGCATGTGGACCAACTACGGCGGAGGTGGGCAAACTCGGTCAGGGCTCCTGAGGCGAGTATAGTTGACGCGGAAGAATCAAGGGGGCTTGGTGAACGGGAAGAGGGTACCCCACTAATTGAGATGGAAACAGCCGAACCAGGAACGTTGGAGCAGGAGATTATCCCAGAGGGAGAATTGGGTTGCGAAGAAGAGACAGTGGATGGTCCGATAGAAAGGAATAACCAGGAACAAGGTGAAACTGAGGTAGCCACAGAATTACGACGCTCACAGCGGGTGAGGAGCCGACCAAAGTATTTACAGGATTTTATTTGTGAATAAAGTTTTAGATAGGGGGAAGGGGTGTTATGTAGTGAAGATACAGGCAGCATTGCCGGGGAGGAGTGGGTTAACTGAGGGCAGACCAGCTGCAGTCAATTAACAGCTACCTCCTGGCAGCGTCTGTATAAATACGCATGTGTGTTTTCCTTGTGTCAGCTTCGTGTTCGTCTGTCCTCGTTGTTGTGCAATAAAGCTGTATTGAATGGATCTCCGGTGTCGTGAACCCACTATTCAACAGGGGGAAAGTTTTATAGTTAGTAAATATCTTGGTCTCACACACAAGATATAAAATGCCCCCTGGGTTTGGGGAAAGGATATCTGTCCACCAAACTAAGGAATTTTATTCTGATTCTTATTGTCAGGATATTATCTGTTTATTCAGCTTCACCCTGGAGATGTATTTATTGGGTACCGTTAAGTCATCCACATCCAGAAGCATCTTTAAGCTATACAAAACTTTATAAATTGACTCTAGCAATTACATAATCTGCAGTTTCGATTTTACAAGTCCGAGCCTGCTTCCCTTTTTTTAAAAATTGAAAGCAGTTTGCATGTAAACATTTATCCCCACATATACATTCAATACATTAAAATTAAATCTGCTTTACAGAACATTTCAAATACCAAGCAAATTAATGAGTCAGTACAACATTTTTCAGTACAGCACTATGGAGAAAATATTGTTTTAGCATAAAGTCTTGCAAAGATTTTGGTTCAGTAAATCACATATTATACTCAGTGATAAATGGATAAATGGACCTCTTCTCTAGCACTCTCTTTCTGTAAGGATGTTTTCTTCCTTGCAATTTTATTCTGAATTTTTCCCTTCTAGATAAAAAGAAAGGAAATGTTTTCAGACATCTTCTGAAATGTACACAATACCATAAGTGAAATTAAACAAATGAATTATGTGGCATACATTTTTAGATAGCTAATTTGAACAATGAAGCTAACTAGCTGAAGTGTATAAGACTATATTTTGGTCAAAAATTGTTAGACCCAAAATTGAGGGTCATCTTAATACTCAGAAGAAAGCTGAGGAGATAACCATGTGGTTGTGAAACTGTAATTTTGGGTTGGAAAAGTAGGGGATGTCTTATACACGGGGGCATCTTGTAGACAGAAAAATACAGTACTTTCTTTCATTATAACCTTCCAATAAATTTCAAAACCCATATATACTGGCTCTCCAAATTCTCATTGATTACTGTGGGCTGAAAAAAGGGGTCCTCGGCTTATATTCGGGTCAATACTTTTAGCCACTGAGGCAAGTTTGGGTCGGTGGCTAAAAGTCATTTTAAACATTGTGTGCCACTTCTCCTGACCCCCCCATGTTTAAAATGACTTTTAAAAAAGTCATTTTAAAACAATGTTTAAAATGACTTTTAGCCACCAACTCAAGCACTTGCCTCGATGGTTAAAAGTCATTTTAAACATCACACACACACCCAGCTGACATAGAAGTTGCCAGGCCCTGCTGCATTTCCCACCCTAGGCTTATACTTGAGTCAATAAATTTTCCCAGTTTGGGGGGTTTAAATTAGGGGCCCCGACTTATACTCGGGTCGACTTATATTCGAGTATATACGGTAAATGATTCTCACTGATTCAATTATTCAATCTCACTGATTCAATGATTCAACCCTTGTGGTGCAGTGGTGAAATGCCTGTACTGCAGCTAAAACAGTGCTCAAGACCTGGGGTTCAATCCCAGGTAGCAGGCTCAAGGTTCACTCAGCCTTCCATCCTTCCAAGGTCGGTAAAATGAGTACCCAGCTTGCTGGGGGAGGGGGGAGACAATGTGTAGCCTGCATACTATAATTAAAACTGTAAACCGCCCAGAAATTACTTGAAGTGGTATGGGGTGGTATATAAGCAGAACACTTTGCTTTGCTAATTCTAGTGCAACTAACTGAGCTAAGTAATAGGGTTTCAGCCAGTTGTCTTTTAAGCAACTAAATATAATGTTAACATTAAAAGTTTAATATAAATATGAATGCTCATTTTGTCATTTATCATTTTTCTTTCAAACTGAAAGCAGTAACTCACACACACACACACACACACACACCAGAGATGCATTCTTCACAAGTACTGCCTTATTGAAACTGGCTCTTCTGAAGGTTGAAAAAGGTTAATTTTTAACACATGTAGACACATGTAGAGATAGAGAATCAAAGTCGTGATTAGTTGAAAAGATTAGAATAAACCAATGAATAAACCAAATAAAATTGGTAAAATTGCCTATTTTGCATTGATGCTAAATACGTGTATTACTGTAGCCATGCAATGGAATAACTACATCAAGCAAAACTTACTTCGAGGCAATTCTTAAAAGTACAGAAACCCTTTTGTGGTCTGAACCTTACAAGACTAATACATATTTAACACAGATATCTAAGAAGTGCACTATGATTTCATCCCTGTTATTCTGATCTAGAATATTTATACAAATAAGTTGATAAAAGTGCTCCCAGTCCTTTCTCCTGATGCACTCCCATATTCTACTTTCCCTAGCATGGAAATATGGGTACAGAAAGTCACACTTAAGAAATTTCTGCTTTTTAAATAACTATTGCTCACGACATCTGTGAGAATATTTGTATCACTTCACATTGGTGCTTCTGGATAAATACAGACAGGGCCGGTGCTAGGTTTTTTTGCGCCCTAGGCGAGGGGCGGGAGGGCGGAGCAGAGGACGGTGGGTGGGCAGGGTGGAGGCGGGTGAGTGGTGGAGGGCGGGGCAGCAGGGGATAGCGGGGGACGGCAGCGATGGGCGTGGGGGCGGCGGGCGGGTAGCGATGGGCGGCTGGCGACAGGCGGCTGGCGGGCGGTGGGGGGATGGACGGCGGTGGCCAGCGGCGGGGGGGGGGAGGCAGCAGGCTATCCAGAGCCCTCTCTCCATTTTGGCACCCTAGGCAACTGCCTAGTTCGCCTTAATGGAAGCGCCGGCCCTGAATACAAAGCATACCCATTTTTTACAGCGATGCAAGATTCAGGAAACAGAAAGTCAACATATTTATGAGTTTATTATCAGACATTTAGGATCACTGTGATTCTCAACTATGTATAATACTGTATATACATGTTGAATTCTGTAATAACCATATGTTGTTATTACTTTTGTCAGTAATAATAAAACTGAAATAACAAAAATGTTTTAACATGTTAAATACAGTAATGAAAATATAATACTTAATTTTACAGTAGTTAACACACCATCAATGAAAATATAATACTTAAGTTTCACAGCTTGCCTGGGTTGTTTTTTCCATTAATATTTCTAGTTCTTTGTCTGACTCCATTCCCTTTTTAAAAATAATGATTTGATTCACTCAATGAAGAAACTGGAAAAAATGAGAATGAGAAAATTGAACATGGTTGTCAAAAGTATACTGTATATTCCATGCCAATATATATCTGTTGCATAGGAGCGATGAAAATGAAAGCAGTCAACTATCATCAGTCACATGTCAGGCTACATTATAAAATTAGTAAGCTACACTTGATAACAAATCACATCTTGTGCAAGTCTGTGTAGCAGCAGCAATGTAGTAAAGACAAGAATACTTCTCCAAGTGATTAATTTACATTTCATGCCTTTTCGCCAAATGAACTCAAGGTGGCCCACATAATTCTCCTTCCTAACTTATTTATACTCATATTCCTGTAAATCAGGCTGACAGGTTTGACAAACCTACATAGATAACTGCAGCTAATTAATAAGGTGGTGAGCCACACCAGTTGTGCAATAAAGCGCATGACCAGGCATTCATCCAAGACATATTCTAGCATATTACCAATTAGCTGCAATTAGCCAAATGCACTGTTACACAAACACCAACATATTTTGGCTAATCTTTATATCCTTCCATTCTAACCACAAGTCCTTGTATTTTTACAAAGGCAATGGTGGCTTGCAGAACGTTGGGGGATATTATGGGAAGTGTCTGTTCCGTGGGTCTCGGATGTTGCTCCTAGAAGTGGTGCAGCAGCTATTTCAATTACTGTATAAGAATCCATTCATGTCCCAGGGATACGTATCATCCGTTTGGCTTTTGGTGCCTTGTGAAAACGCATGTTTTTTTCCAACACTTGATTTGGTTAGTTATTTTGCGCTGCCCGGTTTGAATTTAATTTTAAAATTATATTAAGGTGATCGCCCCCCTGCCCCATTTTTCTGCAATAATGGGAAGCTTATAGTGTTAACAGACCTGCAGGGGATGGAGAGGTGAAATATAAATCGCTTTAATATACACTATGACACAAGTGATCATCAGTGCCATGTTATGTCAACACAATTATTCACCACTATCAAAAGCATTAAGGTAGTTTTTTCCTCACACAGAGTCACATCAAAACCACTTCTTAAGTCAACTAAGTGGCCATCTACCTCAAAGTAAACAAAAAGGGACTACACCGTCTCCTTCTCCGAGATTATTTATCAACCTATTACTTCTTTCCCCTCCGCTTGTCTGCCGAGGGGAGAGAATTAAAAAACGCAATCCTCTCCATTCCCCCCCCCCCACCGCTTGCCGTTAGACGACCTGAGCATGCGCGGACGGGCACCTCTCCCGTTCTGAGGGAAGGACCAAGTTCAGAACAAAAAGCCCTTCAGAGCATGCGCAGCGGCACGCGACTTGCGCGCTCGGCGTCTCCTTCCTGACCCCTCCCTCTCCAACCGAAAAGAATACGGAGGGGAAAATAAAAGCAGGGTGTCGCGCGTGTGGAGTCCCGTGTGGTGTGAGCTGCGCGTGCGCACCGTGCTCGAATCGCTGCGGAGCGTGCGCAGTCGGTGGGACGCGTTCGGGATAGTTCCCATTTGCCGGCTCCGTTCCTTTTCTTTCCCCCCCTTTTCTGGAAACGAAAGTCCTCCCGCCTGAGGGTACGAGCTGCTGTTGCTGCTGCTGCTGCTGCTGCTGCGTTCTGGGCTGCTCCCGGGCCTCCGTTTGTGAGGCTTTGCCCCAAGGCGGTTCCCCATGCTGTGGTTCGGGGGGGGGGCTTCTTGGCCCGAGGGGGTTTTGCGGGGGTGGGAGTGGGGTGTTCATAGATATCCGTTTCCCCCTCACACACACAGTCCCCCTCGTTTGCCTGTCCTGGGCCTACAGAGCCGCCCCACTAAAGGTCCGCTCCCGCGTCCTCCTTGGCGCGCCTCAGGGCTCCTTGCGCACCCCGTGGCGGGAAAGAGGTCAGGAATTGGTCTCTCCCCGCGGCCCCCCGCCCGCCCCCAGGCCTCTGGGTCAGTTGTCTTCAGGCTTGCATTGCGGATGTCGGGCCGCTTTTGGGGGGGGGGCGGCGACGTTGGCCAGTTCTTGGGGCCTCTCAGCTGTTCTTTAGGACTTCCTAGCCGACCAACCGTTCTTAATTACAAACCACTCCGTCGCCGTCACAGCTGCCGACCCTTGCCGCCGCCATTTATTTCCCACTCGCCTGACATCGGTAGGTGAGGCCAAGCCAGACAGGAAGGTAGCAGGAAGACCCCTTTATTTGTTTAAACTCGGCCCCACACCCTTGTTCTAATAATAAAGCAGGCGTTGAGGCCTGATTTTAACAACAACAAAAATTCCTAAACCCTCTTCCCCTAGTTCTGCCTTCTCCCAGACTCATTTCAACTTTCCTCTCAGCTCAGCTCCTATGCCAAGTAGGAGTCGGATGTGGGGACAATTCAGCTCTGCTCACTTTTTTTGTTCCAATGGCCAGTCCATCTTTTAGGTACAACTGGGACAGACATGACATACAAAGAAACCTACTTGCAGAGATAAAGCAGCCTAAATTTAAAGGCGGCAGCCCAGGGAGAATTGGAGAAAGAGATTGGCACCGTGTTAACTGCGCGATTCTCTCTCATTTGCTGCAGTGCTGCCCAATTTCTCTGCTGCCTCGTGCCCTTGTCCGCTCCCGCTTTCAGCATGGTAAAGAAGAACACTATCCCAGATGGGTAAGTATCATAAATAGTTTTGAGGAAAGAGAGAAAGGAAAGGGGCTGTAATAGCCCCATCTCTTCTCTTCAACACCAGCCTTGCAATCTACAAGGTAAGTATTGGCAACAACAGGAAGACAAAGCTTACCATTCCCCAGGTGAGTATTTTATCCCACATTATTTGTAAATGTTCCATCATCAACCACAGATGACTTGTTCATCTTTTCTTTAGCTTCAAATATATGCAGAATAGGAATTGGTTGCAAACTCCATTCTAGCACATTGAAAGATTGGTGCTGAAGGTGCATCAGAATAACATCCTGTCATGGGGTGGTTTTGGTGAGTTTAGTGACACGTGTGTAGTTGCCTTCAATGAAAGATGGTCTTGGGAAAAATATGAAATCTGGGTGTGTATATACTAGTGTGGTTGTGTATTTTTTTGCCACTGGCAAGATAATGAACACAGAGGTGCATAATTATCTTATGTTGACAGGGAGGCAAATGTTTTTATTCATCACAAAGCTAGCACATCCCTTTCCTGTATTTTTCCACCTTTGATATGAAACTACACCCAACAGATATTTTAAATGATTTTTTTTTGAAAAGGCATAGGACACATTTTCAGCTGAAAGTATTTTTGAGCTTAGTAATGTTTTCTTAATCTTGGAAGCTTGAATAGTTTTATCAGAGAGATGGAGGCATAGTATTTTGTTTACCAATATTATATATGAAGGAATTACAGTATTTGTTCATGTACAGTAAGACCCTGGTATCTGCTGGGGATTGGTTCCAGGCCTTCCTGTGGATAACAAAAAATGTGGATAAGACAGAACAACAACAAAACCCAAAACTACTGTTTTCTGATAGTAGCTTGCTATAAGACTGCTGTTTGTGACAGTAGATTGCTTTACAGCTGCTGTTTTATGACAGCTTGTTTACAGCTGCTATTTGTGACAGTAGCTTGCTTTGCGGCTGCTGAATTATTTATTTTTATCCCTCTGCCAATCATGGATAACCGAATCAGTGGTTAATAAATCAGTGGATACTGATATAAGACTATATTTTTGTCTAAAATTGTTAGGTTAAAAACTGAGGGTCGTCTTATACACTGAAGTATGCCAGGGATAGAACCACACAGCTGCGAAACTGAATTTTGAGTTGGAAAAGTGGGTCATCGTATACATGTGGGTGTTTTATAGATGGAAATACAGTATTTTATAGTAATTTCAGAACAAATGTCAAAATTCTGTTTCCAGTGAAAACATCAGTAAAAGAAATTATATAACCCTTTGCAGAAAGTGGCAACTTATAATTGAGTGCTGGTTGTTTTTCTGGATCTGTGCGTGTATTATCAAAAACTTCAGGCCAGAGTTTATGACATCGAAATTGGTAAATTTTCAGTACTGCTTCCACTCTGATGTTCTTCTGTACTGTAGTATTAAACTGCCAATGTAATCCATGTCAGATATTTTATTTGGCTTTGCCTATTTTCTCTGTTCTAAAAGGTAATTTCTGAGTTTCGTGACTACTACTTCAGATGTGACAATGTTTTCAAATGGCAGTTGAAACAATTTGCCGTAAGACATAGACCAGCTCAGTAACCTGAATGTAGGTAGAGGGAGAATTGAGTAGGAATTTGGTGCTGCGAGCAATAGTGTAAGATAGGAAGACATTGCTAGGACACTTGGTACCTATGGTAAAAATAAATCTGAAATGTAACTGAACAATGGATAAAAGGTTAGTTTCGTTAGGATGGATAGATTAATATAAGGATGGGAAATCATTGTCCCCCAGATATTTTAAAACACAGTCCTTGTAACCCTTTACTATTGGCTGTGTTGATTGGGACATCTGGGAGCTGAATTTTGGAACATTAAGGAAAGCTAAATACAGTATCCCCCAAACTATCACTAACATATCGTCTCTCCTATTAGCTGATCCTCATATTTTCAGTGGGTAGCTGAATGTTACTTGGCCCGATGTAGCAGCAGAAGAGGTTCCCTATCTGTCATGAAAAAATTGCAGTGGTAGTTTATGTTCTGGGCAAAATCTTCTTGCATAGCCATGCAAATGGTGTTCTCTTGGAGAGAAATCGTCCCAAATTAGGAAATCCCCATAGACATTATCAAGTGTATTCTGAGTCGTACAACTCATTATCTAAAATAAATGATAATATCTACAGTGATTTCTTTTCTTGGTGCAGTTTGCCTCCAAAAGTTATTCTCTTTGTACTACGCCAGCATGACTAGGTAAGAGGATTTGGGTCACTGTCTGGCAAATTACATAGAGATTATGATGATATTCCTTCTTACCTAGTATAGGAACTTAAATTTCAGAGTTCTGGGATTGCCTTTAGTGTTCAGAAGTAATGCAAACATTTTAACATTATTCTCTTGTTTTCTTTGTGCACTGATTTAGTGATCTTTATACAATAGTTTCTTAGGCTGCCACAAGACTTTGTGGTTTTTTTTACTACAATTAACTGCTACCTCTCCTCAGAATGATTTGTTAAGTAAGCAGTCTTATAACAATATAAACATAGCTCTGGGAGAATACTTGATATTTAGTTGTTTTGCCTTGTTAGAATAGTGTTAGTCTGCCTTTCCTTTATTAACTTTGTAAGATAGTGGAATATCTTAGTGGGATCATTGTATTGTCAGAAGGAAACATTACAAAATAATCCTCATTTTTAAGCACATTGCTTGAATGTCTCCCATTTGTTTTATGAAAGTTAGAAATTATCTTTGCTAAGCATATTTGTACTGTATTTACAAAAACGTTTGAGACATATACTTGTGCATTTTAAATAGCATACTTCTCAGCATTTGATTATCTGAGAGCACTATGAAATCTTAAGAGTCCCAGTTTGGTAGATGTAGTTCCAAGGAATTTACTGCATGAGAGGAATGTACCAAAAGTTGTTTTTCAGCATCCTGTGACAACTAGGTAAATGAGTCTAACCAACCAAAACCCAGTTGCAGGAGAGCTTGTAAGTAAAGTGGAGTAACATGACTCCAAAAATGTAATTCATAATTAATACCTTCTCATTAAGCCACTGAAAATTTGCTTTGACTTCCATTAGTTTGCAATACCCAGTCCAAGCCTCCCACACCATTCTCATTTCATTCTCATCAAATATGTAGTACTTAGTACCATATATAATATAAATATTATAAATATAGTATGTAGTATATATTACAATAGTATATAGTATAAATATTATAAATATAAATACAGTATAAATATTGTTAATAGACACATAAAAACTGTGGTAATTGCTTGCAGTTTCTCTGAACCTGCAACTAATGCTTCCAAAGAGGCAGGGACTGCTGAGATAGCCAAAGCTGGTGGGCCATATATGGGTACTAAAAGGTGTTGTGTTTGTAAATGTTGCCATACCATTACAGAACACAGATGATATATAGATTGCCATGCTGAAAATGATGACAATTCTTGATCAGTTTATCTAATCTACATATACCACAACCTACCTACTTTTCTGTTAAAAAGAATTATCTTGCAATTTTCTGATTAAATTACTCTTAACATTAATTCAGCATGTGAGTCAGATGGTAACTAAGGAGAAATCATACACCAGATCAGCCTGGCCACTAAAATGGTAGAGGACAAAACATGCAGTGGTCAAGATAAAATATCGTATCAAAAGCTTGACAGGATACATCCAAGAACAAATTTATAACCTCACTACAAGCTGAGCATTTAGTGTTACTGAAATGGTTTAAAAAGAGCATTTGATTAGCAGCTTTCTTATGGAGCATGTTGATACACAAAATGTCACTTTATAAGTTATTTCATTAGTGGAAATTGAAATAAGAATTTGTTATAATTGAAAAAGCTTATAGGGAATGAATATTTCTTTAGTATATGAAGTGTAGCAATGCATGTTCAACTGTCACAACCATACCTTGTTGACAAGAACAGACACATTGAGACTACAGTACAAACCCCATATTTGCAGGGGATTGATTTCATGATCTCCCATGAATGTTTGAAATGGCAGAGAAAAGGGAATTTTATTTACAGCATATAAGGGAGCAGGATAAAGGCCAAAAGGGGGTGCCCTTGCATGTGTCATATAGGGCTGCAGCAAACTGGATAATTGAATCCTTGGATAACAATCCCATGGCTATGGGGGGGATCTACTGTACTGTGAATAATGAACAAATCTCTCTCTTCTAGAATGCTGATGCAAAAACTTGCAAATCAAGGGAAAGGCACTTTGGTAGGAAGACCTTTCTAAAACATGGGTGTTATCTTAAGTAAAGTTTACTGTGATCCATTATTGCTGGATAACATAGAATTTGTGCTTTGGAAGATTCATTCTTTCTTTAGCTCTCCAAAGCCCTATGTAGTAGGGCTGAGGGATTAAACCCATAATAACATCATGTCTGTGGAGCAGTTTTCATCCCACTTTAAGAGAAATGATATAATCTGGCCAAAGGAGCTAACCCAAGGAACAGAGATTTAACTTGAGCCAGTCACTACTGACTGCAAATCAGAGTCATGCTTCAAATGGCACCATCTCAGATTTTGCTCAAAGTAGAGCACTAAGGAATAATACAGCATGCTACGCAAGAAGATTTAGTAGGAATTTTGAAAGTATTTTTCCCAAGGTCCCTCATACAAATTTATTTAACACAGCATTATTTATTGGAAATGCTTGACAAATATGGAATGGTAAAAGACACATACAATGTAACATCCATGGTAAGCTATTCATCTTAGTATATTCACAATATGTTGGATAGTTAGTCTTCCCACATTAGGAGATACACTAGTCAACAGTACACACAGATTAATCTTTTTTTTATTTTTGGTGGTATCCTGAGGAACTCGGATGCTGAGGTTCTAGTTGTGAAATTGCTAATTGGGAAGAGTCTATGTGAGTTAATAACATCAACATACAACCTCAGACTCAGACCAGTTCTACAGCTAAAGATGGTCTGAAAGCTGTCAGTTTTATTATCTATAGTCCAACTATCGTCCCATAGCCAATGTTCCCTTTTTGGGCAAGGTGATTGAGCGAGTCGCCGCCCTGCGTCTCCAGTCGTTCCTGGAGGAGAACCATGTCCTGGATCCCTTCCAATCCGGGTTTAGGCCGCGTCAGGGGACCAAGACGGCTCTGGTCGCTCTGCATGATGATCTGTTGAGGAGGGCTGACGGGTTGCTCTACCCTGCTGGTCCTTCTCGACCTGTCAGCGGCTTTTGGTAGCGTCGAACACGGTATCTTGCTGGGGCGGCTTTCGGAGGTGGGGATTGGGGGTCTGGCTCTGTGCTGGCTCCGTTCCTTCCTTGAGGACTGCATCCAGCACGTGAGCTTGGGGGGTGAGTTGTCGGCTCCCTGGACACTCTCTTGTGGGGTGCCTCAGGGGCAGTCCCTCTCCCCAATGCTCTTTAACATCTATATGAAGCCGCTGGCAGAGATCGTCCGGAGTTTTGGAGTCTGCTGTCATCAGTACGCTGATGACACACAGCTCTATCTCTCCTTTTCCACCTGTGCAGTGGAGGCCGTTCGGACCCTCGATCATTGCCTGGCTGCGGTGTTGGATTGGACCAGGACTCACAGACTCAGGCTCAACCCTGGAAAGACCAAGGTTCTGTTCTTCGGGGGCGGCTCGGAGGGGTACTGTGGCCCTCTTCCCAGTCTGGGTGGGTCCGCCCTCCAGCTGGCGCAAAGAGTGAGGAATCTGGGTGTCGTCCTGGATCCGGATCTGACCCTGGAATCTCAGGTGTCAGCCGTGACCAGGTCGGCCTTTTACCACCTTAGGCTCATCGCCCAGATTCGCCCGTACCTTGATGAGAGCTCCTTGAGGACAGTGGTACAGGCGCTGGTCATGTCGAGGCTGGACTATTGCAACACTCTCTACATGGGGCTCCCCTTGAACCTTGTTCGGCGATTACAGCAGGTCCAGAATGTGGTGGCCAGGCTGGTGGTTGGTGCGCGTTGTTATGACCATGCCACCCCCATCCTGGCCCGCCTACACTGGTTGACCATTGCCTCCCGAATAAGGTTCAAGGTGTTGGTTTTGGTTTACAAAACCCTCCATGGCTTGGCCCCTGCTTATTTGGCAGAGCGTCTCTCCCGACAATTAGATCCGGCCCGACCCACCCGGTCCTCCTTGGCCCTCTCGCTCCGGACCGTCACTCCGAGGGAGGCCCGCAAATCTAGTACACGTGGACGGGCCTTCTCGGTGGTGGCACCACCTCTTTGGAATAAGTTTCCGAGCGAGTTACGGCAGGCTCCGTTGCTGGCGTCGTTTAAGAAAAATCTATTTTTTTTATTATTTTTTGGCCTGGCCCACTTGATCACCTTGCCTTCCTGTGTTTTGGATCCTTGATGTTTTAGTTGTTTTAGTGGTTTTTTAATGGTTTTATCTTTTCTTATTGTAAACCGCCCTGAGTCCCCTATGAGGGAAATAGGTGCGGTATATAAGTGTGAAAATAAATAAATAAAATAAATATAGAGTAGAAGATTCATTATGGTGATCAGCAACAGGAGGTCCTCAGCATATAACATTGTGTTATATTCATATTTTCCATGTACAAACCAGAAATTGTTGGATTTTGCCATATTCTGCAATGGCTCAAAGCTTAAACAGCATTAAAGGACATTTTTGTCAAGAAGAAAGACTTGAGAATGTCACATTTGTAATTGCTCTTGGTTAGGAGGCAGATGAATTGTTCAAATCCATTTCAGGAGGAAAATCAAATTGTTTTGAAGAAGTGAAGATAAACTTCCAGGTATTTTTTATCAAATGATGTTTTGGACATTAAGAGAAACCATGGCAGCAGGTTCAGGCCATTAATCTTTTAGCATTCAGTGCAGTTAAATTTCTAATTACTCTGCAAGTCTCAGCCATTTACAAAGCAATTGTAGTTTTTAACATTTGAACAAATACAGTACAAAAGTAATTATATCTGTGATAGTTTGGACTGCCAAAAATGGAACATGCGTCTGAATTGCAGTGCTTTTTGATTTCTTAGACCCATTACTCACATAGACCTTACAAACTAAATCTTTTAATCATGCATTTTTATCAGATCTCAAAAGATGGACTACTTATAATAATGTTGCATTAATTTTTAATTTCTTAGCAACTAGTTCTCTTATTAGGGGATCTCAAGCCTCTGATATTGAATATGGCAAAAATAATGAGCATATTTGGGGAACCACTATAATAATAGGCAGGGAAATGCAGTGAATCAAAAAATAGCTTGCCCATACTGATTGGACAGTGAAGTTCTCAGTAGCAAGAGGTAAAGAAGAAGAAGAAAGCAGTGGAAAGAAGAAAAGGGAGAGGGGTGCAAAAAGACACATCCTCACAGAAACAAAAAAGTGTTTCCAGTTGAAAAAAATTGGTCCAGCTCATATTTCATATGCCTCCATTTTCCAGTCAGATCAAATTAAGGAAAACACTTCTGAAGTGTACTTCTGTCACTTTCCAGGAGGAGGAGAGATTGTGATTCTTCCACCCTGCTCAGAAAGAATTCAGGAGCAGGAAGGAAAGTATGTTTACGTTTAGAACAGCCAGGGGCACATCCCGAATTCCCAGGTGTTCAAGAAGGTTAGATTTACTTTTGCAGAGCCCAGGCTTCTGATGTCTCTTCCTCCACCTCCTCTTTCTTTTTTTCAGATCCTTAAATGATGGAAAAGCCCAGGCAAATGTTGCTGGATGAAGGTTCCTTGACACCTTCAAAATTCCCATTTCCCACTCCTGAGTGTTCTGATTGGCTACTGGCATCAGAGTGCTCAAATTTAAAGGCTGAAAATATTCCTATATTATCTAACTGACAAAAAGTGAGAGATAAGTTTGATGAAAAAGGGGAACAACTGTGACTTTAACATACGCCTATTTTGGGATTTGACAAAATAACTTGAAAGTGAAAGTAGAGTCTCATATTCTCTTGCAAACAGAAGTGCCAAAGTATGTGCAGGCAGGCATCCCTTACATATTTTGTTTAAGGCAGGGCTGTCCAACCTTGAACAGCCCGCGAGCTCCTTTTAGCCGCTGCACGTCCCCATGGGCTCCTTTCAGAAGCACCACATTTCTCTGTGGGCTCCTTTCAGAAGTGTGCGTGCACACGTGCTTCGCTAGTACTCCTGAATATGAGGGCGGAGTCTCCTACCAAGGAGCGGAGTGAGGGGTTGTGGCATGGCAGTGGCAGAAGGTAAGGGAAGAGGGAAGGGTAGAAATCGGGGGCCAGCAGGTGGGCAACTTTTTTTCTCCTAGCTTGCTGTTGCTGGCGGTGGATCAGGAGCATACCTGTCAACTTTTGGGCGCCACCACCACCGGGAAAAGAGAGGGGTATAATGCACATATGCGTGCATGCAACCACGCCCACCCTCCATCCCGCCTCCTCCTCTCCTTGCCCCCCCTGCTCCAGAAGCTGGCAGGTAACCGCCCAAACACCTCACCTCAGCCCTGCCCGTGAGACAAAATGGCCACAGCATCTCCAGCTCGTCTTCCCTTCTCTTGCTCGGCTTGGTAACTCAAAGTAAAGGGTATCCAGCATTTATCCTGCCCACCCGCCTGCCAGTGAAAAAGCACATAAGTGGCCAGGTGGCACCCACCCACCCCCACTCTCTTCTCTCTCACACATACACACACACACTAGCACACACTATCTCTGCCCCTCCACTGCTGCTCCAGTGTCTTCTCCTGCCCCACCACGCTCCACTTTCTCCCAGGAAGCTGCACCACCAGAGGGCCTCCGGGCCTGAAGCGCCCGCCTCAGCTTCAGTTTCTTCATTGGTTCCAGGAGACCCACCCATGTGCCTGAGAGGTTCTCAGGCAAATGTCGCGGAGGGACCACCTCAGGAGCTCCTGCAACCAGTACTAAGCCCGGCTCCCAGAAATGCTCTCCCGAGACCCTGGCGAAGCACCGTGGGGAGCAAGGGTGAGCATGGGTGGGAGGAGCCTTTCTCCACTTGACACCAGGGCAGTGGGATGGGTGGCCACCAGTTTTGCTCGCTCACATGACCTGGGGCGGAGGAAGCAGCCCTGAGGCAGTGGCAGCCTAAGTGGGAGGCTGGCAGGGACCTGGCGGACAACCTCTGACAGCCCCGCGGGCTACCAGTTGGCCGCGGTCAAAAGATTGTGCAGGCCTGATTTAAGGTATCACATGTAGAAGTATGAGTATGTTTTGTTAGAACTTTAAATAGAGTCCACATAGTGATCAAATTAATCTGAAAGTAATGTTGTGGTTGTTTTTCATTTGTATTCTGATCCTCTGGTTTAATAAAAGAGATCAATTCTACTTCTGTGTCTTTATTCCATCAATTTCTCACTGTCTTTCATTTTTGAATGAATGCTTGAGCACAGTGTAAAACAGAATCTACTAGAATTAAGGAAGTGAGTCATTTTATAAGTTAACTTTCGTCACAGTCAGTACATCTAGAAAAATCCAAATGAGTACACAATACAGATTTCATTTTAGTCACACGTATACTGATCAAATTATTCTCCCTGCTATATTTTTCTATTTAGCTGTGCTTTAGCAGCTAATGAATATCTGAACAACATTCTGCCTAAGAAAAATGTCAAAGGGAAATATGGTGTATTTTACATGTCAAAGTTTGCATGCCGGGGACATGAAATGAAGTTTAAATTGAGTGCAGCTTCTAAAGTATCACCATGCAAATGTCTGTGCGAGCATATTTGGGTTATTAAGTGTAGTTTGGGAAGCATATGCCACTTTCTAGTAAACACAGTGACATTTTAATTGTTTTTCTAGGATTATATATAGGACCATATAATACAATCAGCCATTTTAATAGTGTCAGTATTTGGTTTTCAGTACGGGTCTTTATATATTTTCACAATCCGTTTTGTTCACTTAGGTGCCACAGAGCACATAAAGTCATATAACCTGGCCCTCAAGCTGGTCTCACACTTCATTCTTGAAAGCCTGCAAACACTCAAATACACAACCCATAAAGAAAGATACAAGAAGTGACCGAACTGGTACATGTCTGTAATGTGAACCCCACCCACCCAATTCAGATAAACAATCAGTTAACCTCACAAATTATGGATATTTGCCTTTTAAAATGCAATTTAGGCTGCTTTTGTTATTCTTGATGGTTCTTTTAGGCAGGACCATCTCTTACTGAGTATGTTGATCTGTTACATTAAGAATCTCCAGTGGTAGTAAAATAAGCAGTATTTGTAGTAAAGTACAGCATGTAGAAAATCATATGCAGAACTGCAGCTCAGGGTTTGGAGAAGATGAAAGACAGTAGTGCAGGCATGTCCAAACTTCGGCCCTCCTGATGTTTTGGACCACAACTCCCAGAATTCTAAGCTTAGAATGCCAATGGCAAAGGACTGGGAGTTGTGGTCCAAAACATCTGGAGGGCTGGAATTTAGACATGCCTGCAGTAGTGGCAAATACTGTTTGCAGTCAATTAGAGTACTGTATGTTAAAAGAACCTCAGATTGGTAGATGAGACTTAAATGTAATGGATTAGCTGCTCTTTAAATACAGTACTATAGAAGAACAAAGGCATGGCAAGCAAAAAGATGGCATGGCAAAGAGGGCCAGTACCACATAGTCACTGTATTTTCTCAGGCATAACAGATTGAAAGAACCACCAATTTGTGATTTGCTAATCAAACAGAACATTTCTGAACTTCACCTCTGGCTGTGTGTCGTCTGTCCTGACTGTTTCCGCTAGCTTTGGAGAAAGATCATACTCTTTCATAGCAGTGAGTGGTGAGAAAGATCAAGAGAGACAAAACTACTGATAATGCAACCTTAAGACTAAAGAGGAACCCAAAATTTTGATGCAAGTAACATTTTAGAAAATATTGTAGTGCTATAAAAAGTTAACAGCTTATGAATAAAAACTTAGAACATGTACAGAAGCTTCTCAATGGGTTGTACATAAACAGATTTTATGCACCTTGTGTCCAAGGCCAAATAAAAAAACCTATTTCAATGAGTCCCATGAGTTTTTATTTTATAGTGCGTCTTTGCTTCAATTATCTTTGTTTTTGTAACTCAACTTATAAACACGTTTGGATTACTGCAGTGCATCAGAATGGCTCTTAAGTAGAGCTGTATGTCTGTTAACTGGGACAAGAGGATTCTTCCTCAATATTTCTGGTCCTATATCTAAAGTCTCTAACATCTTTGGACTAAATTACCAAAATGCTCATCTCACACAAGTGCCTACATCCGTTATAGGTCAGGGTTGACAGCACATTTGGTTGAACCTTTGACACCATCCTTTCCATGGCAGGCAGCATTTGGGTTTAGTGCCAGGCTTGATGGTGGCCCCCTCTGAAGCAACAGACTATTTCCAGTTGTCCAACTGAGAGGAATCCTAATGAAGGTCTTGCACTGTGTGTCTCTGTGACACAGGTTGTCTCTGTGCTGGTGTCATAGCTTTGAAAAGCTCTCTCAAGAGAGTTCCACCTTTACTGTGTGTTTTTCGTAGCAGGCTTTAGAAAAAAACTTCAAGTTTTTTTCCAAATTAAAATTGACATAAACCTACTGGCTTTCATCTGCCCTTGTTAGATTATCTGATATCAATTGGCTATACTTTTACACTGCAGCTTGGATCTCCCTCATGGTTTCTGGATCATAAAAATGGGTTTGTGCATAGGCAGAGCCATGTTCCAGCACATTATCTAGCTAACCTTTGGGAGTAGCCCCACCCCTGTCCACTCTCACGCATATCTACGCATGCCTTGGCAGCAGCTCTCCATTATTTTTCCACCTTAGACAGCATTTTGACACTCCAGCTAGCCCTTTTTTCTTAAATTCCTTCCAACAACAGCAACCAGCCACCCCAATCAATTAACTTATTTCTCTTTACTCCAACACTGCAGGCTTTACCCGCTCATGGCTGCCAAGTCAGTGAAGTTCTTGTTCAAAAATGCATTTCTTGTTAAAGAGAGAATTGCCCCTACTGACCAGCACACTAGCTGCTTATTTTGCCTAAGCAAACAGCATGTATCTCAACTGGGCTCAGTTTGTAAAAGCTTAATGAAACGGCCTCTAGGTATGAAGTCTAGATTTTTCTGTGTGAACAGTCTTCAAGAGCAGCAGAACTGGTTTCCCAAAACTGCCTACTCCATATGGTATCACATTCCCTCTCTAAGATGCTCTCTCTGCAGTCTTTGGCACCTTTGCCAGTCCACCTAGGTTCCAGACCAGCCTTGGACAAGACTGGCCATTCTGTCTATTCTGATCTTGGTTCCAGGCTTGACACTGGTCCTTGCATTAGGAAGCACTATATACCAAAGAATGATACCTGATCAAGCACCACATCCCCCTATCGGACATCACATTACTGCTACAGCCAGTCTCACCTTAGACATCACAGTAAGCATGATATCCCATTCTGTGCTGGTTTTCCAAGCTTCTGTCTGTCTTCATCAGGACTGGACTAGTGTGCCACAAATCTGAAGAGACAACGCTCCAAGCTTTCAGCTGGTCTTATGCCTGAAATCGAAGGAGGACAAGGAGAAAAAGACTGATCAGAGGGGTAACCCTAAATATCAACCTCTGATCCTTCCTCCAGTGTCATCCTTGCTGCTACTGACTCACTATTCAGAGCTGACCATTTCGCACCAGTAGAGCACTCAAAGTAGACCACCATTGCCAAACAATCTTATTTACAAACCTGATTATCTCTTATTCCCTGCTTCCACTGGTTTCAACTCACTACTTCTCCTCCATTGTTGGTATCAACTTGCTCCTGAGTTCCATACGATGTAGGGCTGGAGGAAAGTTCAGGGGCTTTGGCATCTGCCTGTGGAGCCAGAGGTTGGCATTTCAATTCCATACTGTGCCTCCTTGAGAAGGTCTGTACTCAGTGATTCGTAGGGTCCCTATGGACTGCTCTGCAGTTTTAAATTGTTGTAATCATCATTGGTGCCTTTCTCTCCCTCATCTTTTTGACCTGAACTTGCAGTCTAGGTTTTGAACTCTTCCTCTATTCATGTCACTTATCAAACAATTTCCGTCACTTGGTCAGTCATACTGTTCTTATTGACACTGCCATTGATCCAAGTCCCTAGTGTTTGATGTTCCTGTCAGCTCTGCATCCTGCTCTCATTCTACAACTTACTGCTATTGCAGGCACTCTCCTTGCTACTCTCCATCTTGCTGCTCCTCTCATCGCATGCATACTTTTATAGACTTGCCAACCACTTTACTTACCTGCCTGGTGCTCACAGCTATCATCCTGTTACACCAGTATAACACCCTTCTCAACGCCCATCACAACTTTTCCAACAACTCAATTCTGCCAGGTCGCTATGGCTCTTCCAGCATATCAGATACCATTGCCGCTACTCCAACAGCAGTAACAACCCAATCAATTTCCACAGCAAGTCTGGTGCTGAGCAACTTTCTGACTCAAGGCTATCAACTCCCTCCTCTCAATCCCCAATTATCTCTTAACCTGACCTGTTTGTTAGTGATTCTGTCTCTATTTTGCCCTCAGATAATCTTCACCCTCATACTGACTAGATCCTTAAGTTGGCAAAATCCCTTGGTATCAATGTCAAAGAACCATCACCTATTAATAACAACCCTGTCTTTATTCAAGTCCAGCAACCTTCTTCTATGCCTGTTCTGCTTTCTTTGTTACTGGCTGTCTCAATTGTTGATCAGTAACCATGGACCAAACCCTCCTCTAGTCTCCCAACTTCTTAGCAAATAAATAACTTACGTTGCCTTCGGAAGGATGGTACTCTTTTCCTCTTTCACCATCTGAAGCCATGCTCTATTGTTGTGAAAGCAGTGCAAAGCAAAGATAGACAAAGAACACATTATGCCCCATTGGTCAAGGAGGGCCATAAACTTGACCTTATGGGCAATTTGTTCTATTCCTCTCCAGCTGTTGCCACAGTGATTACTAATTACCAGGCTGCCATGGGCACCTGTTAGCAGCCTCTTTGGGAGAGGCTTGATCTTTAATCAATCCACCTCTTGTGGAGCGCTTTTCAGGTCTGCTCTGCAATCATTTGATGTTTAGGATCTGTCTGGAATGCCCTTGCCTCAGAAATGGGATGTGATCCTTCTACTTTTAACTTTATGTACATGTTGAAAAGACCTATTTATCCAAGTTTTCCCTATATAATGTGGTCATACAATTGACATGCCACATATATTATGCAGATTAATTTGTGTATGGTTGTGTAAATTTATTTTCTCTTCATGTGTTGCATACATTGTATGTTTTAAGTTATTCTTATTCTCTACCACTTTGAAATGTTTCAGTTCAAGCAGTTGTAAATATTTGTAAATGAATAAATAAATAATAAACTCTATAGAGTTGGAATGGAATTTAAAATGAACAATTTCGGCTCAGTCATACTCCAAGATTTCAGTGGCTGAAATGCAGGAGTAAATCACAACTAGAGAAAGCCAATTTAATCAATGGAATGTACAGAAGAGTTTGCTCACCAAATCCCCACAGATTTAATGGACCTACTGTACTTGCTGCTTACTACTGGATGTCAGCCATTAAGTATTACATGTTTACTTGTTTGGAATGCCATTAAAAGTACCATGGAGAATGAAAAATAAAAACTAATGCTAAAAAGAGGAGGAAGAGTTTTTCAGATGTTGTTTGTGCTTGTCCAATTACCCTATTTAGGTTCATTGCTTCGATTTCATTCATTAGTTAGTTAGTTTGTCCAGGATCTAAATTTCTAGATTCTCAAATAATTCCAAATGATGACATCAGTACACAACAAATTGTTTGCTGTGCATAGATTTCATCTTCCTTTAGTTATATTTATGCTTGAATGGCCAAAATTGTCTTGCGATTTTACTGCAATTATTGTGGCAGCAAATAGCACCTAATTAAGAAAGTGCTGGTTCTGTGCCTGGTTGCACACCCACCACATGGCCAGGCGCACACCACCATAAAGGCAGCTAAGGATCTCCCACTCCACCCATGAAATTTTTGGGGTGAAGCATCTATGTCCGTGCTCATGAACGGCACAGCAGTTTAGTAATTAATTTGAATTTGCTATCGCAATTGTGTAATTTCATATACTAAAGAGCAAATCTTAGTAGAATTCTGGGCGATATTTGTTTAAATGATGTTAGTGAGTTAATGTGTGTTGATACATTACTCAGAATCAGTGTTCTGGCAGGAAAACTGCCCCCAAACCCTGAAGGCTGATGCAGTAAGATTCCTATTATTGATTCCTGTCAGTTATAATATGCAAGGTTGGGACCAAAATATATAAAGCTACATGCGTGTATGGCTACATATACAATGTCAGGCAATTAGTAAATCTTTTTGTTTTGACATGTCACTAAATATAGGAATGGAAGTAGTATCTAGATTCAGATGTCATTGCTCACACAGACATATATGCACACCTGTGGTCTAAATCTACCATAATTTACATGCTATCTTCTGCAATGTACATGTTTGGCATGCATCAGGATCCTGATGTTTTCTGTAAAAAAACTGGTTACATCATGCAGTTTTTCAGCTTGTCAAGTTCAATATAAACATATTTTGTTTTATTAATAGATGGCGGAATGTACAACCAGTTGGACAACCTATACCAGGAACTCGATTCATTGCTTTCAAAGTGCCATTGAAAGGGGTGTGTATGAAATGTTATTTTCATAAATGGATGTTAGTCACAAAAATCAGTAGAAACCTATAGGTATATTTATGGGGTATATGTGTAACTTGCTGCAGCTAATTGTAGCTACTTGACAGTTTGTTGACAAGCAGCTTAATCCCATGCCTGGTCATGTGCTTGTACTTGATGACACAACTTAGGTATGGCAGAGTGTGCAAACTATCTGATCACTAGAGATGGGTGTTTCATTTCGGAAGGGGTCCGGTTTCATTTCAGTAGGGGTAGATCCACAAAGCTCTTATTCACCACCACACTTCAAACATTTTCCCCATCAGCTTTCTTCACTGTCCAATTTTCACTCTTGTACATAGTAATCAAAGATACAATAGTGTGGATGATCTTGAGGTTGGTCTCCAGTGACACCTCCTTACACTTGATGATCTTTTTTAATTGCATTATCATGGCAGCCCTTTTGAGTCTCCGTCTTCTGATTCCTTAGTTGTACTCTTCATTTGGATTGCTGGTTGAACCAAGATATACACAGTCTTTAACAATTTAACAATTTAAATTTCATTGTCAGTGTTAAAGTTGTTTGGGTTTTATGTAGTTACGATTTTTTAAAATATATTAATGTTCAGTTGCAGCCCTGCTTTGGCACTTTCTTCTTTCAGTTTGACCAAAAGTCATTTCAATTCATTGTCACTTTCTGCCTGTAAGATTGTGTCATCTGCATATTTTAAACTCTTGATGTTTCTTCCAGTTTTCATTCCCCCTCCATCTGAATCTAGTGTGGTTTTCCATATCATATATTCTGCATACATATTAAACAGATAAGGGAATAACACACACCATAGTCTGACACCTGTGTCTATAGGAAGCCATTCTCTCTCTCCATATTCTGTCTGAACAGTAATTTCTTGTCCACATTACAGTTGATGCATCAGGAGAAACAAGTGCTGAGGTACACCGATTTCTTTCTGAACAAAAATACTTTGCTGCAGTTCTGAAATTATTTGGTTCTTTTCAGTAGCCATAACAGTACAGGAAGTCTAAATCTGAATATTGGAAGAAGCTTCCCAGTGGTTAGATCAAGACAACAATGGAACCAGTTAGCTCAGGAGGTGGTGAGTGGTTCAGTGTTGGAGGCATTCCCGTTGATGTGTTGTCCAGTTGTGTCGTTGAGTGCTGGAAGCACCCAAGAGAAAACTGGAAAGCCATCTTTCAGAGCTACTTTGATTTGGATTCCTGCCTTGAGTCGGGGGTTTGATTTAGTGGCCTTGTAGACCTCTTCCAATTCTATGATTTGCTACAGGTTCCCATGCCTTTTCATTTTCAGAATCCAGCTTGAGCATCAGGCATTTCTTGTTCTATTATAAAAGCCTTTTTTTCAATATCTTTAGCTTCGCTTCTATATAGGTCTGTATACTGTTTTAACCTTCTCTTTCTTTTTTCCCCTGGTCTGATAGTGCTTCTATGTTGGTCTTTCAGCGTCCATAGTCTAGGTTTAAATTCTCCTTTGATTTCTTGAATGTTGTGGAAAACATCTTGTTTTTCTTCTTTTGTAATTATCCTCTGTTTCTTTGCACTGGCCACTATAATAGTTGTCTTTGTCTCTATGTGACCATTGCTGAGAAACTGCATTCAGGATCCTGACCCTACTTCTGTCACCCTTTACTTCTTATTTACTTATTTTTTCTTTCTTTGTTTGCATTCTCCTCTAATAATATCTTGGGTTTTGATCCACAATTCTTGTTCAGTTGAATTTAGAGAATTTGTTCTTTATGTGGACTTGAAATTAATCAGAAATGTTTTAAAATTATATATTGGCACTATTATTCTAGTGTTCTTCAGCTGTATTCTAATGTTTGATATTAATAATTCATGAGTAATACCATAGTCTGCTTCTGGCCCTGGTTTGGAAGATAAAATACTGTGCCTCCATCATCGCCTTCCAGTTATATAGTCTATCTGATTTCTGCGTTACCCATTTCATGATGTCCACATGTACAATAATCAATTCACCCATTTGTGATAAACAGATTGTATGCTTCACCGAACTCAATGGGTCACTCTCCTGTGTCGTTTCTGATCCCTATACCAAAATTTACAATGAAATTTAGTTTGGGTTGGTTTCTTACTTTTGTGTTCTAGTCATCTATGGCTATGAGCATGTTTTGTTTTGGTGGGTGATCAATTTTCTCCTGTGTGCTTTGCATAAAAGCTTTTAATTTCATCCTCTTAGCCGATGTCACTGTGAAAAAGAGACATGTATCGCCTCTTTAACTATCACAGTTCTATTCTGTAGAGTTCTCAAATTTATAATTTCATGACATGACCAGAATGTTCTCCTATGTTCTTCTAAGCCATTGATTCCCAACCTTGGGTAACCCGTGTTCTTGAACTGCAGCTCCCAAAAATCCCAGCCAGCATGAAGACCTCAGGGAATTTGTAGTTCAAGAATACCAGGGGTACCCAAAGTTTTGAACTACTACTGTAACGTACAGCAGAAAATTCTATATGTCTCATCAAACTATAACCCCCTGGATTCCGTAAGATGGATATACTTCTATCAATATCAAGCTGCCCTAATTCTATAGTGCAGGTACATTCCAAATATTGGTCCTGAGGGGAAAATCAAGAACTAGCTGTGCCTCTCAGTTGCTCTTTTATATTTAAATAACTGAGAAGATTTCAGTCGATACAAAATGTATATGAGCCTCTTCTACTTCACACATACAGTACTTTGATTCCAAGTATTCATTCTGGGTGGAGTCATTCACAAGCTCAAGAATGGGACAGCCTGTTTATTATTTACTATCTGATAAGTGCCAGTATTGCTTAAGAGGATGCAAAGAGATATGCTGGGAAGCAAACATAAAAGGGTGAAAATAAATAGATAGAAGATGTTTATTCCATAATGATCTACTCCACCTAGACTGCTTATCGGTTTATCTTCAGAGAAGGCTAGAGAGACAGTAGCACACTCACACTTATTCAGCCTGCCATTTAACAAACTGCCTGTTTTTGCTAGGCCTGCATTGATTTCTTCTGTTTGGGGCAATGCACTTTAGAATTTATAACAGCATCACACATAGGCCATCTATGTATGTTTTCCTGTGTCGATCCTATTTGTTCTCTGTTCTAGGTGATTAATCACCGTTTGACACCAACTCAAAAATTTACACCAAAAGATCTGATTGCTGCAATGAAAATGCTCAATGTGGAGCTTGGCTTAATTATTGATTTAACGTATACGACCAGATATTATGATGTTAAGGTAACTGAATATAGTAAAATTAATGTTTGACTTTTTGCTTTTTGATAAAAAGGCAGAAAGAGATACATTCTGTACATAGTCTTCAGCTGTTGGAAGAACTGCTCTATGAGGAGGTTTTTCATGTCAGTTATTTTATTTAGAATGCCATCACTATCCCCTCCCTCAAGGAGCTTACAATCTGATGCATGATGCAAAGAAACAGGTGTACAAGGGAAGGAAGGGGGAAGCAGGGATAAGTAGTGAAAAAATAGTGTTTACTTCAGTTACAAATAACTAGATGCAGAGCAGGAACCATGACCATACATAGCCTTTCATGGGAGCAAAAATTATAGTCGTGTTGGAGAGTTACAACTGAGTTGTTCTTGACTGTTTGAGAAATCAGATTTCAAAGGAACTTTGTCTTAAGAAAGACAATCAATATTTATTATTAAATCCAATTTAATGATTTTATAACATGAAACACCTTATTTGTATTTTAGCACATATAAACTATTTGGCCTGCTTATGAAGAAGAGAGTCTGTTTTAAGATTATGAATCTACCTTCATTTCTACTATGTTAACACTCACATAATGCTACTTAAATTCTCAAACTATTCAATATAAAAAGAAGCATTGATAATATTGACAGTTCATAGCAATGTCTTGATTTGTAATCATATAATTGTTGGGTGTTGACTGACAATCATGATGATGTCATGATACTGAAAACCTTCAGATACATAATCATCCTGCTGTCAGAAATCCTTGGGTGCATTTCCTCAGGGAGAGGACAAACAAAATCAGGTTAAACAAAGTTCTGTAATAATGTTACTAATACAGTATAAAGAATCTTTCAGGAAAATGATTTGTGGTTATTCTTTAATATAAAAATGGATTTCTTTTTTGTTATGTGGGTTGGATAATGGTAAAGAAGAGGTAGGAAGGCATATACAATGTGATTTCTGAACAGCTTGAGAACTATGACACATATAAAATCATTTTGTATTGTTGTTAAATCCTGTTTATATAAATGCATAAGGGAAAAATGAAGAAGATGCAAAACTTGGTGGAGTCACAGCAATCCTACTCAGTTTCTGAGTCTAGGGATCGTTGTGTGTCATCAAAGTTTTGATTGATATGAATGTCTTTGGGGGAATTAATTCATTTGACACAATGGGCTATTTTTAATTCCTATAAGAACATTTTTATTTAAGAGATATGTGTAATTTTGATCAATAATATGTGCTCCCATTTTGTTCACTCCCGCATTGCTAGGATTTGCCTAAAAGTTTGGAGTATAAGAAACTTTTTACTGTTGGTCATGAAGTCCCAGACGATGCTACTATTCTACAATTCAAAAAATGGGTCAGAAAGTTCCTGTGGGAAAATGCTGACAATGGTAATTAACAGCATCTTTAATTTTGTACTAAATGGGGGGAGCAATCCCAAGTGGGTCAGGACTGAACTGACAGGTTATCGGCCTCTTCCAGTGCACTGCTGGTTCACAGAATAGGGCCAAATGCTGCCTTGCCCATTTCCTTCCCCAGCAGATATTTAGCTCCAGGGTTTGCATCAATGAGAGGCCCAGTGCAGTTCACCTTGTAGCATAGGGAAGGTGCTATTCACGAAATCCAGATCCAAACCTCTTTGCTACAGAATGATTTGTGTGTGTGTTCTCTTTTAGATCCCTTCAGGTAAAAAAAAAAGTATTATTGTTTTTAAAATGTTCCCCTGGTACTGTCCAAACCCAAAGACATCAAACCAAATGCAGAAACATGTTTCTGCACAGCATAGGCCCATTGCAGGGCAGGAAGGAAGACGCTACATATTGAGACTTGCAAGAATATTGCCAGTTGCACTGCAGTCAAGCTTACTAAGATGTTCTGCTGTATATGTCCCAGTTAAGCTAAAAAAGAACGAGAGACATCATCTTAGCAGCTTATATCCCAGCTCACCCCCAAGCCGATGGTAATCCTAAAGACCACCTGGTAGTGAGGTAGCTAAAAACCCTCTTGTAAATAAAGAAATAAATGAATAAATAAAGTCACTCAGCTTCAGTGGTGGCTTTGCAAGTGTGCTAGACAGCATACAATTCCTGATGAATTCCTGTCCTCTTAGTGTGCTCAGAACCAAATTCCTGTCCTCACAGTGTGCTCAGAACCAAAGTTGCAGTGATGTATATTGTTCTGAGAGTGGTAGCAGTGCTTTTTAAAACTTCTTTATAATGCACTATCACTACGTCTTCCTTCACATTGGTTTTCATTTTACTTTTCAAATAGAAAAACTCATCGGAGTACACTGTACCAATGGAATTAACAGAACAGGTTACCTTATATGTAGGCAAGTATTTCAGCAAAGAGGAAATAATTATTTTCGCTGTAATGATATGCTCTGATCTAGTGATTCCCATATGCCTTTAAATTCTTTCAGATACCTGATTGACGTTGAAGGCTGGGAGCCAGGAACTGCAATCCAAGGTGCCTGTTTGCTTCTTGAATTAAACCCAAGGTTTTGCATGCTTGCATCTGTTGCTTTAGTTGGAATTGAAATCCCTTCCTCCAGAAATGCTACATGTGAGGGAGGGGTTCTTAATCTTCTCTCTGTAGTCTTGCGCCACCCCAGAAAAAGCTGTTTCTGAAGGCAGAAGAGAGCTTGAATGTACGCATGAAAGGGCAATGACCAATTTCCCTTTGTGTACACAGAAGCATTTTTCAACTATGGAAAAAGTAAACAGTCTCGATATATGGATGGATTTTGGTACATGCAGTTTGATTCCATGTGATTTGGCTCTTGATACACTTTGTAATATTTGAACATGTTGATTTTACAGAGCTGTGAATTTGCATGCACACCATGAGTATGAAACCAGATAAAACAATTTCCTTACTCTCTCTCTTTGATATATGTTGGTTGTTTTATTGGTCGCAATGCTATTGTGATTGAGATCTGGCAGTTCATTTTAGAGTTGTAAATCTCCCGGATTTTTTTCCTTGAAGTTCCTAGTGACATTAACTTCCTTTCCCCCATCTTTGCTCAGATTTCCCAGGCAGCCAAATGACATCTGTATCTTCCCAAACAAATGTTACATATAATTTTGCACAATTAGGCACATGAATGAATACTGGTTTCCGGGATAAAACCAGTCTGTATTCTAGACAGGAAATTGCTTTTCTCAGTTCAGCTGGCAGAGAAGTCCCAGCATTATCTATGTTTGTCATGCAGGGAATGCCTGCCAGAGTGAAAGCTCAAAAGTTGACGTAAACAGAGAATCAAGGGAATATTCATCACATCCTTCATTCAGGTCATATTGGGTTGGGCATATAAAATGGGAAGCTCACACAGGTTTTAAAACATTGTAATATATTTCTATAAGAATTAATGACCCAGTTCATATGTAGCAGCAAATAACAATTTGTTGTTTTGATAATAAGGTTCTATATGTTTTGGCCTTCCCAATCTGTTTCCTGTGTTTGAAAAGATGATCCAAACGCTTCTGCTTTCCGCTTTGAACTGATGACAGTTTCCTGTTGTGGGATTATTCAAGAAAACATGATTTATTCTACTAAAATGAATATCAAAGAGTGATTTGATCCTGCTGTGTTAATTCATCAGTTGAAACAGTCTGGTTAAATAAAAGACAAAAATAATAGCTTTTAATCGTGTTTGACATTAAAAAGAGACAGGGCAAGCCGCTGTTTCCATGTTCTGTTTTGGGCTTTCCATAAGCATCTGGTTACACACTCTAAAAAACAAACTGCTGGATTGTATAGGTCTTTGAGTCTGAGTCAGCAGGGTTCTTGTGATTTTTATGGCACGCATGAGCTCAAGGCTTTTAACTATGTTCAAATCTGAATAAAACACAAGGCTAGTTACCCTTACTGTTATTAATATTGACACTGAATAATCCATTTGTAGGGGGGGAAATAACATAGTGAGAGATGGGGCTGTGAGGAGGCTACCTCCCATAGAAAGCCAGACAAGGCCCATCTTCTCGGTCCTTCTGAGAAGCCAAAGATCTTTGTCTTCTGGCAGCCTTTCTTTAGTGATTGGCTGTATAAGAGACAATAAATGAAATGGTTTACATTTTGTTGCATCTACAGTAGTTTTATTTTTTACAATGGGTTTTTGCCTGACATTTTTAATATAATGTTATTAATTTTTCTATAATATTTGAACAATTCACTGATTTTAGATTTAATAATGTAAGCCAGGGATGGCGAATCTATAGCACATGTGCCAAAGGTGGCACACAAAGAGCTTTTGCCTGGTACGCGACATGCTCCCTGCCCCCTCCCACTTCCCCCTCCTCTGGACCAGCCATGAGGAATTTGCGGAGGGTAAAGTGGGGGAGGGCAGGGAGCATGTTGCGTGCCAGGCCGCCCCTGCCGCTGCCGCCCCATCACCATTGCCATCGCTGCCCTCGCCCACCCCCCTTCCGCCACCAACCCTACCTCCGCCACCCCTCCCCCTGCTGCCATCACCAACGCCATGCCTGCCCCTCCCGCCGCCGCTTCCGATGACCCTGGCACCGCCGCTTTTTCTGTCCTCGCCCCCACCTCACCCCCCACCACTGCCGTCCCCATTGCCACCGCCTCCATCCCTGCCCTTCCCACCGCTGCCACCAATGACGATACCACCACCACCCTTCGCCCTTGCTGCCTTCGCCCTCGCTGCCACCGATCCCCCACACACACACACACCACCACCGCTGTCCCCATCACCGAGTTTGGGCACTCGGTGCCAAAAAAGGTTCGCCAAAAAAGCTACCTTGGATCCTTCGGAAAAAGGAGGGAGTAAAAATACTTTAAATAGAACTACATATCTTCCAATCAGCTAACCACAGTACCTGCCATATTTATTGTCACCAAACAATATGTATAGCATCAATATAATATAAAGTGGCTTGCATAAAAAATAAAAGCCTACATTCTAGAATGAACCACAACTTTAAAAAGTCACTTATTTGGATTATGACTCCCAGAATCTTCCACCCAACATGGTCACTGACTATACTAGCTGGGGGATGCTGGGAACTCTAGTTCTAAAATGTAACTTTTCTGAGTTCTAATTTGAGTCCTAAAGAACACAGCATCACTTTTTGTAGATGCCTTTTAATTGTTAATTGTGCTGATTACCAGCCATTCAGCTTTGTAACTGAAGTCACGTATTAGCTTAGCTGCTGCCTGCTCAGCTAAAAAGTTTACAAAACAATATCCTACATAGTTAATATTGTCCTGATTTGTTCAGCTTTCGGGGAGGCTCGTGGTCACCATATGGATGGTAATATATATTTGATAGATCTCAGAACTCAACCAATGAGAAGGTAAGACAAGAGTGATGTTTCTTCTTGTTCAAGTACATCTCGTTTCCTTTACTGAAAAGATTATATATTTTAATTCATTGATTGTTATTTGGATGTGATGATGTGTATAACAAATGCTGTACTGTTTTCTTCACTTTCTGAAAGTACAATATATCATCACTTATATTGATGGTATACTTACACTAAGTATACACTAAGTGCTAAAGTAAAGGAGTTTGCATGCTCTGTGTATATATTGAGCACACCTTTCCCTTACTCACAAAAGCAGAACCATTCCTGGACAAACTAACTAGCTGCAACTACCCAAACAAAGTCTTATGTAGGTTATAAAACCTAAGAAACAAATGCAGTTGGGAATCTTCCCTTTCCTTCACTAGAACTAGCACTGTCACATAATCTGTTTTTTCCCCAGAGGTCATGCACACAAAGTTTTTTTTTAATTTTTTTATTTTAGGACCAACAGAATACAATTCATTTCCCAACATATCAATCCTTATACAATTTCCAAGGTTGTTCACCCTTCTTTTATTTTATTTTTTTCCCTCCCACTCCCACCCCGAGCAAGCAACTAACTGCAATGTCCTCTCATATTATACATTGCCAAAGCCTGATGGAAAAGTCTAGCCCATTTCTCATTCTCAGGTTTTCCTTCCAACCATTCTATAAACTTCTGCCACTCTTTCAAAATTCTATTTTTCCCTACAGTTTTTCCTTCTTGCATTATTTGTATCCATTCATTTTGAAAAAATTGATATAGGTAATATTTCCATTTGTCATATTTCCATTTTCCTTCATCCTTCCATCTAGTTATTAGGACCATTATAGCAGCTGCTATTCCATAATACATAATATGTTTTATTTCTCTCCAATTGCTTTCTCTCTCCACTAATCCTAAAAATATGTGGTCTATTTTTAACTGAATCCTTTTATTTGTTATTTCTATTAACCAATTTTCTACTTTATTCCAATAACTCCTTACTTTCTCACACTTCCAGATCATATGCTCAAAAGTACCCTTTACTTTCTTACAATGCCAACATTGGGAAGAACTTTTTTTATTTACTCTACTTACTTTCTCCGGAGTATAATACCATTTATACAATACTTTCAATTGCATTTCCTTACTTTTTTTCCATGTTAACCTCTCTTACCCCCTTTAATGGATTCAATTTTTTCTTTATTTAATCCCAACTCCTCTTCCCAAATATTTTTAATTATATTTTCTGACTGATTTCCCAGAGTAACCAAGTATTTATAAATATTTCCTGCTCCTCCCCTTTTCTCTGTATATATCTTATACATTACTTCCCATTGCTTGTCTTCATTTCCCAATAGGTGTTGAAACCTTTTATTATATCTCTTTTTCATACTTTCTACTGTTAACCATTTTTGATCTCCTAATATCTCTCTTAACTTACTTTTCCCCCTCTCCTGTTTGCATTAACGGATGAAGATCCTTGATTTTATTATATCCTTTCTCATTTAAATTCTTTATATCTCTTAATGATAAAATCTTCCCTTCTTTATTTAATTGTTCTATCGGTCCCCATTTTGATAATCCTCGTATTTTCGTTCTTTTAATTAAGATATCCATCATTACCTTTCTTAGGCCCTCTAATTGTTTTAATATTTTTTATCTCTATCAAATAAACCTAAGCAACCCACTGATTTATTCAATTCATCTTCAACTCTTTTCCATTTTGGGATGGGGAAACCCTCCACTTTCATTGCCCACTTTAACTGAAAAGCTATATAATAATTTTCTAATGAAGGCATATTCCAACCTCCTTCTTTTACCGCATATAATATTTTATGGCTGATTCCTACCCTCTTTTTACAAAAAACCCAATTTCTTAGTGAGGAATCCCATTTCTTTAATATTTGTTCCGACAGCAATATCGGTAATACTTGAAATAGGTAGAGTAACTTGGATACTATAAAAAAATTAATGCTCTAATCCTGGACAAAATCCCCATTTTTAAAATCTTTCCACCCCTTTATTATTTCTTGGTCTTCCTCCATGTCCTATTATAATTTTCCACCCCAATTTTCTTCCATTTTTTTATTATAATCACTCCCAAATATGTCAATTTCTTTACTCCGTTCCCCATTTTCATTTTTTTTCCTTAGCTCTTCTTGATCCTTCCTTAAAACATTTATATACATAATTTCTGACTTTTGTAAGTTTACTTCTAACCCTGAGATTTCCTCAAACTTCCTTAATATTTTAATCAGTGGTCCAGCCACTTCAGCAGAATTGGTTAGTATTAAAATTAGATCATCCACAAAAATATTAATTTTTATTTCCTCGATTCCTATTTTATATCCTTTAATTTGACTACATTCTCTAATACTATTTGCTAGTGGTGCCATAGCTAAAGCGAAAAGCATAGGGGAGAGGGGGCAACCCTGCTTGGTTCCTCTCTGCACCTTAAATCTCGCTGTTAAATGATCCATTTACTCTCACCTTAGCAAAATTTTCTTTGTATATTTCCTTCATTGCATTCCAATAGGGAACAGTAATATCCATCTGTCTCAATAATTTTAACAAATATTCTCTTTCAACTGAATCAAATGCTTGTTTAATGTCTAATTTCATGATTTTAACTTTTTTCCTATTCCTCTTGGCATCCGCTATCACATTCATTACTATCCTTATTGGTTCCCTATAAATCTTCCTTTCTCAAGCCATATTGATCTACCTGCTGGAATTATGTCCTTTAATCTTTTTGCCAATATTTCTAAATATTTTATAATCTTGATTCGCCAGAGTAATGGCCTATACAAAGCTGGATCTTCTACTTTCCCCCTTTTGCAAAATTTCTGTCTCTCTCCATGTCTCTGGGATATTTCCCCCTTGCAACATATCATTAAATAATTTCTCCATTCTAACCCCCAAAACTGAAACTGTTTAAAGAAAACTGCAGTGAATCCATCTAAACCTGGGGCCTTCCCTATTTTTAAATCTTTTATTGCCTCTTGTATTTTGTTTAGTTTAATCTTGTCATTTAACACCTGTTTCTGGAAATCAGAAATTTTTCTTCTTACCTGTGGTACTCCCCTTCCCACTTCTTTCTTTTTAAACCCCTCCTTAAAAAAATATTCCATAATTCTTTTTTTCTCCTCTTCTTGAAATTTATGTTCCTCCATTTTATTTCTTAGTCCTGTAATGAATCTTTTCTGCAATTTAAGATAGGATACAAATCTTTTCCCTGCCTGAATTGTTGTCCTTTGAAAATCGTTTTTAATCAAAGCTTGCTTCTTCCATAATAATAAATCATTAATTTCATCCAATTTTTCTCTTTTTTGCCTTATTTGCGTTTCTAATTTTTTTAAGTATTTATTTTGTAATTTTTTCTGAAATTTAAATAATTCCTCCATAGCTTTATTTTTTGGTCTTCTTAAACCTACTCTCCTCCTCCACACACAAAGTTTATTTATTCTACTCTCTTTTTGAAATTTTCTAGCAATCTGGGAATGAATTTGTGGGATGCTGATGGAGATGTTGTACCAACGCAAAATGACATTGATGGACATCTTGATAGATTTCCAAATGAAGAATTTCCAAGGTAGTCTCTGCAGAAATGTATTAAAATACAAATAGAAAAAATAAAATATTTATTGAAATTGTTGAATGTATGCAGTTTCATATCCCATGCTTTCACTTAAAGTTTAAGCAGATGAAATTGATTGCCAGGGTTTTTGGGGGAAGCAACTATTGCCAAACTGGACCCACCAACTAAAGGGAGTGATCTTTGCTGTCTGTTCCTGTCGTCCCATTCACCCCGAAAGGTGCTCTGTAAAGTTAGACCCACCACTGCCAAAGGGAGGCATAAAGAGCTGTGGTGGAAATTAGGAAAGTTATGTAAAATAAGGCTGGATTTTTATTTTTTTAAATTGAAAGTACTTGAAAAATCATTGCATCCCTGAGTTTGGAAATATATTTTTAAAAGTACAGTACATATTTCTTTATGCTTTAATCTTTGTCAGTTAATTTTGGCATTTGATTTTCTTTTAAAAATATAATTCTTTTAATTTTTCTTCACAGAACTGGGAAAAGATTGAGAGTTTATGAAGATAACCATAATGACTCGCCAGAACAGATAGGACTGAGAGAGTTTGATTTTATTAATAAGGGCCCAGGACGACGACGAAAACCATATCACGATCATGGGTTTCAAGTTGATTTAGAACCACTAGTACAAATAAGGCAAAGGCATTTTCCAGAACACTCATTTTATGATGAGTGCCAAGAAGAAATGCCTCTGAAAGACTTAGAATTCACTGCCAGGGGATCAAGGAAGAGACTTAGGCCTTGCCATGGGCGCCAAGTTTGTGATGATGACTTTTCAATGGGTGCACCGCCAGGAGATATTGACATGGGCCACGGAGAAAGGCAGAGCCATTTTCCTGCTGTCCCTCCTCATAATGATAGACTGAGAGATTCACAGCTCCGCAGAGGCCAACGGCAGCAACAGAGATCATTTTATGACCCACAGCCGAATGATGACTGTGCAAGTGAACAGTTATTTCCAAACATGCCATTAAAAGATCTAGCTCTCCCCAGGAAAAGACCTGGCCCCAGAGCCCGGCCATTTCTGGATTCTTCCCAATGTGATGATATGCAACTACCAATGGGAGACTTTGAGTTTGTTAGTAGGGCCCATGGGCAAAGAATGAGACCTTTCAATGACCATCAGCACCACAGTGATTTACCAAGAGAGATATCAGTGGATGATTTTGAGGAGAGAGATTCTGAATCAAGATGTAGGCCATTTCATGATCATCAGTCTTACGATGAAGATTTTTTAAATGGGAGGCCTGGATCAAGGATGAGATCGTTTATTGACCATTCACCATCTGAGAAAAACATGGCATATGCAGGTTATGTGGAAAGGTGGGAAGAAGTATCATCTCTAATCATATACCTCCTCTGATGCTGTTTCATGATTTTAGCAACAGTTGGTTAACTAATAATCTGACATAGATAAGGTGTGTGTGTGTGTGTGTGTGTGTGTGTGTGTGTGTGTGTGTGTGTGTGTGTGTGTGTGTGTGTGTGTGTGTGTGTGTGTGTGTGTGTGTGTGTGTGTGTGTGTGTGTGTGTGTGTGTGTGTGTGTGTGTGTGTGTGTGTGTGTGTGTGTGTGTGTGTGTGTGTAGAGGTATTTGCCATAATTCATTATGCCAATAATGTATAGTTGAAGACCTCCAGAACAACGTGTGAGTTTGTCATAGGGATGCAGAGGGAATGTGAAATAAATGATGAGTCACTCTTAAAGCAATGCAAAATGATACAGAATTATTGCATCATAGTTCCCTTTGTTAAAAAATAGCTCTCTTCCTGCTGACAGGCAGGTAACTTTAAGTCCAGAATATATTTGCATCTGGATTTTTTGTTTACATTTAACACATCTGTTTTACTTTTTTCAGAAATCACCCTTTCGTTTCTCATGAGCATTTCCCTGACTCTTCCATACTGCACAGGGACTATGGCTCTGATAAAGACGGCTATCAGGGAAATAGCAGGTGAAGATACCATTTTCATGACATTCATGCAATGCATGTTTGTAATTCTTACACTTGGAAATATACATTAGAAAGCAAATGATTTGTATGAATATATGTAGTCTGATGAACTGTTAAGTATTTTGAAATAGTTTCGATACAGTTGGTGAATTTACACAAGTGTTGATTTCAAGAGTTGATTCAGTGGACGCATTCTTGTTGGGAGAAGCAAGTGGATTCAGGTTCATGTTTTTCTAAGGATAGTCTCCTCTAAACAAGATATATCGTGTGAAAGGGCCCAGTCAACTCCAGGAATAAAGGTTTGTCTTTAGGAACTGAACCAAATATAATAATTAGTTATTTCATAACAGTAGTGGAAAAAACAGAACCCATCTGTAAGATCCATTTTTTGCCTTTTTAATGTTTTGCACACTTTCCCATTCAATCAAGATTTGTAATCAACATTTATTTGATTGATTTGATTTGATTGATTTGATTCAACTGTTGTTTCAAATACTGCTAACTAGAAATTCTGACCAGTAGGTATTTACAATAAATTATCCAGTGTCCTCTAATGATCAGAATCCAATTCTCTTTTTACAAGGAAAGGTGGGGTAAAATATTGTTAATTAAAGTCAAGGGCAGTTTTTGGCCCCAAGTCAGAAGGAATTGGAATGAGGACATACCTGATCCCACTGAAAATAACATCATAGTATTATCTTTCCATTGGTCCAGTGGGGAATCCAAATAACCATGCTTAAATTACACTGACTATTCTTAGATTTAAGCAACTGTATAAATGCCATAATTCTTATTACTTATTTACTCTGACATACTTCTTTAATTGTAAACTGAAATGGGAAATTGGGAAGTCTAACAGGCATTTGTTATCACAATCATACGACTAGGACTACTGCTGCTTAATATCAGTACCTTCTAAAATTTGGCCGGTGTAGATATACAGAAAAGTCTCAGCATGCACTCCTGTTGTTGTTTATGGTAAACAATGTTCCATATACATAATGTTTTGGTTCTAACTGTGATACATATATGGCAAATGACTAGTTTCATATTGTCACCATTGAAGAAGTGAATAACAGAAGAGATTTTGTGTCTTTTTGGTTACTTGCCACCATTATTAACTGATGCTTTCAATCCCATCACCTTCAGAAGGATTGAGATATGTAGTTACCGTACATCTTTTATTCAGATGGCGAGTGTAGAGTGGCAATTATAAGGTAAAAATACTGTTTTCTAACTCCTCCATGCTTAGGTAGGACTAGCTTTTAGCAGAACATATCCTGGAATGTGCTTCCTGTGGGAAAAGATCAAGCAGCATCCTGACAGCAGCATGTAGTACATGACTCATTGAGAGTTAATGGCAACTCGCTCTCTCCTTTGCCATTAGTATGCTCTACTCAGAAATTTAGACAGAACTGGCTTGGGGAAGTTTGTCTGCTTCGAACATTGAGTTCAAGGTTTAATGTTGCTGTTGATTATTTGTTTTGTTATCCATACCATGTTTGGGAAGGCAGACTGTCTTTGCCTAATATTTCTCTTCCACGTTGTTCAGTATACATAGACTTTCTTGTCCCATTATTGATGCTTGTATGTTTTTACATTTCAAAAAGCACAGATATTCGCAAAGAAAGAAAGTCTTCAAGTTTACAGAAAAATATTGTGGTTGAAGTTATATTTCTCTAAAAGTAAAGAAATTTGCATCACAGATCAACACCAGCCCAAAACTTGGGAACAGTGATATTTCCTTTAATTGAGCTGAAGTTTCTCCTCAAACATGCCCAAGAGAGGGTCTCCATTTTATGCTTCCCTAAAGAGGAGGAAAAGCCCTTCTGCTTCCTTTGGTCTAAGCACATTAAATGCATCGAGTCATCCTCCTCTTAAGGAAGGATCAACAGAACTGGATCAGTAAAGATTATATAAATGTAGGAGGGGCTGTAATATAAATCTCTTGGTTTTATACAATGAAAATCGTAGCTTTCATTTCTGCTCTTCCTCTCTGCTGATGTGCTGTTTAGAGATTGGGGTGATAAGTGGGACAAAATGTATATTGAGACTCAAGTTAAGGTAAGGATGCATGATTATGCCCATGATTTCAGTGAAGAATGGGGGTAGATCTCTGGCCTGGATTCCTTTGCTGTTCCTTTGAAGCGGGTATAGCTTCAGCCATCATTTTATGCTTTCAACTGAAGGTTTTTCTCTATTGGAATACTATGATTTCTCCACTGCATGCCTGGGACATACTCCATCTTACTGAGATGATCAAACAAATGCCTTCTTGAGGAGAGGTTGAGTGCCTCAGTCTTCCTGTGCATTGAGACTTGTCCTGTGATGTGTATTTTAGCTGTCTCACTGAAATTACTGTGAATGCCATTTGGCAAAAGCCAACTTTTAATTTTTATTTTGAGAGGCTTTTTCCTGATAGACAGAGGGTGGTTTACAGTGTTTTCGCGTTAGTTTTTTGTTAGTTTCAGTTAACTATCTGGTGTTCTCTTTTCATTGCTGTTTATGAAATGAGCATCAGGAACCTAACTGAAACAAACAACTAACTGTTGTTCTTTTGTTGTTGTCTGTCTGTCATTCATCAGCTTAAGAAATTTTCAATTAATTCTGTCATTTTCATATTATAGGTCTGATTGCCCTGAAGATTACAGAAGAATGTATCCTGCAAATGAAATGAACAGAGAGATAACTAGATTTTCACCATATTCCTCTCACCCTGTACATCATCCTTCATCTTCCCAGCAGGAATTTAAATCAATTTCAGTGGACCATGGAACGGAATCTCAGTGTGAAATAATAAGAGCTATTGGCCAGGGGAAAAGGTTACCTGTTGTAACCATTGATTACAATTATGGCTTGCCTTTAGACTACACTCCTGAGGAAGATAGAGCACATTATGATTTGCACACAAGAGAACACTGTGTTTGGGAATGAACCAGGTAACACATATGTATGCACATTTCACCCATTTTCCTTTATATGTGGACCAAACCCGTTCTCAAATGTATCTTTCAGTTACAAAGCTGGCAGTTTGAATACAGTCAGTAATCCCAACTAGAATATATTCATTGAATCACTGAGATTTACATAAGTGTTGAGTCCCCATTTATCAATTGATTCAGTGCATCTAAGCTAGTAGGGACTAGCAGTTGGATTTAGGCCAGTATATGCTGTACTGTTCAAAAGTCATAGGCCACCATTAGATTTGTTGTTTTAGCACTAGTATAATGACCATGTATAATTATTTCTTAGCCTTCTTATGAGAATACAACCAAAACGTACAAAAAATTTATACAGTAACCCCCTGCCTATTACGGGGGTTAGGGACCTGACCTGACTCGCAATAATTGAAAATCCGTGAGATGCGGATACAGGTTGGGTCTAGCCTGGCCGGCCTCGCTGAGAGGCTCTTGTACTTACCCCCGGCTTGGCGTTGCCCCAAACTGGCCTGCAAGGGCCTTGCCGGGCCCATTGGAAGCTCCAAAAGGACTTCCTCATGAACCGGAAATGACTTCTGGGAAATAGGAAGTGACCTCCAGATTGCTTGAAAGCACTTTGGACTCCGAAATGCTTTTCTGTGAGGTTTTCTGAGAAACTGACTTAAGAAAACTTCAGAACAGTCTTCCTCAAAAGAGTAAAGATGCGCTTATGGCCAAGGGAGGTCCCACTAAATACTGCCTTTTGCCTGAGGAAGCTAATGTCTTCTGAAAATTGTGTTGTTTTTATTTTGTTTACGTATTTCCTGTATTTTCTGTTTGTATCTTAATGAAGAGACCAAAAATAAATTGGTCATTTTTATGTCCACATAGTTGGTTTTTTAAAATAATTTTTAAATAAACTACAGTACAAAACAAAACACCAGTTATACAAGAATAGAAAAAAAATTAATCAAAACGCTACCAAACAAAACAGAACCAACCCCGTGAAACCCACCTCCAACTCAAGACATAACCAAACTTGTGAATTGATATTGACCAACCCATCTCCCTCTAAAAATACATTGAATCTTCTCCTGGTCTATATCCTTTACCTTTTTGGAATACATATAGATGGTTTATCCCATATTCCATTAAAATCATTAGACTTTTTCAATCCCTTCCTAATTTTAATTTCACAAGTCAATTTATCACTAATAGCCATATTCCATTAGTCTCTATCCTACACCAATCCAATGTTATTTGATTGTTAGATTTTCAGTGCTTTGCAAGAATCAACCTTGCAGTCGTTATTATAATGACCAACTCCACCTCCTCTTTCTTCAATTGTGTATTCACAACCATGTTTAACAGTACCATTTGTGGAGATATTTGAATCATTTTTTAAATTCTTTCTTGTATTTCTTTAAAAGTCAATGTCCATTCCTTTTTTCTTATCTCACAGAGCCACCACATATGCAAATAGTCCCTTTTTCTTTTTTTACACCTCCAGTATGGATGGTCATTAAAGTAATTTTCAAACAACAAAACTGGCAGTGGCCTAAGATTTTTGCACAGTGCTATATAATAAGACCAATTTCCACAAATCTTTGCTGTTACAAATTTTAGATGGTTGGTACATTTATTAAGTGTATGTGGGGACAATGTCCTATCTGTATGAAATAAAATAACATTTATCTTAAGTGAAAATGGAAGGTCAATGTATAAGAGATGACTGAAGTGTCCCCTTTTTGTCCTTTTTGACTGTATAACTATATAGTGAATTGTATATGACTATTAAGATGTACAACACTTGTAACATAAAACCCCGGTAAAGTTGCATCATGAATTGGTTTAAAATTTGGAAAGAAAAAAAGAAACTTGTTAAGATGAAAATAAAATAGCTGCAATAAAGTCAATTTGGTAGTAGCAATATAGATTTAAGGACTGAAATGCTGTTGTGCAATTCTGCCTGCACTACTGCTTTAAAGCTTACTTTTGCAATTTTGTAGTGTGCATTAGGGATGGATTTTTCATATTTCTAAGACTTCCACTACCAGAAGTCACTTAGAGTCTTCTAAGCAGACTTCTGGAAGTGGGAAAATGCAAAGTAGTCCAAAATAGATGTCTTACCACTCCTACTGTCTGCTTCATTCCATATGGTTCAGCTGGAAAGAAGAAGGAAATGTGCCCTCGTTCCACAACTTTCTATGAGTTGCCTCATTGAGCTATGGAAGGTTGATGCAGTTAGAGACTGCTCCATAGAAACCAATAGTTAGCATGACCATCCTATCCAGAAACCATGGGGGCGACTCCCGTGAAGCAGTCCAGTCCAATCCCTAGTGTGCACAGTCCATACACAATGCAAATTATATGAACCTCGGAATCACAAAAGGAAAGTTTAATCAGTAACAGTCTGTCACTTCCAATAATATCATACTTGTGGTTCAGGCAGACCACCCCAATGGGATTTCAGCAAAAATTTCCTGCTTTAAAAATATAAAATCAATTGCTACTGTATATAAGACAGAAGTTTGTCATATTAAGAACAATAAACTGTACTGTATTTTATTGATATCCTATCTATATGATTTCAGCAAGATTTGTCATTCTATCTGAGTTCTGTTTTTTGTTTTATATAGTGGATGAGCATCATCTCTCAGAAACTAGGAAGTGGCATTGTATAAATCATTGCCTTTGTTTATCTGTTTATTTGAGTAGAGATCATAATAGTTGCTAATGAAACAATTTAAAGTACCACACACAATAACCAGACAAAGTGAAAACCCTAAAGCAAGATTATAGCAACTGCACAATACCATAGCATTAAAATTACATTACTAATACATCAGCCACTCCCATAATGTGAATACTAAATGATATAATCATTAGCCATAGACAATGCTACTAACCTAGTAGTAAAACATGACCCCTTAAAATTCCATCAAATTCCAGTATCTCTTCTAGTGTGAACACAAAACTGAATGCTCAGTTGAGTTGTAGAAATTAAGGAATGGGACCATGTAGTCCCACAGTATATTTACATCAGGTATCAAGAAAAGAAATAATGTCCATGTGGTGCCAGGATTTATCAGGCAAGACTTCCTGCCCTAACACTTGGTTTTACCTGATGTTGTCTTTCGGCTGCCTTTATAAGGGAATAGCTCCACAGACGACCTCTGATGCGAAAGAGCAGAGGTGAAAATCATACCACACACAACATGTGGTAGAAGGAATGTTTGCCTTGCTGGTAATGAACATTTAATCAAAACCTACAACATTCATAAGTCATATTTAGGGACAGGATAGAAAAGTGGATAAAAGCTTTCAGCTCTAAACCCTGGATCTAATTGGTAGTGGGCTACCACTACTGATATCCCTGTTACTATTTTTCAGTCCAAGTGAACAGCTGCCACTAATACTTAAGGAAATAAGTATTGTACTTTGAAACAGTCTTGCATGAGCTCCACTGACGGAGTCAACCAGTCTTTCTTCGCCATTAGACATGTGGATATTTTCTATCAAGGCTCTGTTTTCTTCCACTGGGTGGTCAGCATTTCTATATACTGTAGTACTGTAATGCTTACTATGCCAAACTAACATAATATCTATAAATTTACCACTCATTCCTCTTCCATCTGTAGCCAATAACTGCAAAATCCACCCTAAAGCTTCCCCCTCTGTTTTGAAATACGTTGTGATGGCATGCAGGGACTAAAGGAGCAAGGCAGCTGCCCTTGCCCATTCTACTGGTAGAATCAATTAATTGGCCATAATTCATCGTCATTTTTCCTAAGGAGTTAATCTCAATCTCCATAACAATCCAGTAAATTAGAGTTAGCATTTTTTTTAAAAAAAATCTTGATTCAGAAACTAAGAAAATAGCTTTCTTAAGCAGAACTGGTTGAGTTTGTGGTATAAGTGACATTTGGAAAAAGGTAGCATATGGTGGGGTGGAGTTGCTTGCAGCCATGAAAGGTGGCAGCATAGGAGATCAGCTCCATTCTGCCTATTACAAACCAAATGTGTAACCCAGCAAGCAGAGAAGAAATAATTGTAAATAAACACAGAAGACAGCACAAGAAAATAGAATGGATGTCTCCTCTGAAGAGGAAGATCAAAACAATTCAATAGGGTTCTTGGAGGACACTGGACATGAAAAAGACAGTAAGATGAAAGGGAAAAGGCTGAAAACCTCTAAAAAATTAAAACAGCAGGTGAAGAGTGGATATATGAAACAGCTTTTACAATTATGGGAAGATTTGCAAATAGATATGAAAACTGTTACAGCACCACTGCAGGAAACACAAACAGAAGTTTAAGCTGTATAGAATAAATAGAAAAGACTGGTAATGATGCTTTTGATATGGCAAAAGAGCAGCAGGACAGAATTGACGTTATGGAAAATGAATTAAAACTATTACGAAAAAAGGTTGAGAACCAAAAGAACTGCAATTGCTGTCAAAATCGATGCTTGAAATCTTTCAAGGAAGGGGAGAATAGAGAAGACTTGAAAGGTATAATTTTAAAATGGATTCAAGATCTCTGCCCTGACTTGGAGATAGCATAAAAACAACTAGAACACATTAACTGATAGGACAGAAAAGAAGAACAGAGAAATATAACTGTGAGGTTTGCCTTCTACACAACAAAAGTGGCAATATACCAACCTTTATACAACACAGAAGAACTGTCATGTGAATGAGAACGTGGCCATTTAATGATCTCAAATACTGTATATACCAGTTGAAAATTAATAGCCGAGTTAGAAAATGGAAAATGAAAAGTGAGATAAGGTAAACATAATCTCTTTTAATACTGATTATTTAGTCACCCCAGCTAAACTGTATATGATCATGAGGACTATACAAAAGCTGGTCCTGATGTCTTATTGTTAAAAGAAGTACAGCATAAAAAACAAAGACAATACATTATTAAGCATTCATCTTTGGGAGAGCAGCATAGTGCAAGATGAACAAGTAAATCTAGAGGAGTAGCCATAATTTTAAAGAAAAATTCTATATTTAAAATATAGTACTAGACCAACTGAGTGATTCTGAAAGTAGATACATATTAGTAAAAGGGAAATTAGGAAACTGGTAACTTGATTCATACTGTGCTCCAATGGTAGGCTAGGCACCATGTATACAACAGCTCCTACAAAACACTCATCAATTTGTGTGGGGATAAATTATTCTTGGGAGAGATACTAATTGTGTATTGCATGAAAAAAAGTGTACATAAAACCGGAAAATAACTGCTGAGGGGATTAATATTGAAATAAAAAAACTGTGGACTGAAAAATAGAATACCCAGCTGTATAAATCAGTATTGTCTAAATCTAAGAAGGGGACATTAAAAACAATTCATAGATGGCATGTATGCCCTAGAAAATCTCATAAAATAAACAGCGAAATATCAGACATGTGCTGGCAACATTGTAAGTCATTAGAACGTGTAGACCTCCTTCCCAAAGGAACTTTTTTGGCATGAGGCAATAAAATGGCTAAATAGAAACACATCAAAAAGTAATTCCCAATGAAATGTTATTCTCCTTAGTGATGGGTATGAGAACTTAGCAAATAAAGTTGATGGAGATCCTTACAGGAGTCACAAAATTAGAAATAGGTTGTACAGTACTTGAAAAGGTGTATAAAGATTCTCCTTCCATGTGGAATAAAATTCTTAGAGAAGAATTAAAAGTAGATAGTTTTTCTAAAATTTGACACCCCCATTGGCTTTCTACTTAAAAATCCACACTGAGATTAAAATGCTGGGAAGCCAGATGGTTTATTTTTCTGCTGTCTATTAAGTTGTAAAAAATAATGTAATTTTATGTAATGAATTATGGGAAAGACAAAATAAAAACACAAGGTTGTGAATGGGCATAAAATGAAAACAAGGAGAGATTACTATACAAGGCTACAGGCTTTGGATGTCATTTTGTTTCTCTTATTCTTATGGTTTGTCAATAAAAAGAAAAAAAGCAAGAGCAATTCATAGGTTCATTATGCAGTTGTTACAATCTCAATCCACCTTATATTTTTTCATATTGTGTTCATGGCTATGGGCAAAAAAAAAGGTTGAGAATGGGTATTCTAGAGGCAGTTCAGGTTATATTGGTATTCCATATTGGTCACTGTTCACATCAGCTAAAACAATATGAGTACACAGATTTACATTTGGACTGGACGTGCACTTTCCCCTTTGCAGCTATTAAGTCTGTACTGTATTAATTATTTTTTTACAAAAGAAACAAAAAGGGCCCTGTTATCTTCTCCCCTCTTGTTCCTCCGTCATATTCACATTCTCCCATCTCTTTTTGTTGCTGGAGCATGTTGGACTCTGACTTTGCAGACAAAATAAGAGAGGGGAGGTACTGGGTGAGACATAGTCAATGAACGATCAGCTGGCCAGATGTTCAGAAATGGTGTTGCAAAAAAGATGTGTATGTTGAGAGTTGCAAGCTGGCAATTGTTGCTTACCTTAGTACTTATACAGCTTTCCTTTAATTGTTGTATCTAGACTACTTGTAGTAATGTGCTCCATCAAGGATATGAAACAAACATCAAAACAGTCTGTGAAGATTCTCAGTCATCCAGGTGAGTTTATCTGGAAGTTGAGTCATGGCTACTGGACTTCTTTTTTGAGAGATAGAAACGTTTCGCTGTTCTCCAAACATCATCGGACGACCCTGTTCATCCAAACATGATCAGACGATGAACATCAACAGCGAAAGTTTCTATTCTCAAAAAAGAACCAGCCATGACTCACTTTTTTGACCACCCATTTTTGAATTTAACTTATTTTTTATTTCATGCATGGAATAGTATTCTCAGAGGACTTGCAACACCAATCAAGGTGCAGTATACTATAATAAACCCTTCAAAGCAAGTGGTTAAAGCACTGCTTTATTTATTTTTAGAATATTATTCCTGACGTGCCAGGTCTTACTTTTGAAGGGGGAAATTAACTGATTTTTAAATATTTACCATTGACCCTGCAATTAACTAATTAATTATTTGTCCTGGGATCCCTCCCTGCTCTTCAGTTTTGTTTTATACGGGACTCACTCTAAGTAAAGCTGGCTGCATAGCTCAGTAGTTTAGGTATCTGGCTGCACAGCCAGTGGTTGGGAGTTTGACTCCCTACTGTGCCTTCAAGTAGAGAAGCTAGCCTAACCTTGGGCAAGCTGCTATTAGATGTGTACAGGATAGAATTTTAAACTGAAGTCTCTCCCACAAAACGAGGGGGGGGTTACTTCTGCTTAAAGGCAGAGCTGAGTGCCATATTTTTCTATCTATAAGACGCCCCCATGTATAAAACAACTTTGCAAAGACAATGTTTGGGCAGTTTTGCAACCGCACAGTTCTCTCCTCAGCTTACTTTCATGTATAAGACGACCCTCAATTTTTAGTCTAACAATTTTAGACAAAAATACAGTCTTATACATGGAAAATACTGTAATTCCGTTTTAATTCAGATTATTTCACATTATACTGTGGAGTTGTGTGAAATAATCACGAAATGGAGAAGTTCAAGTAAATATCTTCATGTATTAGCTGATTTTGTCAGACTAAAAAAAAATCTCACTGAAGAGCTATCACAGCAACCTACACTGAACCTGAACTGAATGAAGTTTATAAAATCATTCACAGTGTGGACAAAGTAGATAAGGAAAAACTGTTTTCCCTATCGCACAACACTAGAACTAGGGGGCACTCCATGAAAATTTTGGGTGCTAGATATCATACAAGTAAGAGAAAGTACTTTTTCACCCAGAGGATCACTGGTCTGTGGAACTCCCTGCCAAAAGAAGTGGTGACAGCTGTCAGCCTTGACAGCTTTAAGAAAGGATTGGACAAGTTCATGGAGAAAAGGGGTATCAACGGCTACCATTATGGATGCCTAAGGACAACTTCTGGGTTGGAGAGAGAGGCAGGATATCTCTCAATGCCATTTGCAGGGAATCATAAGCAGGTGAAGACATCTGCTTGGGAATACCCTGAAGCAAATGGTGAACCGCTGTGTGAGACAGAATGCTGGACTGAGTGGGCTGTGGCCTGTTCCAGGAAGGCTATTCAAAAGGGGAAATGTTTAAACCACTGAACAGTATTGACAAACTGAAAAGTGGACGGGGAAATTTAAAGCTGCAAGCTCTACTTTGGTTTCTTTCCAGCAAGCACTGAAAACAAAAACTGAATGCTTCTACCCAAATACACGAAGACAAAAAAGGCTAACGTGGCACAAGAACCCAGGAAGGTGCTGCTACGAATACTCTAAGAGAACCAGTTAACACTAGCAGTTAGAACATCTGATTTCAGGCAAAAAGAGCAAATCAGCTGGTCCCTGCAGCAGATCATATATAGCAGAACAGACGCTCGGCTATTCATACCCGTCGTTTAAAACATGCTCATTTTGCAGTTTGTTACTGTAATCTGAGCCTTTAAGGTTAAAAACAATGGATGCTTCTGAAGGGGAAAAAAAGCACAATTGTACCTTAAATTCAGTCCTTCCAATTTGAGGGGAGCGATGTCGAAACTTTTTGTTTATATTGACCCCGCTCATCTTAATTGCTATTCTTGAAAATTCTATTTTATCTAATTTTGCTTTTAAAAATGGCTTTTATGTATAAAAGGTAATTTGCATAGTTTCACATACTGGTTGACAAAATCTTAATCTCGCTTTCGTATGCGTCAAACAGATGCAACTTCCCTAGGGGAAACTGGCTTTTGATGACCTTCTCTTATGCAGAACAGCGCGCCGGCGCTCTTCACCAGTTGGCCTCAAAAGACCCCGATTAACTCGAAAAGGAACCTAAAGCTTTCCTCCGTTCCGGAAAGAGAGACAGAAGACTAATCGAGGCGTCGATCGCGCAATGCTCTCTGGGACTTGTAGTTCCTCAGCCCCGCCTCGTTTCTCGACTGAGAGTTTATTCCATTGTACGAGTTGGCAGGGGAAACCGAGTGATTTTGGGGGGGAAGGGTTGTGTCCACTTGGCCACAGCACTGATTCTGCCCCCTTATTTTTAATTTTAAGCCTGATAAACAAGTTTGCATTTTTTAAAAAAGAAACATTGATTAATCTTCCTCCCAGTGCCTCTGCGGTTGAGAAGCTGACCAAACCGCCGTTATTATCCCCCTCCCCGTCCCTGCTAGCTACATGGTATCGTCTTCCAAGATGGCTGAGGCCGCGGCTCCTACCCCTTCTCTCCTCGCCGGCCGCCTCTGCGATCTCAGTGGTAGGCTCCCTCGTCGAGCCCATTCTTCTCCCCGCCCCCGCACTTTCCTTCAAAGGCCGCATGCGATTGGCTGCGGCCTCGCGTCCATGCCAATCAGGAAGAGGCTTCCATGGAGGAAGGGAATAAATACAAGATGGCTGCTCGTATAAAACCAGGCGTCGGGCTTCCCCCTGATGATGGAGGGATAACGTATTTTATTCGCCCGGACGCCGTCTTGTGCTTTGGCGGCCTGGACGCGCACCTCAAGGGGAGCGGGGAGGTCCGAGTCGCCGCCGTCTATAGCCGCGCCTGGCCTCTCTCCCGTGGGTGGGCCGCGGCGGGCTTCGTAGAGGCCCCGGCCGGGGCCTTGCCTTCTCCGTCCCTCCCTCCCTGCCAGGACCGTGGAGGCTCTTTCCCCGGTCGGCCAGGCTCCGGATCGTGCTTGTGATGGCCGTCTCCAGGTCAGTTGGGGGGGGGGGAAGGGGGGGGGGTGGACGGGGGCCTGAGGGGAAGCAAGCCTGGGAGGCGGGTGGGGGGGTTGTCTCTCTTTCGGGCGACGGGGTTAGCCCCCGAGGGCGGCAGGCGCCTCTGGTGCCTGGTCTCCGTTCTGTTCCCCTGAGGGAAGCGGGTCTCTTGGGGTCCTGGGGAGGAGGAGGAGGAGGAAGAAGAGGAGGGAGGCTCCTGGTTGAGTTTGGAGGAGCCTCGGCGTGTCATCGGCACGCGAAAGTAGGAAGAAAGACAAACCGAAGAAGCGGGGCCCTTCGCCCTAAAATTTAAGGGGTTGCTCCCCCTTTTCTAAAGCTTCAGCCTCCCGTGCCTAGTTGTCGAAAGACAACCCCAAGCCCCCAAGCCCCCATCTTCCAGAAACTTCAGAAAGCTTGGGAAACGATAAGCGAACGGCAGGCATGTTTTCAAATGCAGCCTGGGAATCAAATCCTCCTGTCTCGGGAAATGAATGGGAAGTCATCGAAGCCGCCCGGGTTTCTCTGTGGTCTATGCATGAAGTGTGCTTATTAGGCCTGCCCTGGAATAAATGGCCCACAGACATCGTTTAGCTGCTTGTTTATGGTCCTGTTTTAAAAGTTAGTTTGCCATAAATTGTTTGTTTTTTTCGCTCCCAAGGGCTAGCTATACGTACATCTCGAGCAACCTGTCAGACACGTGGCCATATCACTTTTATTTCTGTCACTTGCTGCTAGGTTGCTGTAAACGTGCTTACAATAGGGAATGTTTTTTTTGCCGTTCAGCACAATTGTTAGTTGCAACCTCTTAACTGTAAATCAGTATACATGTCAAAGTAAATCCCTTCAGGATATCCTGCTTGCTGTCATATTACAGATTTCTTAAAATGTAAAGTGTGATGTTTTTATAGGAGGCAAACAGTGATAGTGGAAAAGTAATATGCTATAACCAGAACCCTAACTATCATGAAGCTTAGAAGTCAGATTGGCTATTAAACCTTCCTCTGTGCTTTGGTGTGTGTGACTTTCATTAATTAGTACAGTATTGCTAGTAAATTCTAGTTGATGCAGAAATGCTAATAAAGTTGTAGGGGAGAATAATAAACGTGTGGTATTGTGCATTTGTTACCATCTTTGTATTTGATGACTTTATGATCTTGAGATATATGTCAAAGAAACATGCTGTAATCTGAAATATAGTTTTTAAGAACTAAGTTGCACTGAAGACAGAAGTACTTTCATCTGAATGCACATACTTAGTTTGTTGTCACATTGTGCTGACAGTCAGATATAAGATTACTGTCTATGTTATGTTAAGTAGAGGCAATCTTTTGGTTAACCAATCTTCTGTTAAGCAACAGTGCTGTACCACAATTGCCTTTCTTCATAAAAGAACTAAGAGTTCCTTTCTGAACACGTCAAGTAATACTGTATGTAATTCCCTTATGCTGTATTAGTTTACATGGTCACTAAGCATATGTCACTAATTCTCTTCTTATTTACTTCAAGTAGTATCACTTTTCTAGTGTTCTAATGTGACAAATTTGGGAATTCCAATTCACTGGTGAAGTAAATGCTTTATAGAATATGTAAAAGCTTGAAGTAGTAACAGTGTCAGAGGATTACCTGCCTTAATAATTTAACTTCTAATAAAGGCAGTTTTGTTGGATTACCTATGATTTAACTGCAATAAAGGCAGTTTTGTTTAGTGTTACAGAAAATGAAGTTATCACTTCCAAAAGGCTAATTTGTAGTGAAGTGTAACACTCTTTTTAGCAAAATTCGATTGTTTCATACTTTGGCTTTCTGTCTCCTACAGATGTTGATGCTGGCAAATATTTTAATGTGATAACTTATTTAAGGAGAGTCCTTGAAGGCTGGTTAAGTGCCTTACATATTTGAGTTTGAGATTTGTGAGTTTTTTAGAGTACAGTAATGTAGTGCTAGGTAACAGATGACAGAACTGTCAGTCTGTGCAGGGTTAATCTTCTCATCCTTTTGACTAAACATGCAAAGCATTGTAGCTGAAGGCTTTTGTTACTTAATAATAAGCACTTAGTATTGTCTTTGTGACATTTAGAAATTTGAAATTTAGCCCTGCTTTCAGGTTTACAATCTAGAAGACATAACATAAAAGGAAAAAAGTAGAAGTAAGAAAGTGGAAGCATTGTATTAGTTGAAATAATCAAAACATTTTTAGCTGTTATTTTTCTACTAAATAGAAATCTTAATCAAGAATTATCATAATTTTTGCTTTCACATGGATGTTTTGTTATCATGGCAATTTAGGTAGCACCTAAAATGGTGAATGGTTGTAGTATCTTGTCCTCAATAGTAGCAGGTCTTTAGGCTTCATTACTTGTGTACTTGCATACACAAACTGAAGTTAGTGGGAGATAGCTATTTCCAAAAATATTCCCCAGAAATCTGTGCTGAAACTAAGATTGAAACATAAGTTGAGTAGTTTAGACACTGCAGTAAAGGCTCCTGGTGAATTATTCCTGAACAAAATGTCTAATAGAGTTTTAATTATGTTCCCTGGCTGTAAGAATTAGTGAAAGTAACTAGCCAAGTGTGGTAAGTCTGGCAGCAACAAAAAACCAAAGCGAGATTTTTATCTCATCTTATGTATATCTATGCATTGTGTGCTGTAAAGTTGGTTCTGACTTAGGCTGACCCTTTCCAGGGTTTTCAAGGTAGAGAATACATGATAGAAGTGATTTACTGTTGCCATCCTCTGTGGGTGTCCAGGGACAATGCAAGGCTGGCTTTTTATCACAGGAGACACAGCAAGGGAGCAACTCTTTACGGGCTTACCTATCAGATTCAGAACTGCTAGACAACTTATAAACTTGGCCTAAATTTCATAGATAAATGATAGATAACATTGTTGTTATAGTCTGAAGTATAAACTTCACATGGCTTGTTGAATCTACCATGAAATAAAAACGTTTGTATAGCTCATTGTCCACACATGCATGTTCTGTCCCTTATTACTGTAGTGTTAGGCTATCGTGAAGCTGAATTTTTATTCTAAACATAGGTAAGTCACTGTTACAAAACTATATTTTAAATATAGGTAAGGCACCGGTACATTACTTAGAGCCCCTGTAGTGTAGTGGAGAGAGTGAAGGACTAGGTTTCTGGTTATTTGGATTCAAGCCCCCATTTGGCAACTCACTGGAATGTGGCACTTCTAAAACCACTCCTTAAGTATCTCACATACTTGAAAGCCCTATAGAATTGTTGTATGTCAGATGCAATTTGACAGCAGATAGCATAATCTTTGTTCCCTTAATTGCATTTCCAAACAAAATTCTGTATTTGAAACTAGAATTCAGACCTAGAACTATTTGTTCATGGATTGATTCCATTAGCCAGAATTCCTTTCACCTCTATAATCACAAGGTGTGGGGGGTGCCTGTTTTCCATCTGTTCAGCACCCTCTACTTTCTCTGTCTTGGTAAAGCACTAGTTGCAAAATGGAGTGTGAAACCAATCATGCAAAGGGCACCCAGATTGGAAGAAGAAAAACACTGTGCAACTGCCCTTCTGCATGTGGGGTTTTTAAATATAATTTTGGGCACTGAAATTAGTGGGATTGAATGAGAACATTCAGTCTGTGTGCAGCCATTTCAGCAAGACACAGAAGAAAGGAGGTCATGACATCTGACACCTTGCAGGCAGACATACAAAAATGGAAATTTGTAAAGTTATTTGCCATATAAAAGTTGAGCCATTGTTTGTGCATCTTGTTTTGTTCTATATTCTGGCACAGGAGCTTCCCATTACTGATATAGTGATGCATATAGATCCTTCTGTACTTAGAGATACCAAAGGAAGTTCTGAATGCAATTTAAAACCATGAAGTAGCTTAGTACACTCTGCTATAGAACCCTTCCGCCCTTACTTCAGATGCTGCATGAGAGCTATATTTAATGGCTCATACAGTCTGTACAAGTGTAGTTTTCACCACAGTATCTCCTGACATAGTTCCTTTATAAAAATGGCATTCTGTTACTGGTGGGGTATCATCCTGTTAATCATAAGAAGCTATTGCCAGGTTTTTTTTTTTTTTTTTTGGTGCTACATTTCATTTTCCTGTTCATACTTACCTGATGCTGTTGGTCAACAAGGCTGTCATTGTGGCTTACATTCACACTGATACTGCCACTCTCAGAGCAGTAAAGACTGTCAAGATCTCTGACTGGGACCCATCATAGCAGTTTATTGAGGCTCGAACAGTTAGGCTGGGTCTCTATTAGTGCTGTGGCAGTGCTTGAAGATACAGTGAGGCCCAGTATCAGCTACTCGTATTAAGAGCAATTCTTTATTGCTGCTACACCAGAGAAGGAAATTGAAGCATGGCTTTCAGTGGCAGGCTTGAAGAAGCTGTCTAGGTCGTGTGGCCCTATCAGTAATCTCACTGAGATTGCTGAGGGATCCAGACTTCACAATGAATTGGAAATGAATGATAATGCTTAATTTAAAAAATATGACTAGTATTTTCTGAAGTGAGTCTGGAAATGGAACTTCCATTTCTGTAAGCTCTCAGAGTGGTGGGTGGGTGGGTAGATAGATGGATGGATAGATAGATAATATTACAGTACTTTAATAAAATTCAAAGTAGAAAGGTGAGTGGAATTATATATGTCCTGCTTTTCCATCTCTGTCTTTGGCACCTTTTAGAGGAGAAGTATTGTTCATTGGGGAGGGCTACAACATTTGCATGAAGACAGCCACATTTTCAAGGTCTGCTCACTCTCCCTAGCCTCACTTGTACATAGTGGTTTAAGATTGATTCTTATAGTGTAACTACATGGTTATGAAGTATACTTGTTATGATAAAATGACTTTGTGCTGACTGTAATGTAAAACACATGAGAAGTGAGGAGAGAGATGTGGACTTCTTGCTCTGTGAACTGACATGCTGACTGACGTCCCTTAGGCAGATTTTGAATTTCTCCAGGTTTTGAGCTATACTACTGAGGCTAAGGATGTTCTGCTTGTAGAAGTATGTAAACATTTGTGAAAGACAGACTGCGATGTAAGTCCAGATGTTTTTCAAATACTTTGTTATGTCTTGTAGAAAGCACCATTAGAGAGAAAGAAGTGATGGAACCCAGATGGTTTATCTGTCTCTGGTGTGGAGATCTTCTACCTCATGGAGCACTTAAATCTTCTGCCACCATCCCCCATAGTAGTTGGCATTAGAATATCCACCAATGGGATCTTTTTTCCCCTCCCAGCCTACTTTTGCATGGGTTAGTGTTTTTCAAGGGCGCAGCAATTAGGATGGGAGGACTGATAAGAGGGGATGGGAGGACTTAGTTCCACATACGTTACCAGAATTGTGGGGAATGTGATAAGAGTGAGATATATTGTTTATCTGGCAGTGCTCAATGCTAACATGCAGTCCTTACAAATTTTTGTGAGCAAACTCAGCTCTTGGTCTGAAACCACCTCCTTGGTTTTTTTCTTAGTAACCTCCTAAAATATTTAAGCTGCTGTGACATATGGTAAGTTCTTGTAAGCTGCCTTGGGTCCATTTCAAGGAGAGTAAATGTTTTAATAAATGAACAAATAAATACATCCAGCATTCCCTCTAAAGTGAGTGTATGTATGTGCAGAGCTCCATCAGGGCTGCACACGGTCAGCTGGTTTGTTTGTTTTCCATTTTGGATGAGGCCCCAGCCCTCATTATACAGGTGAAACTCAAAAAACTAGAATATTGTGCAAATGTTCCTTTATTTCAGTAAGTCCACTCAAAAGGTGAAACTAATATATGAGGTAGACTCATTACATGCTAAGCGAGATATAGCAAGCCTTACTTTGGTATAATTGTGATGATTATGGTGTACCACTTATGAAAACCCCAAATTCACTCTCAGAAAATTTGAATATTAAATGACACCAATAACACAAGGATTGGAAATAGAACAATATCGGACCTCTGAAAAGTATAAGCATGCATATGTACTCAGTGCTTGGTTTAGGCCCCTTTCGCATCAATTACTGCCTCAATGAGGCATGGCATGGATGCTATCAACCTGTGGCACTGCTGAGCTGTTATAGAAGAACAGGATGCTTCCTTCAGTAGCGGCCTTCAGCTCTGCTGCATTGTTCGGTCTCATGTCCCTCATCTTTCTCTTGGCAATGCCCCATAGATTCTCTATGGGGTTCAGATCAGGTGAGTTTGCTGGCCAATCAAGCACAGTAATCCCATGATCATTGAACCAGGTTTTGGTAGTTTTGATAATGTGGGCAGGTGTGTTGACCCTGGACTTACTGAAGTACAGTGGACCAACACCAGCAGATGACATGGGTCCCCAAATCAACATAGACTGTGGAAACTTCACACTGGACTTCCATAGTGCATTGTGTGCCTCTCCATTCCTCCTCCAGACTCTGGGTTCTTGGTTCCCAAATGAGATGCAAAAGTTTTTCTTATCAGAAAAGAGGACTGTGGACCACAGAGCAACAGTGTTCAGAAGTGGCTTGAGGAATATTACACTTGAAGCCCATGTCCAGGATTCGTCTCTGTGTGGTGGCTCTTGATGCACTAACTCCATCCTCAGTCCACTCCTTGTGAAAGTCCCCAACACTTTTGAATGGCCTTTTCCTGACAGTCCTCTCCAGGCTGTGGTCATCCTTGCTGCTTGCGTACCTTTTTCTTCGACACTTTTCCCTTCCACATAACTTTCTTTTGATGAGCTTTGATACAGCACTTTGGGAACATCCAACTTCTTTTGCAGAAACAGAACACTTTTTGTAATCTGTACCTTTTGGGGCTTCCCCTCCTTATGGACGGTGTCAGTGATGGTTTTCTGCACAATTGCCAGGTCAGCAGTATTTCCCATGATTGTGATTCCTACTGAACCAGCCTGAGAGACCATTTAAAGGGTCAGGAACCCTTTGCGGGTGTTATGGATTCATTAGCTGATTAGAGTGGGACACTCTGAACCTAGAATATTGAACCTTTTCACACTATAGTATTCTAATTTTATGTTATTGTGAATTTGGGGTTTTCATAAGCTGTATGCCAGAATCATCACAGTTATACCAAAGAAAGACTTGACATATCTCACTTTGCATGTAATGAGTCTTTCCCATATTAGTTTCACCTTTCGAGTTGACTTACTGAAATAAATGAACATTTGCACGATATTCTAATATTTTTAGTTTCACCTGTATGGTCGAGGTGAGATTCCCACACAACAGGAAGGAAAATGAAAGGGAATTTTGGGTACCACACACTTCAGTAAGCCAGTAAAAAGATGCAAACAGAAGCACTTGGTTGAGGTTGTATTATTCTTAGTGTGTTCAAATAGTTTCAAATAGTGCCGATGCAGAATAAGTCTTCAGTTACTGGCTTATTTTAATCTAAATTTTGTCCTTCATGCTAGGCTCGATCGTCTTTTTATCTTACTTGACACTGGCACAACACCAGTAACAAGGAAAGCAGCCGCACAACAGCTTGGAGAGGTTGTGAAACTTCATCCACATGAACTGAACAATCTCTTGGCTAAAGTAAGCATCTTGGACATTTTAACAAGTAACATGGCAGAGGTATCCTTACTTATATATACTTATATGCAAATGAGTCAAAATAAATGTCTTGAATCTTCAATTCATACTGGTGAGTATTACAGTTCCAGCTTAAGAATTGCCACCTGAAAAACCAGGTAATGTATTTAGCAGTGTCCTTTTACTAATCTATACGATGTAAATAGGCCCCATATCTTATTTGGCTCATGCAGAGCATAATGCTCCACCTACAGAACTTCTGGCTGCTGGAGCACAAACAGAAGTCATCCTGTTTAAAGCACCAGACACAATTCAGATGTGGTAGATATGGGGAGAGCGTCTTTTACAATTTAGCTGTGGTAGACATGGGAAGAATATGAGGGCATATTTTAGACAGCACATTGCTCTGTGTGCAAGTTTATATTTAATATACTTGCTGTGATCCTAGCCCTGAAACAGTCATTGGAAATCAGCAGAACTGTTTATACTACAGTGGACCCTCATATAACAAATGGTTTGTATAACATAAAATCTATACAACATAAACAATTCTGGAGATAGGGGAAATCTGCTCAACAGAATCGCCTATGGGACGAATTTGTACAACATAAAAATGGTTGCGATTAGGGATTACTCTGTTTTCAATGTATTTCTATGGGAAATGTGTATAAAGGAAAATTTGCTTAACAGAATTTTATTTGGAACGAGTTAATTCCTTTATACAAGGTACCACTGTATTGTGGAATACAATAAGTGATTCCTTCGGTGACATTGTTTTCCCATAAGTTATTGCAGGGGTCCTTAAATTATGGTCCAGGGGCTATATACGGCCCCTCAGGGTCCTGAATCCAGCCCGCAGAACCAATTGCAGACCTCCCACTCACCCCTCACCCCCCACACTTTGAGAGCAAGCCAAGCCAGCCAGCCTCCACAGCTGCCCAGATAACCAGCAGTCTGGCTAGTGGGGCATTTCAAAGCGGGAGGGCCACAGCAAGGTCCCCTGCTCCCCCCCCACCTGCTGCCCATCTGGTGCAGCCAAGTGGGGCACTTTAAAATTGGAAGACCATGGCAAGGACCACTACTCCTTCCATGGCCTGGGGCCCCACCCCTGCTGCGCCTCCACCCCACCCTCCTGCCTTCCTTGTGTGGCTGCCGCTGCTGTTATTATGGTTATGAGGAAGGAAGGGGCCAGGAGAGGCAGTGGTGACAGAGTGATGGACGGCAGGCGACTGAGGGAAAAATGGAGTGACTTCTTGCCAGCTCAGCCCCCTTTGAGCTACCGCCTTGCTCCATGGAGGGAGGGGAGGAGGGAGCCCAGCCATGGCAGGAGGAGGAGGAGGCTGCCACTGCCACTGGGTTAGTGACCAGTGAGGTGGAGGAGGTGGAGGTGGAGGTGGTGGTGGTGGTGGAGAAAGATGGGAAGGGAAAGGAAGGCCAACGGTGGCTCGGGCCTTGTTCCTGAGAGGCTGGCGGGGCTGTGTTTGTTCCCAGTTGGTGACGGGCAGGTTGGCGAGCCAACCGAGTGCCACAGCCTGGCTGGGCTCAGCCAGTGAGCGGGCTGCTGTTGGCTTTGGGAAGGCCTTCCTGCCTCCCCTCCCCCCTCTGGAGAAGGAGGTGCACTTGATCACAGGGGGGGCACCCACTTGTCCCTCCCTCCACTCCCTTTTCCGTGTCGGCCTTTTTTGGGACTGTGGTCAGGCCGCCAGCGGTGTCTAGGGGGCGGTGGACAGGTCCGCTATTTGAAAACTTTGAGGACCCCTGAGTTATTGCCAGCGGAGCTAACCAGACTTGTACCTTTTTCAGGTTCTGTGCCAGCAACACTTCTGTTCTGTAAAAGATTCAAGAGATGACTGAATACTGATAGTCTTCTGTTGAAACAAATTACATTAACCCAGTGGTGGCCAAACTTCAGCCCTCCAGAAGTTTGGGACCACAACTCCCACAGTCCTTTGTCATTGGCAATACAGGCATGGGATTCTGGGAGTTCTGGTCCAAAACATCTAGAGCGGTGGTCCCCAACCCCCGGGCCGCGGACCAGTGCCGGTCCGTGGACCGGTTGGCACCGGGCCGCCTGGGGAGGCCGGGGAGGCTCCTCCCCTTTTCCTCCGCCGCCCTCCTCCTCCTCCTCTTCTCTCCCGCGGGCGGCCGGTGGAGGAGGAAGGCTGGAGGAGCGCAGGAAGAGCCGCCACCGCTGCCTTTGCCTCCCTCCTCTGCCTGCTGCTGGTGGTGGCGGCAGCGCATCCTCCTCCTCCTCCGCCCTCCTCCTCCTCGCCCTCTACCACCACCACCAGCAGCAGCAGCCACGGCGGCGGCGGCGCGTCCTCCTCCTCCTCCGCCGCCCTCCTCCTCCTCCTCTTCTCTCCCATGGGCAGCCAATGGAAGAAGAAGGCTGGAGGAGCGCAGGAGGAGCCGCCCGCCGCCCGAGGGACAGAGAGCGCGGTCATGCGGCTGCTGCCCCGGGCACCTCCGCCGCCGCCGCCGCCGCCGCTGCGCTTCGCCCTGGCCCTGACGGTGCTGCTCAGCGCCGCCGCCTCCTCCTTCTCCTTTGAGGGCGTCGTGCCCGGCGGCGGCGACTCCTCCTCCAGCTTGCCCTCAGCGCCCGGCCCAGGCCCCGACGACGACGACGCCTCCAGCGCTCCCGCTGGCGGCAGCAGCAGCACCGACCTCGACGGGGACGAGGAGGAGGCGGCGGTGGCGGCGTTGAGCAGCACCGTCAGGGCCAGGGCGAAGCGCAGCGGCGGCGGCGGGGGCAAAGGCGAAGGCGGCGGAGGCGCCCGGGGTAGCAGCCGCATGACCGCGCTCTCTGTCCCTCGGAGGGCGGAGGAGGAGGAGGATGCGCCGCCGCCGCCGTGGCTGCTGCTGGTGGTGGTGGTGGTGGAGGGCGAGGAGGAGGAGGGCGGCGGCGGAGGAGGATGCGCCGGGGGGGCACGGGGCTGTTGCCCCCCACACACACACACAGAGAGAGAGGCCGAGCCCCCCCCAACTGGAGTGTGCGTGCGCTGGCCGGCCGGCCGGCCAGCGCAGAGACGCCACCCCCCCACCGGCCTCCCTCCCCTCCCCCCTCCCGCTCGCCTGCCCGAAGGCCGCAGCCGGAGGCAAGGCGACGCGGCGGCGGCTCCGGCCCGAGGGCGCCACCGGGACCGCAGAGGCGCCCCACCAAGGTGGGCGGCGGCCGCAACCGCGGCCGAACCCAGGCGGCTGCTGTGGCCACCGCGGCCGCCGACAGGAGGAGGAGGCGGGGGCCCGCCCGTCCAGGAGCCCCGGGCTCCCCCCCACCCCACCCGTGCGCGCAGGGGGGAGCGGCATGCCCGACGCCCCCAGCCGGCGAGCGCCGCCGCTCCCGTGGCCCCCCCGCAAGGCACACACGCCAAGCCCCCCCCGCTCCCCCCCCACCCCCCACCCTCCCCTGCCCCCCCGCCCGACCCCCCCGCACCCCCCATCTCCGCCCCCCTCCCCACCCCCACCCCCGGGCCACGGAAAAATCATAAAACATTTACCGGTCCGTGGGGACAAAAGGGTTGGGGACCACTGATCTAGAGGGCCGAAGTTTGACCACTACTGCATTAACCTGTTGAAACAGATTATATTAACATGATAGTGCTGAGCTATTTTATGTAAAAGTAATAGTTCAATTGGCAATTAATCTGGGATCCTCTATGGGCGACTTTACCCACAATTCTCTTATTAGAAGAAAACATGTATCCAGTTTAATGTGTGTTTGTTTTGGAAAATGTAGTAAAAGTAAATTATTGCTGAAAGGTTTTTTTATAAAAATAATTTACTCTTCACATTTTTAAAAATTTCATAAACTTTGTTTTTTTAACTGTTGAGTCCACCTGTACTACGAATGTTCTATAGCATTTTGCAGAATGGTTACTGAATAATCAGAAATGAATTTTTGGATTTCTTAAAGGTATTGGTACACTTAAGAAGTGCAAACTGGGATACACGCATTGCAGCTGGACAGGCGGTGGAAGCAATAGTGAAAAATGTGCCAGAATGGAATCCAACTCCAAGGCTGAAACAAGGTGCTTTGACCTGAAAACCGTGTACAAATGTTGTGGAATGCATTTCTTAAATGCATTCCTTTCTCTGCAGCCATAGTTTTAAAAATGTTCTGCAACATTGCTTGTGTTTTCATCTGTGTTTCATTGTTTGCTAATAGAGAAGTAAGGAATGAGCAGAAGGTTGTTCCTTTCTAATGTTCACAATTTGATTACCCAGTGTTTTACTTTGCTTCAGCATTTTTAGTAAGATGGAAAGCCATTAGACTGTACTCGTGAACTGTTTTCTTTTTAGCACTAAACTCATTGTACATTATCCTTTATATAGAATGTGGCTGTGAAAGTCCAGTGGAAGAGTCATCTGCTTCTGATCGGTTGCATTTTGACAGATTTGATATCTGCCGACTTTTAAAACATGGTGCTTCTCTACTTGGATCAGCTGGTGCAGAATTTGAGGTTCAAGATGACACGTCTGGTAATTGCTCCTAAACTATTGTATATGTGTATGTAACATTGCATAGAATCCTACTGGTGTCTGCATAAGGTTTGTGTAACTTGCTCATTATAGCCAAGTGACAAGGAGCAAGGTGCTACTACATACACAACTCAGACATATTCCAGCACCTTGTCAGTTAGCCACAGTAGGTTATGTAAATTGTTCAGAGTCTAACCATTATATTTATGAAGTATAGTAGCATGTAGAGTTACACACACAGAAAATTTGCTTCTCTTCACAAATGACAGTATAGTGTTGCCTCCCTGTTCCTTATATGGAAAGTGACTTGGCTAAGGATTGCACTTTACGACAGCGCTGTTTGTGGGACAGTATTCCTGCCCTGCATATTATGCAACTGGCTATTTCCCTGTAGTGGAAGAGGACATTCTGACCAGATGCGTTGTCCCTCCTACTTATTTCTAATCAGTAGGAATTGCATAGCCAATCAGGGATATCCAGGCTCCCTTAAGAGGAGGCGACAACTTTGCAACTGCCTACTTTAGGTACCCTAGGACACACCCTGTGACATACTGTAGCTGTGTTGTCCAACAAGGGTGAATACTGGACAGAAAGGAGCACTGTCGAACAGCATTTGTTACGCCCATGCAAGGTTATGCCTAAGTGTTGTCATGCACCCATAGTGAGTAAATCCAGCCCCATTGGTTCTACTCACAGTGGAACCTCATGCCCATGGATGGAATTGCTGGGAGGGGGGGAGTGGAGGCCTGCTCAGCAGATGGTACATTGCTCCCAAGCTTTTGTTTCCTGTGCCAGTCATCTTTGTCTAGTACAGAGCCAGCCCTCGTGGTACCTCCTGTTTTATCTCAAACAATTAAACAGTCTGATAGTCTGCCCGTGTTTACATATTTCTGGTAATGTGCTATTATTAATCAGTTAAGTTTTCTTAACTCAGATAAGTCATTCATCATGTTTACCACAATATTGCTACATTAAGTGGGTAGAGCAAATTGTGTTTGTTCATGACATAATCATAAACTATAAGCTCAGTCTGTACTTGGAAAAGCTAAGTATCTTTTACCACCTGTCCTACTGTTGGCGGTTTAAGTCCCATTATTCAACAGAATTTTAGCCATTATATTATTGTTAGCAGAAGATAAACATATATTTAACAGCTTTGGCTGTTCTACTTTGAAGGCGAAGTGGATCCCAAAGAAAGGATTGCACGACAGAGAAAATTACTTCAGAAGAAACTTGGCCTTGATATGGGCGCTGCAATAGGAATGAATACAGAGGACCTGTTTAATGATGAAGATTTGGATTACACACCTGCTACATCGATTCTGGTGCACAAACAACCTGTAGGTAAAACTTCACACAGTGTGACTGGAAATACTTTTTATAGTCTCTTTCTTGCTTTGTTTTTTGCCGTTTTAAAGTATACTATATTTATAATATGTAGTAGAGTATATATTTCTATAAAACATCGAAAGAATAGTAGTTGGAATGGCATGAAACTTATTATATTGAGAGTTCAAGGCCACCTTAAACGGTGGGTGGCTGAAATCAGAAAGCCATGGATGAAACAGGAGGGATTTGTATTTTGCACAAAGATGGTCCTTGCCTTCTTCCGCTTCACTAGCTGCATGTCAGTCTTTCCAGAGAGCTCTTTGTCCTTTAAGAGAGAAGAATTGGATGGGCGTACAAGAGACTGCAGCAAGAAGGCATGAAAGCTGTTGTGCATAAATAGAACATGGTTATGCTTCTCTGGATCTCAGCCAGACTAGCCACTGTATCTTTACTTGTATTTCAGACTCTTCAGGCTGCTGAATTGATTGATTCAGAATTTCGAGCAGGCATGAGTAGCAGACAAAAGAACAAGGCTAAACGAATGGCCAAACTGTTTGCAAAGCAGAGGTCAAGAGATGCGGTGGAAACAAATGAGAAAAGGTATTTGTCAAAAAATATTTGTCTTGTTAATTAAGTGCAAGGCACTGAAAAATATGACAACAAGAAAACATTGGTTTCCCAGCTTCAAGAAATGCCCTCCCCACCCCCATGCACACATGCTAGAAGTATTAGTACATCTGCTGAAAACTCAAAGAACGTGTGGAAGTATCAGAAACTTCAACAGGAAAAATAAATCCTAAAGACCTGCCCCTCCACGGATGCATACACACATCCCAGTTAGGGTCATGGAATGCTGGCTGACAAACTAATTACTGCTGTTGTAGAGGAACTGAATCAAATCTGGAAAAGGGTATTTTTTAAAAAGCGATGACGAACTCTGAAGTATTTCGTGTTAGCAATATTTTGTTGTACTTTCTAGAATCTCATGTATTCCTTTTCAATAGTACAATTTTATTGTTCAACTCTCCATTGAACCTCATTGTTCTGGTACATTTTAATGATTGAAAGGATCTTAATAAAGTAGTTTTCAATGTGGTTACCTTCTCTCACTTTAATACTAGTTATCTGTATCCCAAGCAATTTAATATCCATTTAGTTAAAATAAGTATATCCCTTTGTTTCAGTATAAGATTTATAGCTGTCCTAGCAGCCAATAAAAGGCAAATCATTCCACTACCTACTGATACAACATTTGATTTCCTGTAATAAAAATGTCATTGAGGGATATTATGATAAATCATCACCTATCGTCTCTTGCATGTTCAAAAAGTATCCTTTGGAAACTTGTGATCTTGGGGCGTTCTCAATAAATAAGATACCGACTATGTATATCTGCGTTTCCAACCTCCATTATTTATTTTGGATGGTTTGATGGTCATAAAGAAACTAATGTGCTTTTGTTTAATATGACCATAGCTGATGTTAGTGCCATTCCTTTTTTGAACAGACACACAAGCGATAGATGATAAATAACTGCTCTGTTAAGTGGTATGACATGATACTTCACAAATATTTAATATGCTTTTACAGCAATGATAGCGCTGATGGGGAGCCAGAAGAAAAAAGGAGGAAAATGGCAAATGTTATCCTGAATCCACCTGCGACTGACTCCAGAGTTTTGGTTGAGAATACTCCAGATGAGGTATGGCAGGGGTGCCCAAACTTTTTGTAAGGAGGGCCAGATTTGGTGGCTGAGAATGTGTCAGGGGCCGGTTGCTCCCCGACCCTGCCACCCCACTGCAAGCCCCACCCATTGACCCATAAGCCCCACCCACTGACCCCTTGCAACCCCTCCCCCGGCAGGAAGGAAGGCAGGGACCAAGGGAGGGAGGGAGGTGGAAACCAAGAGAGGAAGGAAGGAAAGTGGGGAACAAGGAAAGGAAGCAAAGTGTTCTGCTTATATACCGCCCCATACCACTACAAGTAGTCTCTGGGCGGTTTACAATTTTGATTACAGTGTGCAGGCTACACATTGCCCCCCCAGCAAGCTGGGAGGAAGGAAGGAAGGAAGGTGGGGAACAAGGGAGGGAGGAAGGAAAGTGGGGACCAAAGGAAGCACAGGGAGCTGTGGCCACAGGTCACCCCTTGGAAGAGGCGATCTGTGTGACCTTGCACCCCGCCAAGCTCCCCAGCGGTGGCAACGGCTCACCCGCCAGCCCACCCCGAAGCTCCTTGGCGGTGGCAGAGCCCCGCTGCCCACCCCCACACATTCCCCTGCGGTGCCGGTGTCAGCAGACCGCCCAGCCGCCCAACCTTCCCAGCGGTGCCGGTGGCATGGCCCGCCTGATCACTGCCCCGCGTGTGCGCCCAACACAATGTTCCCAGCTATGCCTGTGGTGGCGGCCTGCCCGCCGCCCTGCACGCACGCGCCTAGCCCCGCAAGGTTCCCGGCGGTGTCAGTGTTGGCGGAAGATTTAAAAAAAAAATGGGGTGAGGGAGGGGGAGGGAGGGGCAGGCCAGCCAGCCGCGGGCCACTCAGAATGGCCTGACGGGTCAGATTTGGCCCCCGGGCCAGACTTTGGGCAGGCCTGAGGAATGGTATAGAGTCATGGGATATTAAATTGAGGACACAATCCAACCCAAGTGAGTAATTAGGCAATAAATTACTTGAACTTGAAATAATTAAGCCTATTGATTCAGCTGGTGAATTATATACCTGGGGTTTCTGCTGATGAAATCACTGGCATTTAAAGTGATGGTAGAAGTGAATTCCAGGTTGGTGGAATTTGGATGACAACTTTTTTCCGCTTGAAATGGCTCATTTTAATGGAAGGTCGGTTCAGAATGTGGGCATGGGCTCATACTGCGTTGTGCTGTGGTACTGTTATCTCCTTTACTTTTAAAGTGAAGGACATTTTCATACAGGAATCCTTGTTGCTTGGATGCTTTTTAAAGGAGGGAGGCTGGCTGGCGTAGGTCCCCAGAGTGGGCAGTTAGTAACCTTTTCGACACTATCCCTCCTTGTTTGTGACTATCCCTCCTGTCACAAAGAAAGGTGAGGCAATTGGGATTGAAGCAAGATAATATGATCTTTGCTTGCAAGTGCTGAAAATTACAACTTTTTCATACGTTCAGCAGGAAAACGTGAAAACAGAATGATGTAGTCAAGGTGAGAAAGATTGCAAAACATTTATTTACAGTAACTAGTATTAGCCAGATCATGTTCAGTCTTCGTTCTAGAATACGTGTTCCTAGAAGCGGTTTTCATCAAGTAGGGGAGAATTGATGTCAGAGACATTTGGTTAGAAGTAGGAGCAACAGTGCTTTAAAAAAAACCTAATCTGTATGAAAACAGATGTTTCCAGGAATTGTGTCATTCAAGTATTTGTAACAGAAGAATCGGTGTCACGGATAAATCTATGGTGGTGCTACTGGAGAGGTTTGCTTAACAAAGATTTATTTTGCAGTTGAACCATAATTGCATATTCCTGTTCAAATCAATAGCATTTGAATATGAGTGGTTGGTGGATATAGTTGCAGAAATGGAAGGTAATGAAGGATGAAGCTGGGGTAGAAAGATTAGCAGGCAACATGTTTTAAGAATGAAGGGGACAGGATAACATTCACAAGAAGACCATATTATGGGTTTCAGGGTCAAATTTAAACATGTAAGTGTTGACTAAATGCTATAATATATCACATGCCTTTAGATTAGCAATTCAATATTTTCCTTGTTTTTGTGTGTGGAATAACCTCAGTATAAGATTCAGAATACCAATGTGTAGTTAAACACTTCAATGTTTTTTAAAAAATGGCAGAGAAACTAAGTAAATTGCCATCAACTGTATTTATCTCTTTTAGACTAATGAATGGCCTCTGGAAAGTTTTTGTGAAGAAGTGTGCAATGACCTGTTTAATCCAGCATGGGAGGTACATACTGTGTCATTATTACAAGATTGTATATGGTTTGGTTTGTAGATTGATATAGTTTTCTATGTAGTTTATAAATTTGTTTATATTCCCCAAAGTAAAACCGGAGTTAAGAAATATTTAAATTGTGCAAAAGTCAGACAGTCTGTGAGTAATTTGATGTCGACACATTGCATATACACATAGTGGAAACAATGTGGAGGATTTAGTGATATGAATATCAAGGAATACTTCTGATAGTACCACCGAACCCTGGTTAAGCTATTGGTTTTTGTCCTTCTCTAAATGCTGATGACCATCTCATTTAACTAGAGAAGGTAATGAGGATACCTGTGAAATAATTTTGATTCTGCAGATAATAGAGTTTTTGAGTGAGTTTTTAAAATGGGGAAAAATAATCTCTTCACTAGATAAACTGGTTTGGAAGTAAATCAATAGTGCATGGTTTCCCAGAGTATCCTCTGGACATCATAATAAGATACCATCCAGAGATAAGTACAGTGTTGAGCCATGATTTGTGAAATCTGTTCTTTTTTGGGGGGCGTGGGGGGTGGGGTTTAAACATTTTATTAAGCATACAAATAATTAAACATAGAAAATCAAGCCAAGAACATACGCAACATGACAAAAGGAAAAAAAAAAGGGGGGGGGAGGAAAATGGAACCATAAAATATACATCCACAAATTTTCTATAATATGACATGTCTCGCTTGGTGATTCTCACTCATTGACATATTATTACCTATTTATCCTCTGATTCTATCTCGTTTTAGTCTAGATTAGTTTTCCACCAGTCATAAAAAAGGTCCCAGCCCGCATTGAAATGTGATTTTTCTTGTCCTTTTAATCTTTTGGTTAATCTATCCATTTCTGCACATGCTGCTATTTTTTTTTATAATCATCTCATCAGTTGGCACATTTTCAGATTTCCAGCACTGGGGCCATGTTATTCTAGCTGCTGTTAAAATATGTAACAATAAATAAGACTTTTGTTTAATCTATCACATTTGGCAATAAGCCTAACAAAAATATTTCCGGTTTAAATTCTAATTGTATTTTTAAAATTTCCTTAGCCCATGTATATATTTTCACCCAATAAATTTTGGCTTTATCGCAAGTCCACCAAGCATGATAATAAGTACCTTCTTGATCTTTACATTTCCAACACTTATTTGATGCATTAGGAAACATTTTAGCAAGTTTTGCTGGCGGCATATGCCATCTATAAAACATTTTATAAAGGTTTTCTTTATATGCAGCGGCCAAGGTTAATTTAAGATTATACATCCATAATTGCTGCCATTTTTGAAGTTCAATATTGTAGCCGAAATTTTTGGCCCATCTTAGCATGGTGTCTTTCACCTCTTCATCTTGCATATATTGCAATAAGAACTTATATAGTTTTTGGATTTGTTTTACTTCCGTTGTTAATAGAATTTTGTCAAATGCTGTATACTCTTTATAGAATCCTTGGGACTTTGTATCTTGATGGTAGATTGATTGTATTTGCATTAATGGCCACCATGAAAAGGTCAGGCCTTGATCTTCTAATTGTGACTTCGATTTCAAAATTCCCTCAAGAGTCTAGGAGCTCATTATAAGTGATTATTTTCTCCATACTTAACAGATTGGGATATGTAAATGCTTCCATTGGTGAAACCCATCTGGGTATTTTTGTATAGATTTTTAATTTAACCTTTTCCCAAATTCTCAATAATGACTTCCTTATCAAATTTCTTTCAAAATATTTATGTGTTTTTGTTTTCCCCGTACCATAGAAATGCATGCCAACCTATTTGCAGATCGTGACCTTCTAAATACAGTAGTCTCTTACTCCTTAAAAGTGCCCATTCTTTAAATCTGTTCTTAAATCTCTTGAATCTTACTTGTTTGCTTTGTATTGTTATTTAATTTTTCCAACCTTTTAGATTCGGCATGGTGCAGGCATTGGACTGCGAGAGGTACTTAAAGCACATGGGAAGAGTGGAGGCAAAATAGAAGGCAGCACTGTAGAAGAGGTAAATGCCTCCCCAGATAGTATTGAGTCTGCATTTGGATGTTGAGTTGTAGTGTAGACTTTTCGGTTGCTCCCACATAATTTAAAAATAGAAGTGGTGAGGGAGATGGCTGAATGAAGTAAAATACTCCTGAATTCCATCACTGTTTTTATGCTACTCAATATTTTATAAGCACTATTTTATATCCTTGTAATCTTGTTCTCTTCTGTTCCCTCCACTATTAGTATATCAGTGGTGTGATATTAATAGATTAGCTGGTGGAGCTCAAGAACTGTAGTTTGACTGGCACATAAATGGTTTCCTTTTTGGAAAATCAAAGTCAGTTTGTGGTAATTTTTAGGCTCTTCTAAGCCAGTAATGATATTTAAATAAAATTTAACATCTAGATATCATTCTAAAGATGCAGCGGAACGGAAGAAAAGAATAAGTGTTGGTTTCCATTGGAGCTGGCATCACGTTTTTAATATTATCCTTTGAATATTTATTTTTGAAAAAAGCAGTTGCCCTTCTTATAGAAGCTAGCATCTGAAAAAAGTTTAGCCTAAAACTTAGAATCGGTTTGCTTGGTTGTGTTTACATCGAAGAGCATTAAGAAACATCTATTATCATCAGTCTCAAGTTGGTACTGCCTGGATTTTTAATGTTTATGTAGCTGCCTGTATGGATAAACTGCGGCTTGGGTTGCCCATCAGTAGAGTTCTTTTCATGTGTGGGGCCATAGAATGTGCCTGTACATATCTTTGTTGTACAGACGGTTCGGTTTTTGAAAGGTTGATTGAATTGTATCAGGAAGATGGAGTAGTTTCTTCTAGTGGCTAGCAAAAGATTAGACGTTTAATCCACAAACACAAAGCTAACTTTTTCCAGAAAAGCCTTGCCTATTGTCAGTTTTCAGCCAAAAAAAAATCTGCTACAGTATGTGTTTATGTTAAGCACTACTTTTTGCTCAGCAGTACAAAAACGTGTAACATTATTTTTGCTTTAATCCCACATGTTCAATCGGGCATACTTGTTTTTCTGACAGGCTGTAAAGGGAAGGAGATTAAGAATGTTTTAGGATTCTGCTAATTTATCATTTACTGTTTGTTCACAGATGACTCAGCAACACCAAGACTGGCTGGAGGACTTGGCTATCAGACTTCTTTGTGTCTTTGCTTTAGACAGATTTGGTGATTTTGTTTCAGATGAAGTAAGTATCAAGGCTGAAGGTTGATTGTGTATACCTGACTTAATGTTTTAAGATGTGCTGCTCTGTTAAGTTTTATTTTTCTTGAACTTTAGGTTGTGGCACCCGTGAGAGAGACCTGTGCTCAGACTTTGGGAGTAGTGCTGAAATATATGAATGAGAGCAGAGTTCATAAAACGGTGGCTGTCTTGCTGAAATTACTTGCACAAGAGCAGTGGGAAGTGAGGCATGGAGGTCTACTAGGGATAAAGTACGCTTTGGCCATTCGTCAGGTAATAGTTTTCATCTTGTTTCAAATGACATTGTTTCATGATTTCAGTCACATGAGACATTATCCGATTGTTGTGAAATACATGCATGAGTGTCTCTGCAAGACAGAGTCAGCTGTCTTTTTTTGTATGATCAACACTTGCTGGGATGGAGTGTTTGTCTTTTATTTTTATATGTATTTTAAACACCTGTAAGTCGTGTTGCCCAGCTCATCTGTAAAACGTGGGACTTCACTGGGACTTTTCTGTTTATTTAACTTCTGTTTTAATTTGCAGTTCTACTGGAGGCGAGGCACATAACCTGTAAAGCATAGTCTTCATGCACATTTCCCCACAGCAGACTGCTATTTTGATGCTTTGGTTTAAAGTCAGAATTGTTTGCAATGGGGGGAAATGAAATTTTCTCCCTACACCTATAGGTTCTATTTGTAATCCTGCTGTTTTCCTGTCTCTAGTAGCTGTGGAGAAAAGGTGTCAATGACAGTTAATGTGGTGGTAAAAGAAGATTTCACCTCCACCTCCACGTTGTTTTCCTGTGGTTCCCTGCAGAGTAGGACACCCTGAATGTTCAGTTGTCCCTCCTTCCAAGTTTGACAGGCAGAAATTGTAAGCTGCTCAGATTGGTCTGAAGTTCCCTATAGTGTGGAAGGAAACCTTGTCTTATTAGAGTGTTTCCTGCCTCTTCTTCATACAGTTGTCTCTTTTTTCATTTCTGGTTTGCTATTTTTCATTCCTTTTATCTAAATGAGCAAAGTCTTGTTTCTAAATTTTTTATGTCTGTTTGTCCTTCAACCTATTGCTGTACTGCCCCTCTGAGCAGTCTGCCAGTAAGATTGGAAAATCCAGAGATCAAAGATGTCCCCGCACCCAGAGTTCATGAACTGGATAAAAATGCTGCTCGTGGGGCCCAGGAGGGAGTGGGAGATGCACAACAGCCCAGGGAAACAAGGAGTTGCAGGAAAAGCAACCCGGCACCCCGGCGAGCTTTGCAGCACATTAACTCTACCTCCATCATGCTATTTAGGTTTTCAGGCATTTGAACTCATAAGAGAACATGATGTTGGAGACCATCTCTGGCAGCTTAGAACATACACTTTTCCACATGCCATCGTCAGTGCTATTTAGAGAAGGAATTAACAGTTATGGAGTGTGGAATGAAACTACTACAGTGACCCCCTGCCTATCGCGAGAGTTAGGGACCTTATACTTACCCCCCATCCTGTTGCTGACCCAAATGGGCTTGCGAGGACCTTCCTGGGCCTTCTGGAGGCCCCCAAAGCTCCTCCCTGTGAACCAGAAGTGACCTCCGGTAAACCGGAAGTCACTTCCGGATGGTCGAAAATCATTTCTGAGGCCCCCGACAGGCCTAGAAAGGCCCTCGGAGGCCTCAGAAATGATTTTCGGCAAACCGGAAGTCACTTCCAGTTCACAGGGAAGCCGTTTTGGGGCCTCCAGAAGCCCCGGGAAGGCCCCCGCAGGCCCGTATGGGGCAGCGCCAGTCCTGAGGTAAGTACGGGAGGCCTGAAACAGGGCTTCCCCCTTATCCCAGGGAGCCTTTTTTCATATATTGCGGTCCCGTGATATAGTGGGACTGCAGTATATGAACCCCAAATGGGTGGGGGACCACTATACTGCTTAAAAAACTGCATAATATCTTTAAAATATCTGTATTTAGTTCTTGATCATGTTTGAAACACTGACAGTCTCAATTACCTTTGAGCTTGTTTTTCACATACCACCTAACCTGTTTTGTGACCTTTATTTTAAAAAAAGTCTATCCAGTGTGCATAATAATCTCTGGAACTACAGTTACAGCATTAGCAGTATTAGTTAAAATTCACATAATAACAAAGTACTGTACCAGATTGCTAGTTAGTGATACTTACCCCCTGTAAAAGAATCTGAAGCATTCATGTTGTGAAAACCTTTTGCTGCTCTAGTGATGTCAATGTGGATTCTGGAATAACACACTCCCTCACGGCTAGTTTATATATCCATAACTCTTAGCAGCTGTGGCTGTTTCTTGAAGAGTTATACAAACTATTTAACTAGGCCTCTACATCTACATTGAGGGCACATCCCAATCAGTGTTCAAGCTTGCTGGGCTATGTGATCTCAATTTAAAGATCCAAAAGGACCCCTTTTGTAAGGCTTATTATGAGAATGGTATTCTAAAAGTCTTACTTTAATTGGTCTGAGACTCATTCCCACATATATCTTCAGACATAGGCACATGACTGTGTATATTACATTGCTAGAATTAGATGTGCTAAAATGGCTTGACTTAATAGTATATATGCCTTCTGAGTTCACAATTTTTTTAGTTTCCAATGGCAGCACAAGCCTGTCAGTGATCTCAATAAACAAAACGAGTCACCACAGGGCCCTATTACCCACTTCCTCTCTCATACATCAGTCAGAGGATGATGATGAAAGGGAATTTTGGTATTCTCATCTACTTTCGTAAGCAAAAGTAATGTAACTGAGGAAGAAGCAGACACCCACCTTCTCTAGGCTGTTTAATCATCAAAATGTTGACCTATTGTTTAAAAAGCCATTAAGGTTCTGGATATAATGTGATCGAAATTCCCAGCCGAACGCCAAAGTCAGGCTGACACCATCAGAAAAAGCTGCAAAGCAGATTTCTGCTCCTTCCCTCATACTTTCTTGGTTTTATTCTCAAAACTGACAGAAACGCCATCTGATTTTTGCAAGCCCCTGACCACTTCTCAAGATAGGGACTCTATTGGAAATGCCATCTAGACAAAAGTACTCAAAATGCTACTCTTTGTCGTATTGAGGAAGACTGGAGGCCAATACTAGGACTGAAAAGGGTAAACCGGTTTGCCTGGAGACAGACATTTTGCATGTCATTGCTTCAGTCTGTCCCAGAAACTTTGCAAATAAGACACTTCCTAGCATCTTTACAAAGATGTTAATAACCCTTTTAGAGCCTTGTGGCGCAGTGGTTACTGCATCTAAAACTGTGCTCCCAACCTGGAGTTCAAATCCCAGGTAGCTGGCTCATGGTTGACTCAGCCTTCTATCCTTCTGAGGTCAGTAAAATGAGTACCCAGCCTAATGTGGGGGAGGAGAATGTGTAGCCTGCAGAATTCAAAAATTGTAAACCTCACAGAGAGTGCCTGAAGCGCCATGGGGTGGTATATAAGCAGAACACTTTGCTTTTTTGTTTTGCTTTGTAGGCCACCTAAGAACAATAGGACATGTTTCCATTTATCTTTGACTGGACAATTTTTGTAATTGGTCAAGGACAGGAAACCAGGGAATGAGAATCATTTGAGAATCGTCCAGCTAACATGTAATGGTCATTATAGCCATATCTCAGGAGAAGTGGTTACTCCCCCCTTACCAGCTTACATAGTGCTGTGCGATTTCTTGAGCAGGAGTGAGCTTGCATGATTCCAGCCCCCTTCATACAGCATTCCTCCTCCTCTATGCACTCACAGAAATGTTTCCAGGTGCTTTGGTTCCGGTTGTAGAACCCTACATGTGGAGTGGATGTATGTGGAGTTGTGTGTGCGAGGGGCAGCTCTCTGCCCATTGGGGCTGAAAATAGGAGGGGGCATTGACTCTGACCAAACAGATGATGAATTGTATTGAATGAATTTAGTGCAGCTGCAAAAAAATAATGGTCATAGTCATTGACTGCATGCTGCAGGCAAGGTTTTATTCCTAACCATTGCAATAACTGTTATTCCATTCCTGGCATGCCACAGAAGATTGGCCAGTTACAGTGGTGGCTAAATGGAGAAATAGCCAAGGGGGGAAATCCCCCTGCCCCCTCCCCACACACACATTTAAGAGTTCGGAGAATTACAGATGCCAGGCTGCAGAATTGGGTGTATATCTACACTCCCAAATGCAGGTGGTCATGGAAAAAGTCCCCACTCTCCAACAGAACTGAGATAAGTCAGATTGACATTTTTGGCTTCCCAGATGCAAATGCAGCGCATAAGAGTGTATACAACTCACACATGGATTGCCAAGGAAGGGAGCATGTTCTTCCTTATGAAGGAAACAGGTCTGTTAATGTCAAGGGCACAGTCTTGTATTATCTCTGTAGAGGCATAGTGTGTCCAAAGACAACAGCTCATACAGGCAGATTGACTGATCTTAACATTGCCAAGTCGAGTGTTTTACCAACTTGTTCCACATGATGACAGCATGGCTAAGACCTCTTTGTACCACCAATCAACCATAAGATGAGCAGATTTTCTTCTGATTCCAAATAGTGGGAAAGGTACGAGTTGTAACTTCATATTTGATGGCTGTATATACAAAACTACAACAGAAAGAGTATTTGCAAAGGATAGTTGACACAATGCTAGCCCCCATGCCGAGCCTTCATGGTCAACATTTATCAGGTTTCTTAGATATTCCAGTGGTGATTGGGAGGGGAGGACAATTGATGGTCAAATATCTGTGCTTCTGTTTTGTGCTTTCGGCGGAGGGGGGGCGGGGGGGAGAGACAGACAAAGAACTCAGACCCATTTCTCTTACGAGATGAGCACCAGCCTTCTGGCCTGTTCACCTCAAAAGAGAAGAGACATCCTTGAGTGCTCGATCCAGTTATCCAAATGTTGGTCTTCAGAGGACTTTATATTACACATCCTCCCACCATATATAGGTACCCTACTTGGGACTGTCACAGTATTCTGAGAGCCTTAATTAAAACTCAATTCAAACCTTTAAGGCGAGCATCATTGAGATACCTTTCTTGGAAACAGCTGTTTTTGGTGGCTGCAACATCTGCCCAGAGTGGATTGAATATCTTCAGTGTGACCTGAATTGTGTATCATTCAGATGGACACTATTACATTGGGAATGGATTGTGTGCATTCCTAAGATTAAGTCTTCCTTTCATCAGCTGCATGAGATCATTTAATTCTCATTTTTCCTCAGCTATCTTGGCCATTACAATGAGAATTTCTAAAAATCTGCTTGAAGAATGTGTTTTAGAATGTTAGGCTGTGTTTTTATTTCTCTTTCAGATAGCAGCCACAGGCATAAAAGTGTCTAAGTCTTGTTGTCTAATTAAAATCATGCAGTATATTGCAGTATGTTTTGAGAGTGCTGGGTTGTAATTGCTCAGACAAAGAAATCGCAGCATCCCTTAAAAGATTCATGCAGGGCCGCTTTGTGAAGGCTGTGATCTTCTTTTGTTAGAAATTATCAAATGAATCTGTTCAATTATACTAATGCTTCATTTGGAAGGAGAGCAGTACAAGAAGCAGTGGCCAGGATAGAAATGCACCATAGAGGATTTTCTCATAAGGTCATCATTTCTGGAGTAATTGACCTTGGTTTAATCCCTCCTTATGATTACTGTTAAATCCCTAGGTTCAAGATACTCTCCACTACATGGAAAAAGAATTTTGGGAGCTAAAATGTGAATTTTATGTAGTGGAAGGAGGACCTCCTTCCCCCAAAGAGATGTTTCTTCTGGCATGCTTGCTAGTGGAGTATCCACCTTCCTTCTACTCTGTAGCTGTTGGGCATTTCTTGTTTTCTGTTGTTGCCTCCCCTTCTGTTTATTTCCAGCTTGGAGATGAGACTGGCAAGCTGGATTTTCTTTCCATGCTAGATGGATTCTTGCTCTGGTCTGATCTACAATTTCTGCATTTTGAAGTGAGCTTGATGGACAACGCTATGCTCCTTATTTTCTCCTTCCATATCTAGATTTATTTTCTCGCAGTAACTCCTCTAACATAAGAAGGGAGATTCAGGTCATCTCATGATTCTATGCTATGATGTGTAGGTTAGAGAACTATGTGTGTTCTAAGATGTATGTCCAAATGGGGATATCTCTCTATGTGTGTGTTTGGATGTGTCCCTTTTCTCTCCCAACAACACCAGTTCTGGCTCTTCTGACTTAAAGAGCCACCTGATGTATGAACCTTATTTTAGAGTGGCTTTGTTTCATTTCCAAACAGATACTCAGCTACAGAATATCACTCGTTGGGTATAATCTCCGTAAAATATAGAAAAATGATACAGGATCTGTGCACTTGAAAAGATGCAGTAAGCATCTCTGTGTAGACTTATGATAAGCTTTATACTTTGATCTAAAAAAATTCAGTTTTTCTTTCTGCAGGATGTAATTGATACTTTATTGCCTAAAGTCTTGCCAGCAATAATAGAAGGCTTGCAAGATCTGGATGATGATGTCAGAGCAGTTGGTGCAGCATCTTTGGTACCAGTAGTAGAAAGTCTTGTCCGTCTTCAACCAGAGAAAGTGAGTCAGATATACTATCATTTGCTGTTGTTCTGAACTGAAGTGCAAGCTTCAGGTATCTGCTTCATGAAAATAACTTGACATTTATTTTTTATCCCTGCACTTATATTTAAGGTACCTATTATTCTTAACATATTATGGGATGCACTCCTGGATCTTGATGACCTGACAGCTTCCACAAACAGCATAATGACTCTTCTCTCATCCCTTTTAATGTATTCTCAGGTCCAAAAATGCAGGTAATCCGGACTGGGGTTTCTTCTCTTTTGGTCTTTGCTTGTTTGGAGGTCATCATTTTCTTAAGAGATTATTTCAGATTTTGGAATTTTAATTAGTAGATACAGAAGCATATTATCTTAAATTTGTATGGTCTTAGAATGTATTTCTTCACTGAAAGCACTGAGAATTCTGCTCGAGAGCTACAGTTCTTCTTTCTTTCTTTGAACTAAACTACAAAAATAAGTTTCTGGAAGCAGAAGTAGACCACTGGCTACTTCTGTTTTCATCAGAATGTAGAGAGGAGGCCCACAATTGGTCTGCTCATGATGAATTGGCTCCCACATACTTCAGAGTTATCCAGCCTGATTTAAAATATGGAAACACTGAAAACACTGTAACATTGATTATTTTGAGAGCATTTCCAAACAGAGCCCTTGGTCACATATCTAGAATATTTTGAAGTTTTTGGAATATTTTTCCTCCGTCCCAGTCCTGAGGAAAAATCAGTCTAATTAATTAATACTAATTTCATGCTATCAGTTTCACTATGGAGACTCTTACCAAGGTCTCCTAGTTCTTAAATACTCAGAATTGATTTACCAATTACCTCCTCTGGGGTCCGCTGCGACTGCAGCTTACCCAAGGATCCATAGACTGGCTGTTTTCCCAGGAGGCACAGTAGAGAATCAGACTCATGTCCCATTCTCAACAGCCATGTATTCCAACTCAATGAATTATCTACCAAACCAGTTTCTGTTTATAAAGTGACATTTAGACCCCAATTCTTTGGGAAGGCATGTTAACAGGTTACGTTCTGGGAGGGCTGTCTTCCTAATTTTAGAGAGAAAATAACAAGTACATGTGAATAATAGGGGTCTGCAACAAAATATTAAAGTCTTGGGGGGTTCTATTACAATATATAGTTAGGTTTTTCTCAAATGTACAAAGTTTCAAGGATCATATTTGGGGGGGGGGGGGACCTGACTAACTGGATAGAAAATTAAGCCTGGCTGGATAGCTCAGTGGTTTAGAGATCGGGCTTTGAAGCCAGAAGTTGGAAGTTTGATGCCCCACTGGGCTTCCTGTGAGTAGAACCAGTCTGTGTGGCTTTCGGCGAGCTACACAAAACCTGGGTGGTCCCAGAAGAAGGGTATGATGAACAACTGTTTTATGTAGAAAATCCCGAAAAGGGTCACTGTAGATCAGAATTAACTTGATGGCAGATGATGATGATGATGATGATGATGATGATGATGATGATGATGATGATGATCATTAGAGAATCAAAACTGTTGGTAAGGCTGGAAAAAGCCTTGCATGAAATCTAAAAGAACCGATCTGTTGGATTCACTGTGTCAAGTGTCATTGTGTACTACACCCATATATACTAAGTTTTCAAGGCTGTATACAGTGCATTGCGCTTGTCAAAAACTTATAACAAAATAGTAATTGTACAGTACTTTAAATCATGAACATGAATCATAATGTGGAATCTGAATTTCCTTTTTCTTTTTCCATCTGTTTCAGTATTCAGCAGTCACTCACAGTTCTGGTGCCACGTGTGTGGCCATTCCTACATCACACAATATCTTCTGTCCGAAAAGCTGCATTAGAAACTCTGTTTACCCTTTTGTCTACTCAAGATCAGGTGAGAGCTAGTTATCTAACATCTAACTCAGGCATGTCCAAACTTCGGCCCTCCAGATGTTTTGGACCACAACTCCCACAGTCCTTTGCCATTGGAAATACAGGCTTGGAATTCTGTGAGTTGTGGTCCAAAACATCAGGAGGGCCGAAGTTTGGACATGCCTGATCTAACTGAAAGAGAAAAGGAATGTGGGCAGGTGGGTGTAGATAATTTCTGCAGATGTATTCTCTTTCACTTAAGATCTGTATTTTTTTAAAAAAATCATAGCATTTTACAAAAGTACTTAAAGCAGTCACAAGGCAGGAATAGTTTCGAACATAATTAAAATAGCATATTCATATGCATATTCGGAAGGAAATAATTTGCAGCCATTGTGCTATCGGAAGAGACTGCATCAGGGCTGGACCTTTGGGCTGGGCTCCAGGCCTAGCACTTGGAGGACTTCAGAATAATGTTTATACCCATTGGTCTCTTTCCTTCCCCCAACAGCCAAGGGAATACTTTTTTTTTTGCTTTCTTTTAACATTCAGAAATGACTGGCTGTGCTGCAGAAGCAGTAGTAGTTAGACCCCGTATCTGTGTTTCTTGGGAGCACTTCAGGCAGACTTACAGGAACCCAGGGACACGGTGGGAGGCTCAGAGTTCTGGGTGAAGCTTCGGGTTCCTCTGCCCTGCACTCAGACTTTTCTAACAGGCGCGAGAATGGAGAGGGAGGAAAGGAAAGCAATGCCTTTTGTGAGGGGAAGGAGTGTGAGCCTAGAAGGGGAAATAAAGGGTAAAGGCAGGAGGGATGTACTTCTCTAAGGAAGGGAAAGGGGCACAATGGAAAGTAGGAGGGAAGCGGGGGCGGGGGAAGTGTACCTGAGGAGGAAAAAAGAAAGAATGGAAGAGGTAGACGAGAGCAGTAAGGACAAGTTCTCATGGGGCAGGGAAACACGTGGAGAGAAACTTTGTGGGGCTGGCATACTTAGGAGTGGGAGGCAGCTCAAAGCATCCAGCCCATGACCTCCTCACCCCCCGTAGCGTCAATGGATAGTAGCATTTTGTTACATTTCCCCACTTGCATTGTTGAAAATTACTTGTATTCATGTTTCTTTATTTGCTGTGTCCAGAATTCTGCAGCCTGGCTTACACCTATTTTGCAAGACATGTTAAGACATATCTTTCAGTTCTGCATTTTGGAAAGTAATCCAGAAATTTTGGAACTAATACAAAAGGTATGAATCGTTGAGTAACATACATTTGCCTTGGCTTATTTATTACATCATTGTCTGCCATTGTTATAACAGCATATGTTTCAGTTTAAATGCTGGCTAGCATCTTTCGGTTTGATTGGCAACATGCTACTCTGTAGAAATGAAATGGCATTCTACCAGGCTTGTGGATGACAAGTGTGCATTGGATAATTCTGGAAACAGTGATAATATAACTTCAGGTTGTATATAAATGCCCTTTCCCCCCTCTTCATAGGTGTGGCTTGAATTGTTAAGCAAGGCAACCCTACCCTATGTGGTAGCAGCAGCATGTCCGTGGATGGGAGCCTGGCTCTGCTTAATGATGCAGCCTTCGCACTTGCCTATTGATTTGAACATGTTGCTGGAAGTGAAAGCCAGGGCAAAGGTCAGCAAATGTAAATGACATGCATTACCATTTTTAACTGCAGTGTGCTGCTTAGGATGCAATGTATTCAACATTTTGACAGGCTCTTTTCTAGTTTCAGAGATTCAGGATCATAATACTGTTTGAAGCTGCTCAAAGATTCACATGTTCTTTATGGCATTGTTTCTTTCGTAACACATACGGATTCTTTCCTGAACAATGGCCTGATGTTTGAAAACCCAGCATGTTCTCACTTAAATATAGGATCATAGATTGGAATTGCATTACTTCATACACCAGCATAAGTCAAACAGAATAAATTACTACTAGTTAAGATTGTCTTCACTCCTGCCTGCTGAATCTTGAATGGTGTATGATGGAGAATACAAGCCTTTTCTGAACTATCAATTCATCACTGTGACGAAGCACCATTTGATTTACAGTAGTATAATACATAATACATTAGTGGTTGTGTCTTTTTTATTTAAAAATCAATCACTGTATAAGAAATATCAAAATTAAGTGATTAAATTATATTGAAATTCAGTAAGGAAAAATCCTGTAGCTTCCAAGCTTACTCTTCACTTTGCAGTATCTTCATTAGGCTGTACACAATTGTACATTTGCTTGTTGCCTTCATTTGCTCTGTTAAGATAAGTTAAATCCTGCTTAACAGAAAAGTAGTTAGCATCTGTGCTTGTATATGTTAGAGAGCCTATAGTGTTAAACACAGAGATACCTAAAGTATACCTAAGCTTGTTAGAAACTGTTTCTAATAACCTGCAAAAATATAGAAGTACCTATGAATACGTACAGCATTCCATCCCCATCTACCCAACAAGTAGTCCCCCTGCTTTTTCTAGAAAAGGAAAGATAGTAGATAATAAGACAGACAGCACGATTTCCCCATAAGACTGTAGGTCTGTCTTCTAAAAATTAAGCGCCTCCATTCCTTTGCATGCCTGAGCCCAGCCATGTTCCAGATCTGAGAAACAGTCTTTTCCAATCTCCAGACAATCCCCCCCCCCGGTACTCCCTCTTACCTCCAGCAGGTCCCTTTACAACCCACATTTGCTAATTTTGGGGTATCCATTTTATTTAATCAGAAGGGATTAAAATTAAGGGATTTTGACTTTTGTTTCTGTTCTGGAAAAAAGAAGTGGGAGAGCAGCTACTTGTTGACAGGAGTTGCAAACTGGAGGAAAGGGGAGATTTGAAATTGCCCTCTGCATTCAGCTCTCCAGCCAGTTAAATCATTTATAAGTCAAGGTTTTTTGTTCTCTTAGAACTGCCGCCTGTTAAAATCGGCACAGGAAATAGTTGACAAACATTTGGAATGAACATAATCAGGGTCTGAGGGATGGAAGCTTGGGATAGAAGGTGCTAAACAGTTTAGTTCCAGGAAGAGAGAAGTGCCGAAAAGATGCAGAAGAAGAGGCTGTGCAAGGAAAGCTGTTTTTGAATGGGGGAAAAAAGAATCAAGAGTACTGGAAGGAAATCAGAAGTGACATGCAAACTTTGCATATTGCTGTCTACCAATCAAGTGCCCAGTGTCCTCAGGAAGGAAAGAGAAGAGAGGAAAAAGAAAAGAAAGTCTTGTAGATTAGATGCCCTTCAAAACTGGAGAAGAGAATCTGTTTGAGGTGTTTTTATTGGGGGAGGGGAGGCTGGCTTAGCTATTGTAATAGAATCTCCCCTCCATGAACAATGAATTAGCTTCTCGTTTATCCTCATGTTTGGTGAGAAGAGGAAAAGCATATTTGTTAGTATCTCTTGTTGATTGTGTTACTGCTTTTTTCATTTAGCACTTTGACACGTTCATACTTGATATTATTTGCTTTCCTAATTTTCTTTGGAGTCTGATTCAGTGGGTTAAACAAATGTAGTTAAAATTAGTAGATTAGAGTTCTCAAATTTCATTGAAGTGAATCTCTTTGATTGCTTTGAGATGGGAAGCAATATTTGTAAACTTTTAGGTCTAAGGCAAAAAGGCCTAGTTTTTAATCCCCAAAATGGAATTAAAGAAATTAGTGGTGAAAGGAGTATGGTATTGGAGGCTTGTATGGCTTCAGAGGGAACTGAGTCCAAGGTATTTGCTTATTTTAAAAGAGATGAAGTCTCTCCTTTTCCCATTGGAGACCTTGGATAAGTGCCACAAGTGGATGAGCAGAAGCCTGTAGCCTGAATCCTGTTGATGATGTTTGCTTCTGAAAAAGAAACTGCATAGATCTTGGCAGCACATTGCTATTCAGTGGCAAGGTACTGATTGGGTTTCTGCGCACACACTCCAAAATGTAACCATCGCCTTGTTAACAAGTGACAGTTTGCTGCCGAGGGGTGTGCAGTTTCCTCTAAAGAAGCGTAAATCGGATATACTGTCCTAGACTGTGTCTGTTTCTGTTTGGAAATAGAGGTACCAATTAGTACTCTGCTCGTCTTTCATACATAAATTTTCATTCTCACTTTGATTGTCTCTGCCTTCTTTGCCAGGCACACTAAGTGCCTCCTAACCGATGTGTGCTCCCTGTAGCAAGAGCTGCCACACTGAGAACCTTAAAGCAGTGTTTGGGGGTTGAGGGAAAAACATCTGAAAGCTAAAGTGTTTGTATGTATTTGGGGAATTTAGTTGATTTCAAGAGTTGGTATTATTTTATGAATCCTACTTGAGGTGAGAAATAGGTATTACATTCCTCTGCAGGAATAGTCTGTATTAGCCATGTGCATTCCTGATGCTTGTAATCCAGATTTAATAGTGAAAGAACTGCCTTTGAAAGCAAGTGGGGCATCTGCCTAAGGAGTCTTGCATTTTCCCCCCTGCAGGAAAAGACAGGTGGCAAGGTGCGGCAAGGTCAGAACCAGACAAAAGAAGTGATACAAGAATACATTGCTGGTGCCGAAAGCATTGCTGAAGATGCTGCAACCAGAGATTATGTTGTTATGAGAGCCAGGATGATGGCAGCAAAGTCAGTTTGTTATTGAAAATCTTAAAATGTCTTTAATGTCAAGATACTATGCAACTCATTAGATTGCACAGACTGCTGTGTTACTTGAAATGTAACTAATCCAAAATTGATTGTTGTTCCAGATTGCTTGGAGCCCTCTGCTGCTCTATTTGTGATCCGAGTGTTAATGCCATTTCCCAAGAAATAAAGCCAGCTGAATCACTAGCCCAGTTATTGCTTTTCCACTTGAATTCCAAGTCAGCTTTGCAGAGGTTTAGTGTTGCATTAGTAATCTGCGAGTGGGCTGCCTTGCAGAAGGTAGGATGTTTGCTGCTATAGAAATCACATTTTTCCCACACTTCAACCATTTCTGCCTCTACTGGGTTATAAGTGCGCTGCAAATTACATTTTCCATTGTGTTGCTGATAACTGATAATCCCTACCTCCAATTTTCAAAATGAAAATATCTGATAAGACTGTTGTTCAGTACTCAGTGTGTACAGTTGAAGACTGAAAAAATATTTTCAGACAAGTGCTCATTTTGTGTCTGAATAGTAGCTTCTTACTCTGAACCCATTTCTTCTTTTAAAACTTTATATGGGTGTCTGTTTCAATGTCTTTATTATTATTATTATTATTATTATTATTATTATTATTATTATTATTAATAATAATAATAATAATAATAATAATAATAATAATAATAATAATAATAATAATAATAATAATAATAATAATAATAATAATAATAAAGTTATCAAGTTAATTCTGACTTGTGGTGCTCTTTCTAGGTACAGAAAACTCAGAAGTGGTTTGTCATTCCCTTCTTCTGAGGGCACTTCTTGGGACTGTATGGTTTGCCCAAGGCCACTCAGGCTATCTTTTCTGCACAGGGTGAATTTGGATTTAAAGGCTTCAGTCCACTGTGCACACTTTCCTGGGAGTGACCTCTGTGGTTCACAGAGAAACTTAACTTCTGAATAAGCATGCCTAAGATCGTGGATTATATTGTGATGCAATCAGCTTTATTTGTTGGAAGCAACTATGACATCTTCCACAAATCTACTAAACTTAAAATGGCTCAGTTAACAGCTAAATAGAGTATTGATAAAAGTATGTATTTGTTTTCAGGAAAATAAAGTGGTGGCTCTTGCGGTCCAGTCACGCTTACTTGACGTCCTTTCTGAGCATCTTTATTATGATGAAATTGCTGTCCCCTTCACCCGAATGCAGAATGAATGTAAACAACTCATCTCCTCGTTAAGTGATGCAGGCATTGATATTGCCAGCAGGGTAAACTGCAGTGTGTTCACAATAGATCAGGCTAATGAACTGGTGAGTAAATCAATGGACCTCTTGTCTTGAGATGAGCGATATGAAAAACTACCTGTGGTGACCATGTGGATAACTGGATATAGGTTTGCTAACAACGGTGGCATTTTAAATGAGGCTGTTAATCCCCACAGACAGGTCTGGCCATGATTCACATCACTGGCGATCAGACTACTATGGAAAGTGCCAGTCTTCAGAGAGAGCTCCATTTCCATTGGTGAATGTAGGCGAGGAGTTTTCAGCCTTGGTCCCTGCATTATGTTGGACCTCAACTATCCTTGTTCCAAGTTAGCGTGACCATTTCTGGGAGTGGTAGTCCAACATCATCTTGGAATTCACTTTTGGGCGGGTCTGTTGGATAAACTTTAAAAGAGTGGAGTGGCGCTCCTTCCCTATTTACCCTTGGTATTACCAGTCAGATACCCTGTATTTTATAGGAGAGGTTGCATTGATTTTGCTTTTCAGCATTACGGTTTTATCATATTCTCTTGATTTAACTGGTAGGCCTTCACAATACCTGGATCAATTCTCCAATAATGTGTTTTTTTAATTAGAGGACACAAAACTGACTTTAAAAGGATACTAAGGCTCAGCTTTCTGTGAATGCATATCACTGGTATCTGAGGCAGTCTTACTAGCTGGGAATGCATTTTACAATTAGATCAGAAAACTCAATTCCTCAGTCCACCTGTATTGATTGAGACGTTCTGGGTTGATAAACCACTCTTGAAGTTATCAACAAGTTGTTACTGCCTTAAAACATGTAGGGCAGAATCTTGTTTCTTCCTTTTGCTCATGCAGTGATCTGTTCCACAAGTAGTTGAAGAGTATCTGAGCTTGCATAAGGAAATACTGCAACTAGTAATCTCTCTCTTTGTAAGCTTGGGAACTTGCTCAGGTGCTTGAGCAATAGGCTGTTGTGCAAATAGAAGGAAAGGACAGGATTTTGCCCAAAGGGACATGTGCTGCTTCCCTTTTTGAGTTAAGAGGATGCTCTGGTCCTGTCTGCAAGCCCTTGCCTATTCTAGATGTTGTGACAAAATGATTGTGCCTCTCTGAAACACCTGAACAGGAGTATATACCCTCTGCAAATGGACAACACGCGTAACGATCCATAACTGAGACCTTGCTTTTAACGTCAATCACTTCAAGTCTCACAAATCAACAAAATACGAGGCTTTTGTAGGATATGTTCCATCTTTATTCAGGATGGTCCTGTGCGTCGTGACAGTTCAGCCAGAAAGGGACCAGCATTCAAAGATGTGACTCTACTAGATTCTACTTTGAAAGCCATCAGTTTAGTACTAAACCAGGGAAAGAAAGTCCTAGTTCTACTGACAGACATTTTGGATCTTGGCCAGTATGTGAGAATAAGGAATGCCATATGTGCAGACCAAGGTCTTGTGATGTGTAGTGGGTGCTACCATTACAAAGAAATCATTTTATGCATATCATTGTCCCACATCATGCATCTTGTGCATTTAACTATAGTCTGACTTGACTAAATGCCATATGAACCTACCCGGCAATTATGCATCTTGTGCATTTAACTATAGTCTGCATCTATAACTATAACTATGCATAACTATAGTTATGCATCTTGTGCATTTAACTATAGTCTGACTTGACTAAATGCCATATGAACCTACCCGGCAATTAAGATCTAGCCAGGGGGGCCTCTTGAAAGAGCCATCCCTCAAGGAGGTGAGAGGGATGGCTTGTAGACATAGGGCCTTCTCGGCAGCTGCCCCCAAGTTATGGAATGCCCTCTCAAGTGAGATCCGCCTGGCGTCAACATTGATGACATTTCGGCGCCAGGTAAAAACCTTCCTGTTCCAGAAGTTTTTTAATTGATACAACATAGACTGGGGTCCTTTGATGGCAATTTTAGTGATGATTTTAGTATAAGGTTTTACTGTTGTTTTAATTATTTATTGATATTTGATATCTTAACTGTTTTAATTCCGTGTTGTAAGCCGCCCAGAGACCTTGAGTAGTGGGCGGCATATAAGCTGTAAAAATAAATAAAATAAATAAATAAATAAATGCACATAAATTAATTGGATCATCTTAATTTGAGAGTAAAATGACCTGTCCTTTTTACATCCTTCAATAGACATACAGTATTTATACTAAGCTGTGTATTAAAACTACTGCAGGTACATTTGTTCTACCAAATTATATTGGCTGGAAGAACAGTTCACTTTAGCCATATCTTTGTACCTATTTGTTGTCAATTTTTAAAAGGCAAAACAAACAAGATAAGGCAAGAATTGTATAATGAGAAATAGTAAAAGTATACAAATATATCATATTAAAAATGTCGGAATGTGTTGAAAAGCAGATTAAGTGTAAATATACAAGACTAACATAAGGTTGCACATTTTTGACACTTAGATAAAACCCTAACTTTTTGGCTTTAGACTGAGCCATTTTGGTTTTAATAAGCTCAAATTCCGATATACAATTTGTACCACCTGTGCAATGTTGTACAAATTCGTAATGTTTGCATTTTAAAACCTGTTTTTATTTGTCATATAAAACAAACATGTATTTGTAGAATGTTATTTAGCAACAGTGGCCTTTTACTAGTACTTTAGGCTTAAGAAGAACATGAAGGAATAACTTGGAGTGTCTGATGGCAAGGCAGATGCAGAAGAAGCTAGAGGTTGCCGCCGTCACTTTTACTTTAAGAAATAACCATTGAGACAAATGCACTTCCATACCATGTTCTTGTTGAGTGAATGATAGAAGGAATAAATTCTGAGCCATGCGTACAAGGCATAAAGGTCTTCAGCATTCCCAAAGCACAAGCTTTTCAGTTCCAGCTATAATGAAACGTAGAGATACAGAATGCTCTTGTCTGTCTGTATAGTAAGGTATATATCATGACGCTTCAGAAAATGCCCAGTGTAACCTAAGATATGCTCTACTATCCACATGCCGTTCTAGACTTTTTAGAGCATCCTGCGCATCTAGGTGGCTCTTCCTGTTTCTTCAGTGTAGTCTTACTTTAAATATGGGTATAATCTTGGTTGCCTGGATGAGTTTTGCAGATGGAACAGTTACCACTTGCATTTAATTGAGTATGATGTGTTTGGTTGTTTTAAAGTGATTTGTTGTCCTTGGTCTTGCTTGCGGTAATTAAAGCAACTTGGTTTTGATTATTATTTCTTAGGTCACGACTATCTTCAGTGATGTGACTTCTTCTGTTCACCTGAATTCTAAAGTTCTACAGCCGCTAGAAAGCAAACGGCAGCAAGTCCAAATGAGTGTTACGGAAACAAATCAGGAATGGCAAACATTACATTTAAGAGTGCATACTTTTACTGCTTGTGCTGTTGTGAACCTCGAACAACTACCAGAAAAATTAAATCCAGTCATAAAACCACTGATGGAGGCTGTAAAGAAAGAAGAAAATATGCTAGTGCAAAATTATGCTGCTCTGTGCATTGCAAAGTTGCTTCAGCAGTGTACAACAAGATCTCCATGTCCGAATTCGAAGATCATAAAAAATCTTTGCAGCTCACTGTGTGTGGATCCCCATCTCACTCCACTGGCATCGTGTCCTGCACAGCCACTGACCAGCCATGAAAACTCAAAAGGTATGTGAACCAGTTATCAGACTTCTGAATTGCAGAGGGCTTTTCTCTTTGATTCCAGCATAGCCTTTGGATTCTGAAGAAGAGTTAGAAGGTCATCATTGCAACATAATACAAGAACAGTACATGTGATTCCCCAAACTCCTTTGGACATATTTGATTGAGTAGTCCTTAATGCAGGGGCATTACAGTTTGTTTGTAACATCATCTGTGACGCGTTGTCTGATAATCTTGAGTGGATTATTTCCAGATTGCCCTCTTTGGTATTTGGAAGAATTTTCAGCAGCTAGTTTTGTTTGTTTTTGTTGATCAATGACAAATGAGTTGAAGACGTTTTGAAAGGATGTGGCTTCTTAGTGAGATGCAGTAAATAGTAATTTCTTTACGCTGAACTATTAATGCTTCAGATTTCTCATAAATTCTTGGATAGATTTTTTGGATATCAGCTTCCTCAGAAGAACAGTTGAATTTGACTGTGTAGAAAGGCCTGTTAAGCTTTGACTTTCCCCAGAAATTCACCCATGAAAGGATGCTTTGGAGTCAATACTGCCTTCCTTTACTCTCTCTGGGGAGAATAAATTACTATTTACATGAATGCTCTTTTAGGAAGATTAAAATCTATTTAAGGTGATGGGGGATTCTGCATCCATGGACCAGACATTCACTGCTCTGCACAATGATAGTCAAGGGAATGCATGAGTCAAAAGCAGATTAACTGCATTTATTCAAAACTAGGATAAGGTTACATTTTTTTACACTTGGATAAAGCCCTAATTTTTATTTTTGGATTAAGCATGCATCTATTTTTTTTCTTTTAATAATCTCAGATTCTAATAAATGATTTGTACCATGCATGTAACTTTGTACTGATTTTTAATGTTTGCACTTTAAAATCTGCTTTTATGACATCCTCGCATTTTCATAGTGTAATACAGATCCATATTTCTAGAATATTAATTGGCAAAAAATGGTCTATTAGCATTCCAGGTGCATTTTCCTGCAGTGCAGAAGAATGCTAGGAGAGCTTTGCTGTTCGCCACTCACTGACCTTGGCAATTTTTTGCTGGAACACCTCTCTTTGATAGAGGATTGCTTTCATTTTTTTGTCTCCTTCCGGCTCAGCTTTGTCTGAAGTCAGGAACGAAAGGAACGAAGTCACTTGATGTGAAGTCATGCTTTTCTTTATGCTGGCTTTTTAGGACTTCCTTACTCCCTGTCTTCATTTTCAGTCTTCTCTTTTATGTCTTTACACTTTTTTAAAAGATATATATCCTCCTCCCCCCCTCCAAATCTGTGTTGCTTATTTCCTCTTGCTCCTTGTTCCTGAAGGGAGGGAGGGGAGTCCTTTTCGGGAGGAAAAGCAAGTTTTCGCCTGGATTTCATTGCCACCCCTTAGTATGTCAGCTTGCTATAAAACTTTGCATTTCAAAGCAGTTGTTTTGATAGCCATTTTCCTTAGTGTATTTTGCTTTCCAGCTTTGTTAGGAATATAATGCTTGAAACTGTATTTTCCTTCCTTTTGTTCTTTTTGTTTTCTGTTTGCTCTCCCGACATCATGCAGATAAACGTTTGTTGCTGGCTTCGCCTATTACTTCTCCGGGCACAGTTATCTTATGAAAATGTTTCTGATTATTCCTTTTATTGTAGTGTCTAATTCTGAAAGGGGTGGAATGCATCATACAGTTACCAAGCATAGAGGCATAATCACTCTATATAGACATCAGAAAGCTGCGTTTGCCATCACGAGTCGCCGAGGCCCTACACCAAAAGCCCCCAAGGCTCAAGTTGGGGATCTGCCTACAAGCAGTAGTGGAAATGTAGCAACAGAACTTGATGAAGTGGGTGCCGACCTTAATTTTAAGTTTTGCTCCTGTTTATGTAGCATTCTGCTGTAATAGCTTATATGAACCGATGGTGTGGCTTAGAAAAAAGGCATAACTAAGATTATGATGGGATAAATGTATTTCTGTGTGAACAAATAGGAAAGGTAGCTGTTGTGAGTTTTTTGGGCTGTTTGGCCGTGTTCTGGAACACAGCCAAATAGCCTGAAAAACTCACAACAGCTATCAGATTCTCGCTGTGAAAGCCTTCAGGAATACATTAAATAAGGTTTTTTTTAATTGCCGTATGATTCCTTTTCTTGCTATAACCCCCTTCTCCTTTTCATACTCTTCCTGAAAAAACAAAGTTGGCTTTTTGCTACTTAATTATTTAGCATCTTCTTGAAATTTGTAGTGTGTGACACAAAAAGTAGCACATTTGTGTTGCTTTCTTCCATTTGCAGGATGAGTTTTTATAAGAGAATTGAGAAAATGTGGAGTCTTGCTGGGAATACTTTAATAAAACTTCTTGCTCAGTTTGAATCTAGATGGCTTATGGTTATGCAGTTATAAGCATCATTTTATTATATGGTGACTTGTAACTATGTGGATGAGCTTCATTTTTGGAAAAGAATTGAGATCTGCTGTGGTGAAGTGATAGAGAGCTCTGCCTCTGATTAGTGATCGTCACAGTCAAATTACTCTTCTCCCTCTCACAAAATACCAGAACTAGGGGACATCCACTCAAATTGAGGGTTAGTAGAGTGAGAACATACGAAAGAAAATACATCTTTACCCAGTGTGCTGTTAGTCTGTGGAACTCCTTGCCACAGGATGTAGTGATGGCATTTGGCCTGGATGCCTTCAAAAGGGGATTGGACAGATCCCTGGAGGAAAAGTCCATCACAGGTTACAATCCATGATGGGGATGTGTAATCTCCAGGCTTATAAAAACAGGGTACTTTAAGGGCCAGATGCAGGGGAGTGGTATCAGGAAACAGATATCTAGTCTCATGCACTCTCAGAGGCATTTGGTGGGGCCACTGTGAGATACAGGAAGTTGAACTAGATGGGCCTTTGGCCTGATCCAGCATGGCTCTTCTCATGCTCTTATGTTCTTACATTCATCACCACTGGACATAAACACCTAAATAAGCCCTGAATCAGTCTTCTCAGTCTCATTTTGATTTTGGGGAGGAAATTCACAATGATTTTTATAAGTGACAATCACTGCCATCTGCCTTGAAATTCTTGATCTCCTGTTCTGGTTATGACTCTGCCGAGCAAGTTAAAGAGAAAATGTTTTCTGTTTCATAGTTCTGCTCTGTAACTGCTGGGTGGTTAATTAAAATTATTGTCCCTAAACCCTCACTGGTTAACCTCCCTGCCTTACATTGTCTAGAGATATGTTTTTAAAATAAATATTGTCAGTGTGCAAAAGCTGTTGGTTTCTCTTCATTGGCATGATATGCAGAAAACAGCAATTATGGTGGCTTGATTTCGTTTGGCCAATGTCAGGGTGTTGTTATTTTCCTGCTCTGTTGAAAACCTCTGAGTGCTTTGATCCTGCTGCCATGAGATCAGCCCTGAATTACCAAGGCTAATTATTTATCCGTGGAACAGAAAAAATGGTTGCAAATTATGGAATATGCAGTAGTATAGACCCATGGAGAAAGTCAAGCATGGCTTCCAGTTTGTTTTGAGGGTATTAAATAGAATATACCACTTTATTTTGCACATAAACCTTTTAATTTTCTATCTTGTGAACATGCAGTCTCAGAAACCTTACGTTGTACAGAGAAGAGGAGCAGAATTTGCTTTATCCACTATTGCTAAACATTTTGCTGGTGAAATGGCAACGGGTTTGCCTCATCTCTGGGATGCTATGGTTGGTCCCTTGAGGAACAATATTGACATCAACAACTTTGGTGAGTATGTCTCCAAACATGTGGGTTGCAAAACGTGAATTTTAAAAATTCCTTGATACAGGATGTTTCCTCCAATAGATCGAAAGTTGCTGTTGGAAAAAGGAGATGTTGCAGCCCAGGAATTAGTGAACTCTCTCCAGGTTTTTGAAACCACTGCAGCTTCTATGGATGTTCAGCTTCACCCACTGGTAACTAAATTGTTATGTTTCACATTTACATTTTAATATTTAGAAATAAGTACTGTAGCGTTGGGGGTTGATATTCAAAAATATGATTTTTGTCTTTTCACATTCCTGGAAGTAGGAGAAATGTATATAGTTGTAATTGCAAAGTGATTTTTGTTGGAATAAGAACCGGGAGTCCCTTTGAAGGAACTTCTTAGCAAAATGGGAGCCATATACTTAGAAATACAGTACCTTCTTGGTGATTAATATGCAAAAGCATTTTTTCTTTAATATGTGAAAGTATTTTTTGAATCATGCAGCTTAAAATATTGCCGTGGAATAGGACAGTGTGTTTAAAATTGCATGTTGTTTTTGTTTTCGTTTCAGTTAATACAGCAGTTGCCTTATCTTTCCATGTGCCTTCAGCACCCCAGCACGGCAGTCAGACACATGGCAGCTCGTTGTGTAGGTGTGATGAGCAAAATAGCTACCATAGAAACCATTCACATTTTCTTAGAAAAGGTCCTTCCTTGGCTGGGAGTGATAGATGACAGTACCAAACAGGAAGGTGCCATTGAAGCTCTTGCCTGTATCCTTTTCTGATTCTTGTTGAAACTGAGAGCTGAAAAAAAGAAAGGTGAGATGCTCTCCAGGACGGAGCAGGAGCTAAATTCTTTGCTTATCGCTAGTATAGTGTTTCTTACATTTTGCCACCGGGATATTTTGCAGGAGAAACAGTTTATGGGAAACATGTTAAGGGGTTATTTCGAGTTCCAGTCCACTCTCCTTTGGCCCAGAATCTCTTCTGTTGACTGTGTAATGATTCAGTGGGCTTGCTCGTGTATAACGTGAATGCTAAGCAACCAAATTTCAGCCAGTATATGGAACTAAGTGATAGAGTTTAAGAATTTTACATGGTTAAGGTTGCTATTAGACATGGGCACGACCAGAAAAAATGACGTTTTGAGTTTTCGTTTGTCGGAACGGGTCTGTTTCGGGTCGTTTCCGTTTGTCGTGAACTTTTTCAAAAATTTGTCGTTTTGTTTGTCATTTGTCGTTTCCACCGCGATTTAGCGCGATTTGACTTCCCAGAGCACAGGGGCATCCCGCAATCAGGGCCGGCGCTAGGTGTTTTTGCGCCCTAGGCGGCGGGCAGGGCGGGGGGTGGGCGGCGGGGGGAGGTGCGGGCGGGCGGTGGTGGCGGGGGGCCATGGGTGGGCGGCGACAGCGGCAGGGGGGAGGTGCGGGTGGGCGGGCAGCAGCCGCGGGCGGGCGAGTGGGCAGGCGGCGGCGCGGGCGAGTGGGCAGTTAGGATATCGCTTAGGATAGAGGTTCTGTTCTTGGCTTGCACCCCAAATGTGTGTGTGTGCAAGCAAATTGAAGTTGGGAAAATAGAAAATAAATGGTAGTATATAATATATTTTTAAAATAAATCCACACCTCCCACTCCCAGTCGAACCTCCCCCTCTATCCAATATCAGAAAAAAATCCTCACAAACTGCCAGAGAAGAAATAAAGAATAAACTGCTATTCCCTTCAGCAGACAAAGCTGCAGGGAATCAAAGAAATTATTTTCTAAATTCAATTCCCTCCCTGCCTGCCAGCCTCCCTCCTCAATCTCGATCGGATCACACCAGCACCAGCAGCCAGCCCTCCTCCCTCAACCACATCCATACACCCGACTGCGATTTCTGGAAGGTGCCTCAGCTTTTTATGCCCTCTGAGACATCCAGAAGTGTCAGTCAAAAACCTGGCGATGCCATTGGTGGAATGGTTCAAAAAATTGCATGGTCCCATCCCATGCCCAGCCCAAATGGGCAGGTCTAAAAAAATAAAAAATAAAATAAAATAAAATCAATACAACGTTTTATTGCTATAAAAAAAACCACTGCTGCTACTATTAAAATTCAGGCATTTAAAATAAATAAATTTCACATGTTTCTGTGGTGATTTGGTGTGTTTTTTGACCACGATTTCAATAGAAATATTGCGGTTGCCATTTTGGATCCCCCCCCCCCCCCCGCATGGCATGGCGAGACGACAAGGATGACCCCCCCAGCCTGGTGCAAGCAGTCCAGGACAGGAGAAGAGGGGGGGAAAGGCCGGGGACCCCCCAGAAACCACTCCTCTTGTAGGTGGCAAAGCCTCAGGCAGGCATATTTTCGCCTGCTTTTTTGGCCGGGAGTCGGGTTTTTTAAAAAAACTTTTAAAAACTTTTTCTGTGCTTCGCATTGCGCGATCGCCGCGATGCCACAAACGAAAACAAAAAACCCAACCAAATTTTTCTTTTTTCGGTTCGAGTTCGAGTTCTGATGGCTTAATTATCGTTACCGTTTCCGTTACGTAACGGAAATGAAAAACGGAAACGGAAACAAAAATTTCGCCGAGACGTGCCCATGTCTAGTTGCTATAACTTATATTAAGCTTGCTCACTTTGCTGGGTGTGTATTACTTTCAGAAAAGATATTAAAGAAATGGGACACATCATTAAGGAAATGGGCTTTTGGCAAAAAAAATCAAAGAATTAAACATAAAATCCTATATGCAATAAAAGAAGAAGGAGGATGGAGTATGCCCTCTTTGGAAAAGTATTATATAGCCTTCCAATTAAATTGGGCAATGAAGGTGGAGGAATACCCCACACCCAAATGGAAAAGAGTAGAAGATGCAATAAATAACTCAGCAGGTTACTTAGGGATATTTGATAGAGATAAAAGAATACTGAAAGAAGTTAAGGGACCAAGGCAAGTAACAATGGAGATTTTAATAAAGAGGACGAAAATAGGTGGAGTATCGAATTGGGGCCCTTTAGAACAGTTTAATAAAGAGGGGAAGATTTTGTCACAAAAAGATATAAAGAATCTAAAAGAGAAAGGATATTACAAAATCAAAGATATGCATGAATTAATGTCAACAGGAGGGGCGATAAATAAATTAAAAGGGATATTAGGGAATCAAAAATGGATGGTGGCAGAAAGTATGAAAAGGAGATATGATCAATGGTTCCTTTCTCTTAAGGGAAAAGAAGATAGACAATGGGAAGTGGTGTATAAGAAATATGAAGAAAAAAAGGTCGGAGCAGGAGAGATCTATAGATATTTGGTCAGATTGGGAAATCAGAATGAAAATTTAATTAAATATAATTGGGAAGGAGATATGGATTTAAATATAGAAAAGATTCAGGCTATATTACGGGGGATAAGAGAGGTAAAATTGGAAAAAATTAAGGATATGCAATTGAAGATATTGCATAAATGGTATTATACCCCACAGAAATTAAATAGAATAAATAATAACATATCACAAAATTGTTGGCACTGTAAAAAAGAAAAAGGTACTTTTGCACATATGATATGGAACTGCGAGAAAATACAAACATATTGGAGGAAAGTAGAAAATTGGTTATCAGAAATTACAAAGAAAAGGATTGAGCTAAAAATAGACTATATTTTTTTAGGGCTAGTAGATAGAGAAAAACAATGGAGAAGCGTAAAAAAGATTGTCTACTACGGAATAGCAGCAGCTATAATGGTACTAACGGGTGGATGGAAGGACCAAAAGAAATGGAAATATGATAAATGGAAAGATTATATACATGAATTTTTTCAAAATAATTGGATACAAATTATGCAAGAAGAAAACATAGAAGGGAAACATAGAATTCTAAAGGAGTGGGAGAAATATATAAATTGGATAAAAGGGAAGCCTGAGAACGAGAAATGGGCTATTCCATCATGCCTTAATAATGTTCAACATGAAAGGATAGTGAATTTCTGCTTACTGGGGGGGGGGGGGTTAATGAGGAAGGGACTAAAGGATGATGTAATGTTTTGGAAACTTGTAAAGACTGGAAATATATGCTGTTACTTCCTCAATTAAAAAAAGCTTTTAAAAAAAAACTTTGCTGAGTGTGTGATCCTGCGAGAAAAGAGTAAGGGGGACATGCAGTAAACCCAAAGAATCCAGAACTGTTATTCCTGTGAAAATGACTCTGAAATGACTGTTTGAAGATCCTTAATTCCTAATTCAGCTGTGATGGAGCAACTAGATGTTGGAATTATTCCATATATCGTTCTGCTTGTGGTTCCCGTTCTTGGCAGAATGAGCGATCAGACAGATAGTGTGCGTTTCATGGCAACTCAGTGTTTTGCAACACTAATTAGATTAATGCCTCTCGAGGTAAGTTAGGTGCTCTTAGTTTTGATTGAAATATATGTGTTTTCCCTGACCTTGATGTACCACACATTTAGTCCAAACTCAGTTCTTCAAAATATCTCCGGTTTATGAATTTGAGATTTTATCCTTCTGTATCGGCAGTTCATAATGCCAGGAAGTTGACTGATGCAGCTGCACAATATTGTGCCTATGTTATAAACAGGAAAAAGCTTGACCTAGCAAAGGGCTGCCTGGTTGTTGACATCCCCAGGGGCAGCAGGCAAGATGGTCTACAGCAGGGGTGGGGGTACCTTCGGCTGTCCAGATATTTTGGTCCAGAACTCCCACAGCCCTTTATCATTGGTAGTATAGTATCGGAATTCTGGGAGTTGTAGTCCAAAAAATCTAGAGGTCCAAAGGTTCCCCATCCCTGATCTACAGGATATTCTCTTGTTCTCACTTCCATTCACTAAGTGAACAATGCAAAGGAAACTGACTCTTTTTTAAATTTTTTAACCTCATCTTGGGTCCTTTCCAGTCTTGGTTTAGGCTGCGTCATGGGACTGAGATTGCCCTGGTTGCACTGTAGGATGACCTGTGGAAGAGGGCCGACAGGCGTTGCTGTACCCTGCTGGTCCTTCTTGATCTGTCAGTGGCCCTTGATACTGTTGACCACGGTATCCTCCTAGGCTGGCTCTCAGAGGTGGGGATTGGGGGTCCAGGCTTTGTCTGGCTCCGCTCTTTCCTCAAGGGCCATGCTCAGCGAGTGAGCTTTGGGGGTGAGTTGTCGTCACCCTGGACACTCTTGTGGGGTGCCTCAGGGGTCAGCAGTCTCCCATGCTCTTTATCTATATGAAGCCGCTGGCTGAGGTCATCCAGAGTTTCAGAGCTTGCTGTCATCAGTACACTGATGACACACAGCTCTATCTCTCCTTCTCAACCTCTGCAGTGGAGGTCATCCAGAGTCTTGATTTTTGCCTGGCTGTGGTTCTGGGATGGACCAGGACTAACAGGCTCAAAGTCAATTCTGAGAAGACTGAGGTTCTGTTCTTTGCGGGTTTCCTGGATGAGTACAATGGCCCTCTCCACATTTTGGGTGGGACTGTCCAGTTGGCGGAGAGAGTGAGGAGTATGGGCATTGTCCTGGACCCAGCTTTGTCCCTGGATTCCCAGGTGGCTGCCATGTCCAGGTCGGCCTTTTACCACTTTAGGCTCATCACCCAGATTCGCCCGTACCTTAATGGGGACTCCTTGAGAACAGTTGTGCAGACACTGGTCATGTCGAGGGTAGATTATTGTAACACTCTCTACATGGGGCTCCCCTTGACCCTTATTCAGCGATTGCCTTGGGTGCAGAATGTGGCAGCCAGATCGGTGGTTGGTGCGGACAGGTTTGACCGCATCACCCCAATTCTGGCTCACCTGCATTAGTTGCCCGTTGCCTCCTGAATAAGGGTCAAGGTGTTGGTTTTGGTTTACAAAACTCTCCATGGCTTGGGTCCTGAATATCTGGCAGAGCGTATCTCCCAAAGAACTGCCCCGACCCCTAGAGCCTCTATGGCTTTCTTGCTACTGGTGGCCACCCCTAGGGAGGCCCATAAACATGCAACACACAATCGGGCCTTCTCAGTGGCTGGCAAGGCAGCATGGAATAAATTGCCAAGGGAGATTCGTCAAACCCGGTCCTAGACACCCTTTAAAAAGGCCTTAAAAACCTGGCTGTTCAGGTTGCCTTTGGCAATTGCAAGTTGTGTTTTTTCCCCCTGTGTCTGTTCTTTGTTTGTTGTGAGTTGTTTTTGCTTCTTGCTGGGTATTTGTCATTTTGTTGCTCATTGCCTTTGTATGATGGGGTTTTTACCCCTGCTTTCTCCTTTTTTCTTATTCTTTTTTTTCCTTATTATGTTCTGGGCTGTTTTATAAGTTGTTGTAAACCGCCCAGGGTTCCTGTTTGAGGAAATTCTGTTTGCGGTGTACAAATATAAAAATCAATCAATCAATCAATCAATTATTAGTTAGCCACTTCTCAGCCAAACACAGCAATTGTCAGGGCTGTATTCTGCACCACCACCACCACCACCACCACCACCACCCCCGTTGGTTTTGAAGTGCCTCTCCTTACATGGCCCAGAAGGCTTCTCTTTGTAACAGGTCCAGTTGAGCTACTCCAGAAATCAATCCCTCCTTTGCTTTTGTTTTTAAAGGAAACACCCACCCACCCCCATCGCCCTATGCTTGAAAACCATTTCCATCTCTTTCCTTGTTCTTAATCTTTCTGTTCTTGTCAGCATCTTAACAAACAAACCTGTGGCCTTTCTGCCACTTCTGCCCCCCTCCCCTTTTTTAAACACCTGGTCCCCTGGTGCAAGCAAGTCTTCACAGCAAAACAAAAGATGGAATTGGCAATTTGGCTGACAAGCTGTGGGCCCAATGGCATTGCCTCCTTGGAGCATGAGGTGGAGGCAGAACTTCACTGTCTTGCAGCCCTGAGTGAGAAAACGGAAACTTGAAACAGACTCAACATATATTCTTGTGAAGACAGCCTTTCCTCCTTGGGTGGTAGCAGCATGGGAACTCATACTAGTGGCTGCTTCCAGGATTAACCACCCAGAGTGGCCTTGTAGCTATATGGGCAGTTCATAAATCCTAAATAAATAAATAAATAAATAAATATTTCACTAATCATCTGGACTCCATAGATAGAGGCTCAGAGTGCAGGAGGGGATGAGGATCAACATGGAGCTTGAAGAAGAAGAAGAAGAGTAGGCAGGGCATGTCCCAGTAGCCATTTTCACCTGTAGCTTCAGCTTTCCCACTCAGTCATGGAGTGGCCATTTTGCAGTCTTCCAGGAGCTGCTTTGCATTAACATGCAGTGCTTTGTGCATGACATTGGAATCTTGCTGGTGCTCTTGGTGTCTTTACAGAGCTACTCAAGTGAGTTTTCAGTCTTTTGTGGTGACCCAGCTATCGTGATTCTGAGGAAAACACATATTTCTGTTGTTTTTTATTTTTATTTCTTTATTGCTTAATAGCAAAGTTCTTCTGCCATAGTATCCAGACCTTGGTTTACCCCCAAGAGAAATATACCAATCTGGTATTAAAAGGTCCAATGAAATTTAGGTCCTCCATCATAGCCCCTTTTAGTGGCCCTTAATTTTCCAGAGCTGCTGTCCTCCGGCTAGATCCTTCTGGCTTTTAAAATTGGGCTTTACAATGGATTTTAAACCATCCTGGTTGAAGTCATCCCAGTGGTAAGGAGTTGGGGTGATTGAAAACACTGGTGGTCCTATTGCTACCAGTGGATTTCTGATGAAGAAGGGGTTTCCATCAGAGTGCTGGAACCTTGGGAGAAGAAATCAGAAATGTTCTATTTCTGGAAAACCGCTTTGGTTGATTTCATCTTCAGCCTTATACACCATAATTTATGGCAACAGGATTTCTGCCTTTGGATCCTACCTTTCAAGTGTAATGTACAAAGTAAATTTCAGGGAATCTAGTGCTGAGTGATAGTTTATTTAAATGTTTAACATTCTGGGGGACTAAGTGACCCCATGATACTATGGCTTCCAGTTACAGGTGTACCTCAGTTTATGAACGCCTCCGTTAACATAATTTTCAGTTCATGAAAGGAAATCCGTTGAAAACAATGCCTTTTTTTTATTTTTCCCCACAATACCTCGGTTTATGATTTTTTTTGTAATGCATTACAAAAAAAATACTCAGGATGCAATGCGCCTCCATGCATTTCAGAGAACGCATTAAATTCTTAAACCAAGGTATGCCTATAAGTGATTTTATTACATCCTTTTTATATAAGAGTGATATATGGGAAGGAAAAATTGTATGGAAATTCCTAAACTGAATCTTCTATTTTAAATTTTCTTGCTTTCAGGCTGGCATTCCAGATCCACCAAATATGTCTGAAGATTTAATCAGAATTAAAGCCAAGGAGCGCTATTTTCTGGAGCAATTATTGGATGGGAAGAAATTAGAAAACTATAAAATTCCAGTACCAATTAAAGCAGAGCTGAGAAAATATCAGCAGGTAAGTTCTTTTTAAAAATTCTCATTTCTTTCAGTATCCACAATTTCCTCTCCCAGTTTGAGGCTGTGTTTTCTGCCTTGTTCTGGCTAGTTTATCCAATTATTATTTAGAATGTAATATTGTGTAATACTATGAAAAAAATCAACTTTGTAATGTATTGTATGCTATTTTCATTTAGAATTTAAATTTGCTAATGTTCAAAATACATTTTGTGATTGAATGCCTGTCTGAAATTAAAACACATAGTTAAGGATATAGTATAATTGAGCTGGTCAGGAGTGTGTTTTAAGACAGTTACAAATGGACTAAATAGAGATAGAAATAAGTTATTGGTTTCAAGCATCCGCACTATTGAAGTGTCAAACCTGACTGAGCCCAAGAGGAACTTGTATGCTTCTACCAAGTAGTATACTGTACCTCGTGAGAATGGGCAAATGAAGCCTTTTCTGTGACCAGGGTGACTTTTCTGTGATTGTTTTTCTGTTTCCAGAACTCATTCCTAAGGGAGATAAAATTGGCTCCTTCTGTCTTTGTTTTTAGATGTGCAGCTAAATCAGTCTTCTTCCACTGTTTTCTTGAATTTCAGTTGCCTATTGTGGGAGAACATAGTTTGGAGAGGAAGGGGAAGGAGGCTCCATATTGTTTCTTTTATCCGTCTGTGTTCTTAGTTTAAAAAAAGATACTGTATCCACATTGTTGTAAACTACTTCCTACAGCTGGATGAGATTACTAATAAGAGAAGTCAAACTTCCCTACCTTGTTCCTTTTCCTCTGCTTTTTTTCTTTCTCCTTTGTAGGAAGGTGTGAATTGGTTGGCTTTTCTCAACAAATACAAGCTTCATGGTATCTTGTGTGATGACATGGGCTTAGGAAAAACTCTGCAGTCCATCTGCATTCTTGCAGGAGATCATTATCTCAGGTAGCCTTTAGACATAACCCACTTCAGTGTTGTTGCAATATAGAAAGAGTGACATTTCTGGTAACGTGGTCTTTGTTCTCTAAAGGGCCCAGGAATATGCAAGAACTAAAATGGCTGATAGTATTCCACTCCCGTCCTTGGTGGTGTGTCCTCCGACACTCACTGGCCATTGGGTGGATGAAGTGGGTAAATTTTGTTCCAAAGAATATCTGAATCCTTTGCACTATACGGGCCCTCCCACAGAAAGGGCAAGGTAAGAACGTAATTTTTTAGACCTGCCTTGAAGTTACATTTCTTCCTGTACTGCATTTAAATACCTAACTTTTGTATGTTTGTTCTGTTAAGGTTACAACACCATGTAAAAAGACATAATTTAATCGTAGCTTCCTATGATGTTGTGAGAAACGACATTGATTTCTTCAGGTAAGGAATGCGGCTATTTCTGTTATTCTTGCGTTATCTGCTTTAGAACTTCTTTGTGCTGATTAGTTGTGTTTCCTTTCCTAGGAATATTAAATTTAATTACTGCATTCTTGATGAAGGTCATGTCATAAAAAATGGAAAAACAAAACTGTCAAAAGCAATAAAACAATTAACCGCCAATTATAGGGTGATACTCTCTGGGACACCAATTCAGGTATGTCTCTCTACTATAAGGGTTAGGGTGAGCAACCTCTTACAACCTGTGAAAATGGGCTGTCTGAATGTGACTGACTCTGTGTGTGTGTGTGTGTGTGTGTGTGTGTGTGTGTGTGTGTGTGTGTGTGTGTGTGTGTGTGTGTGTGTGTGTAATGGAGGAGTGGGGTCACAGGTACATGTCACCATTATCTACTTCTCCCCTAGGACTGCTAGGCAATTACATACAGACACCACTTTATTGTGGGTCCTGCATGTGAAAAATTCAGTATGCATATGTCTCAAAGGCTTGCTTAATTGCCATATTCCACAGTTTTAATTTCATGTACTTTCAGCTTTTCATAGCATAGGTCTTAAGCAAACAAATCATCTGCACCAGGACCTCTGTGGGTGAGAGGTGCTTGTATTGGAAGGTAGTTAGAGCAGACGTTATGATTCTGCTTCATTATCATGCAGTAAATTCATCCAGGCTCACTTGGTTTTTAGTAATAACACATGTTTGTATACATTTTTTTCTGCTTTATTTAGAATAACGTCTTAGAACTGTGGTCACTCTTTGACTTCCTTATGCCAGGATTTTTGGGCACTGAGCGCCAGTTTGCAGCTCGGTATGGCAAACCTATATTAGCGAGCAGAGATGCTCGGAGCTCCAGTCGTGAACAGGAGGCAGGTAAGAAGTGAAATATTCTCACTGTGAACTAAGGCCCTGCGCTGGTTGGGAGAAACGTCTTCATTCTGTTATATCTGTGCTAGTACTACATACCAAAAGAAGTGATGTTAATACTAATTTAGACAATAATTCATATTTCTGCACATTTGTAGGTGTTCTTGCGATGGAAGCATTGCACAGGCAAGTCCTACCATTTTTGCTGAGGCGAATGAAAGAGGATGTACTACAGGATCTTCCACCAAAAATTATTCAGGATTATTATTGCACCCTTAGTCCTTTACAGGCAAGTTCCTAGATCAATATTACAGCAGCATTAATAGGCAAAACAAGAGTAAACTGTTGCCCTAGAATGGCAATCTTGCTGAATTTTGTTTACCATCGTTTATATCTACACATCTTATCATGCTTAACGCCTAAATGGGGAAGGAGCTTTTTGTCACACATGCACATGCACACACCCAAACTGCTTCAAAAAAGTTGCCAAGTGACATCTCTGAAATCTGCAGAACAAAGATGGGAGATTTTAAAATTGCCTCCTTTTCCATTTCTAATATTAGGAGTGTTTAGACTGAAATTCTGTTCCTAAAAGTGCTGCCAAAATTGGAAAAGAATGCTGGATCAAATTCTTTGTTTTCATTTGAACGATTCCAATAGCACTTGTCTTGAATAGTTATTTGCATTTGATATGCAGTCAGTAATTTGTCTCCTGAAGGCTTCACTGTAATAGTTTAGCACTAATTGATGGAGCAACCCATGAATATACAGGTAAATTTTGACTGCCACGTTGGTATCCAAACATGTTCTTTTTCAATTCTCTTGGGCCCTTTCTTAAAAGTTTTCAATTTCTTATTCAACATCAGCAGCTAGAGCACAGACTTATATGTTGATGATCATTCTATGAAATCTGATTTGTGTTATTCAGTCAAACTTTGCATTATAATGTCTAGCTACTTGTGCTACATGTGGCTTTGCTATTAGAGTCATACAAGTTAGAATTTTATTGGCTTTTTTCTTTTTCTTTTTTCTTTCTTTTGCTTTTTTGGCCTGAATAAGGGCAAAATAAATCCAGCCAGCAAGTGATTACTCACTAATGAGGTGTTCGGTGCTGCTAGCACCTTGTTAATAAGTAGCAGTTTCCAAGACTTACAAGTCTTCCCAAATGTACATTTTCAGTAAAGATGTGGCCCCTGTTTCTTCTGATGATGTAGTTTTCATAGGAAAACATTTCATAATTATCTGGCTGAAAAGGTCGGTTATAGTTCTCTTTTAGCACTCAGCCACAGTATTGTAGTATTCATCATTCTGTTTCTTATCTGAAGATTTCAAGCTTGCTTTGATTCACATTTCTCACATGGCATGCAGTATCGGATGTCTCCTTCTGTGCAGAGCCATGGTGTTTGCTTTAATCCTGCTACTTTAGCAGAAACAGTATTGTTCATACTTAGCAATTACTCTTTCCCAGTCGCTGAACAAATTGCCTTTTGGCTTTAGGAGGTCTCATTTTCGAGAAGTATACATTGTATAAATTCCAGTTGTCACCTTTTGGAGCTTTATAGTTACAAAATTTACAGAAGTAGCTTACCATTGTTGTTTCCCTGTGTGATGCTAAGAGGTTAGCTTTAGAGTTGGTGCCATTGGCCGTGAAATATCCTCTGCCATTGTCACCTTCCACAGCTGCTTCTCAGTAGCTGCCCTTCAGTTTCCCTACTCCCATCCCCGTGCAACTACCAATGGTCTCTCATGCTGATATGACTGCTGATTCATGAAGAGTATTGATATGTTTTCTTCTGGTGCCTCAGCTTTGAGTGTTTTGCTTGTCAGGATCCTGGCCAGAGTCTAGACCAGTGGTTTTCAACCTGTGGGTCTCCAGATGTTCCTCGAATGCGACTTCCAGAAATCCTGGCCAGCTCAGCTAGTGATGAAGACTTCTGGGAGTTGCAGTCCAGAAACATCTGGGGACCCACAGGTTGAGAACCACTGGTCTAGACTCATGACAAAGTCCAGGTTCCTGATGGTGTTCCTCTCAGCTTCCCTCACCACATTAAAGGAATTTAGCTGTATAGATATTAAAATTATTTGTTCCCTTAATTTTTGCACTTTATGATTTTTATAGGTTCAGCTTTATGAAGATTTTGCTAAGTCACGTGCCAAATGTGACATAGAAGAAACTGTTTCGGTCGCTTCACTGACAGAAGAACCTGAAAAACCAAAGCTTAAAGCCACAGGACACGTGTTCCAGGTTGACATGTCATTTATATTTTGTTATATTTCATTATATTTTGTTAAGTAGACAATTAATACCTTGCCAGTTTTTTTCCTGTAATCGCTTTAGAAAAGGTTAAAATGTGATTTACATATCCAGAACAGAAGTGTGATATCTAAATCTATGATGCATTCATTTTATTAAAAAATACTTAGTAATATTTCAAGAATGATGTAACAGATTCCTCCGCCCTCATTTGTAAGAATAAATAAATACCTAAAATTAGTTACAAGATGTGGGAGATCTAGTTTCAGTGCTTAACCCTTAGACCAGGCACTACCTTTTATTCATTTTTGCCCATGTGGATGCTATAGTGTAGTCAATCAGACATTGGTATGGCCCCTCATCAATTATGTGCTACCTTCGTTCGTTGTCACTGATGGATGCAACTTTTGTTACAGTTTTCAGGGTACAGTTGTAGATGTATATATCAGTGAACCCTGTCTGTTTCTGAGAGCAGCTTTAGTTTGTCTGTTTTACATAGTGAACACTCTGCCAGTGTACCAATTAGAACTACATAGTGATTTCTTTCTTTGAAGAAAGTATAAGGTACCCTGAAAAGCCTCTTGATAAAAACTAGCAATCTCATTGATTTCTGTTTTGTGGAAGCTGACAATGACAGCATGATTGCCATAACTGCAGCATCCCTTGCCAGTTTTATGATTTTCGTGTGAAACAGAACTGCACTGTTATTTTTCTGTGTCTGAATTAACAATTTCCTACATTGCGCCTCATATTTAACTAGTTACTTTACTGCATATTTTTAAAGGCACTGCAGTATTTAAGGAAACTATGTAACCATCCAGCATTAGTTTTAACTGCTCATCATCCAGAACATAAGAGAATCACAGAGAAGCTGGCAGCTGAGAGCTCTTATCTTCGAGACATTCAACATGCACCTAAACTCTCTGCTTTAAAACAGGTAGGACACATGAGGCTCTGTCTGACTTTTAAGAGAAGGATGCTCTTCCAAGTTTGCAGAAGATGTTCTTGCCACTTCTTCAGATCTTCATATTATGCACATCCAAGAAAATGTTCTGCATATTTATTGAACTGTTTCTACAAATAAGAACTTAGGAAGAACCATGCTGGATCAGGCCAAGGGGCCCATCTAGTCCATTTTCCTGTATATCACAGTGGCCCCGTCAAATGCCTTTGGGCGCTCACGAGACTAGAAGTGCCCTATTTTTATAAGACAGATTACTCATCCCCATCATGTCTTGAAACCTGTGATGGATTTTTCCTCCATAAATCTGTCCAATCTCCTTTTGAAGGCATCCAGGCCAGATGCCATCACCACACCTTGTGGCAAGGAGTTCCACAGACTAACAACACGCCGGGTAAAGATGTGTTTTCTTTTGTCTGTTCTCACTCTCCAAACCCTCAATTTGAGTGGATGCCCCCTAGTTCTGGTATTTTGTGAGAGGGAGAAGAGCATCCCTCTATACACTTTACTCATTCCCTACATAATTTTGTACATCTCAATCATATCCCCCCTCAGGCACCTTTTTTCCAGACTAAAGAGCCTCAAATGCTGTAGCTTTTCCTCATAAGGGAGGTGCCCCAGCCCAGTTGCTCTCTTCTGCACCTTTTCCAGTTCCACTGTGTCTGCAGTCAGGCAGAACCCAGTACATGTCTTGTTGTAGTCCTGGATTTAAGAGTATTTTATGAAAAATAAACCTTCTTTGTGGCATATCATCAGATTGTTGCTCTAGTTCCTGTTTTGACATAATGGAACTCTGATACTAAACAAAATGGTGCTGCCTTTTAACAGATCTATTAATGTATTTTTCTTGAATATGCACATGTACTAAGGGATACATGAAGAGGTCTAAGAATCAATTGTTATTGTCTACTGGCAGAGCTTGCTGCTCCAGCTGTTTCCCGTTTTAATTTGAAATTTAAGGGACAAAGAAAGGTGCCTCATACATCGTCATGGTATTTATTCACCTAGCCTAGTATTATGTACTCTGACTGGCAGTGGCTTCCCAAGATCACAAGCTAAGCTTTTTCTCATCACCTTTTACCTGCACACAAATAAGATACTTTGAGTTGTAATCCCTACCTGCTTGGTGAAATCATACCAAGTACTACTGATTGAAGTAGATCACCTTAAATGTAGTGACTGATTTGACTTTTATGTTTCTCTGTTTTTCAAGTTGCTGCTAGATTGTGGCTTGGGAAATGGCGGTTCTCCAGAAAGTGGCACTGAAACCATTGTTGCCCAACACAGGATTCTTATCTTCTGTCAACTCAAAAGTATGCTGGATATAGTAGAACATGATCTTCTCAAGCCTCACTTGCCTTCCATTACTTACCTGCGTTTAGATGGCAGCATACCTGCTGGTCAGAGACATTCCATCGTTTCCAGGTAAAGCCAGTGGCAACTATTTTCTCATAAAGGAGTTTGAGTTTGGGGTCTCCTGTTGTCCCTGAGGGAAATGAGATCTTGTTGCTTTGAGGATAGACATGTGGTTCATTTGGGTAGAGCTTGATGACCCCATATGTCACTTTCTACATTTGAGACCCTGGATAAATTGTTCTGCATAAACAAGGAACAAAACTGACTTCATACCAGATACAGATTTATGCTGGATACAAATTAGGAGGTCTTTCCTCTTTGCTGCTCAGCACAAAAGCCTCTTATTCAGTGTCTGCCACCAGTATGAAGTGTGCTAATGTGGAAGAAGCCATCCAAGCACAATTCCTTTGCCCACAAGTATATTCTGCTTATTCTAATGCCAAGAATGGAGGCGGGGATCACTACTGGCAAGCATTTGATGGTGCTGCCATTTCTGCAAAGGCCATATATACACATGTCAATAGCACCCATTCTTTTGCATCCCCAGCATGTACATAAGAATTATATGCTGGTGAATGCTTTAGCACTGTAATGTGACCTGTAAGGCTGAGCGAGCATCCAGTAGAAGTGTAGAATATGCCAGTGAGCACAGAATTCGGCTTCCTTATTCTCTCAGATAGTCAGTTAATCCGGTAGCATTATAGCAGCCTGCAGGTGCATAGTATGGCTCACAGCTCAGCAACGTGAAGGCTGTACTCACTGAGCAGCTGGTTCTCTGTTTGGTATGGGAGACACCCAGGCTGGGTGCACTCAGAGGATAGGTAGTCAAGTGAGTGAGGCTTTTGCTCTGTAGTCACTGTGCAGAAACTCCTCTCCTCACCTCTGCACAGGGACAGAGGTTCCCATTCCAACAATGTTTCTCCACTACTTCACCACCACCACCTCTGGTTTTTTTCCTTTCTAGCATTTTAAAACCCTCCATACTCTTACTTCCTTCTGGCTCTTTTTTTCTCTTCTTCATGGTACCAAAGGAGATATGCCTTCCAGGCAAACCTGCAAAGGAGAAAGTGCAACATATTTGAATACTTAGATAGCGCTGGAGCCTGCATCACCACTCTTTGTGCAATCCATTAACTACAACCAAAACTGCCAACCGTACTTCCCTCCCCCCTTAGCATCCCCACCTTCAGCAAAGATGGATGTGTTCCAGCAGTGACAAGTAATACCTGTATTTAACTCCTTACTTTTTTCCATTAAGACAGCTCAGTCTGAAGTGTCATTATTCTTTCTTGAAAGGTAAGGTGTCTTTCCAGTAGACCAGCAGATGGTGATACTGAGTGCTGGATGCATCCAAACCCAGTAACTTCCAAATGATAGTGGGCATTTGATCATTACAGCAACTCCATTGCAGATTTTGAAATAATTTTTCACTCAGTAAGAACTTTCTCTGGGACCCCTTCTTCAAAACGTACATGATTTTGTTCCTCTTTTGAAAATCAGTTTATGGCTCTTTTTTTAAAAAAAGGCTGTAATCAACAGTGTTACTGACTGACTGATAAAAGGAGATGTTAAGTGCATTTAAGAAGCGTTATAAGCCTCATTTTCTTCTGGGTCCCCCTTTCCCTCTGTTTTCTAGATCAAAGGGCAAGCATGGGAATCTAAAAAGTTCCACATTGTCCTTTTCCCATCTTTTTAGTAATGATTTTCCCAACCATTGTCTAAACTTGGAGGGGGGGTCCTTAATTGTAGAGAATGATGTCGTAAGTACAATACTTCAAAGACTGATTCTGTAAAATCAAATACTGTATTGCCTTCCCTTAAAGTGTTGTGGGCACTTCTGTTACCCCTCAAACAAGGGAGACAGGCAGTAGGTCTGTTAGGTCTCCTCCACATAGATTTCAGACATCCGGACCTCTCCTGTCCAAGGCAAAGCTTTCCTAAATAACCTTGGCACTGCAAACCCCTCAAGGAAGCTTTTGGGATGGAGGATTATCTCTTCCCTCTCAAAGACACTCAACCCACCACAAATTGTTCTGATATCTTTCCAAATAGAATCATTACTTATGCAGAGCCTTCCCCTTTGGGCTGTCTTTCCCCAAAGTGTGTGTGTGAAAATAATGAGCTCTCCAATTAAAACAACTTTTGCCTACAGTACTTCCATGAACACCATTGGGGGGGGGCAGTGATCTACTGTTCCATTTACTTTTGCTACACAAAGCCCCACCCTGTCAAGCCACCAGAACCACCGGCCATATTCATAATGTGTATGTGTAAGGTTTGTATAACCTGTTGCAGCTGATTGTCATTAATTGATAAAGTGCTAGGGTGCATCTCAGTTACATTTGGACACATAACCAGACATACAGCCAGGGCATTCCCTGCTCATCTCATCAGTTAGTGTCAATTAGAAGTGGCAAATTATGCATACCTTACATTGACAACAATATGATTTTGGCCACTATTTCAGATTGAACCTATGCAAGAGTAGTCCACACCCAAGAAACAAAAACAGAGACCAACACAGGCTATATTTGTTTACTTGAAAATACAGATGATCCTGCCAGATACCAGACCTCTTTTAGCATGCAAAAAGATGGTTGTGAAAGGCCCTAACCTACATCATAGGCTCATGATTTCACATACAATTAGAAATACTGTACATCCATTCTAGATTTCCCAAGTGTTTCCTTTTAAGACCAACATGGCCAAACAGTGTTACTGCAGACTCCACTTGTTAGATGGAATTATGTAGTTGTTCAAATGATAGATAAATCCCTGCATCTTTTCAAGGGGAGTATTTGCACCTGACTCTCTTTAAGATGTTGAAACATCCATTCCAAGGCCTATGTAGTCCAATGGCCCTGGACAGATCAGGAAGCCAGGTATGGTATCAACAGACGGGGACCCTACTGTATCAGTTTAGGCCTCTTGTTCATTTTTCTCCTGATGTTGCAGGTCCACCTTTCTACAGAAATGAACATCATGATAGCCAAAGTTCATAGTAGCAGATTTGGAAGGAGAAGTTCCTCCTTTCTTTTTTGAAAGGCAAGGGGTTTCTTAACTCTTGCAGGATTATCTGAGGCATTTCCGGTATTATGGGACATGCATGTTCTTACCAAGATGTTGAGCCAGGTGGGAGATGCTTAAATCAATCCATATTCAAACCAGTTGAGAAGCAGCTTTGCTTTCCTGTGATTGATTTATTCTACCTGTAAACTACAAACTGCTATAGTTCTTCTCAAAATTCCTGCTGAAAGATGCATTAGCATCAACTTTAATCCAGAAACCTACAATATGTGTAGAATGTAATCATTTTGCTATGGTAGTTGCAGGGAAAAATATGGTTGGAACAAATACCACTAATTGTAATAGCCCCATTCTGGCCAAGAAACAATGGTTCTGCTGAATAATCCAGTTCATCATATATGTCAAGATGGGAAAGTGCACCAGAGTACTTCATGTGAAAGCAGTAGAGTACAGAGCATAAAAAAAGACCATCAGAGCTAATAGCATCTATAATGTACTACATTAACTTTAAAAAAAGCTTCTTGACTTCTAAAATGTATTTCACTGTGAACAACAATCCAGAAAAGCTTACATTTTCCTAAAAGGCTTAATAGTGAGCGAAACAGTGCCTTGTGGGGTCCTTTGCATCGTCCATGATTATTCTTTAAGCTAAAATCCAAAAACACCTGAAGAGACAGCTGCCTGTGGTTTTCTAAGCATAGTACGTACCACTGAGAATCCTGTATTTCAGCATTGTTCTCATGAATAGCTGCAGCTTTACACAGACGTGTATCAGAAAGCAACTCCCCAGCTACTAGAGGTCATCTTGCTTGTATTCTGTGTAGACAGAATAACTCTTAGACTGGATTCTTCCTTCATTCCAAAGGTCAGCTCCATATTACTTCCAGATCATAACAGTTCCTCTGTCCTTCTTTCCTTTTTGTACCTTCCCATGCTTCCAGTCAGGATTGCACAAATTAGTGTTTTAGACGCACTTGAGACTCTCAAAAATGTGCGTTACCATAAATTCTTCCCCAGGTCATTACAAGGTCCATCACTTGGAAAGCCACGGATCTTCATGCATCCCCTCTTGATTGCCTCTGCAAAATCACATCAAATGGAGGGCAGCACATCAGTGTGCCACGCAAGGAAGATGCTGCTGCCCTTAGATGGCAGAGACAGACAAGCACAACCTCCCTCTCCTTTTCTGTTGTTGTTTTGTTTTTGTTCTTTCTTTCAACCAGAGATTAACCTTTGGGCAGATCACAATATAGCTACTTGAGAGGCCACCCTGTTTCCAGGACTTTCTCTTACAGCTTGTACTGCCTTGTATGTTTCTCTTCCACAGCAACAGTTCTTCTATAAGTTTGACTCTGGTTCTAAATTGAGGACTATCCTTGGAAAAGGCATAGAACAAAAAGCTAGGCCACATGATTCCTTGAGAAAGCAGGAGACAATCCACTTTGAAAATCCAACATACTAATCCAAAAGGAACCTTCCTGGTAACCCCAAGTGCCGTAACTGGTGCTCAGTGGCTTGGAGCCTTGGTATCAGCTCAGGGATGGGTATTTCTCTGAAGGCCTGAGCAGTAGGTTGGCTAGAGAAACCTTGTCATTTTAAAGATGACTTCTTAGTTGATTTGGCTCACAAGTCATTCTACATTTGAGAGAGCAAAGAGTAATTCTGCACTCCCTGGTAACCCTGAGAAATGTTTTGCCTTGAGAGTGAGACTGTTCATTGCCACCAGGTAGCACTGAGGCATGGTCATCAGATAAGGACTTTCTTCAAGGTAGGGGAAGGTCCACATCTCACATGGTCCCATGTGAGAGTTCTTTTGGATGCTTCTGAGGTAGGCCTTCTCAAGCCAATCCAGTTAAGTAAGTAGTAGGCAGAAACAATGTGTCATCAGCTCTCATAACCTGGTTTTCATCTCCCCATGATCCACATACCAAGCAGGCAGGGAAGTGGTGCCATGGTCAGTAGCTTTGTCGGTCTGAGGAAAGCTAGTTGCGAGTCTTCAATTTTACTTAAAGGCCTGTTGATACTACTGTATTGCCTACCTAAGAAGCCTGTTCAGATCATTGTTCATTTTATGAGCCTGTTTCAGACCAGGGTGACATGAGGTCAAAGTGAACTATAAAATGGAGGACTCATAACTAGCTTTCCTCAGACTGATGAAGATGTCTGGATGAGCAGTGAAACGATTCAGTCTCTTGCCATGACTCAACTTCCACATTTTAAGTGGTATTTTGAGTCCTGCCTAAAATATCTGGAAAGCTGGGAATCATAAAATTATGCTTGTTCTTAAGCCAGTCTGATGTTGGAGTCCCCTGTCCTCTCTCTCACCCTTCGGTCTATTTCTTCGGCCACAGCAGGTACGAGCTGCTGTGGTTATTTCTTGCATTTATGTGCATAACCAGGTCAAAATACACTTTGTCATGTGCAGGTTTAATAATGACCCTTCCATAGATGTACTGTTGCTTACCACTCATGTTGGTGGACTGGGTCTGAATTTAACTGGAGCAGATACAGTGGTATTTGTTGAACATGACTGGAATCCAATGAAAGATCTCCAAGCCATGGATCGCGCACATCGTATTGGGCAGGTAAGGACAAATTGTTTGGATTGAAGATTAGTTAAAGTCTTTCCAATAAGAAAAAAAATCAAACCTTCCAAAACCAAGGTCATGTGGGGCTGCCATTCCTCTGTGTTTGTTAAATATCAGCCCATTATTTTCTAAAACAATGTTGCATGTTTTATCAAACAAATCAGTAAAAAGGCAAGCCAACTAAGAGGGATGCAAGACAGGAGCTTTTTGTTCTATTCCAGTCTCTACTTCTTGAATTCTTAGCATATCTGCTTTACTTTTTCCCTCCATCAAAAACTGGATGTTTGCTATTCATCCAAGAGATCCCTTAGGGAAGGTGATATTTATGCATATGATAATGTCTTGCCGTTCCTTGTCTGCTACTTAAGAAATTTCTCATTAGCTTGCCTTTGAGCCTCTCACCCTTGGTTGAGCAGGCCTTGTGCTCTAATGCGGGCAGTATCTCATTGGCATTCAAAACTGGGATGAAAGCACTGTGAAAAATGATCTGGCAGCGAATGTATTTATGTAGTTCTTCACTGTTTCAGTCTTGATATAACTGTATTTTATATGAAGAGTCTGTTTTTTCTAAAGTAATAGTGTGGGATTTGGGGGGGGGGGTTGCTCTGTGTGTTTTGCATGAAATGCTCTCAGATGTTAATTGTGTCCTGCAGAAGCGAGTTGTTAATGTTTACCGCTTGATAACAAGAGGAACCTTAGAAGAAAAAATAATGGGTCTGCAGAAATTCAAAATGAATATTGCAAATACGGTGATTAGTCAAGAAAATACTAGTCTACAGAGCATGGGGACTGATCAGCTTCTTGACCTCTTCACTCTTGATAAGGTAACTTCCCAGAAAACAACCAATTAGTGTTACAGAAGTTGGTTTTTTTATTAGTCCGTGATGCCTAGTAAGATTTGAAATTACAGTGTCATTCTCCCTTGATGATAGCAATCTCCAGTTAGGTGGATGGTGTGAATTGTTTTCTTAACTTTTTATCCACAGATTGTAGCTCTTAAAACACACAGGTTTTAATGTGCTCTCTCCCTCTCCCTCCCACCTTTCTCTTACTGTCTTTAAGGATGGAAAAACTGAGAAAACAGAAGGAGTTGCTTCTGCTTCTGGTAAAACAAGCATGAAGTCCGTTCTTGAAAATCTTGGAGAACTTTGGGATCAAGAACAGTATGACTCTGAATATAGTCTTGAAAAGTTTATGCAATCACTCAAATAACCATTTTAATACAGTGGCTGGTAGCTGGCATTTTCAGCTGATATTCAGCAAATTTTGAAGTTACCTATAGTGAACTTCTGGCAAAGCATGTAAATACACTTATGGACAAGGAGAAAGTGGCCCTGACCTCGTGAAGAGAGCCAGCGTCATTTTAAGATAGTTAAGTCTTAAGCATTTGTATTGTTAAAACCTTAGCATATGAGATAATTCTGAATTTCCAGAATATATACAAATTGCTGTTTGATAGGAAAATAAATCTTAACTGGTTTTGCACATGTCAATACGTTTTACTTCTCTTTGAGCTAAGTCTGTCACTTCACTTTTCCTGAATCTACAGGAACTTGTATAGGTTGTTTTGAGTACTTTGTTCTTTTAAACTTAACTTGTTTAGTGGTACACTTTAAGAATGTTCAGTTTAGCAAGCTAGGATTATATTTAGTACATTTCGGGATGTACGTTGACAAAACAAAGGCAAAGCATACCATCCTGGAAAAGTACTGGGGAATTAAATCAGACTTCAAGTATTAAAGTCCCCACATTTATATATTTATCTGGTGCTCTTCAGTCTTCTGACATTTTTGAGAGCAGTTGACTTTTTAATAGGAATTATAGATAATGGCTTACTTTAGGCCAGTTCCTCATCCTACTTAGAGGGTGCCATTTTTAAAATTGTTGTGTGTGTATGCGTGTGTATGTGGCTAGAACATAGCCAAGTTCAGAGATCTAAAGTATGCAGTAGGTTTCAATCTTATATTTTTTTGTACCTAAAAACAAATATATACCCAGAGCCTTTCCAGGTATAGATCTTATAAAATTGAGAATCCATGTTGGAAAGACTCTCTAATGCACTAGTCATGAACCTCTTAAATGGGAGAGGCAAGATGCTTTATTTAGTAATCTTGTTGTAAACATGATTAAAAATGCCTACCTTGCATCGGAAGGAATAGAGTATTTGAGCTGAAATCATGTACTATAAATTTTAGGCTCTAATAAAGAATACAATAGTTGTAAAACATTTTAAAAACTGTCTGCTAAAAGGGAGACCATAGTGACATAAGATGTGCATGTGTCTGTACCAAATGTGTACACAACTCTAAATATATGAAAAACAAACCTACGCGAACTGTCTAAAGGCGTACATAGACTGTGTGTGTAGGTGTCATATCTGAGATTTGGAGCTTCTTCATTTCAGCATCCGAGCTTGAATTGCCATGAGACCTCAACTATGTAAAGTGATTACTTTGATTTTTTTTTTAAAGAAACACTGTTGGCTTATGGAGCAAGATCATTTTCAGCATTCAGATATGAATGAACATGTGTCATATTTCGCTAGATGTGTGAACTGCTATCCTGTAACATGAAACTAGCATTCCATAAAAAAGGAAAATTAAAAGAACCCAAACTGTCATTAATCGGCCCCTTTATGTGTTGTCTGTGGTTTCTTCTACATCCGTTGCCATAAATGTTGTATAATGAAAGGGGATATAAAATGACATTGCTTCATTTAGTGCTGGTACGTGATCATAAAGTGGGGTAACTCAAGAGTTTTATGAAAGTGAACACTTTTGAAGTTCATATGATTTAATTCTTCATTGCATAGACAAGCACACTGAAGTAACGTGAGTTTATAGAAGCACACTGTTTGGGTTCCCCTTGTCCATAGTGCCTTGTGGCGCAGTGATTAAAGGCCTGTACTGCAGATAAAACTGTGCTCACAGCCTGGGGTTCAATCCCAGGTAGCTGGCTCATGGTTGAATCAGCTTTCCATCCTTCCGAGGTCGGTAAAATGAGTACCCAGTTTGCTGTTGGGGGAGGGGGCAATGTGTAGCCTGCATAATTAATTGGGAAGCTTGGGCGGACGGGTGGCCTGCCGCCACCGGCACCACAGGGGAAAGTGTGGGGGTGGGCAGGCCAGCGGGCCTCTGCCACTGGCAAGGAGCTTTGGAGTGGGCTGGCGGGCGAGCCATCCCCACCACTGGGGAGCTTGGGGGGTGCAAGGTCGCACAGATCACCTCTTCCAAGGGGCGACCTGTGGCCACGGCTCCCTGTGCATCCTTTGGTCCCCACCTTCCTTCTTTCCTCCCTCCCTTGGTCCCCACCTCCCTCCCTCCCTTCCTTGTTCCCCACCCTCTTTCCTTCCTCTCTTGGTTTGCACCTTCCTCCCTCCTTCCCTTGGTCCCCACCTTCCTTCCTGTGGGTGGGGTTGCAAGGGGTGAGTGGGTGGGGCTTATGGGTCAGTGGGTGGGGCTTGCAATGGGGTGGCAGGGTCGGGGAGCAACCGGCCCATGACACGTTCTCAGCCACCAAATCTGGCCCTCCTTACAAAAAGTTTGGGCACCCCTGGGTTATGGTGTCTGTTGCCATTGTTTACAGATGCTGGCAATTACAGTAGAGTGTGCTGGGATATTTATATTCCATTACTGCTGTCCACACTTTCAGAGGTTTGCTAACTTCCTTTTCATACTGCTTTTACCCTTTAACCCTCTTGGCAAATAAATTCATGCTGGTGCGTGATCATAAATAATCAGGAAACTGCACTTCTTATATGTGTGTATATCATTGAAGTTCAAGATGGAATATGAATTCTCCAAAGAGAGGTGCATCTGTTCACGCACTGGAAGTGCACCACATGGAGTGTAAAGATACCAGAAATGCAAATGAATTTGGGGTTGCTTGTTCATGAGAACATAGAGACCTTGTAGTTTTGGAGGATGAGTTTTATGACTTTGTGGTTTTGTTCTTGTGTGCTTAAAGAAATGCCACAGCCAGCCAGGCTGACCCACAAGGCAGATTGCCAAAGAACTAACTGGGCAGCCTTTTAAAACCAGATGCCCATTTACAGGCAAATCCAAATGTAGAAAAGAACTAAGGGCACCCTGATTTTTTTTCCTAAATTGCCACCTGTACTTGTTGTCCCTTGCTTGCAGCTGAAGGAGTGTCACCCTCTCAAATTTTAATGGATGGTATCATTCAGAAACACAAAGAACTCCAGCTATCAGGAGGCCCATCTCCTCTCCATTGATAAAACATGAACAGGCCACCATGGCAATATACTGGAAAATAATCAGCCAGCAGCTGTTAAAGCCAGCAGTGAGTAACTATGGATACCTGTGGTTTGAAAAGACAATTTTATGCCAAGCCAACCTCTGCTGAATTCTTTATTATGATTACAAGGGACTGCAAAATTACATCTATTCTCCTTCTTTATCACTTTGATAAAACATTTGAGATCATAGGTGATGAAGACCTATATGTACCAAATGCATGTGTGTATGTTGCATCATTACAGTCGTGACTGACCCTTTGTGACTCCATGTCCATGGAGTTTTCTTGGCAGGAATACTGGAGTGGCTTATTGGTTTATAAATCCAGTTTAAGAATAAATGAGATTGTTACCTTATGCTATATTGTAGGGGAAAGTAATGTATAGGTCTATAGTACATTGGAAGCCAAAAATATTCTTACAGAATTGAGATAAATAGGATACACAAATTAAGGAAGGAAAAATGGGGCTAAGAAATATTTCAGCATTCTGAATTAAGGCTGTAGGTGCCAGAGTCACGTAATCATTTAACAAAGACATCTTTAATAAAATAAAACAGGTAGTCACTCTATCTATCCATCAATGTATCCATCCATCCACAGAGAGAGACTAGGGATGGACATTCCAGCAGCATTGATTGTGCAATTGGTAGTAAGGGCTAATAAGCATGCACAATATAAGCTACATGTCATATTGAATACATCTGCTGTAAGAAGACATACTATTTCATACTAGATTGCTTCCTAATGATACCCCAAATTGCTAGTCATACAGTATACTTTTTAATAGTTTAGTAGAATGTTCCATGTTGTCTTGCAGTGCTTGTTTCACAACTCACATTCAAAAATATGAATTAAAGCTATCTAATTTAACTAGTGATTAAATTATTTGACCTTTAATTAGGCAACTTCATCTTCACAATGATCAAATTAGCGATTTCTGTAGTTTTCTCAGGCTGACATAAGAACATAAGAGCAGCTCTGCTGGATCAGGCCAAGAACCCATCGAGTCCAGCTTCCTGTGTTTCACAGTGGGTGCACCAGATGCCTCTAGGAGCCCAGGAGACAACTACAGTAGATACCTATCTCCTGATACCACGCTCCTGCATCTGGCATTTTGAGGTACCCTTCTTTTAAGCCTGGAGATAACATGTATCCCCCATCTTGACTTGTAACCTGCAGTGGACTTTTTCTCCAGAGCAGTACGGCAGTGGAGCCAATTGCCCCAAGAGGTGGTGAGTGCTCCAGCACTAGAAGCATTCAAGAGAAATGTGGACAACCACCTGACAGGTATCCTTTTAATATGTATTTCTGCATGGAGCAGGTGGTTGGACTTGATGGCCTTAGAGGCCCCTTACAACTTCACTATTCTATAAAAAAGGTCATCTTTGGAGCCCCTGTTTCTAGTTCCCCCATCATCATACTCCTAGAACCCATTGGTGGAACACTCAACTGATGCCCCATTTTGGTGCATTTCCCCAGGCAGTTTGCGAGCACACGTGTCTGATTTTGATTGTACCCTTTGCTTGATGCCTGTTTTCATTGTATTTTTAAATACTAATTCTGTACTGCTGTCTTGCTGTAACATATCATCAGTTGGCCAGAAGGAGTGTGTTTGAAGGGTGGAATACAGATATCTTTAAACAAATTTGCTCACATCACATCTGGCTGTTTCACCCTCCTGCCCTGCTAGGTGTAGACTCCTGGGGACTGCTTAGGCCTCTGGTCTGATCTAGCATGGCTCCTCTTCCGTTGTTCAGAGTTATTATTTGCAATATTACCTGGTTGGCCTCCTCCTCCTTAGACCTTGGGTGGATCTTGGTTGCTGCTACCGAAGCCGTACAAAGTTAACTCATGCCAAATGTCATTGTACTTTAGACTATGGTGTTGCAGGCTATGCCTGTAATGCCTGTTACATAATTTTGTGTGTGTGCTCAAGGAATGGTAGCTCAGCATGTTAAGCGTCTCTGACTTAATTGTGCCAGAAGGATGAGCAAATGCTGAGAAAGCAGTTGTTCAGAGAAGCAGAGCAGCTGAATGGCTGTAATGAGGTTTCACACTTCCGCCGTGCATCAGAGGTCTTTATTTCAGATGTATCCGACATTAGTTCTAGCATACCATGCAAGGCAACGTATGCAAAGCCGCTTGGTGAGCTCCCATCTAGACCAGCTGCAGCCCTGCTTGATTTTTATCAGGTGGGCTGTGTAGAAATCCACCAGGGCCCATCTCCACGCAGTGGAACAGTTTTGGTTTAGTGCCCTGCCAGTGCCTGATAGCATGTAACAGAACTCAAGACGTAATATTTAATGGAAAAATACATCTCATGTTAGTAGCACTTGAACATACTTAGCTGTGTTGCAGTCAGTGTGTAAGAAAAATACCTGTTCTAATAGAACTGGTTAATTTCCAAAGGGACAGGATAGTGTGAGAATGCTATTTGGGGTATATCCTTCATCCTTCTTATCTGGAGTTCATGTTTTGCTGCAAGCAATTTATGGTGAACACAGTAGCTGTCCACCGTAAGGAAAGGACTGCAATTCAGTCATATAGCATATGTGTTAACAGTCCCAGGTACGACACAGGGCATCTCTGGGTAGCACAGGACAAGGCTCCCATCTGGCACATTGGAGTCAGAGTTGATGCCAGTTAGTGTAGATAATGCTAACCTAGATTGACCTAATACTGTAGTCTGATATGGTAGAAGCCATCTTCCTAATTTAGATTTTTGTAGTAAGACTTCTTCCAAATAACTCAGACAGCAGAACTACTAATCAGATTAGCTAAATTTTGACCAGTTTATTTCTGGTCTAGATTGAATCAGAATTATCAATTTTTGTTTTGGGGCAAAGCAAAGCAAAGCTACATATCAATTTAGGATCAGAGAGCACAAATTAAATTGTTTCATCTCCCCCCCCCCTTTAAAGAAGCAAACTTGAAAGATACAAAGTACACAAATCCTGAAGCAAGCTGTCTCAAATTTGGCAGGTCTACTCCCATCTTTAGGATTTACATATTGTATTCTGCACATTTTAAGTACATTTCATTTTTGTTGTTCAGTCGTGTCCGACTCTTCTGACCCCATGGACCAGAGTTTGCCAGGCCTTCCTATCTTCCACTGCCTCCCGGAGTTTTGTCAAATCCGTATTGGTTGCATCGATGACACCGTCCAACCATCTCATTTCATTAGTACATTTCATTAGTACAGTATAAAACAAAGTATAGCTGTCTTGATTTTCCTGTGTCTGTCAACGAGACACTTAGAAATCAATTTAGATCTCCAGAACGAAGCCAGAATTGGCTTCCAGATCAGATAGGAGAACCCATACATAGCCCTTGTTCTTAAAGCAGGCATATCCAAAGTCAGGCCCGGGGGCCAAATGTGGCCCGCTTTCAAATTTCGAGTGGCCCGCGGCCTCTTCTGCCCACCTTCTCAGCTTGTCACTCATCCCCACCAGCTGGCCCCTCCCCATACCGGATGGAGGGACGAGCTTGCAGTTTTACAGTTTACCTACCCTCCCTGCCTCTGTCCATCCCCCAAGCCACCTGCCCCCTCCATTGCTGCAGCATTCTCCCCACTTCTTGCATGTTATACAGACTTGTCCAAAGTCTGGCCCGGGGGCCTAATGTGGCTGAATGGTTGGTCCCCACACATTTTCATCTCACCAAATCTGGCCCTCCTTGCAAAAAGTTTGGACACCCCTTGTCTTAAAGCATGTAGCCTTACTTGAAAACAATGAGCTAACATAGAAGATAATGCTCCAATATTAGTGTTACAGTTTTTCTGATGAGGAATTAAAGATGATTTAGTTTGACAGAGATGAATTTTGAAATAACTCAATTTTTAAGAATGCAGATTTTTGCATCTTGAACTGGTATCCATTCTAATATTTGAAATGGATGTGGCTTTAAAGTAGTGGAATAATTCCAGTGTTTTTAGGGTTTTTTTCTTTTGAACAGACGCTCTTTTATCTCTTTGAAGAATATTTTCTCCATCGTGGCCTTCGTGAAGCCACACAGATGGGTTTCCCAAGCGCCCCTGCGCGGAGGTCAGCCTTCCCTAGCAATAGGAAAGCTCGTTAGTCTCCTCCCACTCGCACTGCGCATGTGCGAGCGGGCTCCCGCCCAAACATCTCAGTTCCCTCTTACCGCTGTGCTAAGAGGTTGCATTTTCGTTAGTCTCCTCATTCGCTTTCTAGAAATTTCTCTACAGTTACTGACTCGGTTTTTGGACTTTCGACTACTCCTTTGGATCTTCCTTTGGCATTGGCTTTACGGACTGTTGTTTATGGCACAACGACCCCCCTTCAAGCGCTGCGTTGGATGTAACGTGAAGATTCCTCACACAGACGGTCATCTTAAGTGCTTCTATTGTTTGGGCGAATTCCATCAGCCTGAATCCTGTCTTATTTGTAGGAACTTTGGGTCTCAAACGCTCAAAAACCGTCGTTTTCGTCTTAACGCTTATTTGCTCAAGAAGGCTCTTCGCCCCGCTTCGATGGAATCTTGTGAGTCTACCGTTGCTTCTCCTGCCAAAACTTCTACTTCGAAGAAGCAGTCGAAGCTTCCTTCTCTCTCTAAGAAGGACTCTAAAAAAGACCTTCCTGTGCTTGAGCATCACCGAAAATCCAAGCTGGAATCGAAAACGGCAGTTTCGAAACATGATTCTTCTTCTTCGACTTCGAAACCAACACCGCCTCAGTCTTCAACTTCTTCGGAGGTCATCCTCATGGAGTCGGAGCACCTGTCGATTTCGCCTCGGCCGAGGCCTGGGTATGAGCCCCTCTTTCCCTCAGACTCTTCTTCTGACTCTGAGGCCAAGCACCCGCCGAACATTTCTCTCATGTCCACACAATTCCATTCTGCTCCTTCGCTGCCTGAGCTGCTCCAACAGGCCCTTTCGGTTTCAACGCCGTTATCGGCCTCTGCTCCGTTGCCCGACGCTTAATCGGGACCCGGTCAGATGCCTTCTGTGGGGTTTTTCCCGATGTCGGAGGGGACTTCTGTTCAGTCCGATTTGGCTGAATTCGCCCCTCAGCCAATACTGGAAAAATTGGCTTTGAAGGAGCCCAAGCTTCATTCCCATCGAAAACGGGATGTTGCTACCAAGCAGTCTGTGCCGACTCCTGTTTTGGCTTTGACCAACCTTCAAGCGTCCGCTCCACCTCTCCTTACCGAGAGCCGCTCGACTCCGATTTGCACACCTACCTCCTCAGCATCGATGCCTCCCGGCCTTTCTATGCCGAACCTTACGCCGGTTGGCCCTTCCATTCCGACTCCTCAACTGCAAGTTTCTTTCCACTCCAACGCTTTACCTACCTTGGCTATGCCTCCTGCTACATCTTTTCCGTCTCTGGCATCGGTGTTTCCCACGTGGTCTCACGCTCTCTTCCAGCAAGTAATGGCGGCCAGTCAGCCTCAACTCTCTCAACCTCCTCATTCGCAACTGTCTGCGTTACCAGTCTCCACTCTTCTTTTAGAAGAACTTCACGTTTATTTGTTATGATCCTAGTTCCAAGGGATCTCAAGTTTCGCTCCAGTGATTTTCTCACTGGGTTTCTTCTACCATTGAGTTGGCTAATCAGCTCGCCAAGTTACCTGTGCCGGCGCCTATTCATGCCCATTCCACCAGGGCGATGTCCTCGTCTGCTGCTTCTCTGAAAGGCATCCCTTTGGAGGACATCTGTAACTCAGCGACATGGTCTGCCCAGTCCACCTTCGTGAAGCACTACCGTTTGGATGCCCGAGTGCGGTCTACTACTTCTTTTGGTAGAGCTGTTCTTTCAGTGGTGCTGGCGTGACGCCCTCCATCCTGTGAGTATGCTTGTAATCACCCATCTGTGTGGCTTCACAAAGGCCACGATGGAGAAGAACCAGTTACTTACCTGTAAAGGTGGTTCTTCGAGTGGACCTTCGTGAAGCCACACAGCACCCGCCCGCCTCCCCTCATGCCGTCACGCCTTGAATGGTATTTACCTGTCAAGCCGGCGGTTCGAGGGAACTGAGGTGTTTGGGCGGGAGCCCGCTCGCACATGCGCAGTGCGAGTGGGAGGAGACTAACGAGCTTTCCTATTGCTAGGGAAGGCCGACCTCCGCACAAGGGCGCTTGGGAAACCCATCTGTGTGGCTTCACGAAGGTCCACTCGAAGAACCACCTTTACAGGTAAGTAACTGGTTCTTCTCTTAATTCCACATTTCATTTCTCTTTGGATTTTTGTGCAGGCTTTGCATTTGCATTTCTCTCCATGCAAATACTGGTATGAGCCAGAGTCTGCACCAAGGGAGTCCTTACATCTCAGAGTTGACTCCTTTTAGTGCTTTGTTTAGTGCTTTGTCTTGCTCTTCGCAAAGCTTGCTTTCAAATATTTAGGTAGTTCAGAAGCAAAAGAGATGTTTTTCCTTGCTTTTCCGGTTTTCCTTCTTTTTTTAGCAAGCAATCTGTCTTCTCTTCCAACAAGAGTAATATCCCTGGTGAAGGCCTTTTCAAGGCAATAAATGGCTTTCACAGTCATTGATTGCTTTGAGCATTCTTGGCCTTTAGCTTTTAATCAGCTGTAAAAACTGTTTATTGCCTCATATTCCTCTACAGCAAACATTATCCCTTAATTAATCCCTGCAAATGATTAGGCCTGTGGATGTAATTTATTAAGCACCATGCAAATCAGAAAGCTCCCCCCCTTCTTTCTTCATCCTTGTTTTGTTTTATACAACTCCCTGTTGGCAAACTTCCAGGATTTATTTCAGCCTGTGGTGGCTCAGCAGGTTGTGTTGTACCAGCTCTTGGAGGAAAAGAACGGAGATTGTCGGTATAAGGGAGCCAAAATAGACATGGCTTACAATCAGAAAACCAACTATAGCAGTGATGGTGAACCTTTTAGAGACCAAGTGCCCAAACTGTGATTCAAAACCCACTAATTTTCCACAAAGTGCCAATACAGCAATTTAACCTGAATGCAGGTGGCTGTGTAGGGGCGATGTCGGGTGCTCACAGAAAGGGCTCAGAGTGCCACCTTTGGCACCTGTGCCATAGGTTTGCCAACACTGACCTATACCTTAATTTGTTTTCCACAAGGATATAAGCACAAGGGAGGGAAGAGGCAGCAGATAAAGAAGATGGAAGTGTACTCCCTGTGAGATCCATGAGAATAGCCAATATTGTGCTGCCGGTCTCAACTGGAGTGGACTGTGATTTATAGAAGTTCTAGCTTACCACTCCTCAGCTCAATCAGTGAATGAAATCCTATTGCCCTTAGTTTTAACATAAAATTATGGAAGTTCGCAGGACATTGTGACCAGGCCATCCACACTGCATGCCAGTTTGTGCAATTTAATTACAGGTGCACCTGTGGAAATATTTGCTGGATATGACTTCTACTGTGGTGCCAAATTTGTGACTGCTTGTGCAGCTCCAGGTTAATCCTGCATAGTTACGCAACATGGTTTCAGCCCAATCAACAGTAGCATTGACCTTCCTTGAGTTCTCTGGTATATGGTACCATCTTATATTTCTCCTCTCTAACATGATGGAAAATTCAGGATTTCCTTTATGTGCAACCTGTGGAGGCAAGAACCATGAGCAGGCCACTCACAGGAGACCAGCACCTAACACCATCGCTTGCCTTAGGCTTGGACCTTTTCTGTATGAAAACAGACCTATGCATCCTGATAGGTGCAGTGTGCAGGGGGAAATGGCCAGAGATTGAGTAGAGTGGGGACTGAGGGACATACTTACCAATCTCACCCTACATACCAAACAATTATCTTACAATTTTTTTTGTGTTTTCTTTAAAAAGCCCCTTGCACCTTACAGTAGGGAAGAAGAGATATTTTAAAATGTAAGCCGTCAACAATATCTTGGCAATGAAGTGTGGGCCTGGAGTACTGGGGGTACTTGAATCGTAGCAAAAGCAAGAGTATTTCTCCAGGTGATGTGATTAACACAAAAAAAGCTTTATTTCCACTTGAGGGAGCACTCCTAGATAGGCAGGATCTTGGAGTTGGCTCTAGATGATGGATCTCAGGATTCCAGAACAAACAACATGGAGCCTGTTGGCATGGCGTTAGTTCATCTCTTTGTAAAGAACTACAGAAGTCCTGAGTATTGACAGCCACATATTCTTATGCAATTACAGCACATACATATTTCCTGGAGGAGCAGATGGCAACATTGTTTTTCAAAGCACTTGCTTCAACATTTACTATCTTTTAGATTCCCGGGGTTGGAGCTTTCTCAACATAAAAGTGTTTGAGAAAAAATGGAAGCCTTGCTCTTTCCCTAAAGGCTTTGGAGAAGAAAAGGAACAACGCAGCCTCCTTTTTCATGTGCAAGAAGGATATGTGTGAATGACAAAGGAAGCAGTGTCCTCCCCTTTGGGCAGTGTCACCTACCCTTGCTGTCATGGGGTGCATGGTCAGTCAAGGCCTTATTATCTGGCATTAATCTCACCCAGCATCCGGTGATCTTAGTAGTTTTCAAGGTAATGAACAATTTTACCACTGATATCCCACAGTGAGTTACCATGGTTGATCAGGGATTTGAACCCAGGTTAGAATCCTGAGCCCTAGTCCATCAGTTTGTCCATTAGGGCCTCAGTGTGTGTGTGGTGTCGTTACAGTCGTGACCGACTCTTTGTGGCCCCATGTCCATGGAGTTTTCTTGGCAGGAATAATGGAGTAGTTTGCCAGTTCCTACTCCAGGTGCCTACAGCACCTGGTATTCCCTGGTGGTCTCCCATCCAAGTACTTACCAGGGCCGACCCTGCTTAGCTTCCGAAATCAGGCGAGATTGGATGTACTTAGGACATCTAGGCAGCTTACGCCACAATGATTCTCAGTCAAATTCTTGGACACCCATAATATCCTCACAGCCTGACTTAGAGTTTGAGCAGGGTTATAGTTGAAATTGCCTTTGGGAGGAGATTCTGCATGGGTGCAACATGGTGGATTCCTCTCTTCCCTATTTCCTGCAAAAGTACTGTAGTTTCTTTAAGCCACTTCAGAAGAGCAGTTTGTCAACAACAACAACAACAACAACAACAACAAAAAACAACAGGGGGAAATAGGTCAAGTCTTGCCTTTCCCTTTTCTGGCCCTACAGTTGCCTTTCCCCTGTCTGGCCCTACATTTAGCGCCTCAACTGCAAGAACGCCTCTCCTCAGGCTGCGTCTCCCGCCTCTACTACCCAAAGTCTCCCCTACAGAGTCCCTGAAGCCAGCTCACGGAGACCTTACGAGTGTTCTGGCACATCCTGTTGTGCCAGTGTTAGAGGAGGCTTGTTCAGGCAATGTTAATGTCGTCCCTCATCCTGCTGCTGACGGATCAGGATTTCTGCTGCCTGCATGCCATCCTGTTGTTTCCCTTTCCCCTGGCCCGTTGCCACCAGTGCTGTTAGAGGCCTTTGGCTGTTCTGGAAAGAGCTCAGTTGAATTAAGCATTCAGATCACTCTCAACAATTTTACAGGCGGAGAGGAGCAGCCGAGGCTGCTTTCACTGCAGTTAGCAGGCCAAAATTAAAGAGAGCCACTGCTACAGCTAAAGCAGGATTGTAAAGCAGGAGAAGGGAGGGAGGAGCAACTGCTTGTCGCTCTGCCTCTCTCATCCTCCTCTTCCCCCCTTCCCTCAGGTTGTGGCTGCCAGCCATTTTGGGCCAACTCCTGTGAGCCCTCGCCAGCATGACCACTGGGGCCTCTTGTCCAGAGCAAAGTAGCAAGATGGGGAAGGCTGCCCTAAGTGCTCTGAGCCTTGAAGTGTAGGTTCAGCTCTGATTAGATTGCACCCCTAGGATATTTCTGTATGGGACTTCTAGGGAAGGAACCTAGGAATTCACCTATCCAGTTTAACTGTTGGATCATCTAGACCAGCTGGGTTTGGAAGTAGTTCACAAAGGCAGACAGGTTCCATTTCATTTAGACAACCCACAATGGACCTCCTTTCACACTCTTGGATTCTTCCTAGATCAGCATTTCTCAGCCTGTGGGCCGCGACCCCTTTGGGGGTCAAACAACCCTTTCACAGGGGTCACCTAAGACCATCAGAAAACCACATTTCATACAGTCTTAGGAACAGAGAAACCGCTCCTGGTGCTACCCCACCATGGTGCTACGCTGCCTACACCACCTCCTCCGCTAATCTTGCGGGTCGGCCCACCTGGGTCGCACAGCCACTTCCTCCACCACCACCACCGCCAATGTCCCAGACCCATGCACTGCCAAAAATAATTTTATGGTTGGGGGTCATCACAACATGAGGAACTGTATTAAAGAGTTGCGGCATTAGGAAGGTTGGGAACCACTGCATAGATCAATTCATTTCCCTCTCCTCCTCCTCCTCGGGTGATTTTGCTGTTAATTGCCTAGTCACTCACTCTCAGCTGGTTGCACAACACTCAGTCACAAAAAGAGGTATGTGACACAGCAGTATAAAATGAGCTGTGCTTATGATTCTTTCTCCCCACCTACCCACCCACAAAGCACAGGCCAAACATATACCCATTGCCCATTGGTTATGAGCAACAGACCAATGCCACATCCTTGTTCCAGTGACAGAAAAATATCTTCATTTCAATTTGCCGTTGTTAAATGCAGCTCACTTCAAAAGTAACCCATTGGAATGGATATTCAAAAGCATTGGTTCTGATATGTTCCCTTTCACCCAATACACCAACAAATGTACCATCTCTGATATGGGTGACATCAAACACCTGAAAGCAACACCCTTTATTTAAATCTCTTTTCATCCAGTATTGGACATGTTTTTGACCCTAACATTTAAATAACCTTGACACTTGGGTTGGACACTTCCAACCCAAGACTCCTCATTTTATACTGAGGTCAACTATAAGATGGCTAAGGCTACAACAGGATTGCATTTGTAAAGTTAAATTTGGAGTGGTTGTTGCGTTCATTTCTCGAGATGTCTGATCTGGCCATGGCGATGCATGCCTTAGTTATGTCTTGTTGAGACTACTGCAATGTACTCTTCATGGGGTTGCCTTTGAGAAGTGTTTAGAAATTTCAGCTGTTTCTCAGTGCCGCAACCGGACTGCTGACTGGCACTTGTTATGCAGAACATGTACCTTCCTCATTACAGCAGCTTCACTGGCTGCCAGTCTGTTTCTTGGCTGAGTTCAAAGTGCTGGTTATTATCTATAAAGCCCTCTGTGGCTTGGGTCCAGGATATTTGAAGAACAGTATTAACTTTTATGAAACTTCTTAGTTTTTAAGATCTTCTGGGGAGGTGCTTAGGTCTACCACCTTCATGTGCTTGTTTGGCGAGGACAGAAAACAGGGCCTTCTCAGTGGCTGCTCCCAGCCTTTGGAATGCACAGCCCCAAGAAGCCAAGTTGAACCCATCTCTCCTGACCTTCTGTCACCAGGCAGAGAGCTGCCTTTTCAGGCAGGCTAAGCAATAGATATATGTGTGGTGGGGAGTCAGGGCATCTCAAGTGCTACTTTTATTAGATTTAAAGATTATTTTAATGTTTTAATATTGGTTTTAATATTAAATAATGTTTAATTATTTTTAACTATAGTTTCTATGGTATTTTATAGTGGTTGGTCACTGTCGAGTTTTAATTAAGAGTGAGACAACTTGGGTCCCCTATGGAGAAAGCCAGCATATAAATAATATAATACATAAACTTGATTACAAAAAATGGATGCCTAAAAATACACAAAAGGTATTTTATATAAAAAGGTAAAGGTAAATACTAAATTGTTCTTTTTTCACCTCTTCTTTCTTGGCTGTCAGTGCTAATGCTACTAACTTCTAGACTTAACATTTACTTCATCATTTGCAGCAGGAATTGGGATAGCAGGTAACTCGGGAAGGAGAAAACCATACAGTGGTACCTCTACTTATGAGTTTAATCTGTTCCAAATGCATGCTCATAAGTCAAACAACTTGTAAGTAGAGCAGTCATATCTAAAAAATAATAAAATATATAAAAATAAAAAAATTGTAAGCAGGCAGACCTCATCTAAAATGTGTAAGGCAGGAGTTAAAACGCCAATGGTTTTTTGCTCTTAAGTCAGATTGCTTGTAAGTAGAACCGCTTGTAAGTACCACTTACACAGTAGGTACCACTGTATAGTCTTGGCCACTCTAGAGTGCTTTGAAATAGTTTGGGACATGGATCATTGACAAAGTTGACTTGCATTTCATAGTTATTGTAGGAATAAAAAATAGATTTACAAAGAGGTAGACCTATAGCATGTTTAAGAATAATTTTTCAAAGGCAACTTATTGCAAATTAGCTTACCGGAGTGCTACTTCACTCTGCTCTAAGGGCCTTTTCACATGACCCCTAAGATCCGCTGGCCACTTAAATTCGGACCAGAGATCTTAGGGGTTTGTCGCTGTTCCTGCGTTCCCACCCCCTCCGCACTCCTGGCTGCTGGCTGCGTGAGGGGAGGGAGAAAAAAGAGGAAGAAAAGAGACGTGGCTCACCTCCGTTCTGCCTCTCGCTCTTGCCGCGGCAACATTCCAGTCTCTTAAGTAGCTCTTAAAGGGGCGGGAGCAAAAAAACAACAGAAGCAAGGAGAGCCCCGCACTCACTATCGTTACACCGCATCAAAGAATTTTCACCTCCAGAGAGCAGGTACTTGAAAGGTGTGCTGGGACGCGCTAAAGTGGGCGTGGTCGCACTTAATTTCCTGTAAACTCCGGAGCTGGTGGGGAAACATTTTTAAGCTCCGGAGCTGGGAGCTATTTGCCCCGGAGTTTAGGGGTCGTGTATAAACGCCCTAAGTCATTAAGGTATGAAATGAAACAAATAATAACCAACTTTCTGCATGAAAAAATAGATGGGAGGAAAGCAGCTTAGAAGCACGATTATGTTGCTTAACAAGGACAACCAAACCACTTTGTATTACACTTTTCTCTATCTTTTACTAGGAGGACTTGATTTTGACTGTTTTGTCTCAAACTATGAGAGAAATCTGCTCTTCTTCCAGTCTCAAACAAGGAAAACAAAACCACTTCAGTAATCAAGCTGAACGAGTGCTGTTAATCTGTCGTGTTCTTTCAACTGAGCATGCGTGTAAATTGCTACTGAGATTTTGTGCTGGATACAGATGATGGACAAAAGGGTTATCACAACTATGTTGGCAGAAATCCTTTTGCACAGTTATGCAAAAGGCAGGATTTTTCAAGGCAAATTGCCATAAGTTAAGAAATCTTCATAGTCCTTACCCAAGTTATGGGACTCAGTATGCAACATATATATGGAGATTTCTTAACTTATGCCAATTTGCCTCCTTGTTGCCATTTGTGTAATTGCATAACAGAATTCCAGCTATTATGTAGTATAATTCTCTTTAATATTTGGTAAAATGACCTAGCTACCATATTGTTTATTATTTTGTAGATGACTATCCTTATTTAATAATAATAATAATAATAATAATAATAATAATAATAATAATAATAATAATAATAATAATAATAATAATAATAATAATAATAATAATAATGTGCTTCTCATAAGAACACATGAAAGGACCTTCGCTGTTGCTGCTCCCAGACTCTGGAACTCCCTCCCGCTGGAGGCCAGGACTGCCCCATCTCTTCTGTCTTTCTGGAAGCAGGCAAAGACCTTCTTCAGGCAAGCTTTCCCTTGCCTACCTATTATGTGACTTTTAGATGGATTACCATGCATGGTTGCATTGACTGGTTTCATAGGAACACCAGTGTTTTCCATGCGGGTTTCCATCCCTCATAATGGATTTTTTTTCTTTTTGCATGTTACTGCTAGCTTTAATGTTACCTTTTGATGTTGTAAGATGCTTCTTCTGTTTCCCTGTTCTTAACTTGAATATGTTTTGAATGTTCTGAGCTGTATATTGTCCCTCATTATTGTAAGCCACCTTGGGTCCTTTTCCAAGGAGAAAGGTGGGGTAAAAATATTCAAAATAAAAAAAATTAAAATAAAATAATTGTTAGTGTGTAATATCCAGAAGGAAGATTTAGTGTTCCTCCCCTCAAAATCACAGGCATATCGCAGCAGCACTCTCCCCGTTGCTTTAAAAAAATAAGCAAAGGATGACAAGTGTCAGTACTTCATACAACTAGATTTAATAAGTTATTACAGAAAAAAAATTAAGTCCAAACTACAAAGTTGAAGCAGTTGTAAGCAATAGCAGCATTGAGCTTCATGTTTAGTCACAGTACTGCAGTTCCATACAAAGCATTAGTCCAAGCCAAAAAAAGGTAAAAGCCTTTTAGGGTTACTAGCAAAACCAGTCTAAGAGAACATGTAGTAAAAGATATGGTACATTTAAAATTAGTTAGTTGAAAAAACAAGTACAGAGATCTTAGCTGTGAACACTCTAAAAGTTATGTCCATTATTTTGACAGCAAAATTACAAATACCTAATACTTTATACTCCAACAGAACTACATCCAGAAACAAAAAAAACAGCAGAAATGATTATCCCGTATTAGCACCCTGGATATCTATTTGTTGCTAAATGTTATTATTAGGTAAATTTAAAATGTGCAGAATGACATAAACAGCCCCTGATCTGCTACCCGTTCAGGGTATAGAGCAAATCACCAGCATGAATATAAAATACTCTGTGGTAAGACAGAAACACTACAACAGTGAAGATTGAGAAGAAAAGTTTCCTGGTTAAAAAATAAAAGGTTAAGCCGACATTATACAAACTGGTGTAAAAAGCAACTACATACAAGCCAGGTTTAACGAAAGACTTTTTAAAACAAATCTGTGACTAATCTTTCACTCATATCTTGCAAGTAGAGATGTCACAATACTGAAATATTAACACGGGGGATTTTCCCCAGTAAAGCACTATTGTTTTGTACTACTCTAACAAAGATAGTGAAATCAGCAAAGATAATTTGCTAACTGCATATTTGTCAAACAAGTGTCTTTTAGCCGTTGCCTTTCTAAAAGGCAAGTATGTAGGCAAAAATCTAAGCACATACTTTGTACCAATACAGGAATTTGAGAAATTTCTCCTTCACATCTATTATACTCTTACAATTTGTGTTCACTTTAACTGGTAGTACCTAATTAGTCTAAATTGTATTCACTATTTGATTTTGCCTATACATTACTTACAAAGATGACACAATGGGCCAACTCTAGACATTTCTACAAGAGATCAACAACACTGCCTCCCTTCAGTAGAAAACAGCTTCAGAAGAGATCCAATGTGAGATAGCTGATACACCTAGGGAAGGCCATTGTATGCTCTGTTTATATAACACCAGTTTGGTTTGCAGGATCTTAAGGTGTGGATAATGGTATATCTCTACAGCTTCAGCACAGAGGTTCTGGTGGGATAGCAGCAAAAGAGAAGGGGTTAGACAGGCAAAGGTTGAGATGAACTACATAAAGTGAAGCAGTGTTTTGATAATAGGAACCAATGTTGCACCTATGATGCAGAACGGTGATCTCAAAGAAAGGGAGGAATATACAAGACGCTTGACAAAAGTGCTCCGATATAGTATTCAGGGTTGCTACACATGCATTATCTAGCACTAACTATGCAGTAAATTACACTGTATGGTAATTGCACTGTAACATTATGCAGATACTGTACAACTTCCTCCGTTTGTTCGGGGTTGCCATGTGAAGAAGTACATGGAAATGCAGCATGAGGGGCAAATTTAAAACATAAAATTGTGGCAGTTCGCACTGAAACTTGGGAGAGATTTAAGGTTCCAGTCCAAACGAGACTGTAAAGATGAGCAGTAAGGGAAAGGGGGGGGGCAATTAACCAATGGTTAGTGCTGTGTAGTCTCCATTTAGTTTTTGCACTTGCACCTCACTATACAGCAGCAGCGCTGAGTATGTCTATGATAATGTGGGGAGGAAGCAAATTAGTGTTACACCGAACAGGCAAGATTATTGTAAGCCTGTTGGTTCTATAGATTTGGAGTCAATTACAACAGCAATAATGTTTATCAGCATCGGTGTTGTATAAATCTAGACAGCAAAGTGGTACTGTGACATCCCTATTATCTCCCTAAATCATTCTGATAAAGGAAAAAGGCTTCTCAAAAATATCACATCCGTTTCCTGCTTCATTCTGTAATTTTATTGCCCAATTATTCATTACAGCTTTTTCAATCATTTCACATATCCAACCATTTTCACACCATTGTAAACCACATCAGCGAGTTAATACATAAAGCTTTGCATTTCAAAAAACTAGACACTTTAGTAACAATATTACAAAGGTTTTTAGCTTCAAAAATAACTGAAAATGAAAAAAATAAACTTTTAAAGAATTAGCATCATAAAATTAATTTATTCCAAGTAAAAATACAAAATAATATTAATGACATTGACCAGATATGAAAGTCTCTCCCAGAAACAACTATATTAATGGTTGAGAAAGCACTCCTTAAAGAAAATCTGAAATAAAAATGAAAAATATGTCAATGTTTAAATTTCTCTTAGCAAAAAATCTTTCTAAAAATAACAATGAAAATTTGTCTCAGTACAAAGGCTACATTACTATTGAAAAAATACCAGCATGAAGAAAAGGTACATATTTGACAGTAGAAAAATGATCTTAGTGAATCACAATGTCTAAAGTTTGCAATGAAAATAAATCTGCAATAAAGATTTATGCCATTTTTCTTTTCTTTTTTCTTTTTTTATACAAACAGTACAAACAGTATTGCACATAACAACAAAGAGTCGAGGTTAAGTTGCCTTCAAAAAAAATCGACTAGTTCAAGTCTCGCATCAAGAGAAGGCCACCAGAGGACCTGTTGTACCCAGGGAGGGGGGGCTTCGTAGTCCAAGTTGCAGTTCAGAACACCTTGTTTTAAAAAATAACTTCGTTTCTTGAAGGACCCTCTTCTAATAATATAACACATTTAACCATTGAGGGGGCACATTCATTTACAAAACAAAAAGGGACCATGTTATAATTTAATAAACTAAAAAATCTTTAAAAAATACAAACAGAAGAACTCTCACAATTCTGGTCAGTCGTGCATAACTGATTGATTATAAATATACAAATTAAGGGAAAATGTTTTTTTCCACCTTCTTTTCACCACTTCCAGCACCAATGCAGTTTGAGTATGTCTCTCCTTGCTGTACTCCTTTTCATCCTTACACTTAAGTAACTTCAAGCACTTCTCTCTCTCTCTTTCTTGCTTTCCCCTCCTTTCTTTCTGGGGTGTGTTTTTACACGAAAGAGGGAAATTTCTTCAAAAATGTTTATTGTTTCACATAATTAGGTAGACTTCTGTAGTTTAGCTATGATCTTCAATATTACAGTTATAAAGCTCTAATTTTCAAAAACGCAAATAAGCATGAAAAAAATAAAGTTACCCATCTGTTAAATCATTTTTTTCGCAGAATTAAATTAATATATATTTTTCTGAATAAACTTACTTAGAAAATATTTTCTTTCCTATATTTCAAAATTGAGGTATTGCAAAAGATCATGTCAGTCAGAAAGCATGCCTTTTTCTTTTAAAAAAGAATAATCTGCCAACTATTGAAAACTATCTAGATACAAAAAGTAGTGCATAACAAATCTTGTATAGATGAAAAAGAAAAGAAAAGAAAAAGAAAAGAAAACCCCAAACAGAAAAAAAGAAAGAAAGAAAGACAGCTGGGCTGGATAAAGCAATCTCACAAAAATGCCCAGAAGAAACCATGAAAGGGATACTAAAAGTGATTCTTTAAACCAGTAAAAAACTATTTTTAACACAGAAAGTTTCTTTCAGAGCCAATAATTGCAAATAAACAGTAACAGAAAACATACAAAGTTAGACATTAACAAGGCCATCACAACACACAAAACCATTACATTTATATCCACTATGCGGTGCCAAATCCAGTCAGATTGTCCCCGGAACTCCAAAAAAACAAAATCAGGGGAGGGGAGATCACAAACAAACAAACACCCAGAAGAATAGTGTACACATTCTCACAATTAGCACATCAATGTGTGTTTATGTGTTTTCTCGCAGCCCCATTGTGCAGTGCTAAAAAAATGTCCACTGTTATAGAGTAGATCTCAAGTATATTCAAGCTTTGCAGGATACATCCAGGGTTCAAGGAATTAAACGTCACGCTCAGAGAGCAGACCTCTTGCAGGTTAACTTTTTGTATGCGGACATTTCTTTAGCACCACTTTTTTTCTCACCTTCCATAAAAATGTGCCTAGTTTTCAGCTGACGAGCTAAGTTGGTAGTGTTCATTATGCTGTCATGAGCTCTTTGGTTTTCTGGACAAGGGCTGCAGCTACATAAATGGTGCAAGCATTTATGAAATCCAAACTAAGAGCTCAGAATTTTTATTTTGTGAGTGTGCATATGTTGAACTTTCAGAAGTGTGTGGATGTTAGACACAGAGGCTTAAACAGTTAAAGTCTGATCACAGTACTAGACATAATCACTTTACTATATATAAAATAAATTGCACAATATATAACAGAGCACCGCAAAGTACTTCGTCATCATTCACAAATTTGTTTTAAGGATATTCTACACCTAACTTTTAAAAAATATCTGTTGTAGTATAGGTCATACTGCAATGGGCTGATCTTAACTTCAGAAGCATTTACATTTACTGAGGCATGCCTTCCTCCAGTCAGTAATCTCTGTGTGTGCCTGTGTGTTTTTTAAACTGTTTTACTGAGTACTTTGAAGCCTATATAGATTCTTAATTGGTGCGTGGTGGGCAGATTTTCATATTAGACATATATAAAAATTTTATTGCATGCAGCAACCTGATTAAGTAAACATGCAGTCAAACCTATTGACCTTCCTTGGAAGCTTTCTGAATGATATTTCGATCTCCTTTCAGCAGCCATCACTTTTTTTTTTAATCACATAATCATCTCTTTTTAAATCGACACCCTAGCTTGAATAGAGTATGGTGGTATTAGTCATACCATCTTAATAGCAGCAAAAGCTATTGCAGCATACATTTACTTAACACTAAAAGGCCTAACCAGAGAGAGAACCCTCAGCAAAACAAAACAGGGTGGGAAAAGTGGGGTGGAGAAAATGTGATCCAGCTTATGAGGTATCCTCCTTCCCAGTAAAAATGGAGAATAACTGAAGACTTGCAGGGTTATTCCTATTCTAAGTGACCCAAACTAATGATTGCTGAATATCCATTTAACCTTTTTGCTACATCTGCCACCTACTTGTGAGTGTTACCTTTGGTAAGTCATTTGCTAGGGGCAAATCTAAGTTTCTGAAAATAAGTGCATGCTCCAGTTTTAAAGTAAAAAGTGTACTTTTAAAAATCTTCATCACATACACACCAACCTGGTGGAGGCTGGTGAGAATGGCAGTCTACTTATTGTCAGAGGTGACAAGTGTTGTGTAAGGAAATTAAGGTACCAAGCAGATGTTTGTGTGAATCAAAGTGCAAAATCAGTACAGTTACACTCTGCTAGGCTTGTATTATACTGGACACAGAGTTCAGTAATGTGACTGTAAATAATCATAATCAATCATAATCATAATAATCATAATAAGTAATCGTAATAAAAAGACCCATCTCTTCATTAAAGTCAAGGATGAATGCACAGATTTCCAGAAGACTAAAGCCCTGAGGCAGCACTCTCTTCTTCTCCCTTCCATTGCTTCAGCTCCAGTAACTGCTGCTGGGTTTCAGCCCGGGCTTCAGCTCCAGCGGAATGGAACGTGGCGCGGCCGATCTCCTCCTTCCTTCACGAGTGGCTTGTGGAACTCCCGCCCGGCGCGGGAGTGAATGCTTGCCCAACAGTATTCGCAGTAATACTGTAAGCAGGTAACATTGGCACAGAAGAATGGAGCAAATTTTCCACCACAGCGAGTGCCCTGGCATTCATCACACATCTGATCATCAAGCACATATGGCTTCACTTCCACCTAGAAAAGGACAAACGAACAGAGGGCACTCAGAAAATAAGGACCATTCTGTGAAGTGGTCTCACAATGCTGGATAAACTTCTACAACATACAGGCCTATGAGAAGTTAGTTGTCAGCAATATCCTTAAATGGTCAGTGCTAATCGTGTGTCACGTTCACCAAGACTAGAATAATCTGTATTGTATTATTTCCAGTCACAATGTATAGATGAGAAAACTGGGCAATGAAGAAAACTAGCAGCAAAACCTTGGTTCATTCAAAATGTCCTGCTGGGGGAAATCCTTTATGGATTCCGTAAAGAGCCAGGACGACAACTAAGGGGGCTTTAGAAATCAAGCCCCAACTCCCACAAGGGTTAAAATGACCAATCTAAATTTATTATATTTTGGGCATATCATGAGCAGAGATGATTCGCTGGAAAAAACAATGATGCTAGGCAGTAATAAAAGCCCTAATGTTAAATTCATTGACCAGACAAAGAAAGCCACAGATTTTAATTTGCAACAATTAAGCTGTCCTGTTAATTACAGAACCTTGTGGTAACCATCATTCACAGGGTTGCCCTAAGCTGGAAATGACACAACAGCCCATATATAAGCCTTACTAAAAACTCCTTAAATGTACAGAAGCAACAATACAGAAAGACTAGCTTTTTCCATTTTAGAAAGCAGGTTTCAGGCAAATTGGAGAAAAATACGAAGACAGCATCTTTCATTTTTTTAAAAACTATCTTTTGTTATAAGTCAGGAAACAATGAGGGATATTTTCTCCACAACAAAACTTGTTCTGCCTCCCTTTCCAGGCTGAACTAATATACAGTACTCTGAATCCTTGTGAAAGCCATCTTCTGACCAGAGCTACGGGGTTTGAGGAAAACTGTTCCACACAAAAATGCGCGGGCTGCAGAGAAACTGGATGGCACTTGAAAGATCAGTCAGCAGAATCACAGCAAGGCTGCGACTTGACTTTTGCTAGGATGATCTGCTAATGAGGCTTTTCTCTTCATTCAGCAACATATAAACCAAACTGTTTCAAAACCTGCTCTTTTGATATTTTTATGGTTCAGCTATGAGTGATATATTACTATCACTTATTCCCCAAAGTTGACATATTGAATCTCCTTTCTACTAGCATAACATTTACTGCACTACATAAGGTAAAAATGGACAATCTGGGAATTGAATATCCAGTAAAGATATGAAGCAAATTTAAACACATTTCAATACATTCCATATAAAATTATTAACTTGTTATTAACATCAAAATACAGTCAGAACGAATAAATCCTTATCTCCCATGTACTGTTCTATTTTCGTAAAACATTCGACACATCGTCATAATAGTGCATCAATGCAATTAGAGTCTGAGGTCAACTTTTGAGATAAAGTGTGACTGCACAACTCAAGACTAATACGAATTGCTCCAGTTGTTCAAGAACTAATAGTTTTCTAAATTAAGTTGTACCATGTTGCTTATCACACTTAGAAGTTATACAATTATGGAAAAATTATTAGGCAAAGTTAAACATATAAATGTTCCTATTTTTTGTTTTATTTTGCCAATTTTAGTTAGTTATGTTTGGAGGATGAATGAATAACCAGAGGAGAAAAAAATATAGTTGGGATACTTAATTAGAAAAGAGTTGTTGCCATATTTTGCATTTGTTCTATTTTTAACTAAATGATTGGTTTTCTCATAAACAAGGTCAAATTCATACAAAAATAATACTTGCATCTCTCATAGGGATTGTCTGTTGAAATAATACTAACTTCAGCAATATTTTGCAATGGGATGAAGCAAGGCTATGAATAAAATCACCTTCAGCGGAAAAGGGATTGCTGGTTTGATCTCATGTACATCTGAACACCCTTTATTTCTCTCCAATACTCCATTCAAACACACAACGTTTGCCCAACTACTGTTTGATCTGCCTTCTGTTCACTGTTGTAAGGTGTTCAAAAGCATATCCCACAAATGAGAAATAGTCGTTTACGAAAAAAGACTATGAAAGGAAGTCTTCACCTTCAAACAACTTTTACTTCTGCACATTCTTGTAGGAATCCCCTTGAGATTGGAAAGCATCTAAAAATAAAATTTTAAGTCTAACTTTCCCTGTATCTTGGCCATTAAAGAAGATACCATTCTTCAAATGTAGATCAGACTCATGTCAAAGATCCATAGCTCCATCTGCAGAGGGCAAATTTTATATGGTAACAATGATAAATTTGGAAGTGCCAACAAAAATGAAGGGACCTGATCCAATCCATAGGAACAAATAAAGTGCAAATCTTGTATAAAGCTAATGGCTCTTATCTGCCTTCGCAAGACAAAAACAAACGTTCTAATATTAAGTACTACAGCAGGGATGCCATGCAGCAATATACTACTTTTTGGAAAATACATGTCCTTTCCAGGTACTGTGAAGATGACAGCTAAGCTCAGAGGGAACTCGGAAGCCTACTTGTGGGAACCTTCCTGTGAAGGGTGTGTTCCGGAGGGACTGCAGTGATGCGCACATGCTCCTGGTGCCACGATGCATGCCTGGAAGGGGAGTTACCTTCAACTTCCCCTGACCTTTTGCTTTGAAGCAGAGCCAAAGGGCTAAAGGGCACCTGCCCTATCTGAGCTATTGTTTCTGTAAGGTCTCCAATGTCTCGCTGGTAAACATAGCTAAGATGAATAAAAATGGAGCCTTCTGAGGGGAATACAGCAGTGTGTTTGCGTGTGCGTGTATGCCTGGCTGGAAAAGGTACTTGTGTGTGTGTGTGTGTTCTTTGTTCTGTGGCCAAGGTTAGCCTGGCTTCAAAACATCTCCAGCGACTCCCTACACCTAGTCCCTTCTACTTAGAAAGTCCCAGGGGTTTGACCCTATGTACTGTATTACACAATAATAAACATGGTGTCCATTCAACCTTTGATCTTATCAGACAATAGGATACTGGCTAGGAGATAGGGGACACACCAAAACCATAAGCTTTGAAGAGTAATTCATAATGGTCTGACTTCTTGTAGGGAATCTATATAATTGGTCTGCAGTGCCAACTCATTTCATGAAATTTACTTACCCGTTTATCAATGTCATTGTGTTGGAGCTGGACAAAGCGAGCACTAATAGCAGCAATATAACTCTGCTGATTGGAGAAAGCCACTCTACCAGCACCTTTTGGGTACTTCAGCTCTGGGTCTGTATCAATGCCAGCATAGCAGACTCCACCATACAAACGGTCCATAATCATTGCTAGTTCAACTGGAAAAAAATATTACATAGAAAATGAACTTTCTGGTCATTCTCCAGAACAAGACAGGCAATTGGGGACCTCCAAAATGTTTTGGCCTGTCGCTCTTGATATTCCTATGTAGAGATGGGCACGAATCAAAAAAAGACGTTTCGTTTGTCGTTTGGAGGGTCCGTTTTGGTTCGTTTCCGTTTCGCGAATTTTTGCAAAAAATTCATTTTCATTTTTGTTCATTTCATTACCGTTTCATTACCATTTATTTCATTTTTTTGTGATTTTTTTTAGCATTTAAAGCAGTTCACTGTATTGCAGTAACGAAAACGAAACGCACGACAACATTTCCGGTGTTTCTGTTTGTTTCATTTCATTTTGGGGACAAAATTTGTTTGTCGTTTCGTTGCATAACGAAACGAAAAAACGAAAACAAAAAATTGTTTGTTTTGTGCCCATCTCTACTCCTATGCATCATTTAAATATATCAAAACAATTTAAAAGGTTCACAGAGTTTTGGCACCTATGTGATCACAAATAAATGTATATTTGTGGCCAAAGCAGAAACAACCATATTAAAATAATATTAAAAGTGAATTTTCGCATACCCGAGGTTCATTGAATACACAGATAACTCAGTATGGCTGTCAAATTATTGTGTTTTTAAATCAGAGATGGGCTATATGTGGCATATGGACATCAAACAGGCCTTGCACTCCACATAATAGGTTGGATCTGGAATTACACTCCTGCATGTGGAAGTAAAAAAGCACATTGCTATGTCTAGACTAGAGGATTCGGTTAAACCATGCAAAACAGATTTTAAGGAGAAGAAAGAGTTCCAAAGGGGAGGGACAATCCAGGTGGCAAGGTTCATTGATATGAATCAACTGCATGCGCAGTGGTAGGTAGGTAGTAGTTTATTGCTAAAAACCATTGGTCATCGCAATCTTAATTTACAGCAGAGGAAAAAAACTTATAAGGTTACATCTACGACAAATATAATTAAAACATTTTTTTTAAAAACCGTGTGACACTTGCAGAGCAATACAGTCCTCCCAAAGTTAGAGGTTGACCTGGATTTTCATAGCTGCCAGCGCAAACTTTGCAACTTGCTGTGAACCAACAAGTAGCATACTAAGTTGGGCTCCAGGGGACCTGTCAGCCAGTGAACCAATAATCCCACCAAGGAATTTGCCTCTGGGTTGGTCGTGAAGGGGGCACCTGAGCAAGTAGTGGGGCACGTCATCGACTTCACATGAGCCACAAGGGCAAAGTCTGATCGGCTCTTTGCCTAGCAATAAAGCGCCTGGTGAAGATATGCTCCCAGGAGAATTGTTTAAGTCCAACCCCTCTTGGCGGTGCGGAGTGTTTGCTAAAATGTTTACTTACATAAATCAATATGGGAAAATCCCCCCGAGTTGGGGCTCTAGTATAATTGTCGCTATTCACAAAAAAGGCTCTAAGATTGACCCTAAAAATTTTAGGCCTTTAAGGCCTCCTCAATATAGTTTCCAAACTTTATCCTAAGTATCTCCTGGACAAACTAGTACGTTGGGCAGTCACGAATTCGGTCATAGCTGAAGAACAGGCTGGTTTTCAAAAAGGAAAATCTACAGTGGACCAATGCTTTGTACTTTCCCATCTGATTCAGAAGTATGTTTGTCATGGTAGGAAGGAACTTTATGTGACCTTTGTAGATTTCAGTTCTGCCTTTGATCTGATAGATAGGGGCCGCTTGTGGCAAAAACTCTCTCTGTCAAACATAGATAGAAGACTTTTAGCTTTAATCCAGCAGCTACACTCCAATACTCATCTCAGGGCATGTGCAGTGTTTAAACAATGTGTCCCTTAAAATGCAAAACATATATATGAGAAAACAACTATAGAGAGTTATCATGGCAACAAATTTTTAGCAGTTGTTCATACATTGTAAGCTGTTTCCACATTTTTTTTCACTCACCAGCTCGAAGGGGCCGTGGAACGCCTCCAACAAAAATAGTTTTTCTGGGATCTAAAGGTTGAGAACCATCCATGACAAAGTCACTATCGCTTAGGTTCCAAGGCCGAATTTGCACCTGAAAAAGCCGAAAGATTACTTGAGAACTGCTCTTTGAAAACAAATAGAACTTTTAATCTTAGGCCATTTTGAAGCAGCAGGTTTTATCGGAACACTGCCGAAGTAGTGTTAATTCTGCTTCAGTAGCAACCAATGCAGATGAAAAATCTTCAGAACTTCTATTTTTTGACTCATTTGTCAAGACTTGCATTAAAAATATCAGGAGCTGCTGTATCTCTTGGCCCCCCCCATCACTACCACTGCCTATTTTACACATGCAACACTCCTTTACTCTATTCACTCTTGTTTCAAAGTGAAGAGGCCATAATTCAGAAAACTGCCCTCTAGACCATTGTTGGTGAATCTATGGCACGGGTGCCAAAGGTGGCACTCAGAGCCCTTTCTGTGGGCACCTGACATTGCCCCTTCACAGCCACCTGTATTCAGGTTAAATGGCTATACTGGCACTTTGTGAAAAATTAGTGGGTTTTGAATCACACTTTGGGCACTCGGTCTCTAAAAGGTTCACCATCACTGCTCTAGAGAAATACGTCCAAGAAGGCCTTGGGTTACTTTTCTGGAACAGCAGCTTCACATGCCACATGGCAAATCCCTTTTGATACTGAGAGGCCTTTCAAAAGCAGCTTGCAGGATGACATGGGCTGTTCAAAGCAGAAATGGGGGTTAAAAACCCCACTGGCAATGCTCCAGCCCTTGGATTATGACAGCATGTTGTTCCCCTACAATCTGAAATTCGAGATTCAGACTACAGAGCTCTCTGCCTTTTGGGAAGTTTTCTGCACATTTTGAAAACTGAAGAAAAGGTGGGTGATGAAGGAATTAATTCCTTTACTTAAGCTAAGAGGATTGCTCAAACGGAAAGCATTTACTCTGTCCATTTAAGGAGCCAGATGGTTGAAATTGGGACAAAGTATTTGGATTGTTTTGAATTTGGCAATCTCCAAAAATTCATTTTGATAAGCTTTATAAACTATGCTGGCTAACATAATCCATGAGTTCTAGACCAGTTTGGGGAAGGATGTTACAAGCCACATGAACGCATCACTTTGCTGAAAACTCATCTTGGGTTTGTATGTTAATATATATACAGTGGTACCTCGACTTACAAGATTAATCCATTCTGAGCCAATGCTCATAAATCAGTTATCTAGTAAGTTGGGGAGCGGTTTCCCATAGGAATGCATTGAAATTCAATTAATCCAACCAGAGGGAACGGATTTCAATGCATTCCTATGGGAAACCTTCTCGGCAGCTGCCCCCAAGTTATGGAATGCCCTCCCAAGTGAGATCCGCCTGGCGCCAACATTGATGACATTTCGGCGCCAGGTAAAAACCTTCCTGTTCCAGAAGTTTTTTAATTGATACAACATAGACTGGGGTCTTTTGATGGCAATTTTAGTGATGATTTTAGTATAAGGTTTTGCTGTTGTTTTAATTATTTATTGATATTTGATGTCTTAACTGTTTTAATTCCTTGTTGTAAGCCGCCCAGAGACCTTTGGGTAGTGGGCGGCATATAAGCTGTAAAAATAAATAAATAAATAAATAAAAATTCATGTGTGCAGCTTATCCCCCCAGGGGTGTCGGGAGAAGCTGCGCTCACGATTCCTCCCCCAGCCAGCGCCAATCAGCTGCTTGGCGCTAGCTTTGGGCCAGCGCTCCCAGGGCCATCTCAATTGAAATGCATTGGCTCAATGCATTTTATTGGAGAAATGTTTTCAATTTCCATTTTGAAAACCCCTTGAGATCCATTTTGAAATGTCCCTAGGAGGGCCTTCATTCCAAGGTCTATTAGCCCAGGGGTTCTGCTTATCTCATCCTCTTCTTACTTTGGAGGGAAAGCAACTGTGTAAGCAGGATCTCTGGAGCTCAACATCAAAGGTGGAGAGCACAAGCCCCAAACTTGCTTGCTTAACACTGTATCATAGGCTGGCATTGCCTTCAAATAAGGCCAGTATGAAAGAAGGCAACACCCAGGCCATTTAATATACATTGCCATACCACAAGATATCCACCTTATTTTATACAAGGACACTTTTGACTTCTTGGTTTTATCTTACTTTTCATACGGTCCTGCTAATCTGTCTGCAAATCAGAAGAATTGGTCAATTTTTAATGTTTGGAGGAAAGCAAATACTGAGTAAAAACAGTTGAAATCATTATCAATTAATCTCAAATGATCACATCCCAATCTAAGGCTCCATGTCTGCTTCCCTGGGCACATAATCTCTTCCCCATCTCATTACTCATATTTCAATGCAAGGAGTTAATTTATACATGAAACGAAACACACACAAAGTGACTACATTAAGGGGCATGGGAAGTTCTTATCAGTATGGCCAAATCATTGGTACAGTACAGTGGTGGCGAACCTTAGGCACTCCAGATGTTTTGGACCACAACTCCCACTGTCATTGGCATTCTAGACTTGGAATTCTGGGAATTGTGGTCCAAAACATCTGGAGTGCCAGAGGTTTGCCACCACAGGTCTAGTACATCAATGAATTACAGAACATTAAAGGAAACAGCTTGAATATTAAGTTGTTCTGATATTTACAAATAGCATACAGAGCTTTCACAATCAATACCAGCAAGGGTAGTATGCTGGCACAGCAATCCAAGCAACAAATACCGAACAGCTGAGTTTTTCATGAATACTGTACATTTGTTTTTCAGCTGTTTGGGAGATAAGACAATATGTCAATCCACTTACTGGTTTGTCCTTAATAGTGGGACTTGATACACATAGGTAAAGTTTCCCATCTTCTTCCAGACAGGCATCGATCAGAGCTTGCACAGAACTTTCTTCTTGGAATAGCAGAAAGGCATAACCTTGGAAAATAATAGGATTATAAAACAGTAGAAATGTCAGCATGTACAAACCTAAGAAAACACAGTGCTTATATTTAATACGCCTACCTACTAAATGATAAATATAGCAAGGATTCTATATGAAATATGGTAGTATCAATGCTATCAAAAGCACAAAGCATTTGTGGAAAACAGATTAAAAAAAACTTTCTGGACCACTACTGTCCCCAGTGTCAGCAACTTTGTTTTCATTTCCACATAAGCACACACTGCAGGGCCATGAATTCATAAGTAGGAACGTTATGCTAGCAGCTAGAGCAATAAGGGAACGGGTATTTGATGTAGCCAACGGAGGAAACAATGCAAAAGAAAAGGAAAAACAATGTGCTGCTGAACTTTCATGTATCACAACTATATTATCTGTGCCAGAGGAGAAATCAAAAATGGCAGGGCTAGAATTGACCTGGAATCATTCACTGGAAGACCCCAACTTAAAAGAGCTTTAAGTAGTACTTGCACACAGCCTCCTGAAGTTCAGCTTCTAACAGCAATAGGCTGTATATGTTAAAAGTGGTATTTCAGTAAGGCCATCCCCGTTTTGTATCACTTATATCCCATTATTATATAGTAGCTGATGCAAATACTGCACTGATACAAGCCATTTGTACTTACTTTGCAGGCAGAGGATCAAGACAGCAGTAAAGAAATTACTCTTTATAGTGTTACCCCTTATTCCCGTTACCTTCATCCTATATTCAATACTGTTATATGTGTCTGGTCTGAAATAATATTATTACAAATTCTACATATCCTAGATTATGTTAATACTAATATTAATATTTTATTTTTCTTCTCTCTTGCAGTCTTTCCTTTTTATAGTATTTTCTTAAATCACCATAAATATGTACATACATAAAAAACATAACATAACACAACATAACAGAACATACAAGAAACATGCCTGGCGAATTCCATCTTGCCAGGGACTTTTGGACTCTATATCTAAGAGTAACTTTCCTGGCAAAATCCATCATGCCGTGAATATTTGAATTTTAAATTCTTCACATTGGTACACGCTAGATAAATTGTTTTTTATTATCCACAAAAGCAGATGTATTGTAGGGTGATTTTGTAGGTATGTCTATTATTGGCATTTGGATTTCATTTTGTCTGGACCACATGGTTACTTTTAGTTTCAAAGGAAGTAATAGAAAGAACAGAACGATTGATGGCTGAATCCACTGAAGTGCCCTTTATCTTAAGATTTAAATCATCTCTCTGTTGGGCTCCTCACTGTGTAGAGAATTCTGCAAGAGAAGGTTCTCTTCAACATCTCAAATAAACAAGGAACACTGCTACAAATGAGTTTCCCTCCTATATCTGTTCAATCTGCATTAAATTAACATTGGAAATTACATCTGATATATACTAAGTGGATCAAAATTGGATTGCTGCACTGAACGGGATTGGAGTCAATGGGCTTATAGACAATTTCCAACTCTGTTATTCTATGATTTTATGACATTCCAAATCATGATATCTGATTTGGCTCAGATTACCAGAAAGGTAAAGAATAAGGTAGATTCCAACAAGGAAATGGAAGTCGGAATTTGAAAATTCAGGAAAACATTCTAATTGTAACAGGAATCACGCAATGAAAAAGGCTATTCGGAAACATAAAACCATATCATTTTATAGATACTGTAGATAAATGTGTTCAATAATGAACTCTTAATTCAAATAAACTGTTTTATTTTATTAGAATTAGTAAGAATGTCATCGGATTTTATGCCTGTACCAGATTAGATTTATTTTATTTTATTTATATACTGTTCCATCTGCCCCAAGGGTCACTCTGGGCAGTTTACAAAATTTAAACATAAATAGTACAAAATGTAATATAAAAGTAAATAAGACAAACATAATAAATCCATAATTAAATTTAAAAAAATAGCAAGACAGTGATAATAATCAAAAATAACGTAAAAGGACAGAGCAGATGTAGACTGAATTATCAAGAACTAGATCAACAACAGTGGTAGTCAATAGTCAATTTAAAATTGCATATATTAACTGACATTTTGGGATACAAACATGTTTCAATGTTACTGGAGATGATGTGCTTCCAACAGACATATAATGTGGAAAATTATATGAGTTAAAATAATAGGTCCCTCTTTCTCTGGGTGCCTTGTGTGAGTGTGTGTGCGTGCACACACAGCCACATGTATGTGTGAAGGAGAGAAGAGAGGACAAAGTATTCAGCAAGTAGGTAGAATAATAACTAATCTAAGCCATATATTTCAAGAAACACAAACTGCAATGTTGACAAAAAATGTAGGACTGCTTCTCGCCAAAGGCTTCAATTCAGTGTCTCTAGGATTTGTCAGCTATTGCAGTACTAATTGGCATTCAGGTGGCAGCATACGTTGATGAATTTAGATCCAAATAAATGACGGAGGTGGGAGTTGAAATGCTTTATTTTTTACAGTTTAACACCTCTCTCTCTCTCTCTCTCTCTCTTTTTTTGGGGGGGGTGGGGTAAGTCGTCATGATACACAGACACACATACTTCAGAAACACATTTGTGACGTTCAGGCAAATTTTTGAATCCAGTATTATTGGCATAAATGGCCATTGCTCTACAGTCAATCATATTTTATAACTTCATAATTTTATGCTTTGAACATTAATAAAATTGCTCTTTCAAATCCAAAGATGAAATGAAAAGCCAAAGAAGCTGATTTTTTAAAAAAATAAGAAGCCAGAGGTGCTTTTAGAAATCTGCAGAGTTTCATTTAATACAGTATTGCTTTGCTGTGACTGACTTTCCAAAATACATCAAAGGCTTTAGTGCTAAAGAGATTGCAAAATAGAAGAGACTAATCTTACTTCAGCTACTGCAGAAGAGTGATATTACATATTAAGTATAAGGCTAAAGTTTCTCTAGACAGAGCGGCAACAGACTGCAGAACCAGCTGATTCACTTTACGAAGAGAACCGTTGTTAAAGCATTTCAGATGAAGAAGGAGAAAAAACAGGTTTATAGCTTGACTCGTATGTAGACTCCATCTTTTGCAAAACCACAGGATTTTTTTTTTTTTTACAAAAGATGTCCTTAATTCTTATCGGACATTTTTGTGTTCAAGTATTAAACTGATTTATGCAGCATCTTCAATGCTGCAACACAAATAATTTAAAAAATCGTAATGCCTAATGAATAAAAGGGAAACAACACAGAAAAAGACAATTATTGCTGGAAACAAAGCAAAGCTACTTTGCCTTTTAATATCCAATCTAATATGTATAAGAAATGTTGGTGTCCACTGATCTATTTTCAGTGAACTCTAGTACATTTATTTGGCGCTTTGTCAGATAACTGCTTTAAATGGCTGTAAAAAGTAAAGGTTTCCCCCTGCCGCCACCGCACATGCATGCTAGTCATGTTTGACTCTATAAATATATCAAAATGAATTGGAATACCACAAACAATTGTATGCAGTAGCCTTTTGAATTTCTAGAGTACAGCCTGAGAGAAAGAGCCATTTACTTATACATTGGTAGCAGATTAGTCATATATTTAAATTTTGAGGGGGTTTTGATTGTTTTTTATGTTAAAAATGAATGCAGTCACTCAGGGTTACTGTTGCTATCCTAAAAATTACTACCTATTTAAAAACGAATAATTTGTTGTGGGTTAGGCTTTAAAAATTGTGACTTGTTGATCCTTAATTCAGCCTTAAATGGGTCTTCTAAGATATTTTCCAAAAACCATTAAGCATCAATTAAAGCATCTCCACTTTTAAAAAAAAGTCACAAAATGGCCATTTTCAGGAAATTTGACACACAGTGCTGGCTGGGAGCACACATTTGGTCTCCTAGGTCCACAAACATGGCTAGTTCTGTCTTAAAAGTTAGAACTATTTTCAGTACATCAGACTGAGTTGTAATGCAATCCACAAGTGCAACGTAATATAATACCAAAATGTACTTAAAATTTCAGATGAGAAGTAGAATTTTAAAAATAAAATAGGAAATAAATAAAGATATTTAATTTTGATGAGACTTCTTTTTTCACAATACATTGAATATCATTTGCAGAAATCCAGAATCATAAAATTGCAATGTCAAAAGGACCTCAAGGGTAAGTGAAGACCAACTCCTTGTCAATGCAGGAAATCTACAGCTTAAAAAATCCTTGACAGACAGTCATCTGTTTAAAAACAAATTAAAGACAGCCAATTACCTCACAGCTGGGTGAAGTGGCTACTGTATCACCTCCCTATCTTCTCTTCTACAAACAACATGCCCATCTCCCTCACCATTGCCCATATGGCTTGGTTGCTGTTTCCACCTTGGATGCCCATCTGTTGCCACCTTGGATGCCCACCTCTGATTAGCTTCTTAACATTCTTATAGACGCCTTATACTGGCCGAGGTCTGACCAAAATAAAATAGTGTTAATACCACTTCCCTGAATCTGGACATTATAGTTCTGTTGCTGCAACTTAAGATTGTGTATTCTCCTTTTTTCACTGCATCATGTTGTCAAGATCATCTTGAATCCTGATTCAGTCTTCTGAATTACAGTGACCCCTCGCCATTTCGTGGTTCAGGTATTGTGGTCCCACTACATCGCGGGACCGCAGTATCTGCACTGTGTGTGGGGGGGTGGCGGGGGAGATCCGGTTGCTCCGCGCCGCCCTCTCCCACGTAACCCCGAGAAGCCTCCAGGCTGTGTGGGCAGGCAGCAGCGGGCGATCCGGTCGCTCCGCGCGGCCCTCCCACGCACCCCCGAGAAGCCTCCGGGGTGCGGGGGGGTGGGGGCGGGCGATCTGGTCACTCCGCATGGCCCTCCCATGCACCCCTGAGAAGCCTCCGGGGTGCGCGGGGGGGGGGGCAGCAGTGGGCGATCCGGTCGCTCCGCGTGGCCCTCCCACGCACCCCTGAGAAGCCTCAGGGCCATGCAGGCGGGCGGCGGCAGCGGGAGGTAAGATCCCCCTGCTGCTGGTGGCGCGGCATGCAATCCCCCCCCCGCTTCCGCATATCGTGGATTTTCGTGCATCGTGGGTGGGGTGGGTCCCTAACCCCCACGATTGACGGGGGTTACTGTATAATTTTCTTTCCCAGTTTGGTCCCATTCACAAATCTGATTATCATCTGCCCTCTATTTTCTCACCTAATTCATTTATACAAGTGTTGAAGAATATTGGGCCCAGGACAGACCTCTACAACGCCCCACTTATCTCTTCTCTCTAGGATGATGAAGAAGCACTGGGCAGCAGTCTTTGGCTATCCCATGCCAAGCAACTACCACTTCACCTAGCAGGTGTATCATCTAGCTCACATCTGATTACCCCAGGCATAAGAGTATCATAAGGGTTCTTGTTTAAATCCTTCCTGAAATCAACATACACTGTACTCTACATCTACTGCATTCCCCTGATCTACTAATCTTGTGTGTATATGCTGTATCGTCAATAGGATTTTGAAAGCACATAAGATATTTAATGGGTGGTTACTAGTTCTAGTCCTTCACCCCACTGTGAAGATTAGCCTAGCATGACCTTTTGGGGTTGGTTTGTTTTTGAGAAATCTACGTGGGCTCTCAACAAGTTGAAAGTCACAACTAAGGTAAGCCAGCTGAATCAGCAGGTATTTGCTTTGAGGAGAAGATGGAAGTAAAACAGGTTTTGAGCAGTTCCTTCCTTTCTGTCACTCAATATCATTTTCCCAACATCTCCATGAAATAAGCCCACTGCTTCTTTGATTTTGCTCTTGCTCTGAACATAGCCAATTAAACTCATTTATATTATTTTAACATCTTACAAGCTTGACCCCAAGCTCCCTGCTATCTGGCTACAGAGCCAGAAGCTGGGGGTTCAATTCCCCACTGTGCCTGTTGGACAGCAGCTGGACCCTATGATCCATGGAGTCCTGCAGTTCTGAGTTGTTGTCATTGATTATGATAGATTGCATGCATCTCCCCAAGACCACATATATTAATCAGCTTTCATATTTAAGAAGAAGTTTAAAATGGATCCATGTGGATTTTTGAGCTCTGCCAATTTCATGCAGTAATCATCCGGATTTCTTCTGAAATGTAAACAGATGGCCTCTTCACCCATCTTCTGACATATATGGATGAGCCAACATATAAAATATAGAAATACAGAGACCAAGACAGTAATACAATCTAATGTAACTGATACTGAATTTTGTTCTTTTAAATTCTGAGGCATGCTAGCTTCCTCCAAAACTCAGTTTATTACTACAGTACTTACATGAAATAAGCTATTTTAAAGACAGAATCTTTTTTCTCACTTTATGGTATCACATTGACAATGCTATGCAACTGATGCTACAAGTAAGGCGAATGACAACAGGATTTAAAAGGCTTAAGCCTCACAGCTAAGGGATATGAAGAGTTCAACTGCAGGTTACCCAATGTGTGTGTGTGTGTAGCAATAATCTCAATCCTGCCTGTGTAATGTTAGTGTTCCCTAAGAGATGATCTTGGGGTACCCTATCCTACTGGAAACATTATTCTTAGTTCTGAACTATGCTAACTAAACAATCAAATATAGCCATTCAGAATGACCATACAAGATAACAGCAGCTAAATATTTACATATAAACTACTAGCAAAGCCAAGAAATGGTAGGGAAAAGGTGATGTGGACTGGAGAGTAGAGAAGCACTCTGGCCTTTCTCATCATTCGGAAAACCTAGAGACATTCAAAGCCTTTCCTGTCTATCCAGAATAACATCAAGCCAAGAGGGAGACCAATCTGGCTGGCAGGTGTGGGGAAGGACAGGGAAATGAGGATTGGGAGATTAAAGTGGGTGTGCAAAGTTAAACGAGGAGACAGGCGGTGATGATGACAACAGGGTCAGTAGCGGTGTTTCTTCTCTCACTAGGAAGCCAGCTCATCATTCTTAACTGTCAGATAGCTCAGAGGTTTAGTTATTTGGCTGCAGAGGTTGGGCGTTCAATTCCCCACTGTGCATCCAGGATAGTGGCTGGCCTCCATGATCCACAAGGTCCCTTTCCCACTCTGCAATTCCAACAGTGTTAATATTCTTTTAGGACACATTTCCTTCATTATTTATGTTAATATTCACTTATGCTCGTAGAAACCTTATGTCATAAATACTGTCATGGAAGTCCATGTACACAATCAATTATTACAAATGTATGAGATAAGATGAAAGTAGCTAAGAAGCATGTGAAAAAGGCAGCTCAAATTATTGAGTTCGATGCATGCTGCTTATGCGCTTATGGCAGAAGGAATCCAAACAACCACATGTTCTAACAGCACCAGGTTTTGATAGGATTTCAAAGCCTTCTTCACTTCTTCGCTGGAGAACAATTAGATACCCAGTAGGAGAAGATCAGTTTCCAAAGTCAGACTGATGAATGTTTAAATCAAAATGATGACATTTCTAAACTAATTCTGGTGTATTTATCTTTCATCAGTGTTGGTAATTAACAAATTTAAGCCCATCCCTCTCCATATATGTGTGTATGGATTGGCTGTGCCTATTTGGGGCAAGAAGTGGTCCATTTGTCACATGTATTCATGTGCTAATATAAAAGGGAGTCACTAGCCACTAGCCTGTTGCATAGCTCTACTGTTGCAATAGAAGTTACATCACTGGCAGTAACAGATTGCTGCAAATTAAAGAGTTCATTTTTAAAATTTTGGGGTGCACATGACTTTGTATACTTGCATGTGATTCACATGTACTCCAAATTTGAAAAAAAAAAAAGATTAGCAGCAATATGTTGTTGTCAGTGACACCACTCCCACCACACAGGCAGAGCTACACAACAGGATGGCTGACACCTACAGAATAGGTAGACAGCAGCAGCTACAGATTGAGTGACAGAGTCTGGGTAGATAACCACAGGCTTGCCCACATTCAGTGTACCCTATGAGGTTTAAATGGCTTCTGCTTTACTAGTGCAGTGCACTAAACACATGGCAGCTCTTGAAGACCACTCAAATAGAAGAGCAGATACAAAACGTCATTGTTAGTGCATTACAGCATGTGCACACATAATTTTTACCCAGCTTGTAAAATCAAGGACACTGCCACAAGCTGGTTTGAGGAAGAAGTGGCAGATGGGCCTCCAATAAACATTCTACCCCATGCCTCTCAGTGCCTTAAAAAGGCCTTGGACATGCATGTAGCATTTAAAAACATAATCAATGTAAAAGTTAAGTAAAAACAATTACAAATACACTAGGAATTAAAAATAACTGTCCACTGTCTATATTTCAGTTGTTCGCCTTTCTTGTTCAAGCTGTGTACTTCAGTTTTAATTTTGATCTTCATACCACTCCAAAATTCCATTTATTAATGACAAATAATGGAATACAGAAATGTTTTGCTTTTGTAATTATGGTGATTTGACTGACTATTCCTCCCATAACTTTTAAAAATTAAAAGCCTAGTTTAGGTTAAAACAAGAGGCTAGTTAAGTCATTGCAGTGAATCTAATATATAACTCTTTAAAATGAGTCACATACCAGGCTGGACCATTTATCTAAGGCACCGTAAGCCATGTTACTTTGAAAACCTCATAAGAGCAGCTCATGTCAAAGATGCCTAATCTTTGTTAATTGGCATAACAATTGATCTCAGATAACTGGCAAGGTTGTCTTTTAATAAATCCTGATTGCAAAGTGAGTGAGACGAGTACTTGGAAAAGGCAGGAGACAAAATAGATTGTTCATGTAACAATATGCACACATCTTATAGAGGCACTAAATTATCAAAACCAACAACATAATATTCTTGCAATTGCTTTTACATACATATTCCAAGTATACCTGAACAAGGAGTTCACAATAATCATGCTGCAGGGTTCAACTTGAAAGCCCTGACAGCTCAGAAGTCAGTTATAAATAATCTGGAACAGTTGTGACCAAATGTTGTTTAGCACTTTCAGTCAGACATTCAGGGCAACTGGCAGGGGCTTTGAAAGCTTTTCCCATATTAGAACCATGATAAAAATAGGAAAAGACTGTTCCCTTTTCTTCTACTAAAATAGATCTTACTTAAGAACGTTTTTGCAAGCCTGACAGAACACTGATTTATCCTCCCCAAATACAGGAAGGGTCCAACCGTAACAATGCAGGCCTTTTGCCATCCCTTTACGATAAGGTATTATAGCAATAGGAAATACACGGGCTTGGATCCAAAGTGACCATGGCCGTCAGCAATCATTCCACCACTCTGGAGACCTCTATGCCTCCTGGAAGTCTAATCCACAGGATTTGGAAATGCTCTGCAACAGAGCAGGAGCTGTCAAAAACCACCCCCTCTGTACAGGATTGAAATCTCCAACAAATAGAAGGAGCTCTTCCATTCACACATAGTGGCAATTCTGGATCTAACCCAAAGACAATTCAGAACGGCACAGTAAACCAGAAACAACTCTTACTTTAGCTCTCTCTGGTAAAATAAAAATTGCATTGTATCATAGTGTAAGTTGTTGAGAAAAGTACAAAATACTAAAGGCTGTATTAAAACTGACAGGTTAACTTTCCAATTTAGCCACATATAACAGGAATATTATAAGATTTTCAGGGTACAAGTTACAAATAATGTTTTAAAATAATTAGCAAGACTAGGAGGCGATACCTTTATAGGCTGCTAGAAAGATAACAAATAAACACTGCAAGCTGAGCTTTCAAGGGCATGCCCTGTTTTTCAAAGCAAGTACCAAGAGTCCAAGCATGGCAAAGGATGGGTTTGCCAGGAGATCATTCTTAAAGTTATTGGCAATATGATTTCCTGGCAAACCCATCCTTTGCCATGCTTGGACTCTTGGTACTTGCTTTGAAAAAGAGGGCATGCCCTCGAAACCTCAGCTCGCAGTGCTTGTTTGTTATCTTTCCAGCAGCCTAAAAAGGTATTGCCTCCTAGTCTTGCTTTCATTTTGGTTTTGGCTGCACCGCTCCAATCTTTTTAAAAAAATAATTAGTTATTTTATCAATAGCAGCCACAACATTTATTTTTCACAGAAGGAACAATCCCAAGAAACTCATTTTTCTTGTAACAAGAAGAGAGGGTTTCTATATTGTTTTTTTGCAGATTTCTCTCTCAGGAAAACTGACTTAATTGGCCCTTCTTGGTTTTGTCCAACTTTTCTTTAAAAACTTAAACCTCAGCTATGCAGCTATATAAAAAGGTTAACATTTTGAGGGACGCTCCTTGCAGTACAAATAAGAAGGAACTCAAAGGGACTCTGGATCTGTGCCTCTGAGTGTGCAGAGCAGGGGATTCTGATCCACAGCATTCTGTTGTACCTGTAGTTGAGAGGGCCCCTAGATGCAGGAGCAATAGACTAAATCATACACAATTCTTTGGGATAAAAAGTCCACTATTTTTGGGAAATGGTCCATAACATTAGGTGACCCAAATGCTTCCTGACAGCTAGGGTCAGTCAGGAGTAACAGTCTGTTGGAGACCATGCAGCATACAAACACCACTCCGTCGTTCCTGCTCTCTGTTAACATTGCCAGGCCTGACTGTGTCCCTGTTCCCACCTCCCCTTGAGGGGATGACTTTAGTGCCAGGAGAAAGCAAGCTTATGCCTGCCGTCACTGATGCACCCCAATGCCCCAAACTGTCAGATGAACTGGTAATACCTTTGCTCCAGCTAAAAAAACATCTACTGCAATCCATCTATAACGGATTTACAAATACTCCCAAACCACACATCCTGCCCACTTTCCTAAAGGTGTACATAGGTTCTCTAAGAACAGGGCAACTAACTGCAATGAAATGTCTGGATGGATGATCCATGCACTATCCCATACTACCACCATCCGGCCAATTGTCCTGGTCACCCTCTGCCTCAAAATATCCATCTTCTGAGGATCACACACACCTCACTTGTCTCTTAAGGAGATCCAACCACATCATCATAACAATTAAGTAGCAGCTATGGATCAAGCCGGGTCCTTTGCATGCCAGTCATTCTCCCTGAGACATCTAGTAACAGGACATCCAGTGTTTCCTTCTGGGTCAGTCATCACAGTGAAAGGGCATTGGCTGTTCCCAATCCATGCAATATGCTTACAACTCTGCACATTTAAATCAGGTAGTTGATTACAAATGTTTTTAAAGAACGAAATCAAGAACAAAAAGAACAAAAGAAGAAAATATATTCACATAAAGATCTTCATATGTTTAGAATAATCAATTCATTTAAAAAAAACAATGTATTGTTAAAATAACACCTCCTTTGCAATGCTTATCTGTGTGACCTTTGGTAACACATTAGTTGAACATATTTTAAGCTTTTAAAAGATAGAGTTTAAAAAGCATATCTAAGTATAGAAGTTTAAAAAGCATATCTAAGTATAGAATGCTTATATTACAATAATTACCTTTAGGTGGGAAATATGACTTGCTTTCAGCTTTGTGTGGCCAGTCTACTACAAGAGGTCCAAATCTACGAAAGCTGGCAGTGATTTCATCTGTTTTAAAACAAAAACAAAAACCAGAGATCATACTTTAAGGGGAAAAGACAAAATAAAACATTCTTCTACCAATCTTTTAAATATCTGGAAAACCAGTAATTTTTGCATTCTTAAATGTATGCTTAGGATTTTCCGGATTTTCCAATCTGTGTGGGAAATCTCTATATTTCTACAGAAATCTAAATTGCTCCAAATATATAAAATTAACTCTTTTTTCCTATTGGGACTGACGCAGAGTCTAATAAAATTCAGGATATTTCATATTCTGTATCATAAAGAAATTAATATGATCTCAGTGTTACTGTTTGTCCTATAATCTGTCCTATTTTATTTAACCCAGATTCCCCTCTACTATGGAAATGTATAGGAAGGAGGGAGTTATGTTGATAAAAAACATTGATAACTTGCAGTTTAATTCATTTCTGCTAGTTCAAAAAAAAGAGGGGCAGTAAAGACTATAATACAATTAATGTAGGCTAGCCCACGAAGACAGCCTAAAATTTAATCTGATTGTGAATGCATTGCAACAAAGCCCTGTGATCTGAATTAGATGTTCATAGTTTTCCAGTCATAATTTAACGTCCCAGATTTGAACCCTTCAAAGTGTTTGCTGATTTAAAGATGGCACATGTCTAAACTCAGGAAAGTATTCTGCTTATCTGTGATGAATGAAAATGCTTTCTTACATAATCTGTTCAGTGCAAGCGTTGAACTATAAGGATATATGGAGAGAACATTTATCAGTGGCTATACATAGGGAAGCAATTTTCAGTCTTTCAAACATTGTGCCCATATATTTTTTGCAACTATGACTGAGTTTTCCTGTGGGCTTAAGATGTTTAATTTTTCACTTCTCTGGCATAAATGCAACATTAACATAGGAAAGTGAAAATTCCCATTAGCAATGTTCTATTTAAGTACACAATTGTGGAACCATATGTGGAACCAAGTGCACAACTGCTTACACAGCCATTTGTGCAAACACCCACACACACAAAAGTGTAATAGAGACCACCATTTCAGTAACCCCCAAATTGTGCATTTGCTAGTACAACTGGTCTTGTGCTAGCACCTTTAATTTAATATCATTTTATTATGAGTATATATAACAAATGTTGACATTTCTCTGATAGCTTAATAGATCCTGAACCACAAGATTATGACAAATTAGAGGACCATTAAACATATACCTGTATTCTGTTGTTTTTTCTCTTCAGTTGCTGCCTGTTATTAACCACTTTCCATTAATTACTTTTTACTATGTTTAAGTGTTTCCATGGGAAAGGATTGCAGTATTTGATTTAACAGAACCATTCCGTAGGAGGACTAGAACATATATTTACAGGCATATGTAAGCAATTAGGGCATTTATGAGTAAAGGGCTAGATCATGAAATGCTTTCAAATTTCCTCTTTTTAAAAATATGATCATTTCACAATACCTTCATCAATGTCAGGAGGCAGACCTCCAACAAACACCTTCCTCGAATAGCGTTCCACCCTTTCTCCATTCTGGCAGCGTGTTGGAGAACTAAGACCTGATGATAAAGACTGGTCACCATGACTATCATCTAAGAAGCCATCTTCAAAAGGAAAGAGTGAAGATCGGCCTGCAACAGATTTTACAGTGACTTAGAAATGTGCTACATTTGAAGCAGTCATTTTAGTTGGAGTTCTGGCATAAGTAATTTCCCCACAGCAGAAGTGATTGATGGAACTACAGTGGTACCTCTACTTACGAGTTTAATCCATTCCGAATGCATGCTCTTAAGTCGAACAACTTTTAAGTAGAACAGCCCTAACTAAAAAATAAAATAAAATAAAATAAAATAAATTGTAAGTAGAGCAGACCACATCTAAAATTTGTAAGGCAGCAGTTAAAACGCCAATGGTTTTTTGCTCTTAAGTCAAACTGCTCTTAAGTCAAGCAACTTGTACATAGAGGTACCACTGTATCTCATGATTTGGTAATGCTACAACTGTACAGTTCAAATGAATTATATAGAGACACACAACATGGCTGAAATTTGGCTACTTTGCTTTACATGTATTTCTTTTCCCTGGAAGAAATGATGTTCTAAGCCCAAGTATTATTAAAACAATTTCTTATTCTCCCCAATTTTGAGTAATATTCAATGATACTAATAAATAATTTGTAAGATAGAAATCAGAACATCAGCAAAAGAATATGAATAATATTGTACTGTACATTTACACCAGCACAATGGTATAAATTATGGAGCAATGTTCCCATTAACAATAAACTGCTGCCTGCATGTATAGTTGTGTGCTAAGCAGAATTGCCATGCAACCAAGAAAACAAGCAAAAACCCACTAATCAGCAGTCATTTCTCATCATAATGTATGCCATTACACTTATGACAGTGTAAAATCTACAATAGGATTCCAGCCAATTATATTTTGCTTTGATGCAGCTTCTTCTTTCACTATTATGGAAGGGCTACTAGTTAAATAATGTTTAACTAGTTGAAATCGTGTTGCACAATTCATGCCAGTCAGAGAGTAATGTCATGATCCACAGGGGTGATCTACAATGATGAAAATGACATCTGTCCCATGGCTTTTCTTAGTCCCACAAAATCCTTGGAAACCATGGGGTTCATGGGAGTCTTTAATTACCTAAAATCTCTCCTTCCTGATAATATCAACTGGTTGCAGCAACTTTTTGGTAAGTGCTCTACAGTTACCACAACTTCTATGTAATAAAAGAAATTACATGGGATACAGAAATGCAATGGGTTGGAAGCAGGAAATCTTCCACTATTATCTTTCACAGTCCTGCCAGTGACATCAATCTTCAGCTGGCATAGTTGCCAATAGGATTTCAACAGTATACTGAAGACTATTTAATAGTAACAAAACTAACACAGAGAGTATGTAACTCAAAGGAATTGTGAGGGAGTAGATAAATAAGAAAATGTTGTTAAAATAGAAACACAGTTAAAAGGATTTCACATATACACATACACATACCATTTGAAAATATTCTGATTAGAACAATCCACCATTTACTTGACAAAAGGACAATCACTAATAGCATGCTTTTTTCTTATACTTAAAAATGTTTTTGGATTGTGAGAGCCAAGGGAAGAGATTCTGCTTCCAGATTTTTAAAATCCTGTTTTTATTTTTAGGGATATGGTACCAGAACTAGAAACAGATTTTTTAAACAGTGTGAATACTGTTAAGCACTGAAAGGCCAGAACTGCTAATTGTGTAAATTCATACATATTCCTACATGCATTTGCACATTATGCTCTAGCATGTAACTGACCCAATGTTGTCAACATGTAGTAAACATGTACCCCTCCCGATGTTGAAGTACGGACTTACAAGAATTGCATTCTTAAGAAGAACTTAAGGGATATAAGTTGCTTACTCTGTTTTTCTTTTTGTTAGTATCTATTAGTTGAACACAAAGCCTGAACAGAGACTTTAATGGTAGTAGGCAGAAGAATCCCTTGATATATAGGCCAATCCCAAAATATGGCAGGAAGCCTTATGAAAATTTAGAGATATATAAAACATGTCTCTAAATTTTTGATTAATGCATAAAAAGCTCCATGAATTTAAATAATAGAGGAACAATATTCCTTCATATGCAAAAGCACTTCTTCACTTATGCATTTATCTGTCAAGATACCAACAGGAGGCTAGATCCAGTTGTCAGTTTCTGTTAGAACAGACCCAACAAATCACTGTCATTTATATAAAGAACGGCTAAAAAAGTCTCATTTATTCAATGGTCTCCTCAAGTTAGGACTAACAATTTGTTTTAACCCAGTTTGGGAATACATTCAGTGCTGTAATCATATGACCTATATCAGAGACTTGCACACTATTGTGAAGAAAACAAGTAGAAGAAATTATCTATCTATCTATCTATCTATCTATCTATCTATCTATCTATCTATCTATCTATCTATCTATCTATCTATCTATCTATCTATTGCTCTTAATGGTGGCCAGCCAGACACCCAAGGAAAAATATATTTAATAAAACAACCATGAGCCAAAATGTAGCAGAATTAAATAGAAATACCTTTTTATTTCCAAAATCTTTACTTCTGTCTAGAATGATATCAGGTATCTCTAGCCTAAGCATTTAGCTAGCATTACTGTATAACTTTTTGCCCTTTCTTGAATGCATACCCTAACATAGTGCTTCTGGTAGTGGCTGAGTAAATGAAGAAGTTGAGAAATTTATCACCAGGAAGCTAGACTCTGGTATGAGTATAAACTAGCATGGTACCTCAAGGCTGAAAAATCACAAGAGACTCCATCCTAAGATCTGCCCAACCCCTTTAAGAATTAACCGTCATATCGGCAGAAGAGAATTTACAGTTCAGGTTATGATGGGGAAGAGAAAGGGAGCTACCCGACAACAGCAGTAGCGTGAAAGGTGACACTGGTAAAAAGTAACAGCTGTGACATTGAAGCTACCTCTTTGTCTTGCATCTTCTTCAGATGTAGAAATAGGCAATAATAAGCTACTTCTGAAAGCTTTAACATCTCAAAAGCCTATGATGAGACTTCCAAAATTAAAGAAGAGATGGTGCTTGAAGATTGAAATTCCTGGAGTTAGAAGGCACCCAATTAACTGCTGTATTGAAGACAAGCTAAAAGAAGCACTATTCTCCATGAAGCAGCTGGACAAAAGTAGAAAGGGTGTTCAACTGCTATGTACAGATGTGAAAGAAAAGTTGCAGTTGCATAACACAGATAATTGAAACTTGAAGAGATATGAATCAAAGTAAGCTTGAAATTGTAGAACAGGAACTGAAACAGATAAGCACCACAATACTTGGTATGTGTGAATTAAAGTGGATGGGAATGTGATATTTTCAAACCCATAATTACAAAGTGTTTTACTCTGGAAATGATCAACCCAGAAGAAACAAGGTAGCGCTAACAGCAAGGTATGATGTAGCACAAACTATTATAGGCAGTAATGGAAAGTTAACCAGTTAATGCCAGTCAGCCTCCATAGAAAGGGTATCAGCATAACTTTCATTGATGTCTATGTTCAAAAAACAAATGCTGAAGCTGATAGTCACAGGCGACTGGAACACAAGGTAGGAAATAAAGCAGATATAAACCTAATCAGTGGATTTGACCTAGACGTTAGAATAGAAGCAGGAGAATGACATATCCGCCAGTTTCCTATTGCATATCACCATCTGTGCAATGGATGTGCCATTACTATAATCTGCCATGAGCAGATTACAGATAATGAGAGAGTTACTTTTTAAAATGATTTAGCATGATATTCGCCACAGAATTCTGTAAAGTGAACAGTACACATCACCAGACGGCCAACATTAACATTGAACAGACAAGACCATTGGAAGCAGGAGATTGAGAAGCTCTATTCTCTTAAGAACACACGACTACAAGCAGACTTGTGGTACTAACCATGTACTGTTAGTACCAACTGAGTAAAACTAAAGAAGAACTAAATAACCATCACAGACACAACAGTACCAAAATACAAATACAATTTTTCTTCTGTTAATATCATCCTGGAACCAAGATAGAATCCATTCTTGTTCAAAGAACACAATTTATGAAGACTTTCATGACTGAACAGCCATATTTACAAAAAAAGGTCTGTGTTTAGCTATGTGAGACTAATAACAAACCAAAACAAGATTCAGTATTTCCCCATGAATAAGAATATATTTTTGTCTAAAATTGATCGACTAAAAATTGAGGGTTGTCTTATACACAGAAGTAATCCAATGAGAGAACCATGTGGTTGTGAAACTAATTTTGGGTTGGAAAAGTTGGGGTTGTTTTATACATGGGAGCGCCTTATAGAGGGGAAAACACGGTAGTTTGGAAAAGTTGGAGCTACCTAAGACTCCTCTTGTGAATCACATCTTTTTTCAGTGCTAAAGATCTCCCCTATTCCCCTAACAGCATTTCTCAAATACAGTGGTACTTCAAGTTCCGAACACCCCAAGTTATGAAAAATTCAAGTTACGAACACAAATCCATGGGTATAGGAAAAATTTGAATTACAAAAGAAGCCTGTTTTTTTCCAAGTTACGAAAGTGAAAAAGAAAGGAAAGATTCCTTTTCAAAATGGCTCCTGCTTGTTTGCAATAGAAGCACTTCCATCTTGTGGCCACCTGGGTACAGTGCTGAAATTGAGAAGAAGGTGCCATTTTGAAAAGGGAAGCTAGAGAACCATGGCTTCTGCTTTTAATGACCTGCACAAAGTGCCTGTTTTGGAAATGCTTGACACCGTTTTGGGGACTTTTGATGACTTCTTTGGTGTATTTCTCAAGTGGTTATAAGGTAGGCTGCTCATATTCTGTTTGCTTGCCTGTTAACTATGCTTTTTGTATTCGGGGTGTGTGATTTCCCACTTGGAACAAATTAATCTGTTTCCAATGCATTTCTATGGGAAACCCTGTTTTATGAAAATTTTGAGTTAAGAAAATGCATTTGGAACTGATTTATTTCATAACTGGAGATACCACTGTACATGGTTGAAGGAACACAGAGCCCTCCAGGGCCCAAATGTATCCCCTACCATCATTTCCTAAAACCTTTTTGATGGAAAGGATTTTGGGACTAAATGTAACATATTACATTGCACTGCATTGCACTTTATTTGGAAAATGTATTTATTTGGTCAAGAAAACAGAAGGGCAGCTTTCAGCTTTAAAAAGTTCACCTTGTTTTTGTAAGAAAATATTAGAAAGGGTTTACTGGAACAACCTTCCAAGATCCATTGAGAGTTAAGTGTATAAACAAACCTTAAACAATTTCCCGCCTATGCCACAATATATTTTGGTAGTGTGCTGTGCTGAGCACTAACAGCCATCTAGTAGCCAGGATAGGAAATCAAGTTTAAATGCAGCCTCAGGTTAAACAGGAAGTTTAGTTACCATTAGCCATAGTTAAAACAGGTGTAAATGCTTGCTAAAAACTTACACCATCTCAATACTAGAGACATAATTTGAGCATAAGATTCTGTTACAAGCCCCATATTCAGATTACTTTACAGACATAATAATCATATTATTCAAGAATTCTTGATTAATTAGGAAACAATACAGTACAGTGATCCCCCGCCTATCGCTGGGGTTAGGGACCTGACCTGACCTGCGATAATTGAAAATCCGCGATATGTGGATGCAGGTCAGAAAAATTAAGAAGAAGAGCTCACTAGAAAGCTGCTCTCATTTCAGAGCTATATGTGTATTACTCTCCATGCTATCAGTAGATAGCTATTTAATATTCAAAATTATTACACAAATTCTATTATCAGATTAGGATGCTATTTCTTCCCTTCAGAGGTCAAGACAATCATGGCATTCCAAAACAGAAAATCTGGAGAGGTTTTGGCATTGCTAACTTCTTTGTGCATCACCTCCTTTTGGAATTCTGCAATTCTAAGAGTAATTAACCAATGTAGAGACTGAGGTTTGCTTGACCCTAAACACCGAGAAGACAGTACTTAATGGTCAAAATGATGTTCAGGAAGAGCGACATGACTAAGGAATATTACAAACAGCCTCTGCTGAGCACATTCCCCTGAAAGAACTAGTAGCTGAACCAACTCAACAGAACTTTATGCTGCTCAGGTCTTAACATGTGAAACAACTGAGTCAACATATATATTGAATCCTTGAAGAACTCTTGTAGTCAGAAGATGTCAGGATCAGCCAAGAATCCTATCATTTCATCAGTCCTGGAACCATGCATCAGGCACTCAGGCGTGAAAAGGTATTCAGGCAAAATACAAGAAATAAGACAGTATGCTGCATGATACTGTGATCATATGGCTCCAATACTGAAAGACCTGCAATGGCTGCCAATTGCTGAACCAGGCCCAATTTAACTGTTGCTGTTAACCTTTAAAACCCTGGCTTGGGTTTTTGCTATCTAAAGGACTGTTACACAAACTAGTAAACGGCCTCCATTATCCTCTTGGAGTTATCACACAACATGCTGCTACTGTGGCAAATGAAGGAGAAATGAAGAACAACCTGCTCAGGCTTGTACTGTAGGGAGGATGGACTGGATTGCCATCAAATCTCACTTCATCTATCTAGAACAGTGGTTCTCAACCGGTGGGTCCCCACATGTTCCTGGACTGCAACTCCGAGAAGCCTCCACCACTTGCTGTGTTGGAAGGGGTTTCTGAGAGTTGCAGTCCAGGAACATCTGGGGACCCACAGGTTGAGAACCACTGATCTAGAAGGTTTCAATCTGCAGGCACAGACCCATGCTTTGAAACATACAGCCCAGAACAAAAGCAGTATTGGTTGCATAACCACTGTTTGTAGACAGCATTGCAGACATTTAGAGAAATTATCTGAATGCCATCATCACCAATGGTGAATCCATGGTCAGGATGAAGCCAAAGGACAAGTTGTAATTTTATGGCTTATGCCCGTTGACCTGGAGTTTGTAATGTCTTATAACCTAAATTGTCCATTACAAAGTGGCTCAAATGCAAATACTGTATATCATTTAGCACAGTGTTTTTCAACCACTGTTCCGCGGCACACTAGTGTGCCGCGAGATGTTGCCTGGTGTGCCGTTGGAAAAGCTGAAGAATATCAGCTTTGTGTTCAGCCAAACAGGCCCAGGTTGCACACTGAATAAAGTATTTTATAATTTTTCATATTTCTGTTTACTATTTCATAATAAAGTAATTATAAAATACTTTCTTTGTGTTTATTTGATTCCTATTCAAGAGAATTACTTTATATATAGTCAATATAGACACAGAGTTAATTTTTTTAACATTTTCTAATGGTGGTGTGCCTCGTGATTTTTTTCATGAAACAAGTGTGCCTTTGCCCAAAAAAGGTTGAAAAACACTGATTTAGCATATGTGGTGGTCCTGGGGAGATCAAGCCAGTTTGATACAAGGTCCGTAAAATATCCAGGTGGCCTCACCCTCGAACCAAGGAGGAGGTGCAACCATTTTCAGGCCTATCAGGATACTGACTCCAATTTATGCCACACTTTGCCTATACTGCACTCCTCTCGCCAATTTAGTAAAGAAAAGGGCACCTAAAACAGTCAGGTAGAAAATGTGTTTGACACACTGTATAATGCTTTATAGCAATCTCCAGTAGCATCCCCACATCTATGGAGAATTGGTTCCAAGCCCTCTGCAGACAATGAAAACCAAAGAAAATAGTTAATGTTATACAGTATGTGACATGGTAAAAGTAGGTGGGGGAAAGATATTTTCACATGCAGTACTAGAACGGCACCAGAGACCATGATATATGTATGTTCTCCAACATGAATTCCTCTAGTGGTCAGTTCTGGTAATACATCTAAAAATTTTTTTTCTGGATTTTTAAAAAAATTATTTTCAACCAAGTTTCCCTCTAAGGAAAAGACTGTGTGCATATCTCTACCCCCTCTGTGCAGGCTTTTCTTCCCCCATGCACACACACAACAATTTTTATTTGATAATGACACAACCCATGTGGGGGAAGGAGTCATGTGCAAGAAAGAAGAAAACTGGTTTAAACATTTCACTATCTTTTAATATTAATATTAATTTTAATATTAATATTTTAACCATGGATAAGTAAAACAGTAGATATTGATGCTGTTGATATGGGGATCCTATTATATCCCTATATTAGCCAAACAGAAGCAGATAAATACATACACACTTTGGCTAACTACATGGTAATTATCATTGTAGACTCATTATTTTAAGATGAAATTCAGGCATCAAAGGCAACATGCTAATGTTGATTATTTTTCTCAATGGGACACTTGGCCACTGACAAGAAAGGTAGAAGTCTTTTGTCAAGGAAGCCATGTGAGTGAGCTTTGGTGATTATAAGGGGTCTATCTCCATGCCCTACTGACCCTTAACTAGTCCGTACCAAAGTTATGTGGTGGAGATGAAGCGGATGCCATTTCCCAGTCATCACCTGGGGTTCAATGCTCCCTTGGAGTCTGGAAGATGAGGAGACCCAGAAATACAGGAACAGGAAAAAGGCATAAATAAATCTGCCAAAAGGGTATCCTGCCAAGGAGACTGTGGAGGAGCTAGGGAGCAGTTTGCATAGAGGAAGAAGAGTGAGACTATGGACTGGGCTGATGCTTCTGAGCAGAGATGGATGAGCTGGCCTCTGCCACAGATTTTGATTTTATGGAGTCCATAATCTTCCTCTCATAGATTATATCCCAGGTTATTTGGAGGAGCTCAATTGGGAAAAAGGAGGAAACCCAGACAAGCAAAACTAAACGACAAGCTGCTGTTTAGTCAGATAAGTGGGTCAGATAAATGGGGGGGGGGGTGTCAGATCACTCTCCTCTTGACTCCAGTCCAAATTCTCCATAGCAGCTAGATTTTCAGTGGCTGCTCAAGTAGCAAAGGACATCAGGAAAGGAAGACTTATTGTGTGTGAGGCTTAATGGTATAGTGTACTCTAGTTAATTCCCCCAATTGCCTCTGTGAGGAGGAGAGTAGTAGTGTGTGTGTGTTGTGTTGTTACCATTGTGACCAACTCTTCGTGACTCCATGTCCATGGATTTTCTTGGCAGGAATACTACAGTGATGTAAATGCTGCATTCTTTAGTTGAACGTTGACTGTGAGCCTTGTACTGAAGGACAGATGACACAGTGGTGTCTTTTGAGATCCCTGTTCTCCAGAGAGAGCATCCCCTTCATGCTTAAGCAGTAGCAAAACAAGATTGGGAGGATCACAAAATGGCAAGAGGAGATTTTTAACCTTTTGGCCCTGCTACACTTGTGGTCTCTTAAGTGTCCTATTTCCAACTGGAGGAAACTTTTCTTCAGAATCCGCAGGCATGGCTGGGAGTTTCCATCAGAACTGCTCTTATAGCAAAGGGCTATAGACGCTTTCCATGCCATGTTCTCAATCCAACTTGAAGTTCCACACAGGCAGACTGACTTCTTGAAAAATCATGCATGAGGAAGAACACAAGCATTTTGGTCCCAAGCCCTACAAATATATCAGCAATGATTCAACTGATGCATGTACGTGTTGTCAAGTATTTGTTAGATACCTTGGAACTGTTCAATTATAATTTTTGTTCTTTTTACAAGAGATAATAGGTACTTATCCACATGTCTTCATGTGGTTCTTTAAAGAGAAAAGTAGTAAAATATTCCCTACTGTCACATAAATGTATCAATATTTCAATAATAGTTTAAACTAAAGGAACCTCTGCTGCTCCTGTCTATAATTAAACTGTTGTCCTTTATGAACAACAAACAAATCCCTCCTCCCAATCCCTTCCAAGCTTATCTACAAGGGCTCATTTTGGATCTTTGCATCCAAAGGGCATACACATCTCAGGCCACCCTATTTAGTCTGCCTCGTTTATCGGGGGGGGGCGGAATTCCCCTCCTGGCTCCCCTTGCTCCTCCTATTTATGGGAGTAAATTTTCAATTCTTATTTTTAAGTGATATCAGCATTGTCATAATATCTGAAAACTGAGTCACGGCAACTGGGCTTCTTTTCTTGAGAGATCGAAATGTTTCACTTCTCATCCAAGCAGGTTCATGACTCAACTTCCAGATAAATTCACCTGGATGACTGAGAATCTTCACAGACATACTGCTATGCATTTTGGGACAGATACCCTAAAGTTGGTGTGAGAATATGAATGAACAGCAAGAAAAGGAGCAGACTACAAGAACCACTTGTATTTCAACCTGAGATACAGACAACAGAGTCTCACCTCAACAAGCCATCGCCTACGATCTACAAGAGAAGTCACAGGGCTAACAAGAACCTTCAGAAAGCTCAAGAACAACTGCCTAATGTAAGGATCAGACAAGTCCACTTCACCAGAGACACTATGGAACACATAAAAGACCACCTTCACCAGGAACTACTTTCTACTCTATCCAAACCAACAACAGATGCAGCTACAGAATTTGTCCACAAAGCACAACGGGCTCAGAACTGCAAAGGCAAAGAGAGGCAAATGAAGAAGTATGATCCTCTCCTCTCCCGAAAACAGTCGGTAGAAGAAATCATCAGGAAGAAGGATGATGGAACCATGACAGAAGACGCAATGGACAAATGGGTGAAGAACCTATCTAACAGGAAATTCACCCACACAGAGAGCGAGGTCCTATCTTATGGCCTAAATTTTGCCATCACACCCGAACAGGTTCCTGTTGTGGATTTCATCACAGCTACAGAATTGGCCATTCACAGCAACAATCTACCAGCAGCAGAAGCTGAACATCTCGGGCTAAAAGTCTGCAGTGCTCATCCATCACCATCCAGCCTCACTAGTCAGGAGAGAAATGCTCTGACAACCCTCAGCAGGGATGAAAACATTGCCATTCTACCTGCGGACAAAGGAAGGTGCACGGTCGTCCTCAACACTGCGGACTACCACAAAAAGGTGAACTCACTTTTAGATAACCAACACATATGAAAAGCTAAAAAGAGACCCCACCAGCAAATACAAGAAAAAAAGTAATAAAATGCTTGAAAAACTTGGAGAAGGACAAAACAACTGACAGGGCGATCTACCATCAGTTATATCCTGGAGAGGCCATCCCCTGCCTGTATGGTCTTCTCAAGATCCACAAGCAAGGAGTCCCCCTCAAATCCATCAGCAGTAGTATAAACTCAGTAGCGTACAACATTGCAAAATACCTGGTGACTATCCTAGCCCCACTGGTAACTCAGATTTACAAAGCTGCTTGCATGAGTAGCAAAATGTTTCTCTCTCTCAAGAAAATAAGTCTAGCTGCCATGACTCAACTTACAGATAAACTCACCTGGATGACTGAAAATCTTCACGTCATAATAGTTTCTTTTTTCCTTTTAATTTACTTTCTATCTCTGCTCCTCCTGGGAGTTGCAGAGGAAATGCAGAATTTTACAATATTGTGAAGAGACTAAGCTTAAGCCATACAACATTACTGGACAATTGAAAGCAATAAGGAAATTTAAAACTACAAACTCTGCTTTTGTTTGTTTTCAGCAATCACATGTGCTGGAAAAAAACAAAACGGAGCAGGCCTACTTACACACAAAAAGCAGCCTGCTAGAGGGCCACAGAAAAGTGCATAGGAACACTCTGGGAAAGAGCTAATTTGCTCTATCAATTATCTTGTCTGACTGCCAGCCAAAGGAACAAACAAGCCCATCCCTGCAGTAGATCCAACAGCAGGACCAATGCCCAACTGAATGTACCCTTACTCCACTATAATTATGTAATTATACAGCAATTCAAGCAGAATCAAGGCTACTGCCACTGGAGCAACAGCAGGAATAATTGCAATTACTATAAAGAAACAATCAGGAGTTACAGCCTGGATTTTTTGCTCTCATGATCATATTTAGTTTTAAAAATTAAAATAATGTTTACCTCGTCTCCGTCCATAGCTCCTGGCTGCATGTAAATACAGAAAAATATAGTGGGTATTGGCATAACAGTTGTTCTATATGTCTAGTTTCCAACAGAATTCACATTTTGGACAAAGTGGATCATATAACTTAAAACTCTTAGAACAAGCCTGAAGACACAAGTGCATTAATTTTTTAAAAAATGTCTCAAGCACCATGATGACCACAGCTTTCCTTGTAGCAAAACAAACAAACTTATAGAGGATGCATGCATCAATGATAAATTTGCCTTACTGTGTAAAAGGCAATTTTAAAAGTTCCTTGTCACAGTAGTAGAGTTTAAACTGTATGGCAATAAAGTGCATCACTACAATATTATCAGTATGTTACATGATTAACAATATGTTTAAACATTTAAAAGCAAAACTAAAAGTAGATAAAATTGGTGGAATTCTGTTGTGCAACTGCACATACCGTATATGCAGGCTGATGACATCAGCCTTTACACACAGAGTAGTGCAACAGGATTCCGACACACCTAAAATATTCCATATAAAAATCAAACTGCTTATCATCTTAATTTAATAGTCTTTAAGAGGCAAATCATTCTGAAAAGTTAGTGTTATAAAAGCAATCAAAATAATAGAAATATTCTGAATAGCCAAACAATTAGTAATTTTTCAATGTACTATTAGAACTATTTTATAATATTACAGAATGTATGTTATACTCAAAGAATTAATAGAAACATGAGAATGAGAGGGCAACAAATTGGGGTAAGACATTTGGTAAATGAAGGCCAGAGGTAATATTACTTTAGGCAAATTAATCTTATGACTCTCACTAAACTAGCAGAAGCTGCATCTCTGCACTTTAGCAACACAAAAAATGTCCAAATATGATGGACTGCCACATAAAGAACACCATGGTTGTATTTGGCATTTCAGACTATTTGCCCACATGCAACAATAATCCCAGATTTTTTGGCATTTTTAGTGCGTATTTCCTTCCATAATATAAACTAAACAACATAGATAGGCATCTTGGAGAGACTGTCAAAATGTAAGATTTTACTGTTACAGAACTGGATATGATTTTAAGTGTGGAATGTTCTAAGATACAAGTAAACAAAATTTCTTCTATAAATGGAATTCTACCTCTGTATAAAGGGACAATTTTTGTAAGAAAAATAATAATTTACATCTACAAGACTAAGAGTTTAATTAAAAATTGCCCCAATGCAAATAATATGCACAGATTTACTGAAGCAGATTATCATAAAGATCCAAATATTGCTAAACTCTTCCAGCTATTTCTATACATAAAGCATAGGTAAATATAAAAAGTCAGGGTCTTAATTTGAAAGAGAAAAATGATATATTATATAAATCCAATGCTTCATATATGGAATGAAAATTAAAAGCTCAGCAAACATTAGGTACAATTTAGAAAGAGCAATGAAAATCCAGAGAAAAAAGAAGCTGTACCAGTATTAAAATATAGAACACGTTAAAAAGAAGAATATGCTTTAGAGCAGATGACAAAAAACAAGCTAATCTTAATGAATAAAAACATGGGTCTAAATATTATTCCATCAAGTAAGAATTGTATATTGCCTGGAAAACAATTAAGACAATCCTAACCCCTGTATCCCAATTTACCCTTCCCTATTTACCCCTTACCTATATTAAATTTTAAAAAAGACAGTCCTAACCCCTGAATTAGTAAGGGCTTGATCATATATGAGAAAAGAATCCCAGTTTACCTATTATTTTAATGCCTCTGTTGTACTGATATTTTTTCCAACCATCATGTATATATATATATTGTCTGGAGGGGTCACATTGTTTTTAAATGTATCTATTCATTTCTTTCTATTTGACCATTTATACACTGCTCTTCAATTTTATATTGATTCATTTTCTCTACTGTTTCTTGGGACAATCAGCTGGTCACTTGACTTTTTAATGACCAAATGTGATATATTGGTGAAGTGGTGCCTTCTCTCCTCCTCCCTGATTCACTTTCATTGCTTACTCGTTTTTCCTACATATATCTTCAGTTCTTGGCTTTAATTTATCTTTTCGCTTTTGAACAGAGTTGGGAGGAGGAAGTAGGTTTTGAAATACTTGCAAAGTACAGTGGCAACTCAGTTAAAGTAATTAATTCGAAATCTGGACCATTCTGTATTGCAAAAAATTCTTAAACTGAAATGCAGTTTTCCATAGGAATGCATTGAAAACCAATTGACCTGTTCCGGAGGTCAGAAAAAAGGCAAACAGGGACATTCAATTTAAAATTTTCTTTAACTGAGGCATTCTTAAACAGAGGTACCACTGTATTGTGAAGAACAGAGTTGAAAAAAATGCAGTGCTACTCTACAATTTAAAGCACGAAATCTCAAGCTCTATTTCACCCACAAGGGATGGAAAAGGCTATCTTTGAGCATGTTGGACTTATTGTGGTGGCAGCAGCTGTGGTGCCAGAAACTGGTACTAGTGATTTGTTAATACCTCTTTAAATGATGATGATGACAATGTTGATGGGTAACAGCATATTACCCACAGCACCCAGAAACACAACCCCTTTGCAAAGGAAATAAATTGACAGCAACATTCACACATGCCGAAACTAGAAGGAATGAAGTGATTCATCATTTGTACAACACTGGGGGAAATAAGTGGCTTGCCAGGGCAATGCTGCCCATCCATCTTGTAAATAGAAAATTATGAAATGATCTAAATAACAGCCAAATTATAACTGGGTCCTTTTGGCAGGTGTGAATGAGCCCTCAACACAGGAAACCAGCAGGAAACTAGTACGTATAGGCTAGTATATGCTTCCTTCTACACATGCAGACTATAATGTGTGGGAGGAAACACTGTAAGAGAGAAGTTAGTACATAAGATAGCCCTGTGGCAAACTGTTTAGAGCTTTAAAGAATCAGCACCTTGAACCCAGTAATTCATATGGATCCAAAAGAGACACAAGATTAATGTATCTCTAATAATTCCTAGTGACAAAGCCTTGCTGAAATCCGGCAGCAGATGTGCCTAAGTATGATCAGGATACTAACTACATTTCAGTCCAAATTTCCATATGATTTTCCTCACAGGTTGAAAAGCTGATGAGTAAATATGCACATGTACACAGGTAAACAGTGTGAGAGAGGAAAGTTTGTTTAATATTCTCTGGAGTTGCAACACCGGCATCAATTCAAAGCATCTTAAATGTACAGAGGTACCCTGGGTTACATAATTTTCGGGTTACAAAAGAAACTCCATTGGAAAAAATAATGTACAGTAATGCCTCAACGTGTGACCTATCGTGCTTCAAAAGGCAACGCCTCCTCACTCCCTTTCAGACTAACAAACTACAATAACTAAAATTGACTCTCACCATGTATCACAAGCTGGCATTGATAACTCAGATGACTCTGAGGTTAGGACCTGAGCTTCGTCGTTTCTATGCCTTTTACTGGGCATCATGCATGGCACTGCATTGCATGTGGGGTGAGCTGAGCTTCATCGTTTCCATGTCTGTGTGTTCTGCATTGTGTGTGTGTGTGTGGGGGGGTGTTACCGCTGTGCATGCCTTTAAAGTGCACTTTATAAAAAGTTTTTAACAGATAAAATACTTTTTCTGACCTTTTTCTGACCTCCGGACTTGATTAACTGGTTTTTAATGCATTCCTATGGGAAACCATGCTTCAATTTACAATTTTTTCAGAAGACAAAACGTCCTGGAGAACTAATTAACTGCTTAAACTAAGGTACCACTGCACTGTTTATTCTACATCTTATACAGCACAGTACAGTACTTGCATTTTTAGGATACTGACTGATGGAAGAGAACTATCTATCACAGTAGTTTCTCCATGCAGGAATTATGGCTATATACTATTTGCCCACTGTGCCAGCCAGTTTGGTCAGGTCTGGCGACTAATTTCATGTTAAATGGGATAACAGTCAATTTCAAGAGAGACTGCAAATTTTTCAGAGATGGCTGAGATTCCTTATAGATTATGAGATTACCAGACTACCTCTAGTCTAAGAAAACTTCAGTCAGACAGACTGCTTAATTAAACCAGGTGCATACAACTCTGTTCTAATTCTTCCAAGGGACACAAGAGAAGGTCCACAATATATTAAAAAACACCCCCAAAACTTGCCAAAACTACACCTCTAGGTTGGGGGGGGAGGGCATTTATGGTGCTAAATGATGCAGGGAGGACTTGTGATCTGTTTGAACAGGGCATTCATATTTTTGGCAAAAAAGAGGCAGCTAGGAAAAGTTCAAGACCTCAAATATAACCTGGGGGAGAGACACTTTGCCCATTCCTGAGTTAAGTCAAGATAAATTGCAGGAAAAGATTTAGAGTTCAAATTTAAAATATTTCCATCGTTGAATAATAAACTGCAATTTAAAACTGCTTAAAACATATCAGAACTACATTTTAATAAAAAAAGAAACAAGAAAACAGAATATTTTACTGCACTATGAGAATATTGTGGTTGCAGTCAGACCAAGTGGGCTTGCATGCAGTCTAAATAAAGATTCAGGCCAAGCACTGTGGTTTTTATAAAACCCTTAGGTTGAAGACAAGTGCCAGTGACTGCTTGCTAGTTCAGATATGCAGGCCAGCTATGGTTTGATGAAGCCATTAAGTGCTAGCTGAAGTCCAGAAACACATTCTTAAACTGGGGGGGGGGGGTGCAGTTTGGAATTTGAACTGGTTATTCGGTTTTTCAGAAGGGGTTCTTGTCTCAAGCTCAATCATAATGCCACAGTACAGTAGCAATGGGAGGGAAGTTGGTGGGGCATTTGTTGGGGCCACTGTGAGATACAGGAAGCTGGACAAGATGGGCCTTTGGCCTGATCCAGCATGGCTCTTCTTACTGTATGTTCTTATTCTTTTATGCACCTATACATTTCCTTTTGGTTTTTTAATATTTTGTTAAAACACTGGGGGGGATCAGGAGATTTGGAGTAAGCTGTAATCAATATGCTGATGACATGCACCTCTGCCTCTCCTTTCCCATCTCTGCATTGGATGCCATCCAGATGCTCAGGAAATGCCTGGCTTTGGTTCTGGAATGGACCAGGGCTAACAGGCTCAAATTGAACCTGGACAAGACTGAGATTTTGTTCCTGGGGGAGGATCAGACAGGATTTTCACATTCCCAGACAAGTTGGCTGGGTCACCCCTAGACGGGATGAGTTTGCCCTCCTGTTTAGGGATCAAGTACATAATCTAGGTGTGCTTCAGGAACCAACTCCTTCTCGAGATTCCCAAATCCAAGCTGGGTCCAGACCAGCCTTTAATCAGCTAAGGTTGATTGCCCAATTGTGCCTGTGCCTTGATGAAGGCTTCCTCAAGGACACTGCTGCAAGCATTGGAAACCAGGATCAACTACTGCAATGCCCTGTATGTGGGGTTCCCCTTGAAGCTCACCTGGAAATTACAGTGAGACCAGAACGCGGCAGCAGCCAGACAGGTGACTGGTGTAAGCAAATGTGAACATAGAACTCCAGTTCTGCCTCACCTGCACTGGTTATTGTGACGTCACCCCTTTCAGAGACTGAGTTTTCAAAGGCACAACTGGGTTTTATTTCGACATCCCACTGCTGTGCCACAAAATTGTGATGACACCTCCCTTTTACACGTGTAATTGGGTTGGAAATGGTAATGCTGCCACCTTTTATTCACTTGGTAATGCTGCCACCTTTTAAAATCGTCGCCTCATGAATTGGGACAGACTCAGATGTATAATATAAAAATAATAATGAAGTTTATTGAGAAAAATAAAGACATATAACAATGACTGAATTTGGTATGCGTTGCCTTTAACATAGAATAGATTTAATCAACTCTTCAAGCCTCCCTGTCTTTAATAACTAGTAAACAGTAAAGCCCTCACTGCCTGACAGAACTCCAACAGAGCAGTGCTCTATCCCAGCACTCACTCTCAAACCCTCAACTTAACTCCTCTCCCTCAACTGACTAGGCTCCACCCTTTTTATATCATACCATTCCCTGCCCTCCTGCTGGGATTGGCTGATGATATGTATATTCATTACTCCTGTTTCCAGGGTGTTGTCACAGTTATCCATTGTCTCCCAGATGAGGTTCAAGGTTTTGACAATTACAGGTGAAACTCAAAAAATTAGAATATGTGCAAATATTCATTTATTTCAGTAAGTCAGCTGAAAAGGTGAAACTAATATATGAGGTAGATGCATTACATGCTAAGCGAGATATATCAAGCCTTACTTTGGTATAATTGTGATGATTATGGCATACAGCTTATGAAAACCCCAAATTCACAATCTCAGAACATTAGAATAATGTGAAAAGGTTCCCTATTCACAGTAGTGCATCAAGAGCCACCACACACAGATGGATCCTGGACATGGGCTTCAAATGTTGTATTCCTCTTGTCAAGCTGCTCCTGAACAACAAACGTCAGAATCATCTTAACTGGGCTATAGGAAAAAGAACTGGTCTGTTGCTCAATGGACCAAAGTCCTCTTTTCTGATGAGAGCAACTTTTGCATCTCATTTGGGAACCAAGGACCCAGAGCCTGGAGGAAAAATGGAGAGGCACATGCATGATGCTGAAGTCCATTGTGAAGTTTCCATAGTTTGTGTTGATTTGGGGACCCATGTCATCTGCTGGTGTTGGTCCACTGTGCTTCATTAAGTCTAGAGTCAATGCAGCCGTCCACCAGGAGATTTTGGAGCACTTCATGCTTCCTTCCACAGACAGGCTATATGGGGATGCTGAGTACATATGCATGTTTAGACTTTTTAGAGGTCCGATATTGTTCTATTTCCAATCCTTGTGATATTGATGTCATGTAATATTCTAATTTTCTGAGATTGTGAATTTGGGGTTTTCATAAGCTGTACGCCATAATCATCACAATTATACCAAAGTAAGTCTTGATATATCTCGCTTAGAATGTAATGAGTCTATCTCATACATTAGTTTCACCTTTTGAATTGACTTACTGAAATAAATGAACATTTGCACGATATTCTAATTTTTCGAGTTTCACCTGTACATAGAAAGCTCTGCTCACTTTGAGACCATGTTACATGACACTGAGGTCAAATGCACTGACATCTGCCCAATCCAACAGATCATCCCAGACCAGGATCCTTCAAGTGGCCACTGTGAGGAAAGCCCAAAAGTCTTCCACTAAAGGCACAACCTTTTCCATGGAGGCTCCCAAATCTATGGAATCAGCTTCTGGGGGAGCTATATCTGGCTCCCTGCCTTTTGTTATCCAGGATAAAACCAGAAAACTATACAATGGCAAACCAGAAGCAAAACCAGAATATGGTAACTGAAAATTCTGTTCCGCATTTAGTACAGAAGAATGATGACTGAGAATAATGTTCAAGAGGTTACTGTTCTTCCTGGCTATATATTGTGCACCAGTTTGTAGACATCATGGTGGATAAAACTCAATAATTATTGAAAAATCACATTGATTTAAATAACAATTTAAATTTGTTTTTTTAATACATGTTTTTCTTTACATCAATTTGATTTAAATCAAATCTACCTTATCTCTGAAAGTAGGACAGGTTAACACCCTTTAGTCTCGACAGACAAACAGACAGACAGACAGACAGACAGACAGACAGACAGACAGACAGACAGACAGATAGATAGAATATGTGGGGAAAAGGTTACAGACTACAAGACCCTTTGGTGTGATCCAGCAGGACTGCTCTCATGTGCTTTACTATTCGTTTATCACATGTTTCAAGTGCATACTGTTCAGTCGCATTGTCTCTTAACATGCCTCCTGTAGGAAAGCTGATTCTAGATTGGCAGGCAACCAGTGTAAACAACATGCCGTGCAGAGCTATAGTCCTCTCCTAAGCCTTGTAATTATTACAGGCCACATTTTTGAAATATTTAACTAATTTCTGTAATTAGAAGATAATGGCTGAATTCCAAAGGAGGCTTGTGACTGCACATAGAGCTTCCATGTTATCTCATGACATGCTGCTGTTGAAGGTCTCAAACCTTTACACACTGTTAGCAGCAGCTTCTGGGGAGTACAAGAAAGCTACTATCAGAAGCAATATCTTCTGAGATAATTATCTTCCTTTCCAAAAGCCTTAATAAACATTAGGTAGCCCTACTCATATCGAGAAAGGTAACAGACAGTAATGTGTAGCCTCTTGTATTACTCTTTCAGTAATCACACTACTGTATTTCTTGGTCTCTTACTAAAACAGTTTTCCACATTTTCCATGAAACAGTAGGTCTTAGTAACAGCAATATTTGTATCATGTCCTTCATCCAAGAAATTCTAAATAATGTAAATGACAACATGTCTCTCTCACCTTTTTTGCCAGAATAACCTATGTGGTAAGTAAGACGGAGGAAGAGCAGTATGGCAGAAGCAGAGATAGTTCTTTTATCTACAATTTAGTTGGGGGGGGGGGTTGCAGCTTGCTCCGTAGAAAACAGCAGGGGTGGCTGGGTGTATGTTACTGAGTGGAGGGGGAAGGTTCCTGTGTTCAAGGGGAAAAGCACAGGTTTGTTGTTTTTAATAATGAGGAGAAAGAGCCTGGGAAATGGTGTATTGGTGTTTGGGAGATGTTATGTTTGAAAGCTGCAATTTGTTTTGCTGGCATGCTAGTCCTGCTACGGGGGGGGGGGGGGGGGGATAAATTTAAAACTCCTGTCAAAAAGACAGGAAATGGGGCAGAATAGTAGTTTGATTGTCATCAGCAAGGACATGACATGAGCAGGCAGGTGCTTCAATCACTTTTAGACAAAACACGTTTCAAACAAACTGTATAGAGTAAAGGAAGAGGAGAATTTCATTTTCAACAATTGAGTTGGAATGTTATATTTCCAGCTTTCATCGGGCTCGGCTCAGCATCAGCTGCAATCAGTGCTTCTGCTTTGTCAACACCAAATCAATCAAGTCATAAACACTGCCTCCATATTAACGTCCAAGCAGCCAGATAATAACACCTAAGGTGGTTTCATTAGCCTGCATATTTTTGCAAAGACATGTAATGAGTTTAATTATAATTTCATAATTTCATTTATCCTCTTGTAAAGGAAATGAAAGGTAAAGATTGTATGTTTTCATTTTATACACCAAGAACCAGCACAGATTAGGTATGGAACTAATCTCAGAGACAAACATTGTAAATCTGATTGGATCAGAAAGGACAGTAACTGTAGCAATTCTGTAAACCTTTCAGCAGCTAGTTTAAAATAATCTTGAGTTTTAAGTATGCATTACACAGGAAAGACCACTATCTCTAGCAAAAATATAATGACCTAACTAATATTGAACACCCACTCCCATTCTCATCTCTCTTAGGTGGAGTCTCCAATGAGCACAATAAACCCTTTGAATACCGAAAATGTATACAGCACATCATCCTAAAATCACATCACCTGAAAGGTCATGTTGGTGTATGATGAGCTAATTTGTCCTTTACTGAAATAGACATAACAGAATCAGTACGACTTGATAGATTTTGTAATTATTCAAACACCTGTGTAATCAAATGTGATTGGTGGCTGTACAATATATATATATATAAGTCTCGTGGTCTATATGATCTCTCTTTCTCTCTCTCTCTCTCTCTGTGTCATTCTTGTCAAAATGCTAGTCACTCTGTCAAATTGTTCACATATGTTATGTTGTAAATAGACTGCTGCACAAAGTCTTCCATGTCAGAGTCTGAACTCTTTGTGTGAGCTGAGTGTAAATTCTGGATAAGAGAAATAAATGCAAAGTAATAAAATATCCATTTAATCCTTGTGAGCAAAATAAAAATAAAATGGTTATAATTCTATTTCACAACCCCAATACATATTCAAATGTACCTATGGTACAGTCTCCCAAAACAAAAGCAAGGTAATGATATCAGACAATATCTGCTTCATTTTGCCCATTTTATTTGAAAAACACCACAAATGTTTATATCCCGTTAACACTAGCTGCCTAGGACATAAAAGGCAGACCAACAATGTACCATATTTTAAAACAATAATTGCTGGGTTTTATTTCATTTTTTATTGTAAGCCACCCAGAGTCCCGATTCAGAAGATGGGCGGGATACAAGTGCAATAATAAATAAATAAATAAATAAATAAATAAATAAATAAATAAATAAATAAATTACTGGAACTTTTGTTTTTATTCCTTGTCATTTTCAGAAAGACTGCCATGAATGGGAATTCAACTCTGTCCCCCTTTATCACTGTTTGCAGAAAAATTTCAACCCCTCCTAATATTTTATGCACTATGACCAAAACAATACAAATTAAAATTAAAAATTTAAAAAACGATTAATCAAAAAGTGGTTGTTTTAGGGGACATTGCTGGCCTCAAGTGCTTTTTATGTCCACAAAGAAAATTGATAGAGTGTTTGGTCTCCACGCCTCCTGTTTGGAAAGCTGATAAAATAGAGACAATAAGATAAGATTCCTTTGCCATTTACAATTGTCTACAATTATTGCTTTTACTGAGGACTAGCACCACAACTAATTTGTCTCCAAAACATTAATAACTGATCAAATTAAGATCCATCCCTCAAAAATCATTATTATGACTCAAATAATCGCATTTATGTTCCTCTACTAGTGATATAACAATTTGGGGGGGGGGGTTATATTTTGGCTCCCTTGAAAATTCATGGAAACTGGGAAATTTCCTGAAGGAGGAGGAGGAGGAGGGGAAATACAGAACACTTTCTTTACTTGTTTTCTCTCCTTGATGATTTCCTGGATAATATTAAGTTTGACAGACCTTTCCTATTTATGCCATAAAATTTATTCTGCACAATAGTTTTGTTATCCACTTCTTACTCCTGTCAATTTCAGCTTCCTATGTTGGTCAATTTCGAATGATTGTGTCAGCTCTGCAAGAATAGTGTGCAAACATTTGAAACACCAGTGTAAGAGCTTCAAAGAGCAACAAAGAGATACGAATTTCTATTGGGGATAATACTTCAAGCACAAGCAGTGCAGGAGTGTCAAACTTAATCTTGTATGTAAAATCTGCAAGAAGGACAAAATTGCTTCTGCTTTCAAGTCAAGATAGCATGGCAGACAGATAATATAATCATAAGTTCAAAATGTTACGTGCTACAATATCATAATATAACAGACTGAATCCTGCACTACAGGAAGAAGCAGGAAAAGAAGGCACATGGTGGATGTACATCTGCAACATGAGTATTTTCTTGTTTGCTGTTCTGTTCTTAGTGGCCCATAATGACCAAAGCTCAGGCATCCTGATTAACATTCTTTTTTTTTTTGCTTGCACAGCAGTATGTAAAATTTATCTAGGCACTGATAAATAATGCTGCAGAAAAATGGCATTAGTTAGGCACAGGATGTTGTGGAAAGAAATTGAAGAGATTTTCCTTTCTTGAAAATTATAAGTAGGAAAGAAAAAAGGCAAAAAAAAAATCCCACAGAAACTTGTGGGACCAAGAAGCATCTTGATTAACAATCCTTATTTCTACCACAGAAGTATAAATTCTGTTTTGATCTATGTATATGCATGTTATTTTAAAAGTACATTTAAAGAAATGTGTAAGTTTTTGATTTATGATAACGTAACAGCAGTTGTAAAGAAATGTCACATTTCACCTACTTTCAAATTCTTTACTCTATATCCTAAGGTAGATAATGTATACTTGATGAATGTTAAATGCAAATGCATTATATAATAGATACATAAATAAATAACTTACTATTGAGAGCCATAATGTTATCTGTTCCTGGATGATGGAAGTTTATACCCATACGACCTGGAAAAATTTAAAAAGAACACATTTTGTTGTATTTTATGCACTTTAGGCTACTTTGTAATATCAGATTTTGCAATTAAATAAAAATAGGAACAAAACTAGGGCAAAGCAGGCACATGCCTAGTAATGTGACCAGTACTGCATAACTTAGCAGAAATTCACTCTAAAAAGATACACAATTTAATTTATACACGTGCAAAGTTGACAAATCTCTTAAGATGACCATTGATTTCTTTTCAAGGATATAGCAGTTAAACATGATTCCTACAGTGATGCTAAAAATGGAGGTAGCTATTTCTTTAATACAGTATATGATAAAATCCTTGTTCTTCATTCTCCCCACTCCCAGAACCCTTTAAAGAAATCAGATATTGTGCATTTTAGATCAGGACTAACTAACATCTTCAGCTAAGAGACCAGAGTCTGCCTCTACAAAATGCTTAGGTGCAAAAGACTTTCTACAACAACATCACTAGGCAGCTTCTAGAGTTCAGATAAATTGATAATAATGCTCTGAGAGTAGCCAGAGCAAAAGAAGCATCAATGCAGTCATGGACCCTTCCCAAACAGGATGCAGGATACTCTTTGTCTTCCACAACAGTGGAGAGCCAGCCTTCCATTTCCAGATGGGAATTAGGCCCAGTAACTGAGTGGAAAGAGCCTGAAAATCTGAGCTAAATTTGAGATATGTTGGCAGAAGAATCTCATATGGAAAACAAATGATTAGCACAACCGTTATCAGTGTAATGACGGCAGTAAAAGGTCCTCCAACCAGTTAAGCTGCTTTATATCTTATCTTATAGTGTGACATGAGTTGGTAAATTGGCATGTTGCAAATTACAGTTCTGAATGCACATTTAATCTTTTCCCTTCTTTCCTTTGCTAATACTGGAACTGAGCTATTCAACCAGATATAAAAATAGAATCAAGTGTGTGACATCTGGTTTGTGTGTGTATGTGTTCATGTTCATTCAATCACTGTGCCAGGTGCTGTCTGTGTGACATTTTGTCACCTGCCCTTGGCCTTCTATTTTTAAGTTGCTCTTGACAACTACCTTCCCAGAAAAGGAAAAATGTCAACCTGTATGAGCAGGCACATGTACACATAATTACAACACTGACAGACCAAAAGAGAAAAGAGCTTTTGGTGTTTTTGATCTTAGGCTCCTTCAAGTGAACAATCAGAACTGAAAAATTTAGCATTGCATTGTGATTTGATAAAAGTTGCTCCATATGGTTAGTAATCACCACTACCTCAGTTTCAAGACTGTATTAGGAAAATACACATTATTGCTTCGTAACTTACAAATTCTACAGAGAAGACTTACAAACCAGCCAGTCAGGCCATGAATCACGAAAACCAGTACAGACATATCTGGTTTTTTGCAGTTCGTGCTATTCAGTTTCAAATTAGAAATAATGTAATTTGAAAAAAACCTGCAAGCGTATCACATGAAATTTTTGCCGTATTTGTTTAGTTTGCAAATGCTAAGTGATCAGGACCTCTACCTCCCACCCAATCTATTTTATTTGTCAAAGTGAATGTTAGTGGAGCATAGCTACAATCTCATGCTGCATTTCCTTGACAGGGAAATCTTGAAATTTCCAGAAGAATAGCAAAGAGATTTACCGACAGGATCTTGATTTGCTCTCTCATGTTCAAGCTAAATAATAAAGGGGCTGTTGATTCCTGCCATCCACCTGTTTTTTCCCCTCCAATACTGGGACATTCTCTATGAGCAATCAGAATTGCAAATTAAGCCCACATTTATTTCCAGTGATCAGTCATAAAACAAAGCTCAATGAAAAGCAAGATAAAGCGTGGGGGGGGGGAGAGTACATGCTATGGCAAACATATATCTTTGACCACCTGAAGAAGAAACCTTTCTAAATATAGGCATTCAAAGTTGCAGACTTAAACTGCTGGTAGGGGGGAGTGGAGAGCAAGAAACGGCTGGAGGAGCACACTGGACAAGGCAGCCCATGTGTCCCTAAGCATTTTGTACCCAGGGAAACCTCCCTTCTGCCCCTCTCTCCACTATGTCACTGGCTGTATAGCAACAGCTTAGAATTACTGTACGAAATGTTGATATAAAAGTTGAGATGTTAGTTACCAGTATTTGACAATTATATTTAAACAAAAAGATCACAGAATGTAGTAATTCCTTCTTCTGAGCAAGGTCTTAGAATAAGTCATTGTCTATGAAAATATTTGTAGATGAGAATTAATTATTTGGATTACTTTCAGCCCTATTCAAACCTGATTTGGAAGTGGAAAACCACTTTATAGGACTATGCACGGAGGCAAAGACAGCATATTTTTATAGGTTCAACTGGACCTTTCGGTGACATCAGGTATCAGTCATGATTTACATGTAGTATACAAACAAATAAAAGGTGAAAGAAATGGGTCAGACCCTTGAATGCAAGTTTTCAAAGTTTTCACCAACTGCCACATGCAGGCATAGAAATATTACATTAATAACTGCAAAGAAATAAGAGAAAACAATAAAAAGGGGGAAATAGGTTATTTCCCCCATACGATTCAAGAAATCAAAGGCAAATTTGAACCTAGGGAAATCAACAGGGAAACATATTACCTAATGAGGAAAATTAAATAAAGGATAGAAACAATATATGAGAGATATGTAAAAGAGTGCAAGGAAGAACAAGTTTGAACAAGTATCCTATAGTGATGAACCTTCAGTTTTGAAAGTGAAGCAAAAAAAGCTCCTCTCAGTGCACATGGAAACACTAAATCACCTAGAATATTTGGGATAGGGATAGAACTACAGATAATCTGTCAAAATCCCAACAAAGGTATGCCAACATAGCACACAACATGCAACAAAAGCCCACAGACAGTAAATATTCAACCCATATTCCAGCCTTCACGAAAAGAGAAGTTAAATAATGCATTAACCACATAATGACTGCATTAACTTCCATGTAAGGAAAGTGATATTCCAGGAATTAGAATAAAACCTTTTTATTTTATATGGAATAGCAAATACCTAGTGTTCAAACTGGGTTCTGAAAAGGAAGAGGCATCAGATATACTGCAAATATACATTAGGTATGGGAGTGCCTCAAAAGATATTTAAAAAATCACTTTGTTTTACAGATTACAGCAGAGCTTTTGACTCTGCGGATCACAAAAAGTTATAAATCATTCTGACAGAAATGGGTGCATAACAACATCTGATTGTCCTAATCTGTACCCTGCATAAAAGGCAACTGCAATACTACGAAGAAATAGAAATACTGTAGAAACGGTTCCCATTGGTAAAGATTTCAGACAATAGTGCTGCAAATTGTATATCGTTTTCTCACAAACTTTTTGTTCTATATGCATAGCATCGCATACATAAAAACGTATTAGTTTCAGATGGAAGAGAAATATGTTGAAAGAAACACCAACAATTTAAGATATGCAGATGATACCATATTATTGGCAAAAAAAAAGCAAAGGCTTGAAATGACCAATGGAAGGTTAAAGGAAGGAAGAGGAAAAAAGGATTCCAAGAGAATATTAAAAAGAGGGAAAACTCTGAAAGATTACACAGCATAACACCGAAAAAAGAAAAAGAAACCAACATTGTTAAAGATTATCTATGCCCAATTAAATTATCAATCCAAATGGAGGTTACATCCAAGAAATCAGAAGACAACTGAGAACCAGAAGGTCAGCTATGAAGAAAACAGAAAAGATCCTCAATATAGGAATGAATCACTGAATTCTAAGGCCAAGATCAACTACACTAAGGTATTCCCAGTTACTATGTATGGATTTGAAAGCTGGGTGGTGAGGTAGGCTGACAAGAAAAGAGTTATATCAAATAAATCTCAAACTTTATCCAGAACAAAAAATGGCACAGCTCAGTCTACTATGCTGTATTTATGTACTGTACTGTATATTATGAGAAGGCAAGACTCATTGGAAAAAACAATAATGATTGGAAAATTGAAGGCAGCAGGAAAAGAGGAAGAACAAGTAAAAGATGGATTGACACAATGAAGAAGTTGTGGTCTTTTGAAGACATGAGCAGAACTGTAGCAAGCCCTTTGGGAGGTAACCAATTCACAGCATCACCATAAGTCAATATTGACTTGGTGACACACAAAAACAACACACAGTGGGACATTTGCTGCATGATGCTAATAGTCTTTCTTTGTTGAGTGTTCCTACCAAGTGATATTCTAGGACAGTGGTCGCAAACCTTCAGCATTCTAGATGTCTTGGACCACAACTCCCACAGTCCTTTGTCATTGGCAACACAGGCTCGGAATTCTGGGAGTTGTGGTCCAAAACATCTGGGGAGCTGAAGGTTCGCCACCACTGCTCTAGGACCATAGTTTGGCTAGGAAGGTCTTCAGGATTCTTCTCTGTTCCAGTTCTCATGAACAGCCATGCAAAGTCACTGAAAAAAGTCAAGCAAAGTTCTCCCTCATTTTTCAATTGATTCCATAGGGACTTGAACTGGCATCGGGCCACAGTGATGAACTGTGTGTAGGTGAAACCAAGTCTCAAGGTAGGTCATACTGGTCAGTTAACAAGGCAATGTAAAGAAAAACTTGCTCTGGTGGGGCAATCACTCCTTCTGAAGGATCACAGACTCCAGTTAAGGGAACTCTTGGATGCATTTCCATTTTTGTAGGTCATAGAAATAGCCAAGATGATCGTTGCCCTATTAAGATTAATGTATCATCTATGGACACTTGGAGAAAAAGTGGATCTGGCCAGGTTTAGCCATGTCTTAATCAACACATATATATTTTCTTACACAATACATACATTTCATGTATATATTAGCTGAAATTGTGTTATGTGGAAACAGTGTAACTTTTAGCAACTAATTACAAAGTCTCCACAGACATGTTGCATGACAAGTAGCACAACTCAGTATGCAACATGTAATGTCTACAAGATTTCTTAACCATGGTACAAGTAATGTCATTTGCGGAACTGCACAATAGGATTTCAGCCATTAATATTTATTACTTCATAAATCTCAAAACATACAGAAATGTCCAGAAATCTTCTATTAGTCCAAATCAAAGCAGCCCACTTGTTGCCTGATGCATCATTTATAGACAGCATTACTCTAGAAACAGCTGCTAGTTTATTTCAAAACCCAGTTCAAGGTGCTGGTCCTCATCTATAAAGCCAAGCCATACATGGATATCCAAATGACCTGCTTCTCCCACATGAGCCTACCCCAAAATTTGTTAAACATGATATACAATATTAAATGAATTTAATATGCTATTAGATAGATTACAGTATTTTTTAGATTATAATAATCATGTGCCATCAAGTCAATTGTTTTTGGGTTTTAGAAGTAGAGAATACACAGAAGTGGTATGCCATTCCTTTATTATGCGGGTGTCCTAGGCACGTGTAGCTTGTCCATGACCCCATAGGCTGGCTCTACTCACAGGAGGCATTGCCAAAATCACTGAACGATCCAGACAGCTTATATTAAATAGAGTATCGTATAAGCAGCAGCTACCTAAACAGCAATATTTTCCTATATTTCTTAAGAGTACTGAGAAATAAATATTTGTACAGTAACATTACAGGAGGCTACTCCTTCATAAGTAAATACAATTGGAAATAGATTTCAAATACACCTGATGCAAACACAGTGTCTAAGCACACAGTGTTTTTGCTTTTCCAGCAGGCTGTCCCAGTGATGTTGTGCCAAAAGGGGTTAGCAATCAACTGTGTAATTCCAGACACGTGATCTCAGCTGACTGGATTTGGATTAGAGACTTTATACATTCCTACAGGAAATAAATGTCCTTCTGTTAAGTTTCTCTGTACTGTAATACTTTTCAACTTCTTGGGTAAGCAAGATTGAACACTCTAGCAAAACTACAGCAAACAGCAAAATTATTATATAACTATGAAAACTTTTAAGGGTATGTGGTCTATTAAACTTTCTGAATAGCTCAATGAATTGGAGCAGCTGGCTGTAGAGCCAGAAGTTAACAGTTTGACTCCTACAATACATTGTGAGAAAAGAGCCAGCCTGTGTAGCCTTGAGCAATCTAAACAATATAGAGCACTATCAAAAGTAGGGACTAGCAAACCACTTCTGAGTACTTCATGCCTAGAAAATCCAAGCAAGGGTCTCCATAAATGTTAACTTGAAAGAACTGATGATGATGATCATGATGATTTTGATGATGATGATGATGATGATGATGATGATGATGAAGAAGAAGAAGAAGAAGAAGAAGAAGAAGAAGAAGAAGAAGAAGAAAGAAGAAGAAGAAGCCAGTCTATCAGGAAAAAAATATTGCCTATAAGCAATAATGATAGACAGCAACATTTGCATCTGTCCTATACAAAGGGTGAATATAATGCACACACACAATACATAATTAGTAATTTATAGAAAGCATACAGCAAGTATCTGAAACTTATTTCCCCCTGCAATACAAATGTACAAATGCAGCATCCAAGGCCATAAATGAGAGCCAATGTAGATTAGTGATTAAGAGAGTTGAATTAGGTTTCAGGAGACCTGACTATAACTTTCCACTCAGTCATGAAAGCAAAAAGTCATGTAGCTCACTGGCTGACTCTGGGGCTATCCTACTTTTTATCAGCTTCATCTACTTCATAAAGCTGTTGTGAAGACAAAGCAGGAGATAGCCTGTGAATGTCACATTAACCCCCATGTCTCCCACATCAGTCAATCATAGTATGTTCTCCCTTGGGCCACCTTTCCTCTGGTTGCAATTCAACAGACAGAAAAGCCAACAACTCTGCTAGAGTTATCTGTGGAAGTTGAAAGACCTGATAGCATTGGGAAGGGCCTGCTTCAAGTGTCTAAAGGGCAAGAAACCTTCCATTAATAACAAGGCTCAAGGTGATATGGAGGGGTTAGAAGAATCTAGATATCATTGGATATTTTCAAGGCATTTGATAGTGTGGAATGGCCAACATTAAAAAGGTTAACGAAAATATTAGGTCTTTAATACAATTTACCATATTTTTTCGCTCTCTAAGACACACTTTTCCCACCCCCAAAAGTAAGAGGAAATGTCCGTATATCTTCTAGAGTGAATATAGTAGTCCCTGCTACTATATGGCACAGATTTTCCTTTGTTATCTGCACAGAGCCTCTCACGTCCCCTGCTGCAGCCTGGATTCCACTGTTTTAATCACCTTGTTTGCGAAAAGGCATCCATGGAGCCTCTCCCATCCCCTGCTGCAGCAAGGATTCCCCAGTTCCAATCACCTTGTTACCAAAGAGGCTTCCTCCATGGAGCCTCTCCCCACCCCTCCATTTCTTCACCCAAGATTCCTCAGTCAAAAATCACCTCCTTTGCAAAGAGGTATCCACCACGGAGCCTTTGCCTTCCCCTTCTGAAGCCTGAATTCCCCAGTCCCAACCACTTCATTTACAAAGCCTCCTTTTGCAGCTTGCCTTCCATAGTTCCAATCACCTCATTTGCAAGCCTTCCCTTTTGCAGCTTGCATTCCATAGTTTTGCACAGTTTTGCAGCAGGATTCCCTGGCCATTAAACCTTAGCTAAACATTTTTATTTGCTTTCCTCCTCCAAAAATTAGGTGTGTCTTATGGTCAGGTGCATCTTATAGCGTGAAAAATACGGAAAGTGTATGATTGAACAATTATATTCAGATAATACTGCAGCAGTATTAATAAATGATGGAATAATGGAACAGATATCTAGCCATGGTACTGGGAAAGGATGTCTTCTTTATCCAGTGTTATCTGTTTTAGTTACGGAATTGGTAATGAATGTTATTAGAGAACATAAATTAATTTGTACTATTGGTACTAATGATGGAGTTTAAATTAGTTTAATTGCTGATTATACTTTTTTAACAATAGAAAATCTATTAAATATTATGGATAGGATAAAATGTACCTAAATAATTTATTATTATTATTATTATTATTATTATTATTATTATTATTATTATTATTATTATTATTATTATTATTATTATTATTATTATTATTAAGAATAATAAGAATAATAAGAATAATAAGAATTATCTCATAGAGAGATAATGCAGTTGCATCTAAATTGTCATAAATCAGAGGTGATGCTATTTTCTTATAATAAAGTTGGAAAAAGAAATAGAAAATTATTTGGTATTAATATTCAAAAGTCTATTAAGTACTTATATTATAATATATGTTATATATTATAATATGTTATATATTATAATATATGTTATATATTATAATATATGTGGAAATATATATTATATTTATTATATAATATATTATATTATATTTATTATATATATTATATATATTATATAATATATAATATATATAATATATATAATTATAATATATGTGGAAAGATTGAAAGAGGAGATTTTTTAAAAACTGCAGCAAGAAAAAACAAATTAAACAATTTTAGGAAAATTGGTTGTTCATGGTTTGATAGAATACTAGTATACAGATTTTACTAAGTATATTTTTTATTCATAATATTACCAATAAAGATTTCTGAGGAATACTGCCAGAGAATGATCAATAAATTCTTAATAGGGATTTTTAAAAATTGATAAGAAAGATATGGTACAATTGTTGAAAAGTAGGAGAACTGGGACTTCCTAATTTAAGGATATATTATATAGTCAATCAAATAAAACATATGCTTTATATTATATCTAAGTTTAATAAACCAATAAAGTTAAAACTATATTTGAATCCAGAAAATATTATTTTATACAATATAAAAACACAACGAAACTATTCTTTAAAAGTATGCTTTTAATTTGGAATAGGTATAAAAATATTTATTCCACCTATTTCTCCCTTATATCTGTTGTTAACATTGGACAAATTACTAGTACATTTGAAAGGAGGAATTGAGAATGCATTCAAAAAGAAAGAGATCATTAGAATAAAAGACTAGTGAGAAAATGAGGAATAAACAGCACATAGAAGTGTTAGGAATGGATTGAATGTCATGGCTTCATCTTATACAAATCAGAACAGTGGACAAAGAATTTGGTAACAAGTAATTATAAATTTAGGGAATTCCCAAAATATGAAGAAATTGCACTGCAAAAGGAAATTTTATCTGAAAATAAGGCAATGGAAGGGGCAGAAGATCAAGAGGACTCACTTAAAATTTTATGGGAACAGTATTTGGGAGAAGAAATAAGAACAGAGGTTTGGAAAAATAAATGGAAAATACCGTATTTTTCACACCATAAGATGCACCGGACCATAGGATGCACCTAGTTTTTAGAGGTATGTACATGTGAAAAAATATATTTACACATAATTACTGCAGTCCCAACAGCTCCAGCCCCAGTTTACTCTCCGGCTATGCTGCTCTTGGGAGGCCCAGAGCAGCATTGCTGGAGAGTAAAATGGAAAGACAAGCTGCCCCCCCCCCTGGGTCTTCATGCTGGGAGGCCACTGGCGCTTGCAGAGGCCTCCAAACCTGGTGCAGGTCCCTAGCCCCAGCTGGAGCCGTAAAGGAGGCTTCCCCAACCAGCTGTTTTTAAAATTTTACCTTGATTGATTGATTTGTTTTGTAGGAGACGGAGATCATTCTGCTCAATTGATTGAAGACCACAGAGATAAGAAACAGGCTGGAGACTAACCACCCACCATGATTACCATAGAGCTACAGCTAGAAAGTAACCATCCACCATGATGACCATAGAGATGCAGCTCTATGGTCATCATGGGGGGTGGTTACTCTATCCCGTTTCTTAACTTATATGGGTATGCAAGCCTGATTGATCATCCCCAATACTTATTTTTTTTAAAAGCCAATCAGTTTCATTGGGCTTAAACATGCACATGTTAGTCCTAGTGCAGAGCCAGAGCACAATCATCACTGCCATCATCATTTACTGATTTCTGGATACAAGGATAGGCTATGGGCTGTGCTGCTTTGTTTGGAGAGCTGGGTGTGAAACCTTATTTGGGACTTAGATACAGTTTTAAAACCAGCCCTGCTTCCTGCAACATCTGAACATCATCTGGTGAATACCATCTTGCCACGAAGGATCTCAGCACCTGGCAGACTACATCTACTAAGAATGCATTTTGGTAAAGATAGTTATCGAAAAAAGATACTATCGAAAGTTGTGCATTTTTAAAAATTTAATTAGTGACCTACAAAGCCTTGTATTGGTGTTTTTTTTGGGGGGGGGGTCACATGGCTCAATCCTTTTTACTTCTATGGATTGATGAAGAAACCAAGAAAAGAGCCACCCTTCCCCCACATACCAAGGAGGAGGAGGCACACTGAATACACCAGAGGCCTTGACTGCAACCACTAAGTAAAATTGCTTCTTTTTAATTTGGCCACAATTGAGAACACCTAGTGAGTTTTACTAAATTTTACCTAACTTCCAAATGGAACACATGGCCTTTTGCATTACTTCCACACACACACACAGGTCACAGGGACCATGGTCTCAAGAGAGCCAAACTGAGGGAAGGGGGTGGGCATGGGCTGTGCTGCTTTGTTTGGAGAGCTGGGTGTGAAACCTTATCCAGGAGTTAGATGCAGTTTTAAAACCAGCCCTGCCTGGTGCAGCAACTGAGCATCATCTGGAGAATACCATCTTGCCACGAAAGATCTCAGTGCCTGGTAGACTACATCTTCTACCAAGAATGTATTTTAGTACAATGCTTTGATAAAGATAGCCTGCTATTGAAAGCACTGCATTATTTTATTTTATTTTATTTTATTTGTGACCTATGAAAGGTATCACCTACCCTAGCCTTGTATTGGTTATTTTATATTTTATTGTATTTTATTTTATTGGTCACACAGCTCACCCCTTTTTACTTCTATGATTTTTGGATGTAATTCAAGAACCTTCTGGGCTGCAGGATCCAGAAATTCAGCCTGAATTCCAGTCTCAATTGCACCTCTACTTTGTGTCTCTTGTGAACCTCCAAGCACAAGAAATGCTATTCCTTCCCTTTTCTCTTTGTCCCTGTGGACAAGGAAGGAGAATTGAGATAGCAATGAATTCTACCCCAGTACACTAAGGGCAAATCAGGTGAGGAAGTACCTTCAGAGGCAACAAAAAGCTTGTAAGGCCACAAATTTCATCCCTGTTTTAATCATGAATCATTCATGTCATATGGGTGGCAGAAAAAGCACTGGTATCAGTAACTGATCAGGTATGTTTTCCAGAACAAATGCTTCCTCAGGAAGAACTCTTCATTATATAGACCAATATAGTGCTTGAATTAGGCAAGAAGTGAACCAAGGAAGTTAACCAAGAGTTTAGGTAAGGAAAATAGAGGTCATTCATTAACATTTATTTTGGCACCCAGAACAGTTAAGGTATTACGGCAGTTAGTTTACTTTAAAGTTCAGAGTAGACAGAGATTCAGTACCCTAATTTGACTGAAGTGGAAACAAGTTCAACCAATATTACTGCAGTTATGCACAATTGCCTAAACAAAGGAACAAAAATTAGTTCAGGAGCACCTAAAAAAAGGTGCCAGGAACTTGTCGCGCTGCCCAGTGGCAAACTAATATTTATCTAAGAAGTCACATAGGCTCTGAAGTAAATCTTCCAAGTTTGTGAATTTGGAAGAAAAGTTTCTCAGTTGGCAGTAGATATGTTACCTATTTCATAACTCTTGGAGTCATGGTCAATTATTAGTTTTCTAAAAAAAGACTAAGACTAGTACTCAACTCTATTGTTGAAAGAACCAGAAAAGTTAGTCTAGTGCATTAAGTCAGTGCTGCACATGAACCATAAGCTGATCAGCTGTCGTGAAGTTAGTGCTGACATATTAAAATGCTATCGTATTGAAACATACCTTGTCATAAAAAGCTCATAATACCTCAGACCATTGCTTAAGTATCACTAGATTGAGAGGCTATTATCTTTCAATGCACAAGCCTACACTGTTTTTCTTGTTGTTGTTTTTTGTCACCTGTCTCTCCAAAATAGAACAGGTACAACATCTCAAGACACAATCTTTTAGAAAACTCTAGGGGCAAGTATTTATTTCTTTTCAAGTTTATTACTCACCCTTCTGGCCCAGACGGTTCCCAAACAAATAGCAAAACATGAAACGTGTTAATAAAATACACACCTAGTCTGCAAACTAAAATAGAAGGGAAACAATCTTTAAAAACAAGGAGCAGAATTTAAACATCAGTCAAACCTCATGTGGAACACATGAACTTTAATATCCCACCTAAGATTTGACAAGGTAGGAGGAACCCAGTTAGAAATCTGTCTCCAGAGAAGTCAAAGACTTCAGTAAGATTCATGTATATATTTAAAATCCTGTCATTCAATTATTTTTGTAACCCTACCATGTAAATCTACAATCATGAAGTTCAGATAGCAGTTTATTGTTTACTAGGGAGCACGACATGCAAAATTGTCTATGGGCTTTGGCATCACAAATTAAATTTAAGAGGTTCCTTAAGAATTTACCATATACACATAGAAGGCAAACAAATGCTTTTTAGCTACAACTCATGCTGCTCTCGCAGGCTTTAAAACACATTTTAACACGGAAGAGAACTGTCTATTGTGACTAGGGTCTGATTTCATTCATGCTATTGACATCTTTTAGATATATACACAAGGGTGGCAGAATAAACTTCTACAATACAGCAGCATTGGGCTGCGCCAAAAGGCTCAAATAGCATCTACAAGTGCCATCTTCATTGAGGCAATATACCTACATGTAGGCCAGTGATAGCGAACCTTTTAGAGACCGAGTGCCCAAAATGGGATTCAAAACCCACTAATTTTTCGCAACGTCCCAATACAGCAATTTAACCTGAATCCAGGTGATTGTGAAGGGGCAATGTCAGGTGCCCACAGAAAGGGCTCCGGGTGCCACCTTTGGCACCCTTGCCATAGGTTCGCCAACACTGATGTAGGCTGTATCCTTGCATATCCAGTGTTGGCTCACAAGAGTAAATGCCACTGTATATAAAAACACTGCTGACACATCGTACTAAATGTCAGTGGAACTGTTTCTTGGCAAGCTGTTGTGAGGCTCACTTCCACAAAGCAAGCCCTCACTTTGAAGCAGTACAACTAGAAGGAAATATTTACTGTCAGAGAGAGTCCTAGGCCTAACTTGCCATTTCGACCATACATAACAGAAGGCCAGGTACCCATTAATATCTGTAGCAAAAGGGAAAGACACCCAACTTTTTCTATTAAGAAAAGGGAGTGTATGAATTCTTACTTCTGCCTAGCAATAATCTAGTCTCATAATGGCACCAGCTGCCTAGATGATTTTGCAATTTCTCAAGACTAGTCTTTCTAGCATTGAAAAGGCCCATCTTAAGTCTAACATACAAGATCTACTCATCACTGGCAACTGTCACTAGGACTGGCCATCCCACTAGGCATTTTTAAAGGATGTATTTTGAAAATGCATTTAATTCCATTATATTTTCCAAAGGAAATATCTGGCTTTGAAAAGAAATTGATGATAACATTACAAACTAAAACCACCCCCTGAGAAATTAAAATCCATTAAACCAGTGGTTCTCAACCTGTGGATCCCTAGATGTTCCTGGACTGCAACTCCCAGAAATCATGTCCAGCTCAGCTAGTGATGAAGACTTCTGGGAGTTGCAGTCTAGGAACATCTGGGGACCCACAGGTTGAAAACCATTGCATTAAACCTTTACCCAGGTCATCTCAACTAAACAAGATGTCCTGAAGAATTAACACTTTCAGTTAAGTTAATAGAAGGGGTTGTGAATTCTCCACATTCAGTTGGTAAAAGGAGAAAGTCAGAACTATTCAACTGCTTTCAGCACCAGCACCATTTCCCTCTGACCTACTCTTAAAGTCTCTACTGACTACTCTTCTATGTGGGCCATTAAGTTTATTCAGTTCCTAGTCAGAATGGATAATATTTTAAGAACTCAGTGTTTGCTTCATTTGGGCAATCAGTTTCTAAATGTTCATATGTTTCTATCATTCTGCTCCTGTTCAGCACTCTCCAGCTCATCTTGTTAATGTCTAAGTTTGATGGTTATATATTAACACAATGTTTGTTTATTTAATATTTGTGACAACTTGAATAATTTCTTGGCTTCATTGTCTCCAAGTTAAATAATTTTGTAAAGCTGTACAATTAACTGAAGATTGAAGAAATTGATGTAGTACTAGACATCAGTATAAATTATTAAACTAAATGCTGTCCAGACCACTCAGTCATATGGTTTATGATGAGTGCTAGAAGTAGTTTAATCTGTATCATTGGAGCTGAAAGAACAGTCTGGTCTGCTCAGCTGAAGAGATCATCAATATTTCATTACACCGACCAAGCAAGTCATTAAAAAAGTATTTTTCCTCTCCCCCAGTTCCCAGCCATTTGACATATGCTTTTTGCATCCACACTGAAAAATGACAATAACTGGCAGATTTTTAAACAATACAGGAATTTGAAAATATTATGGCTAGAATCCTGTTGGAAACAATAGTATATACAACAGCAATTGTGAAAGCAGTCCCTCCCCCGCTTTGCCACTGGTTGCAAAACAGTGTGACTATTTTACAAACAGTGCATAACCAATTAGGTGAACAACAGGCACCCCAGCAGTAATTGAAATCACTTGAACAATTACTATTGCACGCACCTCTTTTTGTAACAGGATTCTGGCAAAAGCCTAAGAATCATCCATTACAAAATAGAACAAAGTAACAAGTTTCTTTTTGTTTATGTTTAATAAAAAAAATTAAAGTCAATTAACATTTTTAAAGAGAAACAAAGGTCCAGTATGAACATAATGATTTAATATGCTGTATCAGTAACCACACTGCATACTTACTTGCCTTAGTTAACTGACATTACAAATACAAAGTCAAAAAGAAGCAATAAACATTTAGCAACTTGTTTACTAGCCAATTAAACTATAACACTTAAATGTCATATCCACAAAAAAGCTGTTTTCTTTTAAAGTGAGTATGAACATATGAATATTCCTAACCTGTAAAATGATTCCTCCACATTATATCAGCGAAACTCATTGGTGGGCCACTGGGAGGGTAGTGTTTACCTTTAAGAGGTTCATGATCAGTCCTTATCATATCCATTAATGAGTTTTCCAAAGAGTGCAAGTTAAAAGTATCATAGGGCCGATTCCGGTCCTAGGAAAAAGCAAAAAATAAGAGGACTGTTACAAAGTCATCATTATATAATGTAGACACTTAACACTTATTCTACTCACCACAAACTACTACAGAACAACAGAAGGCAACTTTCAAGCTGGTAGGTCTTCAAGAGAATTGAGAGCTGTGAAGAGCAAGAGCAGATCCTTCCTTCTTCTCCATAAATTCAATGTACAGTATTGTGGCAAGAATGAATGTTATGATAAGGGATGCAATTTTAACTTCACACCTTTTCTTTATTCGACAAGCACTTAGCCCAAACTTTCAGAAGGACACATTCACTTAGGTATGAGATGTTAAAAACTATGCCTTTTCGGAAATAGCATCACCTGAAAAAGCATCCTAAAATAAGGTAAAGATTACCTGATATCTTGTCTATTCTCCTCTGGTCCATGTTCTGAGACATAAGCATTATACTATAAAGAATATCTTTTCTATTCTCCTCTGGTCCATGTTCTGAGACATAAAGCATTATACTATAAAGACCAAGGAACAGCAAGAGGCATTATAATTATGAACATTTTAAAAACTACCATGCAAATTTTGTGGAACCAGATGTCTTGCACTCCCTATACTTAAAACAGATCTGGGGAGAGATGTAATACTCATGAACATATTCATTTGTGTGTATAGATTTCAGTTGTGTTCCATCTATTGCCCTTCCTCCATAGCTCCACCTCAAATACTTTTCTAGAGGCTGTTTTCATCCATGAGAGAATCTGGAAGGGGTCACAATGAGTTGACAGCATGGAACACTGTCTGCACTCTTATGATCCATCTTACAGTTCGGATCAGGTATCTTTAATTTTTCTTTAATCCCATTGCTGTTTACATATATAAGTTACTAGAAAGTATGTGTTCTACAGAGACATAGCAACAAAGATAGATTTTTTCATATTTCCAGTTACCCTGATAAATAGAAACATGTGGAAGCATGGAAAGAAATTCATCTTAACATAGGAACTACATATCCTGAAAGTATTATGAAAGATTCTGCACTTCCTGTTTGCAAAATACAGCACAAAACCCTTGGGCACAGCAAGACTGTAAAAACCACTTGAGAGCTGATAAAAGCAGTGAAGCACAATAAGACTAAGCAGCTTGCAGCAGCTGCTAGAAATCCGTGCCAGGCTCAGTTTATTTCATTTTCTTTTAGTGCTAGAATGCATTACCCAGCATATCAATTATTAATCTGTGCCTGAAAGCCTTTAACAATTTTTTAGAAGAGCAGTTAAAATTAAACATTCCAAATACTATATCTTAAATAAATGCTTCTATTTATGTTTTTGAATCATCATTTTTCCCAACAGAGGGGAGAGAACAGGGAAGGTAAGCGATCATAACCAAAACCAGCTTGAGGGTCAAACGAAAAGAACAAACCAGTGTGTACCATGATGCTAAACAAAAGTATCTGAATAAAACCACATCCATATCAAAGAACTTTAATTGAAGTATATTTAAGTTGATATTCCTAATCACCTGACTCTACTAATTACATTCAATTTACAAAATAAATACAGTGTTGAGTCTCTTGGACAGGCAAAATATTTGTGTTACATTAACGAAGAGAGAAAATCTTGGACCGAAAAGTCCAGGATCCAGGAGCTATTGCGTCACACACACCATATGCTCCTCTGTTATACTGAGACAACAAATCAAAGACACACAAGAATTTTTCTATGATATACAGGAAATGAAGACCCACAGAAATGCCAAAACCCTAAAATCTGCATGGGAAATTATTTTTTTCAGTACTGTATCATCAGGGCCGGCGCGTCCATTAAGACGAACTACGCAGTTGCCTAGGGCGCCAAAATGGAGAGGGGGCGCCAAAATGGAGAGTGAAATATAATTATTAGTACTGTATATCCATTCAGGTGAGCCTATAGACCAGGGATGTCCAAAATCAGGCCCGGGGGCCAAATGCGGCCCGTTTACAAATTTTGAGTGCCCCACCACCCACGGCCTCTTCTCATCGGCTCAGCCTGTCATGCATCCCCGCCAGCTGGCACTACCCAATATCGGATGGAGGCATCAGCTTGCAGTTTTATGTTTTGCCTATCCTCCCTGCCTCTGTCCACCACCACCCAGCCACCTTCCTACCCGCCCCAAACTGTGTTGCTACAGCATCCTCCCTTCCTCCTTGCATGATAGAGACTTGTCCAAAGTCCGGCCCGGGGGCCAAATGCGGCTGAATGGTCGGCCCCCATACATTTTCATCTCACCAAATTTGGCCCTCCTTGCAAAAAGTTTGGAAACCCCTGCTATAGACAAAACTTTACAATGTAACTTCACCTTCTACAGTAGTCCCCCGCCCATTCGCAGTTCATATACTGTGTTCCCGCTATATTGTGGCACTGCAGTATATGAAAAAAGGGGGGAGAGGCCTGTTTCAGGCCTCCCATACTTAGCCCAGAACTGGCGCTGCCACGGACGGGCCTGCCAGGGCCTTCCGGAGGCCCAAAAATGGCTTCCCTGTGAACCAGAAGTCACTTCCAGTTTACCAGAAGTCACTTCCTGTTCACAGAAAATCATTTCTGAGGCTTCCAAGGGCCTGTCAAGGACTGTCAGAGGCCTCAGAAATGGTTTTCAGCGATCCAGAAGTCACTTCCAGTTTACCGGAAGTCACTTCCGGTTCGCAGGGAGGCCCTTTTGGGGCCTCCAGAAGGCCCAGGAATGCTCTCACAGCCCTGTTTGGGGCAGTGCCAGGCTGGGGGGAAGTACAAGGGCCCCCAGCTAGGCCCCCCAGGCCCGGCCCGACATGCATCCGCATATCGTGGATTTTCAATTATCGCGGGTCGGGTCAGGTCCCTAACCCTCACGATAGGCGGGGGGGTCATTGTACAGTTCATCATGAAGGCAGATGCGAACCAAACCAAGACAGTTTGATTCCCTGAAGGTAACAGAAAAGTAAAGTTTTAGAAGAGGCAGCCATATTTGTCCGTGCAAGCCGATCGGGCAAAATCCAAATAAACTAATATTAATAATAAAAAACTGAAAACACAACCTTGGGGCATCTCCATGAAAACTCACATTAAAATATAATTGATAATCTTTAAGGTTGATCAAGGATTTTTAATTATTTTTCCTTTTAGGTTTTGCCTGATAGGTGAATAAAGAGCATTGCATCTGAAGATTCAATGTATGCGTGCCACAAACAGATCAAGACACTAACAATCTACCTCAAACAATCCCCTCACCTTTGAGTTATGTTTACTTCACTGTCTTCTCTCAGTTGCTCTCTCCATAATTTCTCTTATGTCAAAGTGTCATTGCCTGTCAGGAAATTGAGGAACTTCTAGTCCAGCCCTATGATATCCTGGTAGGGAAAACTGGTTTTGTGTATCTTTTGCTCCAGGAAAACCTCCAACCTATGCGGTCAAGTGCTACCTTGTTCTCCCCCTCTCCTTTTTTTTTGCACTTTGTACAACAGAGGTAAGAACATAAGGGAAATGTGCATCTCTTAAAATTGATATTTTCCCCTTCTACAATGGGATGTCCTCAGTCTTGGAAAGTAAGCAGTGTTGCACTTCTAGCAACCACTGATATCCCAAGGGTGGGAAAAAACCATGCCACATGATGTCTGTGAAGATGATACACAGCTAAAGAAAACCAAGTCCCGTGATATAGAAACATCTTTAACCACTTGAGGGAGTACCTCTTTTTAAAATGTGCTATTTTTTTTTGGTCTTGCATGATTGTGAAATAGCATCTGATGGACACCTGGCGTTTACACTCTCCAACATGAAGCAATCAGTGAAATCCCTCGAGGCTTTCAGCTAAATTTGACCTTGCTACGTTAGTGGTAAAGTTGCTTTTCAGGGCCAACACAGTGATGCTTACCCATCTCCATCAAATACATGGTTAAGACTATGAAGGTTAATTGAGAACAAATAATATTGTAAACTTTTTGCTAAGAGCATGTTAACTGTCTTTTATAATCAGATTGAAATAATATAATCCAGCATTCCATATTTCACAGCACCAGCCAGCTGCTTCTTCGTCAGAATTTTTCAAACTTTAGACACCAAATGCTCTTAGGCTACAACTGCCAGAAACCATAACTATTGGCTGTACCAGCTACATGTTCTGGGAATTGTACCCCAAGAACCTCTGGGCCCCCAAATTTGGAATTCACAGCTTTTGGTACTCTCAACCAGAATATGAAAGTATTGGCTTTTACATTTTTCCAAATATCTAGCAGTATGGTGTAGTATGCAATTACTGTATCTAATTATCTTCCCTACCAGCTACTGAAGGACAAATTTTCAGTGACTGTAGAGAAATTAAATCAATGCAGTACTTATGTGCATGCAGTTTATACCCCATCATGTATACAAAAGACGATCTAGAAAATGGCTGAGATAAGGCTATTGAAGAACATTTTAAATTAATTTTAATGTTATATATTTCATGTACTGTGCATCTATAATTTTAAATTGTACAACACTCTGACATTAATATAAAAGACTATTTATTGTTAGACCTATCCCTTAAAAATATATCAGATCCTTTCCAATAAAACAGATCCGTGTGTGTGTGTGTGTGTGTGTGTGTGTGTGTGTGTGTGTGTGTGTGTGTGTGTGTGTGTGTGTGTGTGTGTGTGTGTGTGTGTGTGTGTGTTTTGTAATTTTATTTGGTTCTCACCAAATTAGTTTTGGATAAAACCATGTCAGCTAAGACAGAGATAGAACAATTCCAAGACACTGTAATCTTAAGGACTATCTGGGAAACTTGAAGACATTTGGACCAGGGGAGAGGAAACTCTAGCCTCCAAAAGTGTTGCATGGAGCCCATCCCCCAATCCAAGTTCAACTGTTCAGCGTTGAGGTACTTCCCCCTTATGTGTCTCACCTTTCAACAGGATTAAGAAGTTACATGGGAAAAATCACACTCTTGATAGCAAAAGCAGACAAAGTGTGCAATTCCTCTCCATGTTCTGCTCACATTCCCAGGGAAGAACAAGGATAGAGTGGGGAAAATCTCATAGTTACCTCTGATCTCTGACTTCCAGGGTTTTCATTAAGCAAAGAAGGGCAAGGAATTCCATGCCCCTCTCCAAGTGTTATATGGGCAAGAGATACCTAAAACATAGTAGAATGGAAGACATTTGAGACCACGGTGTCTATGAAGATTCTCAGTCATCTCGGTGAGGCTATCTTGAAGCTGAGTCATGGCAACTGGACTTCATTTCTTCACAGTATTTTGTTTCAACACTGGGGAACTGTATGGGACACTAACTTTATATTTCAATCTGTTTATATATATTGGGAAATGTCAGGGGATGGGCAAATTTGAAAAATACTGCAAACTGACTTATCTAGATGATATCTCAAATTCCTTTCTTTACAGTGTATTCAGAATAAATGTTAAATACTCAATGGGAAATCTTCCAGGAAAGTAGACAAAAATTTCTTCAACATTTAAGCATTAGCTTTTGAGACATATTGTGGCACCTCTTCTATAAATGTGTTATGATCTCTTCATGCCCCTTTCAGTTTTTGTAGGAACCCATAGCTGCAGCCAACTGTACAAATCTCGAGCACAGCATTTTGTTTCTAAAAATAATTAAAATATTCAAGATGTCTTTTCATAACATTTTTAAATGTTTTGTAATATGATTGCTGACCTACTTTGAAAACCCGTGCTTTTCCTTCCTTGATTGTGAGGTATAAAAACAACAACAAAATCTAAAATTAAAAAAAATCTAGCTCACCTAACTCAGTATGTCAAAGAAGATTGCCATTTATCGCTGCAAAAGATTAAAAGGTATTATGGATTACTCTCACCTTTTTGTTTGACAAAAATGTAGACGTCATTATTTTTACTTTTATTACCTTCAGATTAGCTGCAGACGTTTTTTATATTTGACTGAATACTTAATTTTGGTGTTCATATTAAAGTTATATTTGGTTTTAAATCTGTTCTTGAATATTGCTTTATTAATTCTATCTAAAAAGCTGACAAGCATCTTTTATTACAGTGAGGGTGAACCTTTTAGAGACCGAGTGCCCAAACTGCAATTCAAAACCCACTAATTTTTCGCAAAGTGCCAATACAGCAATTTAACCTGAATACAGGTGGCAGTGAAAGGGTGATGTTGCATGCCCACAGAAAGGGCTCTGAGTGCCACAGGTTCACTAACACTGTTCTATTATGTTATCTAGGTCTGATGAAATTACTAAACTATTAAGAATCTGTCATATTCGGTATGATTGCCACTTAAAAGAAAGCCACAAACATGGCAGGGGGAATCTTCAAATTAGCATATGATATAGCTTGGCTTATATAGTTTATATTATATATTTTCCAGTAGTGATATATGGAAGTGAGAGCTTGACTATAAAGAAGACTGATCGCTGCAGAATCGATGCTTTTGAGCTGTGGTGCTGGAGGAGAGTCTTGAGAGTCCCCTGGACTGCAAGAAGATCAAACCTATCCATCCTGAAAGAAATCAACCCCAAATGTTCACTGGAAGGACAGATTTTGAAGCTAAGGCTCCAGTACTAAATCTCTTATAGTACAGTACTTTACAATCCATACAATTATATTGGGAAGACAGGTAAAGCAAAAGGTTACTGGGTAGCTCATTGAATGACTATTATCCTTTCTGGCAAAAAAGTGATGCCTTCTATGGATGAAAAATAGACAGAAAGAAGGCATGATGGAATTTGGCAGGAAGATACTTCCATTCTAATGGTCTTTGACCACCACTGTAAAAACAATGCTATGGGCCTAAAAGAAAAGGCAAAAACAAATGTCATTTGAAGATAAGTTATCATTAGAGCTGAAAGCATATTACAGTTGGGAACATGTGATTCAGTTAGACTTTTATGTTAGAAAGATCAGATGCCAAAAGAATCTTGTGCTTAAGCCCTGGAGACTAATAACAAAACAAAGCAAGCTAATTTACAAGTGCTGAGATGGGTTATATCAGGGTGGATTTGATTTAATCACAATTTAAATCACTGGTCCGTAAGGCTCAATTTAAATCATGATTTTGTACATAAAGACACATTTTTGCTGGAGTTGTTTTAAAATTAATATTTACAAACAGATGAAGGTTTCATTGTTAAAATAATAACTTTTCAGATTTCAAACCTTTTCAGGTCTCTTTTACAGCCTGCTGCCATTACAGGTTTTTCTCTTCAAGGAAGAGAATGAGAATGAGAACCCTCAGGCTGCTATACACATAAAGATCTCAAGATGCGGAGTAGTGTTCTCAAAAAGTTTCACTTTCATTTTACTGCTTGCCCCTCCCACTTCAAGGTTTACTCCTTGTGCAGACCTATTCAATTCCAAACAACCTTCTATTCATTGAAGTTCTTGAAAGATAGCACATAAAGAGGTAAGGGGATTGATTCTGTGTATATAGATTTGCAGAGGAACAATGGGATTAAGGTCTTTTACTCAATTCTGATGTTTATTTTTGTAACTTTTTTGCTCTGAAGGAGGCATGTTACTGTTGCAGACTCAAATTTGAAAATAGCAAAACCAAGCATCTTTGGTAATATCTTCTACATAGAAAAATTGCCCCAAATAATCAGAAATCTCTGGGAGAGCATGGCATTGTGAATGGATTAATACAGCATTATGCTACATAATTAAAAACTAATTTCATGATAAATAACTTTTGAACTATAATGTATCTTAAGTAGAACACGATATTTAGAGATTTTTCCTCAAAAAGTATTTACATTTTTTTAAGTCAGATTTAAATTTAAAAATGATTTTTTTAAAAAGTCATTGCTTTTTATCCACTCCAGGTTGTACATAATACAGTACAGTAACCTCCCCCCACCTATTGTGAGGGTTAGGGACCTGACCCGACCTGCGATAATTGAAAATTCACGGAATGCGGATGCAGGGTTGAGTTGGGACTGGGGGGGCCCTGTTCGGGACCTCTTCTACTTACCCCAGGTCTCGTGCTGCCCTGAACGGGCCTCTGACAGCCTTCCCAGGCCGTCGGAGCGCCCAAAAGTGCTTCTCGCCGAACCAACTAGCGACCTCTGGACCGCTAGAAAGCACTTTGGGAGCATTAAAGGTTAAAGCCAACACCTTGAAATGGGCCTGGGTAAGCAATTGGCACCCTTCTCTCTCACACCAAGGTCTGCTTTAGGTGATGGCAGGCCATGTCAGCTATGTTTTCTTTGCATTAGTTTCCTCTGGCTGCTCTTATTAATAGTGAGGTATGTTTAAATAGTTCACAAGTTGAAAAAGGATTTCAAAGTGTGACAATATAACCTCCAAAAGAGATGGAAAACAATAATTAATTAAGGACCAGGGAAAACAGTAGAAAGAACAGTGAGCATAGGATGAATTTTAACACTTAGTGCCACCGAAGTAAAATATGATTCTAATGCAGGTTAAATAAACTACAGTATACATAATGTGACATGGTTAGGGATGGTTAACAGCAATGAAACAAATGGGATAGAATACATTGTTGTGATGGGTTGTAATAGTGGCAGGGTACTGGTCAGTTTCATAGCAAAGTTCTTTTAAGCAGTCAATACAGATGCAGCCACCGTCAGTCTTATGCAGAAGGGAGGTACTGTAGTTATACTGTTAAGGTGACAATATTTGAATGGTCTCCTTTGCCAGTTGTTAATGATGAGGGCGGGGGCTTGTCTGGGGAGCACAGGTCATAACTCTCTGATTGATACCAGTGTCAAACTGGAGAAGGGAAAGTTTGGAAACCTCATTCTGGATTGGCATGATTGGTATAGTGGGCTTCCATATTGCTCATTTGTATTCTTTAGACCCTTTGGAAGTGCAGTTGTACAATGGTGAGATTATTCAAACATACCTGAAGTGAGTGGTATGCCTCAAGGAAGGCATTACTTGGATTAGACCATTACAGCCAGGTATATGTTTTCTTGAATTTCTCCCTCCAAAATTTAACTCTGAACAGAGATTTAATCATCAGTGGTAGCTGAAGAAGGTAACAAACTGAAACATTTTTCAGCCACTACTGATGTCACATGTTGTATGACTAAAGCCTTCAACATTTATATTTAACAGTTTCTTTTTCATTGGAGAGCCCATGAAGAAGGTCCTGAAGGAAACACAGAGATGAAAAAGGTTGCCTTAAATCACCTGCAGTATTTCCTCATGAGATCTATACATCCTCTTCCAACTGTGTTTCTGGGGCTTTTTTAAAGGTTGCTCTGATGACTCCATGCTTTTAAAACTGCTCACCTTTAACTTCAGTATTAATGGCATCAATATCAAAGGGGGAGCTGAAACCATAGGCCTTAACAAAGAGATACACATGGTGGTGGTGATGGTGTGGCGGCTGTCAAAACAGAAATGACAGATTTCATCTGGATCTTAAGGATACTGGAATATCTGTAGGTAGATGACATCTGAGCTACTGAACATGTGGCCAAAAAGAGTCCTTCAAAACAAAGATTTTAGACAGGTGCTCTGATGCCTTTACATCTAGGCTGAAAAGCCCAAACCAGTTTTGCAGAAGTTTTGATATGCATCTTCCCAGAGCAGAAAATACAATATTCAAAGTGATCCCTAAAGGGAATCTTCCCCTTTCAATGAACACAACAATGTTGGACAATATTCTGGAAATTTCCCTTTTCCATGGGCCCTTAGGAGAGAAAAAAAGAGAAAAGCTCCAGAAGAAATACCAGTTCAATTGTCAAATGAAGACAATAATATAACCAATTATAAGACTAATAAATGAATCATCAAAAAGGAAGGAATGTAAAAAAAAACCAACAGAGGGGAAAATAATTCATAATGTGATGAGAATTGAAGGAGAACTTTACACTAATATTGCACAGGTGGTACCAGAAATATACATGATTGTGTTTTAGAACAATCAAGCCCATAATCTCAATAGAAAATAAAATGACTACAATGCAGCTATTATACTTGTGACATGTTATGAGACAGCAAGATTTAGTAGAAGACATAATACTAGGAAAATAGGAAACCAGAAAGAAAATGTAACCATCTAACATTAGATGGGTATATTCAACAAAGGAAGCCACAGCTTTTAGTCTGCAAGACCTGGGCAGAGCTGTTAATATGATATTTTGGAGGTCATTGAGTTACCTTAAGCCATAAATGACTTGATAACCCATTAAAAAATAAAAAATGTGCCCTTTCGGATATAAAACTACACTCTAGTGATATGATATGGACCTTTGAAAAATATAATGTAAACGCAGATAAAGCAAATTATAAAAAAATTTTTTTTTTGCTACAAAAAATACATAGTGCTTACAGCTTTAAAAGCCATAATTCTGATGATTTACTTTACACCAATGGAAATCTATAAAACATGAAGCTTTAGATCAAGTGCAAGTCAAAGTCATCGTTCTACTCTACACAGGCAATTAGGATTTCCCCGGGTATTTTATGAGGAATGACACATTTAAGACCATGCCCTTTGGACGGTTCCCAGTACATGAACAGAGGCTGAATCTGATTCATTAAAGACCTCTCAGACAATAGCCTTGTTCCAATAGCACAATAGACTGTGGTCTGTCATTTGTGGGCACCAAGCTAAGCAAAACTGAGCATGTGGGATCTACTCTCCACTTCTGAATAGCTGTAAGGAGATGGCATGCTTTTTGTTCTCTTTTTGTTGTTTTAAACGGTTTTTGTTGTTGTTCCAGAGTAGAACAAACTTTAATTACCTTTGACTTATTAAACAACAGGGATAGGCAACCTAGTGACTAGCAAATGGCCTCCTCAGGGCCATTCAGCATAACCAAAGGTAAGGGTGTGTGAAAAATAGTTCAAAACATTTACCGAAGGGATTCCCAACCTTGGGTCCCCAGATTTCTTGGACTACAACTCCCAGAAATGGTTGCCAGCACAGCTCAGGATGATGCTCTTCGATTAAAACTACAGGGTTCTAGTTCTGAAACATAATCTGTTTAATGTTCAAATATAAGGTTAGAGTTAGTAAAACAACAGCAATCACAACATAATTTATTATTATGCTTGAATGCAGTGACTGAGAAAACTCTGCTAATAAGACTACACACCAGGACATACAATATTTGCCTGATGGGAAAGCACTATCCAGATATATATTGGCCAAAACGTTCTTGCCTACATATGCAAATAGCTTCAAGCTAAAAAAAATCACTGTAGATAAGTTGCATGCTGAGTCACATAATACAGTGTACAACAGATAATGTCTTCAGAGATTTCTTAGCTTAAGTAGGTAAGGAAATTTGGGGCATTTTGTTTAATTAGGGCACTATATTATTGTGATTAGTTTTAGAAACAGCAGTGCATTGTCCCATATCTTACTCTGAATCATTTCACCTCTATTAAGCCAGATACTGTACATTGTAGTTGCCAAATACTGCAGTTGCTACATCACCGACAACACTGAACATTAACAATAGATAGTTATTTTTCTCAGCAGTTATATGGCACAACCACTGTGATTCCATGCTTCATTCTCACAAGAGCTTACAGGCCATTGCACAAAGGTTCAGTGTCCCTGATCACTGGACTTCAGCCCCAATATTTGAAGATATCTGTAATTCTGATGTAGGGCTTCAGCACTGCGTAGTTGAACCTCTCTAGGATAGTGCTTGAAAAAGGAGGCTCATGCACTTGTCCTATGACAGCTAGAAACAAGCCTAATGCCATTTTTGTCCTAATCCTGAATACGAAAGTCTTTTAGGCTTTGTATTAGAAGTTTTCAAAAAATATTAGCAAAATTCTATGCAGCCTATTTGTGCATCTTTGCCTGCAAGACTCTGAACTGGTACCATAGGTAAGTTTTGATTGCCATTACACTTTGCACAGAGAATGATGAATGAAACACTGTATGGGTAATTATTGAAATAATCATGTCCATAGAAAGCAAACGTGTACACTGGTCATGGGAAGTAATAGATCCCTGTTCCAGTTTCATCTGGATGGTTGCCTCCATCATCCAGGCCTGCATCTTTTTCTCCCCACTGTGCCTTTCACTATCCCCTCACCATGATACTGCCACACTTCATCTCATAGGCAACAATGTGGTATTGTGCACAGTATTTAAGCTCCTAACTTTAGAACAGGCTTTTGCGCCTATGCTTTAAAAGCAGATTGATGCATAATATTCACAAGCAATTCAAATCATGACTTCATCTGAAACTGAATGTTCAATGTAATAAACTGGAGGCCAGTATTTATTTTGGTCAGCTGGCAACCCTAAGATTTATTTTTCTAATGTTAAAAATAGTGGGAAAGCAAAAGCTTTACAGGTTGAATCTCATTTAATTGTACACCTTTTAAAGAGATTGATGCATCGCCACAAAAATGGCCTCACCTCTGATCTTAAAGTCTGCTTTGCTATTTGGAGATGCTGTTTATTGGCATGGGCTGCCTACAATTGGCCAGAATATGAAGCATATTTTCTTAGAAAAACATTGATGTCCAAAAGGGTAATATTAAAGAGGTAGCCTTAGGTCAAGCTTACATCTTCATCCTTGTGAAACTGGATAGAAAAGTAGGCAATGAAATCAACACAAACCTTCTTTTTCCAAGTATTCAAAATTAAAATAATTTATTTCGCCTAGCTATTAGTGTTCACTATAAACATTAATTGTATTCAGAATTTGAGAAGAATGCATCAAAAGTAATGTCATCTACAATCCACTGCTTCACAAGGCTTACCAATGGTGTAAATGTTACTTTTTTCAAAACAGTATAATGAATGGTACCTTTGTTACTTTTAGGTATAACAAGTTGTGCTATTCTCCAAAATGTTGTAGGAAAGCCATGTTGGGATTTTTTTTGCCATTTTAATTTTGTTCAAATTGTACTTTTTTAGAAAAAAAAACTTTCACCAAACATCAAAGATAATACAAAGGAATGTGTAAGTAATACTGTTTTTAAAAAATCAAGTAGCAAGTAAAATTAATGAGAGACTTTTTATATGCAATAGTTAACAAGGAACAAATTGGTCCAAATACTAGCAAGTTTTCATGCAAGTGTACTGCAAATGGCTTACATCTCATTGGAAATTGCCACAAATTAAGAAGTTAGAAGTGTACTTTGCTCTTGCCACGTTTTTTATTATTATTATATTTATATACCGCCACCATCTTCCGAGACAGAACTTGGGGCGGTGTACACTAAAAAAAGAAGAACAAACAACAACAGACAAGCATAAAAATCAGGGGCACCAGTAAAAACAGGAGGGTACAATACCCTCCGCAAAGAATGGCATGGGCGGCAACAGAAAAAAAAAGGAAAATTAAACAGAAAGGTCACCAAATACCTCCTTGAAGAGATGTGGTTTCAAGGCTTTTTTAAAGGCGGGCAGGGACGCTGCAAGGCGCAACTCACTAGGTAGCTGATTCCACAGCATGGGGCCCACCACAGAGTCATGTAACAGACTACACAACAATAATTTCTCTGCTAATTTCTTTACATGTGGCAACTCCCCAGTCAGATTTACTCCAACCACATTAAGCCAGTTGCCTTTAAAAAAAAAGGCCAATACAGTATTCCAAGATGTGGTGTTGCTAACATTAATAAAATGTTGATACATATCACCATCAATTCATATTTATAGCTATTATTTATTTCCCTGGATACCCTTTGGTTTTACTCCTTTATGTCTCCCAGAGACACCTGCCTGACCAAGCAAAGTAAGATTGGGCATCACAGATGAAGTGGAATATTAGTAGCCTGCCTGAAAACTGCCATGGTTTTAGCATCCTATTAAGATACCAGTCATCAAACTAAAAATCTTGTAATGACATTTTCAGCATCAGCAGGAGCTAATTTAATTTCTATTTATGTACAAGCTTTTTATACAGAAAAGTTCAAAATGTGGTGATGTTCTTTCCTGTTACAGGAAAGAACACAGAAGAAAAAGAAACACTGGTGATCAATGTACAATAAAATATTTTGGAATAAGATCATGGTGACTTCACTTGATCACAATACAACAAAGTAAGCCATATGGATTCATAACAAAACACCCTCAAAAATAAATATATGATGCTTTTGTTAGAATCAACACAAAAAGCACAATATTGTGGGAAACTTTCGTGATTTCTTTATCACTGGATTGGGAGGACAAATACTTACAGCCCTATAGATGCCCTAATCACACCCGATCTCGCCTGATTTCGGAAGCTAAGCAGGGTCGGCCCTGGTTAGTACTTGGATGGGAGACCACCAGGGAATACCAGGGGCTGTAGGCGCCTGGAGTAGGAACTGGCAAACCACTCCAGTATTCCTGCCAAGAAAACTCCATGGACATGGAGTCACAAAGAGTCGGTCACGACTGTAACGACACAACACACACACATCAGGTGTATACTCTCCTCCCAAAACATACGTCCTGACCCAGAATCCTCAGAGGGAGAAGCTTTACCTTTAACCCTTTCCCAGGGATCTTGATACAGGTCGCTGGGAAAGACTAAGATCAACTCCTATCCCTTATTTCAGCAATCCCACTCCAGACCACTGCAAGGAAGGAGAGGCCTTTAGCTTTTTCCCAGTGATCATGTGGGGAAAGACTGGTTACATAATTATTCTCATGTACCTTTCTTCACATGCTTTGTTCTGCTAGAAAACAGGACAGATATCCAGCATCTCCTGTTTTTCAGCACAAGTGGACATCCACTAGAAGCCCAATTCTGAGGCGTTGCGGACATGACTCACCATGTGCCCAATGTGATGACACCAGTGGCAGAGAACAAGGGTAAAGAAACATGTAGGTGGAAATTATTTTGCAGTGGTGCTGTAGATTAAAGAAATCAATGGAATTCAAAGCAGGTAAAGTTATCTAACTTTTTTAAACACATGTCCAATATTTTCTGCAATACATAACCCCAGATATCAAAAGTTTTCTCACAATTTAGGGCATATTTCACTCATCTTAATGAAACTATTTCACTATTAGAATATACTTTATTTTGAAACTCCTCTTCACCAATCACACAGTACAGTACAGTCAAGAGAATGCAATAGTTATCTATATTCAAAATTATGGAGCAGCTAAAGGTTACAAATAAAAATAAGTCAATACATACTCATTTTGAAGCTTATGGCCAGGACTATTACTCATGGTTGCTTACCTCAGCTGCCTCCATTCCTGCATGATCTAGAATGATTAAATTAGCTTCAAAAATAAATCCAATGCATATTAAAGCCCTTAACAATTGCCACTTAGAAAAACAAGGAAATACTCATTCATCCAGCTTAACTGAAGCATTTTTAACAATTGCAAAGCATTTCCTGCTAAGTTTTAAAAGGTCAGTAATAAGCAATTACAGCACTACCTCAATAAGAATACCGTATACAGTGAATACAATATTGTCTAGTCTGACATTGTCTAATCCACAAGGCATATTACCATCCTTGGCATCAGAACACACTTTTTGTTTTTCAGTGGCAGCAGTGATGCTGAAATAAATTAGTAACTGTAAGCCTTGTATATGCCTCGCTGAAACTCAGTTCTTCAGTTATGCACAAACAGAAAGTAGATTTTTTAAACGCAATTTAGGGAGCGTAGTAAGCAAAATAGAATCACATCTTTAGTTTCCAAAGTTGCAAAAAAGAGTCTTTTTAGAATTAGATTGTCTTAGAAGTGTTGCTTTCACGTCCATGTTTAATATAAATGTTGTAGTATCTATTTATAGTTGCTTCTAAATTCAAATGGTCTTACAACCTTACAGTAAGTCTTCAAGACTTAATTATGGAAGTCTACTTATATCTATTATATGAGCTAGTATAATTAATTCCCTCAGTTTTAGCCATGTTTATAACTAGCATCTACACAGAAAAAATACATAAGCATGCATGTGTTTTATCCTTGAACAGTATGAGGCAAAAAGCTTTAGAAACCAGACAGTGTCCATCACCAATATCTACTATGTTACCATAACATGGCTTATTACTGTGGCACAAAATATCAAGGTTCATATATGAACCAACATTCTTATAATTCCCTAAGTTTTGCACTGTATGGGGACTAAGCTCTAAAACTTGCATTTAATTCTTTGTTTTTGTATTAGAAAAAATATGAATCATCTTTGATTGCAAAGGAAATCCAAGACACCTCAATAATCTCCCTCCCCAAACTCAAGATACCATTGGCCAAACAAAAAGCAAAGCAAATGTATGCTGCTTATATACTGCCCAAAGCATTTAAAATGCTATGTGGGAAGTGTGCAATTTTATTATGCAGGCTACACATTGCCCCCCTCCCACAAGCTGGGTACTCAATTTACCAATCTCAGAAGCATGGAAGACTTTGTCAACCTTGAGCCAATTACCTGAGCCTATCAGGACTGACCTCAGCTCATGGGCAGAGTCTTGGCTGCAGTACTGCAACAGAACTATTGCACCAGGAGGCCTGTTTCCTAGTACAACTGAGCAATTTTGGAGCCTGAGACAAAAAATATCACAAGTGTTTCTCTCATTTCTGGACAGTAAGAAACAACAAATCAAAAAAGAATTTCCTGACCTTTAATTATACTTTTAATGCCCTGTTTCTGCTGCTTAATAGTAGGGAGACCCCAGGGTTTCTTAAAATGCTGTTCTTAATATCAACACACACACTGTAGCAGATTGCATTGGAATTAATTTTACATCTGAGTTTCAGCAAAATGAAGATTAATTCATCCCAAACTCTAACCTATTACATTTCTGGATATGATCATCAAAGGCAGAAACAGGGCTACTGCACAAGTTAGGGTAAGGAGTAAAAGACCCACGGTTTTTAACATTTTACTTTGTATAGTAATGTGCTTTAACTCTGAGGTGTTTTAATTAGCAAAAATCAGTTTACACATTAGCTAGAATATTGGTTTGTTCAGATCAATAAAATATACTGCTAATAATATATTATTAGCTTTTTAGCCTCCCCTTCCTCCAGAAAACTCAGGGCAGCTTGCATAGTATCTCACCTTTACCCACACAGAAACTCAGTGACGTAAGTTGCCAGAGAGACAATGAAAGTCTTACCAGGTAAGACTTGAGCAGGAATATGAAGTTAGATTGAACTAATCAATCATATATAGTATTGCACATTAGCTCAAATTATGTTCCTTGGCAATATAAGTCACACATAGGTTATACGGTATGCTATAACCTAAGCTCACTTCAGTCTGCAGAACCAAGTAAGTCACAACTTGAGTAGGCCTACTTAAATCAATGGAACTTATAGAGGTGTTGATTCACCAAATCCTCACTGATTCAATGGGTCTGCTCTAATGACCTACTGTGCTAAGCAATACAATTTCAGCCAGGGAATATGATGAGCAGCACTCAAATTAGAAAAACAATGACAAGCTTGCTGCATGAAATGGAGTGCCGTTACACAAGCAGGGAATTTCAAAAATAGGTACATCAGAAGTAAAAGACACCACTACTGTTTCCTATATTATTATACAATTTTCCCAAGAGTAACTTTAGGGCGCTAAGGGTCAAAGCCCAGGATATCCTAGTGACACCTAAAGAGCAGGATTGTTCTAGATGCAGCTGCAAAACAAAGTTGTCCTGCAAGATAACTCACAGGCTATATTGAATACTTGATGACAACAAGGCCATAATATAAACACAAGCAAATAAGGTAATAATTAAGAACATCACCTTGACCTTGTTTGTAGAATCAGCTGACTGAATCATAAACAGGATGATTTAGAAAAAAAATGGCAAGAAGAGGTCTCTTCTCAGTGTTTCACGCTGGCACAATCAATTAATGGTTTCCTTTATGTGAGCCACAAGCTTATAGGAGGTACACCACACAAATGTTTATGAAAATAACACAGCACTTCCTCAACAAGAATCAAATATTTTCTTACATATTGCAATAGCTCTAAGACTGGCCTGGGCTACAAGTACATTGTGGAATGCTAATCAAGTTATTGATAACAAATGAATTACCAAAGCAGCTTTCAGCGCCACATTATTCTCCCTCACAAACCTTCTGGTTTGGAAGATAAGTGAAAATTACAATTAGCAATTTGTGTTTGCTTTACATTATCAACGCTCATACAGACTGTGAAGTATAATGCTAGGCCTTAGCCACCCAAAAAGTGAACAAAAATATGGCTATTTTTTAGAACTGCAAATTCACAAAATCCCAACAACCTGCAAGTTAGAATTACAAAGCCAAAATATTATCAGATAATACCAGTCAAATAAAAGTTCTGTTTCTTTCAATTCTAGTTCCACTTCATAAGAACATTATGTTCTTAGTATTCATGCAAGTTTCCAGGACAAGGAGTCCCACTATAATAAAAACTATGGCATGGCTATATCAGAGTTTTATTAATACTGATTCAGCAATAATAGCTTATCCCAATAAATCTGGAATTACAATGTGATGAAAACACTGGGAATTTTGTCAGAGATCATTAGATTTATTCTAGAACCACACACAGTTCCTTTGATTGCCTGGCAAAGATAGTATGATCATTAAACCAGTTTAAATATATACACACATATCCCTTATAACCATGGGGATTAATTAGTATATTCTCTATTTTTAGCACAAGTAATATTTTATTTAAATATGCTTTTAAAATTTAATTTACTCCTGAAAAAATAGATGTGTCAATATGAAATTTATAAATATTGCAAGAAATATTATCAAGAAGCAAAGGTATGTGCATCACTTTATAGTAGTGGTTTATGGTATATGAGATGTTAGGTTAAGATATCTTAACCAAACTATTTTTGTTTCCAAATGCTAATGTAGAAACCCACATATTGCAAGAGGCAGTTGTCACATATGCCTTAAAGAAGGCAATAACTTAGCATTGTGCTCAGACACAATGGGTCAAAATAAGTTCCTCTTCTTTGACATTTACCCAACCTGGGGCTTTAAGCTACAGAAACTGACCGGCAGGAACACACACCTCTTCTGTCATTGGAAAGAGCAACTCTCCCTTTAAATACAATGAAGCAGCAAAATGAAGTATGGTGACAATACACTTTTTTGAATTAAAGGAAGGCAGATTATATTCTGCACCACAACATATTCTCTGTATTACAATCAACCATAATGGCTGCTTTGTTATTATAGCTTCTGTTATAGATTGCATATATGGAAGAAAGACTGACCTAAATGCCCCTTTAAAAACCAAAAATAGGGTATTTCACCGCACTTTAAAAAAATCTGATTGCATTTGGAAGAGATAATGAAGCAACCAGAAAGGCTTTTTTCTTCCGAATCCGATATGGGACACAAGGTGAAGTGTATGTGCCAATTATTCAGTTAAGGCAGCATTTAACACCAAGGCACATTCCATTCTACATTAAAATTTCAGAACTTCTATTTTCCCCAGTTTCGTTTGTTGCAACTGATCTGCCTTGACATCTTAGATAACAAAACCAATGAAGGACATTGCTGCTTTAAATATTTCAGGGCTTATGCAGCTAGTAAATAGGCTCCATTGCAATAAGGCTGTGAAGGTCGTGTCCTATTGTACCTTTCCTCTGACAAACTATAAAATAGAATAAACAAGCTTTTTGTGCTCCTGTACTTTCTCTAAATTTCTTCATCTTGTTGCCATTATAAAATTTCTTAGTAAAAGCAAGTGATACTCATGTTAACACACACCCAAAACTCTTCCTGAATATATTCAAATCCACACCCTCAACACAGTACCATGATTACACTGCAGCAATTTCAGCATTTTATTTCCAGTCATGTGTCTGATTTTGCAAACACAATCCTGTTGAACCTCATTTCTCAGCATTAATAAGGCAGAGTTCTTAAAGCAGAACAGGTTCAGCCCTTTAATTACCTTCTCAACATTAACTAGATTCCACAAGTGTTTTTGGTTTTAGTCAGCCATTTAATCTCAGGTTTCAAGCCTCCTACTCTTATGGATCTACAATGACCCTGTACTTCAGATTTTTAATATAAAACATAAAGAAAAAAACTTGAGGCACATGGGTACTTATGTGAGACTATGGAGGAAGAAGGGAGTCACTAAGTAATAAATATTTCTAACCTTTAAATACAAATTTAAAGGGAAACAAGAAGTCTAAAAATACAAAGTGACTAGGGATTTCTGACATATGTGACTGTCCTCCAAAAAAGCCTAGTTTAAATTATTTCAGGGAAGCTAGCTAACTCCCACAGGCATGAATTAGAATGGCAAAAGTATCATTTGGTTTTACACAGACTTCAAGACACTGAAATATCTGACCCCCTTTGCTCTTGGTAAGAGGAAATTACCTGAAAAGGCAACAGGTTGTTGCCGTTGTCTGTCCTGAAGGCGTTGTCTTCCATCCAGGATTTAGGGGTTAGGGGAGCAGCTCGTGGAAACTTCGGCGGAGCAATGACATTGCTAGAGTAGGGCTTTTTAAGGGGTGAAATTGGATTGAGCGGTGATGGCACGCCAACCCCTACACCAACTCCGACGCCTACTGCCCTTCTAGGGTCCCTGCCAGCTTGAAGTCCAGCCCAAGGGTTGGAAGGTGTGCTCCAGGCTGCATTTTGGTGATTATTCCAGCTGGAAGGGGAAGATGTGGAGGCCGAGGAAGAAGAAGGTTTGCTGGTCATGATAGGCTGATGGCTATAAGCAGCATTTCTCTGGGCAAAAGATGCTTGATTAGGGCTGACTGGCGATCTCCTTTGCTGCTGCTGGGCTTGCTGCTGCTGCTGCTGCTGCTGCTGCTGTTGCTGTTGATGGTGCTGAGTCTGGGCTAGGCCAATCTGGGGGGAGAAAGTGCCTCCAAAAACAGGATTGACATGGTGAGGGAAATTCTGGAAAAGCATAGTTCCATTGACTGGGGTAATTCCTTGAAAAAAGCTATCATCCACTGCATTTGTGGTCCCAGTGGACCAGGTGCTTCCAAAGGAGGGAGACAAGGAGGTGCCGGCTGTCGGTTCCTGTTGAGGCTGGTGGAAACTTAAGCCGGGCAGGATGGGGGACTCCATTTGCATCTTTTCTTTGCTATTTTGGGCAGGAGCTGCTGAGCCAATACTAGTCACTGGGTTGCTGTCCTCTGGTTTGGGTGTTTCTGACGTGATAGGAGTAGAAGGGGCTTCTGCTGCGTTTGGATCTTGCTGCCGCTGCTGCTGAGGCTGGGCTTTGCTTTTGTCCATCAGTAAATCATCCTGCATGGTTTGCGCAGCTGAAACGAGAGAGGGGTGGGGGGGGGAACCACAAGAGAGAGTGTTAACATTCATACGCTGTTGCAGCCTTCTGCTGCTTGCTAGAATTCCGCTGCTAGTGTAATGCCGCTGCAATTTGCCAGGCAAGACTAATACGTAATCCCCACCCCCACCCCTTTAAGAGTAAGCGGGTTGAATCAGCGCGATCGCTTCGCTCTGCCTCTGAAAATACATTTGGCGATGCTTCACCCTTGCCGATGTCTTGGTTTCCTTCACTGTAAAGGAAAGATGTGCTTATAGGGCAGAAGATATACAGCAATTTCGCCACGTCTCTTTCTCTTACACCGGAACTCAGAGCTCTCGCCCTGCAATGAGAAACTGATTCTTGTTCCTGTTTTTCTGCACACCCTCCTCCTCCTCCCTCGTTATTTGCATACGTCAATAAATACTGCTGCGTCCTTCAGCAAGGTTAAAAAGACAGCAGCCTTTACTCTCCCCCACCCCCTTTCCCGTGAATAGACTTTTAAAGGAGCCGGGTGCCCATTTTCATTAAGCAACAAACAGATTCAAGCAAATGACTAAAAACCGATCAGATGCACCCTCTCAACGCCAGGAATAAATGAAATGCTTAAACCGAACGATCTTCCCCCTAAACTGACGGAGGAGGTTGGGGGACATCCTACACACACAGCATGCTCCGCGGTTTTCATTGCTTTGATATTCCTTTTGTTTTAACCCTATTAATGGCCAGCCTTGTCTTTTTTGTTTTACACTCATTTATCATGCGTTCCTCGTAGCTACGACAAGATATTCGCAAATCTATATGTCTTGATCAGATACAAATCCCGCTCAGTTCCATCGTTTCCACGGGATTAAGGCCCATCGAACCCAATGCGATTTACTTCTGAGTAGGCACATTTCGTTGCTCTAATCCGTTCCAAAAGAGCATTATTCTGGGTCAAAATTAAATAACATAATAAAAATGAAACGTTCAGTCCCTCATAACACTGGTGGTACTATTCAGACACACTGCCATTTTGCTGTAGAAAGCCTGCAAACGCCTTTTTCGCGCGTAGATGTACAAAATTATTAAAATGCTGATTTAAAAATTAGAAGACAAAAAGGGGCAAATAGCTGCATTCATCAGCCTCCCCGCCTGCAAAAGGCTTTCAGAAGACCAAACACTAGAGCAGGCCGAACAAAAGAAAATGACAGGCATCACAGAAGAAGCAGTTTTATTTTAGCAATATCTATTTTCCAAAAAAGGCTTCAACCTTCAATATCTAGCTACTCACCCCACCCACCCACCCACCCACCCACCGCAGCCTTCTGATCATTCTCTCTTGTTTTGCTGTTGAACTGCAATAAAGTAACCACAGGGTCAGAACAGCAGCTGCTTGGGGAAGGACAGGGATAATTTTGAAATCGTAACTTCCCCTCTCTTTTACTAATTTCAAAAGATTCCGAAATGTAAGATCACAAAGATAGGTATTAAAGGGAAAACGAACTACAACAATAATGTATGGGCATAAATCGACAGCAGGAAAAGGTTCTAGTCTAGCAATTAATTTCCTTCATTGCTGATCCATGTTCACGATCTAAAAATAATGCCTTGTGGAGAGTGCCTATATCGAGTGTATTAAGCTAAATTCCTAATCCCAGAATGAGTAAACTAGCGCATCTGTGGCACGCAGCTCTGCTGCTGCTGTAGGGGGTGCAGAGAAACCTTTAAAGCAGCACTGCAGTAAGCCATAATACTACAGCCTTTGTGTAGTTTTCCATTAGCAGCACTCGGATCAAAGTCACCAGAACGGTAAGTGTAGACCAAATAAATACTCGAGATTTCATACAAACAGACAGACCCCTGTAATTTTTTTTAAATTTTCTCCAAGATTTTTAAGAGCTTAGGAAAAGGTTGACATAAACAATTATCAATCTTAACATTAAAACTACTCCTTCCAAAGCAGCACATATGCTGTCCTACCATAATTGTTTCAGATCCCTTTGTAAACTTCATTTTGAACCATTATCTATAATTCCACTCGAGATCCTTCCTTACCTTAAGACTTCGCTACAAATCCCACCCCTCCCAGTCAAGGTCAAGATCTACCATTAATTAAATATAGGCAAACTGAAAAGAAAAAAATGAAATATTAGTGTGAAAAGACAGCCTGATATATCATACAGGGCTAATAATCGGCGCCTCCCCATTCCTCTACCCCCTTTTCCTCTCAGTGTATGTATTTGTGCCGGTCTAAAGTACAGTTCAGGAAAGCCAATACCCCATCATAATATCTCGTTTGCATGCAGTAACCCAGGTAGCGAAAACAGAATCGCCGAGAAGTTACCTTTTGAGTATTCTGTATTTAAAGATCAATAAAAGGAAGGGACAGTGTCTATTTCCTTCTTTCGGGTTTGGTATATGACAAATAGAAATTGCTCTGGCAAGAGCACTTTGACAACTGTGAGCTGAATGCGCATGTGTGCCCACGGAATTGTGGGGATTGAAGTCTTTTCCTGAACAGAGGCAGGCTGGGAGAGCAAAGTTCAAAGCACCGATGCTCGTTTTAACCAGCGGAAAGACCTTGTAAGGACAGATACACGGATATTCAATCAAGAGAGAAAACTGGTCTAACAGGTACCTTTGGAAACAAGCTTTACTCATTGCGTGTTTTAGCCTGGGCCAAAACGCTGACTATTTTTTAAAGGTGATCTGTCCAGCATGACATTTAAAATCAAACAGAATAATAGGATCTGAAAATATTACATAGGATCTTAAAATATTAAACCTAATAATCAGATAGCATACTTCTGGAGGAAAAAACGTTTAACAGAAGACCACATCTTCTACATGCTTTGCTTTGAGAGACCAGATCAAAGATGCCTTTAACATTCTGTCTCCTTGTGAAAGGGCACAGCCTATAAAATCCTATATATGCTTTACAGAAATATAATACTAAACTGTGGCCAGCCATATGTCCTTGAGACTTAAACCTTATCCATTCTTTGTATTTGTCAACTAGCACTCACTGGTAATAGACCATATTCAAATAATAGACATATGATAGGTCTAATAAAACAGTAATTGTTATGAGCTGAATTTAGACTTAACCTTCAACCTAAGCACATTCAGAATGTATAGACTTGTTTAAGCCAATGAAGAAAAGGCAACAGTGCTCTAAATAGAAAAAACAGGTTTTATATCTATTTGACTAGAATAGTTTAGAATTAAGGTTACTGTGAAAACACTAATTGTTCTAATAAATATTTACCTATATGCATACATCTTGGACTCACATCTCATTCATTGTCAGTCTTAAAATGGCAGTAATTTTGAAATATTTTATCACACATGACATAAGTGTCAGAATTTGTGTATCCTTTTCTGTGCCCTAAGTTCTGCCTTTCACTTTCAGAGTCTGAAGGTTGTAAATCTGAATAACAGTATGCAGCAACATGCCAAATCACTTTTAATTACCGTGTTTCCCTGAAAATAAGACACTGTCTTATATTTATTTTTTTCTCAAGAAGACACACTAGGGCTTATTTTCAGGGGATGTCTTATTTTATTAAGTATAATATGCTTGAATGTCAGCCCTGCACACAACCATAGCCATGCCCATCACTAGGTTTTTTATCAGCGTAGGGCTTATATTTAACAAATGCATAGAAATCCTGCTAGGGCTTATTTTCGGGGGAGGTCTTATTTTCAGGGAAACAGGGTAGTTCGCTTCTTTTATTGTTATTAACAACAATAATTTAAATTTTTATAAGCCAAGTAAACTGCATTGAGATATACGATTTCCTAATCAGTACTATTGGATGGCACATAACACCAAACTACTAGACATTTTGTTTTTCAGAAATACTGTAACTAGAGAAGATAAAAACCTGTTTATGCCTGCATAGCATCAGGAATGGTATACTAAGCTTTGAAGGACTGTCCATTATTTTTACCAGGGGCTATAGCACCTGGGCACCTTCAAAAGGGACCACAGACTGAAACCATTCTTCACATACAACATTATAGGGCATTTCTGCAACATAAGCAATTGTGATTTGGCCTATATTTTTCATATATTTATGGATGTGGCCAGCCAAAAGATTGAGAATGGCTGAATGATATGCCTTCATCTGACTTTGCGAGAGATTAATTAGCAACTTTTGTTAAATTTGAACAGTCTGATCCTAAACATATTTATTCAGGAACAGGTTACACTGAATTCAAAATGGTTTATCCCAGCTAGAGCAAACAATTTATTATTTTCACTTCATTGACTTGTCAGAGTGCCTTCTCCCTTTGAAAACCACCCATAATACCCGATCCTCCCAGGCTAGGCATTTGAGGCAACTAACACCACGAGAGGCCCGAAAGGAAAAAACAAGAAATAGGGCCTTCTCTGCCATTGCCCCTCGCCTGTGGAATAACCTTCCACCAGACATCTGCCTGGCCCCCTTTGGCTGCCTTTAAAAAACTATGAAAAACTTGGTTATTTAAGCAGGCATTCCACCAAATATAATTGCAATTCAGTGTTCACCCATTAAATCTTGATTTTAACTTGATTTTAACATAAAACAAATAATATTTATGTCACTTTAATATTATTTTTATTTTTATTTTATTGTGTTACTATTTTATGGTTTTACTCTATAAATTGTTTGAATGTGTTAACTGTTGTAAACCACCCAGAGTGACCTCGCTGCCAGATGGGCTGTATAAAAATCCAATAAATAAATAAATAAATAAATAAATAAATAAATAAATAAATAAATAAATAGAGAGATAAAAGGCTAGTGCCTGGTAGCTCAGAGGGAGCAGTTATGGACCATAAACCAACTTATAGGTGCTGGTTAGGAAACCTAGTATATGGCCACATTCTTCGTGAACATGCATTTTCACAGCTTAGAAGCACTTTCCTATCCATGACTGCTCAAAGGGTGGCAATGGGATAGAGTGCCTTCAAAAAGTGCTCAAAGGCTGCAATTTGTTGAAATACTGCTGTCAGTCTGGAATAGGATGGGTTGAACATATTATTACAATGCTGTTTGACCTACACTAGTAACCACAAGAGTTTCACACTCAACACAAGATTATTCCCCTCTGTTTAAACACTGTATTACTAAACTAAGCCTGGGCTCTTATATTTCAAGAACCATTTCTCACCATACATTTCTTTTCAAACACGTTATTTGGCATCTGTTCCAAATGTATTTATTTGTCCACCAAATTAAAGGAAATATCAATAAGAAAATTCTTTTTATTTGTGGATTCCAACTGTTTGTCTGTGAAGATTCTCAGTCATCCAGGTTCGTTTAACTGGGAGTTGAGTCATGGCTACTGGACTTCTTTTTTTTGAGAGATAGAAACGTTTCACTGTTCATCCATTCATCAGACCGATGAAGCTGTTTGGATGAACAGCAAAACGTTTCTGTCTCTCAAAAAAAGAAGTCCAGTAGCCATGACTCAACTCCCAGTTATTCCAACTCTTTGAATTGTTTTTTCCTTAAGAGTCCCATCTAAGCCCCAGCATTCAGCATGTTTAGTCACTAAATTAATGCCCAGCTTTTCAGAGAATTTCTAATGGATGTCAGTAACTCCTTTGCCTGTTCTGCTCATGTATGCCACCCCATTTAGATTTATGAATGTTTTAGCTTTGATATTTATTCTGTTAATCTATACTGCATTTTCCTCTTTTTTTTCAAACTATTTCTAGTTATGCCTTTATTTTTGAGGCAATTTTATTTGGAGTTTTAAGACACTTTGGGTTTTGAAGAACAGAGGTATATATGTGTGTGGAAAATACAAGTTACAATAAATAATAAAACATTGAGGATTAAAGCCTGTTTTCCAAGGAAGTGTAAGACCTATGGTTTTGGCTATGAGAAAAGTAAACAAGTTAATTTGATAATGATAATAACAACAGCTGCTGCCACCACCAGCAGCTTGATTTTAGTTGCACAAGAACAAGCACTCCAAAGTAGTGTGATGAAAGCTAAGAGTCAATGAATTAATGCAACAGCAACTGCCAAGAAAAAGATGAAACTGTCTCACACCTCAGCTTTGAATGGCCAAAGATTGAACAATTACAAAATTAGGCATAATTGTGTGGCAAAATCAGTGCAAAGGTCATTATGGGGGGGGAGATTTGCTAGCCTCCAAAAACCCCTGGGAATATCAGGCAAAGAAAAAGTCAGAAAATGACAAAATCAAGATCTTGTGGGACTTCTGGATCCAAACTGACAAACACCTTGAAGCTGACATAGTAGTAGTAGAAAGAAGAAATATCTAGATCATTGACATTGCAATTCCAGGGGATGCCAGAGTTGAGAATAAAAAATTGGAAAACTAACAAAATACAGACCCCTGGCAATTGAAATAACTTGCTAGTGAATGAAACACTTCAGTGGTCCCAGTAGTCATCAGGAAACAATATCAAGAAATTTCACACGGTATTATAAGAAATTGTAGATCTCAGTGGTAAGATCATCAGAGCCACAAAGAACAACATTATTAGGACTACCATATATACTGCACTGATATTTAACAGGTATCTAGGTTTTTGGTTAAAAATTGTATGTTATATAACACCAGTCAATGTTTTTATCACTTTGACTGTGCCTGGTATTTTTGAATAACAACAATAATGTACCCTAAAGTCTAATCTGATTTACTGTATGGTGACCCTTGTCAGAGTTTTTGTATTAGAGAATATTCAGAAGTGGTTTAGAATTACCTTTTTCTAAGCCCACGCAGGCTGGCTTTACTCACAGCATCACAGTGGGGAATCAAACTCTAACATCTAGTTCCACAGCCAAATACCTAAACCTCTGAGCTTTTCAGCCAGTTAGTTACATAAAGTAATACAGTAGTCGCTAAAACAATCAGATGAAACATAAATACAATTGACATGTTTAACCCCATGATAAAAAAGTTAAGTTTGTCAAAAACTACTTGGATCAATATACTATTGATGAGGAAACAATCATGGAAATTACACACCCCAAATACGTAATGCCTCCATTTCTAATTATGGGGAAAGCAGATAGCCTTCCTTCCTATAAAAAAAATGAATGGCTAAAGTATTCACAGTAAATACAAGAAATTTCTTAATTGGTTGAGTTTTAATGTGGGAAGGCATTTGTAGTACAAAGGATACAGTTAAGCATGTGGAAGCCAAACATTTTTGGTTCACACACTATTTGAATTCAGAAAAGAGCAATAAACAAGTGAGAGACTGTGGTGTTGGTAACACGGTAGAATAATACACTAAAGATCTGTTTGTGCAAGGCCTCTAGTACACAAGAAAAATATCAGAACTGAGAAGCAATTATAAAACATTTTCAAAGAGGTAGCACATTGGTCTGTTTCAGCATATATAGCAAAAACAAAACAAAATAAAAATGTGGTATCTTTGATCTGTTTCTGTTTAAAGTTATACAATACTTTCCTTTTTGTTCCATATACTGTACAGTAGTTGTAAATAATGTTTGTCATTTCTTCCTTTTTGTAACAGCTAAGTCTTAAATAAAGTACATTATGGTTAAAGCTTGATAATCTCACTCTTTTAGTGGTGTAATTGATTTTATAGTTCTCAAAGATATAAACTATAGCTACTAGTAATAGTTAGAATCATAGAATCATAGAGTTGGAAGAGACCTCAAGGGCCATCCAGTCCAACCCCCTGCTATGAAGGAACCCCCATCAAAGTACCCCCGTCAGATGGCCATCCAGCCTCTGCTTTAACACCTCCAACAAAGAAAACGCCACCACCCTCCGTGGCAGCATACTCCACTGCTGAACAACTCTAACCATCAGGAAGTTCTTCCTAATGTTCAAATGGAATCTCTTTTCCTGTAATTTGAAACCATTGCTCCGAGTACTTGAAAAACAATCCAACGCCCTCTTCAATGTGATATCCTCTCAGATATTTAAACATGGCTATCATATCCCCTCTTAGCCTTCTCTTTGTAAGACTAAACATTCCCAGATCCCTAAGCCACTCCTCATAAGACATATGTTCCAGACCTTTAATCATCCTGGTCACCCTCCTCTGGAACCACTCAAGATTGTCAACATCCTTTTTAAATTGAGGAGCGCAGAACTGTACACTGTACTCCAGGTGGAGTCTGACCAGAGCAGACACTATGCTTCTGTTGATGCAACCAAGAATCGCATTGGCTTTCTTAGCCACCGCGTCACACTGCTGACTCATGTTCAATTTGTGGTCCACAAGATTCCCAGATCCCTTTCACAGGTACTATCCTCTGAACCACATTTAACATATTACCTCACAAAAACAGAACGGGATGCTATATACAGGCTCAGGAGCAATCCCAACATAGTGATCAAAGAAGATGACAAGGGAGGTGCTGTGATCATCATGGACAAATCAAGCTACACACAGGAAGCGCAAAGACAACTATCTAACACCAAATTCTACCAGCTCCAAACCACAGATCCATCCACCAAATATCAAAAGGAATTACAGAACCTCATGAAAGACCTCCCTGGAAATGTACGTGAACAAATCCTGCAGAATACACCACAAGAATCTCAAGCAGCCAGCTTCTATCTCCTACAAAAAAACAAGGTAACCCTGGTTGACCGATTATATCATGCATCAACTCCATCACGGTTGGAGTATCTAGATACTTGAACAACGTTCCCAAACCCTATGCTACCAATGCACTCAGTTATGTAAGGGACACCACAGACTTCCTAAGGAAACTTCAGTCCACACAGAACCTACCCAATAATACCATCCTAGCTATAATGGATGTAGAGACTCTCTATACCAACATACCACAGAGATGGATTACAAGCCATCACAAACACCATCCAAAACAAGAAAACAACAATCACCACCCTCTGTGACTTTGTGCTCACACACTACTATTTCTCTTTTGACAATAACAACTACCTCCAGATCAATGGAACCGCAATGGGCACTCACATGGCCCCACAATACGCGAACAATATTCATGGATGACCTGGAACAACGCTTTCTTAACCACGCACCCAGAAACCACTTCTCTATTTGAGATACATTGATGATATTGTGTCCTGATATATATATTTCTAGTACTAGAGATATAAAATTTCCAGAAATTTTGAAGCTCAGGAAACACCCCATTTTCCCATTGTTGTTCTGCAAAAAAACAGAAATGTTTGGAAAAACTGAAAAAAGTTACATTAGCACTCCCCCTTTTACAGATTGAAAGTCATTCTGTTACTTTAGGAATGTAAAATATGACTATGGACAATATGAATTGGCATAAAATTGCCACAACTAGCATATTAAAATATAGTGTATCCAAATAAGTATTACAAACAGAATTACAGTGGTACCTCAACTTATGAATTTAATCCGTTCCGAATGTATGCCCTTAAGTCAGTGTGTCTGTGTGTTGTGTCGTTACAGTCGTGACCGACCCTTCGTGACTCCACGTCCATGGAGTTTTCTTGGCAGGAATACTGGAGTGGTTTGCCAGTTCCTACTCCAGGCGCCTACAGCACCTGATATTCCCTGGTGGTCGCCCATCCAAGTATTAACCAGGGCCGACCCTGCTTAGCTTCCGAAATCAGGTGAGATCGGATGTGCTTAGGGCATCTAGGCAGCTCCTTAAGTCAGGGTACCTATCAAATGGGGGGGGGTTAAAAAGAAAAAAAAAGAAAAAAATGTAAGTCAAGCAGACCATATCTAAAATTTGTAAGGCGGCAGTTAAAATGTCAACAATCTTCCACTCTTAAGTCAAATTGCTCTTAAGTCGAACTGCTCTTAAGTGGGGTACTACTGTATCTTTTTATAAACTAATGTAGCTAAATGATTACGTTTTCTGGAATCAGGGAAATGTAAACTCTTACCTTTTTTAATTAAGTTAATTAAATTAAATTATGTATATACTTTCAGGTTCTTTTTGTTGATCTGTATTTTCTTCCAATGCTTTGAGGCCTAGTGAAGGGACAGAATGAACCAAACATACCCACCCACATGCAAAAACAAACAGTGAAACCTTTTTCTTTTTCTTGAGACAATAGCAGCACCTCCTAAAGAAAGAAATGCATTTTGTTCTTGCATTGGAAAGTTCATTTTGTAACCTAGGACGTGCTTGTCCTCAGTGTACAGAAATTAAAATAATCTGATACTATGCATATTTTTTAGAAATGATTTGAAAATATTTGAACACCCTGTCTTAAAATATTTTATTCATCATGTTAAAATAAAACATTCCATACTCATTTATTTTTATTTTTTCATTTGTTTCAATTTTTCGGGGGAAAAACCTCAAAACCTGTTTTTCCCCCTGAATTTTTTCTGGGCCTTTATATCTATCTGGTACTTTTCTTCCATGTTGAACAACTGTAATATTTGTATCACATATTATTATATAGCATTAGTGGGTGGTGGGAGGTGGGAAGTAGGTTGTTTATCATTGGCAAATATCCTACTGGGATTTTACTCTGGAGCAAGTGAAACTATATACACTGCAGTAGCAAATTATAGATAGTTCACAAAGTATTGGTTGCATGCCTGATCACATGCCCATCATGGTACTATGCACATTGTTAATTAGCTGAATATCACTGCTGCAAAATATATTATTTACTTCAGAATAAAATCTGAATAGGATTTGGACAACCGGGAAATAACTGAGCATGCTATCCTAATAAAGTAGTAGATAAGTATTTTCTCAGTTTCTTTTGGGAGAATTATACATGCCAAACCTTCAGCCAAGTTTTCATTACTTCTAAATCATAACCAATCATTGGCTTCAAAATTTTCAGAATTGCATCACACTGCTTACATCACTACCCCTTAAGATTATTGCTTAACCGTAGTGTATCCACAGCTCCAAGGGGAAAGGAGGCAAGAGACAGAAATATAAACATTACAGGTATCTTTTTTATATAGATGACGGTGTTCAGCTGAGCAGCAAGATATTTTAACAAACACTGTATCTGGAAGTCTATATATTTGGGATTAGTCACTGAATATTCAACCTATTTCAGAAGGAGGACAGAAATGTACTAAACAACTTGGAATTATTGAGACGTCGTAGGTAACACTCCCATGAATCCCCACCAATATACAGTACCCAATAATCAGAAATAATGGGAAAGGAAATAACTGGGAGAAAGGAATAATGGGAGAGTGCAAATTCATGGTGTTCATATTTGAAAGAATTATAATTACGTTGTTTTGCAGGTAAGATTTCAATAAAACATCTTCTGTTTAGCATGGATTTTTTTAAAAAAATATTACCATAACATGAATAACTAGTGTGGTGCTACAGATAACAGTGAGAAGCTAGAACTCAAGAAACCTGGATTTGAATTCCCCCTCCCCCCACTTACCATGGAAACTCATGGGGAGGAGACAGAACTGCTAAACTACTTCTTAAGGGAACCCCACTTACCAGGAAAACTCTATTAGGGTTACTATAAGCAAGTTCCAAATTGACAGCTCATAATACAGCATAATAATACCATAATGTCTAATCGTCCAAAAAATAACCTAAACCTCTCAAGGAGAACTCATACATTAGCACCCATAACTCTCCAGTCCTAATCAGAAATATATTCCATCACAATTATATTTTGATCACTTCACTATGTACATTCTTGCGGATTCACATTTCTGTAAGTATAAATATGCTTTATCACTGACACAAAAAGGCTATTTACTTATCTATGACAACTTGACAGTGAGATTGTTAGTTAGAAAACATCAAGAGCTCTCATGAGCACTACATGCATCCAGACATAACACCCTGCATTCTGGGTACAACACTTTCTTTTCCATCCATCACCCAAGCATAAACTGAAGGTGAAAACTGCACTTCCAGTCAGACCATTAGAAATCTAGTGCCATTTCCCTTTCTTTCTCTTTTTTGTTTGTTTAATGGCAAGCAAACATGTGCTTTAAAAATGCCTCAGGTTTCCATTTCTGTCTCCTTCAGAAGAAGCCTGGCCCTATCCCACTGGAACTCCTTGTGACTTCAAAAACAGGGCAGTAATCAGAGGTCCACAGTCTCCTAAAGGTGAAAGGGAGCAAAAAGGAAGGCTTGTAAGATTCCCAACAGGTACTTAAACTGGGGATGAGGGAGGGATAAGAGGAGACTGGTGAGGTTTTGTTTCTCCGGAAAACCTCCCGTAGCACCTATCTGTCTACAAGAATAATTCGCAGTCAGGGACCAAGGAGCATTATATTACAGTGGTCCCTTGTATAAAGGAATTAATTTGTTCCAAATGAAATTATGTTAAGCAAAATTTCCTTTATACAAATCTCCCATAGGAATGCATTGAAAACAGAGTAATTCCTAAATGCGTCTATTTTTATGTTGTACCGATTATCCCCCATAGCTGATTCTGTTAAGCAAATTTCCCCTATCTCCAGAATTTTTTTATGTTGTACAGATTTTATGTTATACAAACTGTTTGTTATACGAGGGTCCACGGTATTATTGAAATTCTTAAATTAGCCCAGAAAGTCCACACCCAGACACACACCCCACCTCTCCTCAAAGGGAGGTTCGGGGCGAGGAAGGAGGAGGTGGGGAAGATCTTATTGAATGCCATGGGGCAGAGGAGGGAGGCACACCTGTAATAGGGGAAGACCGGGGAAAGGAGGTCGGGAAGGTGTCAAATGACTGCCGGTCTCTATGGCGACGGTGTGGCGGTGGAAGACCTTAAATCCCCCGACCCCATTCTACCCCATAGCTTTCCTTCCCACACGGGAAGGGTGGTGGTGGACGCGGGTATTTCCCTCGACGGTTATCAAGCCCTCGCCTCGGTTCCTCCAAGGCAAAGACAAACAAGGAATTGGGACTTTTGGGGGGTGGGGGGGGTTGTTGTCAAAGGAGGAGCAACCGCCCCCTCCCCGCCCGCCGGCCACCACCACCCCCCAGCCCCACATCCCGACCCCCTGACAGTGCCAAGGGGCTGCTGCTGACCTTTCCCGCAGCGAGCGGAGCCATCTCGCCGCGTCGCCAGCCGAAGGCAAAAAAACAAAACAAAACACGACACCCCCCAACCCTCTCGGCGCTCACACACAAGCTCCGGGGTCAGGGAGGACCGACGTCGGGGGGGGGAGGAAGAGGAGGAGGAGGAGGGCGGTTGGTGGGGAGGAGGAAGAAAAGGAGCAACCGTAACGCGCGCGCCGCTAGAAGAAGGAAAGGGCGGGCGGGGAAAGGGGATTTAAATGCCTTCAGGGGTGACAAGGAGCGGGAACTACATCTCCCATGGTGCCTCGGGCGCGCTCTGCGGTATTCTCCGCCCCCCGCCCCCCGCTTGGAGACCGGGAACCAAGGCAGGCGCCAGCGGTAGCGACGGCTCCTTCTGTGAGGTAAGCGCCGGCGCGCGTGCGCAGTTGCTCTCGCCCCCCCCCATCTCTCTCTCTCTCCTTCCCGGCCCTCCCCTCGCCGCTCGCAGGCCGCGGCCTGGTTGAATCCCCTCCCCTCCCCCTCCTCAACGCCGCCTCCGCCGCCGCCGCCGCCGCCCGCCTCCTTCTCCCGGACGGGGCCCTGGCGTCGGTCGCCTTGGGCTCCCCGCGGCCTGTGCTGCCCCTCGGGGCGAGGGTGTTTTTCTGTCGCCGCGAGCGAAGCCTCTGGAAGCGCTCCCAGTATCATCACCTTCTGCTCTCCTTGCGACAAGTCGCGGGAGGCGGCGGGGGTGGGTGGGTGCGCTTGGCTTTCCCGGCCGGTTCCTGGCGCCCGTGGTCGCCAAGCCTCCGGGCTCCCCGCACCCGGAGAGGATGTCGGAACAGACGGGCTTGGTGATGCCGCAGACCCTCGACAGGTAAAGAGGCCGGGCCCGGGCGGGTGGCGGGCCTGCCTGCTTGCTCGGGTGCCTTGGGAAGATGGGGAGGTGGACACACACACACACACACACACACACACACACACACACACACACACACACACACACACACACACACACACACACACACACACACACACACACACACACACACACATGCTCGGCTGGGTGAAATAGTTTGTGTAACTGGAGGTGGACACACACACACACACACACACACACACACACACACACACACACGCTTGGCTGGGTGAAATAGTTTGTGTAACTTTTTCCAGAACGAAAATGTTGGTGCAAAAAAAGATGAACATGAGGGCCATAAGACGATGGGATGGGGTTTGGTTGCTTTTGTATCTCTTTGGAGCACAGGATCTGGGCCCAAACAACTGCGCTCTTCTTTCTCACCCACCCCATAAGCAGTTGCAGCCAGTAGGAAGTTGGGGTTTTGGTTTTTTGTATCACTGTGTAGACACCTTCATAAGGCTGTCAAGCTTGGCTTTCTCCTAACCATCAAGTCTTAGGTTTAATTCAGAAGTAACTACCACACTGAGTGGGCTTTACTTCCAGGTAGGTGTACACCGTGCATTGCTTTGTGACTTGTGTTTGTAGGCGCAGGTGACCCTTTAATCACTAACAGTTGGTAGACATTAATCAAGAAAGGAAAATTACCAAGTATGGCACCAACTTTCATGCTCCTTTGAGCAGTTACAATTGTTAGATATTTATCAACAAGGAAAAGTTATCAAATATTAGGCCAGTAAAGATAAACATACTGCATCAGCAAGGCGGAGTGGTGGCTTATGACATTGAGCCAAGTTCCTGTGCTTATGTTACTGTAGTCATTTGTGCATGTGTGTACTGTAACTTTCTCTTTGTGACTATCCTTCAGCACTGAACACAGGTTCTGGGCCTTTGTTAAATAGTTTTGGTTTGGAGATGTAGAGAAGCTCTGAGCTCCTACATAAACTGCTGAAAACCCAGAAAAAGGCTTTTGTGGATTAAAAATGGATGTTGCTAAGTTCCATCTTTTTGTCTAATATAGGATGCTGCACATTTGGATTGGCCTACTGCTTATTTGCTGTAATAATTTGTAAAATATAGGTTCGGTTAATCAAATCCATTTCCAAATCTTGAATTTCTATAGCAGTGTGTGGCTAATAAAGAAGTAACTATAAACTGAATATATTCCCCACCCCCTTTTTTAAACTTAGTTATCAAAGCTAAATCATGGAGGATTGTTGTCCACAAAATAAAGTGTTTGAGAGTAGCCTCACTGGGCTGAGTAACAAATGGCTGAATAATTAACCCCCCCCCAAAAAGGTGAGATTTAGTGATCCTGGTCCTACTGTTTTTGAGTAATATCCCAGTAATACTGCAAATATTGAGTATCAGGTAATTGATACTGTCAATGCAACCATTGGCACATACGAAAATGACCATCCAGTCCAAACTCGAATGTGCTAGTTGGTTCTGTTTAGGATTGCGTGCATGCTCTTGTACTGGAAGAAATGCCGTTCAGCCAGTAAATTTCAGATATCTGCTGAAACAGTAATCTTCCAGCAGAACTACTCTGCTGGCTAAGATTTGCCACCAGAAGAGCAAAAAAAAAAAAGTTTTGATGAATGGGTAAAGAGGAAATGGAAAGAGGTAAGGCCAGATCCAAAGTACTTCTAGCCAGGGACATAGCCACAATACTAACACAAAGATGGGTCAGGATGAGAGTGATCCTAAGACTAAGTAATTTGCAAAACCCTGATACTGAGAGGGGTTTGGATTTAGCCCAAAGTTTAGCTGACACTTAGCTGTGTTTGCCCCTTACAAGAGCTTTAAATGACATTCAGCATTGACTAAATTGACTTACACACACAAAACAAGAGATGCATGGAAGCAATCTTTCCTTATTGCATTCACCTGGTAGTAATAGTTCTGATTTTTCCTAAAGAAAGTTTTTAAGGAGCCTCATGGCGGAGTGGTTAAATGCCTGTACTGCAGCTAAAACTGCTCAGGACCTGGGGTTCAATCCCAGGTAGCAAGCTCAAGGTTGACTCAGCCTTCCAAGGTAGGTAAAATGAGTACCCAGCTTGCTGGGGGTGGGGCAATGTGTAGCCTGCATACTGTAATTAAACTGTAAATCGCCCAGAGACTACTTGAAGTGGTATGGGGCGGTATACAAGCAGAACACTTTGCTTTTAAGTTCATATCCTTTTAGGCTAAGCTAGAATGGCAGTACAGTATAGACAAATTTAAATTGAGGAAGTGGAAAAATACATTGGTTGCATATTTTCAGTTTTTATTAGCTGTAATGCAAAGTTCCTACAGTTCGAATTTATTTAAATTTATTTATGTTTATGTTCTACTTTTCTGTTGAAATTGTGTTCAAAGTATTTAATTGTGCATTACAGTTAAAATCTATAAAGCACAATTAGGGAATTCAGTGAGGTTTTGGAAAGGTAGTTGCAGCTGTAAGTGAGATGCTCATCATTAGTTATGTTAGAAATAAACAGGTTTTTGTTTGGGTTGGAAATACTCTGATTTTTTGAATATTCTAGCTCTGCATTGTATGTGATTATAATATCCTGCTCTTTTGAAATTCATACTACTATTTCTTTATTGGCATCACCTCAGTCCAAGAAATTCTTAGCATCCCATGATAAATTCAAATTTTATATGCTTCTATCTTTTTTGTAGTCTGTGTTAATGTTTGTTGTGTATTACATTCATTTCAGATCTTTAAACTGCATTTCATGGGCGGCTTGCTTTTGATTAACACAAATTTGTCTTATTAATGATTTTTAGGCTGTGTTTTTGATTACCTTGAATTTAAGTGCTTTGCAAGCTGTCTAAATGCTTGGCTAATACAACAATATAATCTGTGTATCAGGTGTTATTGGTAACTTTGTCATTGACAATTCTTCTCTCATTTAAATCAGCAAATCCTTGTCTATAGATGTTCTTGGATTACAGCTGGAAAAGCAGTGACAGGAATACATTGCCATTCTCATTCTATTCTTTTTATCTATACATCTCTTTTAATCTGATCTTCAACTCTCACTAAAACCTTTAATGCAAACAAATATTGCTAATTAAATTAATCTCTGAAATTAATACAGTGCTGTACCTTTGTTTGCCATGCTGGACTTTGTCAAAGGCAGCAAGGCAGCCTTGTACAGCACAAAACGAGAACACATTCTTGTTAATATCTGTTCTACCTGGTATGAACTCAAACCACATCTATGATCTCCCGTGTTGACCCGTGCCAGCAGTGTGGCTTAGGTTCAAAATATAACTTGGGCTGACAAGGTCATATTGACAAGAGCAATTCAGCCAGGAAATTTGGTGGGACATGGAAGGATTAAAAGATATCCAGAAATTGTATTGGAGACTAGTGAAGTTTAAAGTTGAGATGCCTAAAAGGCAGAGAAGAAGTAAATAAGTGGATGGAGATGAGTATTCCGTGGGCTGGCCCAGAAATCCTATTTTTTTAAAAAGCCAAAAAACACTGTTGGGGCAACTTCCTAGCCTCTTTTTCAGATTTGTAGAAGTTATTTTACGTTTAAATATACTTTACATTATTTAGTGATTCAACATTGTTTACTACTGTACTTTTATTTATTTTTGTTTTAAACTATTGTTTGAAGTTTAACTTCCTTAACTGAATAAGGAAGTATTTAGTTAGCATCCTTTCATGTTTATTTGCAGCTTTTATTTCTTCTTATTGGACTTCATGGCTAAGGACTGTTTAGGCATCAGGAAACCACACAACTACAGTTCTCTAATGCCTATATTTATTTATTTATTTATTTATTTATTTATTTATTTATTAGGCTTATATACCACCCGTCTTCCTGAGAGGAACTCCGGGCGGTTTACAACAAGAGGACAACAAAACAACGGATTAAAATACCAACAAATTAACTAACTAGCTCAATAATAAAACAATAGAGCAATATAAAACAGAACAAAACAAAACAGTAAGGACCAAGGATGCATATAGCCCCTAACAGTCAGGGTTCTGGAGTTGTTTCTTGGCAAAGGGGCCCTCAAGACTTCAGTATTTTATTGAATTGAGTTGAAAAGAAAATTGACTGTTTTTCATCAGTTACCTAGGAACACGAGGCAGGTCCATTTAAGCAGATATAGAAATACCCACCTTAAAAATATGGCAATAGTTTTGGGGTGGTTTGTTGAAGCAGCTGGACCCCTTGCCATTTGTTCAGGTTGCGTCCAGCAGTTTTACAGCTGATTTCCTCCTTCTGATTTTTGCACATCTAACTAATGATTTCTGAAGTCCCTGTTCTTCTGTGGGCCAGGAAAGTTTCAGTAAGTAGAATGCCTACCCTACTTAGCTAGTGCAGGGAGATACCAGAGGGTTTGTTGTTGTTGTTGTTATTGTTGTTGTTGTTGTTCAGTCGTTCAGTCGTGTCCGACTCTTCGTGACCCCATGGACCAGAGCTCGCCAGGCCTTCCTATCTTCCACTGCCTCCCGGAGTTTTGTCAAATCCATATTGGTTGCATCGATGACACCGTCCAACCATCTCATTCTCTGTCGTCCTCTTTTCCTTTTGCCTTCAATCTTTCCCAACATCAGGGACTTTTCCAAGGAGTCCTCTCTCCTCATGAGGTGGCCAAAGTACTGGAGCCTCAGCTTCAAAATCTGTCCTTCCAGTGAACATTTGGGGTTGATTTCTTTCAGGATGGATAGGTTTGATCTCTTTGCAGTCCAGGGGACTCTCAAGACTCTCCTCCAGCACCACAGCTGAAAAGCATTGATTCTGCGGCGATCAGCCTTCTTTATAGTCCAGCTCTCACTTCCATACATCGCTACTGGAAAAACCATAGCTTTGACTATCCTGACCTTAGTTGGCAAAGTGATGTCTCTGTTCTTTAGGATGCTAACTAGGTTTGCCATTGCTTTCCTCCCAAGAAGCAGGCGTCTTTTTATTTCGTTGCTGCAGTCGCAATCTGCAGTGATCAAGGAGCCCAAGAAGATAAATTCTGTCATTGCCTCCATTTCTTCCCCTTCTATTTGCCAGGAGGTGATGGGACCGGTGGCCATGATCTTAGTTTTTTTTGATGTTGAGCTTCAGCCCATTTTTTTCACTCTCCTCAAACTGATGAAAGTAGAATGGATAGGATTCCCACTTTGATGGAAAAGCTACTATGATTACGGTAAAACAGACATAATTGATTAAGGATGATTTGAAGTCATTATGTGCCACTTTCCATACTATATGGAAATTTGATCATGTGACTGGCAAGGCCTTGATAATTTTTTTTTACTTTTGCAGGTTAGTCCTTCCTGTTCTGGGACCCAGCTAGCATCTGTAATGGCCTCTTTTCCAAATAGGTTTCCAGTTTTGCCTGCATTTCTAAGGAGTACTTCAATACACATATTGATAGGTCTTGACAAAGACAAGTCTTTACAAGGGTGTGGTACTAATCTAGCCAGTTGGGTGACATTATGGCATGTCGCCCCAAATACATATAGGCTAAATGGTGCTGCTCTGATTCCAAATCATCCTCTTAATGCAAATTACATATCATCTTCTCATATTTCATCATGCTTCTTGTAGATTCTGCCATATGTTATTTTAAAGAAAACCTGAAGTAAATGACTTATTAAGGTTATTGCAACCTTTATATTTACCTTCTCAGTAATGTAACAAAAGTTCATTGGAGCAGATTCTGAGGATGGATGGATGTTCTGTAAATTTATTTGAAAAAGTTCACTAAAGCTTCTAGGTGTTCATGTTCTGTTATTAAGATTAATAGCTTTGGAAAACATCTTAGAGCTGAAGAATTTCCTAGTTTTGTTAGATATATTGTGTTTCATATATCTCTATGTACTTCTAATCCACTATCAAGATTCCCTGTGTGGTGTAACGGATAGGACTTGACAGCACAGAATACAAAATCCAGTACTGTATCAGCATCTCGTATGATAATTTTTGTTGTTCTGTCTTCAAAACGTCTTTCAGGCCCTTACTCTCCACTATGACATCAAGTGTCAGGGAATTATTGCTATACAGTGGACTCTCGTATAACAAACGGTTTGTATAACATAAAATCTGTACAACATAAAAAATTCCGGAGATAGGGGAAATTTGCTTAACAGAATCACCTATGGGGCAAATCCGTACAACATAAAAATTGTCGCGAATAGGGATTGCTCTGTTTTCAATGCATTCCTATGGGAAATTTGTATAAAGGAAAATTTGCTTAACAGAATTTTATTTGTAACGAATTAATTCCTTTATACAAAGTATCACTGTACTTTAGTCGAGGTGCAGACTGGGTAGCCAAGTGAGTGAGGTATCCGATTGTAAAGCCAGAAGTTGGTAGTGGCTACAATATGCTTTTTCCTTACCAAAACCTGCCATTGAGCCCTGACAAGACAGGAAACAGAACTACAGATATTAGGTCAACCATTTTAAAGCATTACCTGTACTGCTACTGTAAGGACTCCCCTTGCAGAGAAGAGGATGTTTGATTAAAAGTGGGTCAATCAGAGAATAAGAGTACATCATTGATATCTGCGGTCCAAATGAGACATGAAACAATGTCTTTCAGAGAAGCACATTGACTGAGGATAAAATCCTGTTTATTCTCAAGGAAACAGTTTGTTAGCATTGCAGGCAACAGTGCTCCCTGCAATGAAACAGAAAATTTTGCTAGCAGAATGCTTTTGTTTGAATCAAGCACAAACCTTTTTAATTGAGCCTGAAAGGCACTCTCTTAGGCTGTACGAGCATGTATGTGTCCCCAAAGCATCTGTATGCAGTTTCCTTCCTTTCTCCTGATTAGAGATCAAAATTTTGAAGCCATGGATAAAAACTTTACAAAAATAAAAAATGACAATGAATAACCTTGGTGTGTGTGTGTGTGTGGGGGGGGTTTCCCACAATCCCCCCCAAGGTTTCCAGAAAATTTGCATCTCTAGACCTGATGAGAATATACACTGTCCATATTTCAGCAGTGATCATGTAGGAAATGTAAAATCTGCCTGTAGTATACATCTTGCTTGGGGTAAGCAAAAATAAATGTGGTGTGTACCTACCAGCATGGATTTGATTTAAGTGCATTGGATAAAAAAATATGATGATAGGTAGAAATGAATTGTTGATTTAACAGTTTGGCATACAGTAGTTCATTTCCTGGCTAAACAGCTCATCCATATTTTTGCACTCGGTCCCCTTCAGTGGTTCCCCCGCTTGGTGGCAGCATCCTGCCCTGCCTCTTCTGGGTGCTGTTTCTGCATGGACACCTGCTGGAGGGGGTGTGGTGCTGAACTACACTTTCCCTGCCCCTTCAATGTACTCTTCTCTGACTTCAAAACATGATTATTTTACACAGAGCTACGACTTGGATTTTTGAAGGTTCACACAATACAGCTAAAAATCTTTATTTTGGAAAACATTCAGATTGATTTTTCATTTGTATTGTAAAATAAATGATTTGTTTTCTCCATTAAAACAATCATCAACTCCGGATAGATGTTGAAACTATTTAACTAAAACAATACTCCGCGGTGGATGTTTGTTTCTTCAACAGTAAAAACATAATGGTTGAAATCCTCATGGCATTGTTGAAAAGCACAGCATTGTTTCGTCTAGTGAACAGTCTGGGAGTTGAGTCATGGCTACTGGACTTCTTTTTTGAGAGATAGAAACGTTTCGCTGTTCATCCAAACAGCTTCATCGGTCTGAATGCAGCTGGTGCAAACCCTGACTCTTATAGGCAGCTTTGACCTCTAGTCACCCTGGCCTCAATTAGGCTCATCAGATGAACTAAATAGGCTCGTTAGGGAGACAATGGTATCCTTAGCCTTGAGGTGAACCATGGCTTAAGGTGCTGAAACCTATCAAGAAAGGGTCGTTAATGGGTCGTTAGCTATGGCCCTGGTGGTAAAGGCTTTTTGATTTGTCTTGGTAGTGTGGAAAGCACAGCTTGATAAGTAGCAGATAAACTATGCCGGAGGCCACCACCTCTGTTGAGGGAGGGATTTTCAATGCTCACATGAATGGCCTCCCTTACTCCTCTTTCAAACCACCTCTCTTCTTTGTCTAATATGTGTACATCCTCATCTTTGAAAGAGTGCCTGTGAGAGAGGGATCCCTCAAGACAACAGGAAGGAGAGTGGTCCGTCTGACAAGATAGAGGACGTCAAGAACGAGGACCAGAAAGTGGAACAAGCTGCACGAAGGGATATGGGCGCGCGGGGAAAGCAAGTGATAGGATTAAAGGACATTACAGCTGGGGAAGGAGATAAAGAGTTGGAGGTCTTATGGGTAGTTGAGGAGATGGGGGAAAAAGGGGAGGAGTCTATGTCGCGGGGCGCGAGGGAAACGGAGGAGGATTGGGACGGTGGTGAGCGTCGGTTGGTGTCAGTTGGGACTCAGACGGAGGAGAGGGAGTTAGAGAAAGGCAAGAAGACAGTTCAGAGGATAGGAGAAAGAGAAATAACATGGGCTGTCACGGTAAAGCCTCTCCGCTGGCCTGAAACCTCGGAAAGGTTTCAGAAACTATGGAGGAAAGACAGGAATGTCAATCCTCTAGCTCAGTGGGCGAAGCATCCTTGTTGTGGAACCCAGTGTATGGGTCGAGGAGTGAATATCCGTCATCTCCCATAAATGAACCGGAGTTAAGAAATAGACAATTTGAACTTAGCCTTCAGGAAAACGGTTTATTGTTTAATGTTACCAAAACTTGTTCTAAAGTTATTATTAATGAAGATTCTCATGCCTACAGTAAATTTGAGACTGTAAGAAATAAAAATCCGTTCGAAGTTCAAGATACAGTTAATCCTTGTCCTCTTACTTTATTTGAAACTACGGCTCCAAATAACGAACCCTCACAAAGTGGCGCCCAACGTGATATTTTTAGAGAACAACCAGAGGATGAAGGGAACACACAAAATAAAATATTGGAGATGTTAGCAGAACAAAATCGCTTGTTGATGAACCACGTCATCCGAGACAACATACAACCAGACAAAACTAATAACATGAATGAAGAGAAACCGCGAAATGTCTGGGTGGCGAATCCAGCGCCAGTCAGGTTGCAAAAAATGTCTAAAGAGGATGATGTAGAAGCATATTTAAACACCTTTGAAAGAGTAGCCAATGCAGCACAATGGCCACGAGAACAATGGGCGTTAATTTTAACCCCTTGTTTAACAGGACCATTACAAGAAATAGTGGACGCCTTAAATCCAGAGGAGGCATCTATATATCAAAAGGTGAAGGAAGCTATTCTGCTAACACTCAATTTAACACCAGAAGCATATCGGAGAAAGTTTCGAGCACTGACTTTTAAACCGGGCAATCATCCTCGTTCCTGGGCACAAAGATTAAAGGCGCATGCCACCAAATGGCTAAGACCGACGGAAATGAGCAAAGAGCAAATGCTAGAAGCTATTGTAATGGAACATATCCTTGGTACAATACCAACACAAATGGCAACTTGGGTACGAAAGAATAGACCACATACACTGGAAGAGGTGATACACATCCTCGAAGGGATCGAAATCGCAGAAGAATCGGCAGCAACGAGGGAAGCAACCATATGGAACAAGACGTCATCAACGCCGCGAGACACCGCCATCTTGAGTACGAGATCATCGCGCGAGACAGGAAACACAGCAACCTTGCTTGATCCCGCGAGAACGGGAACTATAATGGCGTCGGGAGATTCCAGCAAACAACGTGCTACAGATTTTCCTCGCGAAAACATGTTACATAGAGGGGGACGAGGGATTATGAGAATGCACTTCGCTGCAAGAGATACAAATAGTCGTCCCGTATGTTATGGTTGCGGATCACCTCGTCATTTTCTTCGGGATTGCAAAAAATCTAACTGTTCCTGGGGAGGCCTAAACGGGGATGTAACTAGTAACTATAAAAACCCTAACAAACGTTGGGAAGTTAGAGCACGGGTAAACGGGGAATATAAAAGAGCGTTTATAGATACTGGCTGCGCAAGAACTTTAGTACGAAATGTCGTTGGGATTCCGAAGGACAATACAGTTAATATTAAGTGCATACATGGTGACTCTAAGGTGTATGGAACCGCTATAGTAACAGTAGAGATCGGGGGGGTAACACAGAAAATGACTGTGGGAATTGTACCTAACCTTGCATATGAAATGTTAATTGGGAGAGATTGGTTAGCTCTTGATGATTTATTACAGATGCAGGAAGGGATGTTGGGGGACGTCGATTCGGGACAAGGACAGTTGAGAGAGGAGATGACCACCGCCTCTCGGGATAGGGTGAGATTTATGCAACAGAATGATGCTTCTCTAGATAATGTGAGACACAAGATATGTGACTTTAATATAAGAGGTGATAATTTAGATACGTTTATTGAAAAACAAGGTTTATTATATTATGTTGATCATAAGGGTAATGAAAGGTTAATTGTCCCTTACCTGTGTGGAGAAAAGAATTGTTAAGATTAGCTCATGATATTCCTATAGCTGGACATCTCTCAAATGAAAAAAATGGAAAAACGACTAGAGTTAAGATTTTGGTGGCCAGGCATAAAGAAAGATATTGGGGAGTTCTGTAGGTCATGTCCAGAATGTCAAAAGGTTCAGAGAAAACCACCGCCGGGAGCTGATTTGCAATCTATGCCCATTGTAGATCAACCATTTGACAGGATAGCTTTAGATTTGATCGGTCCTTTGCCAAAGTCTTCAGGAGGACATCTTTATGCTTTAGTTATTATTGATTATGCAACCAGATATCCGGAAGCTGTACCACTAAGAACAACTTCTGCAAAAATCTTAGCACAGGAGTTGTTAAGAATATTTTCGAGACTGGGTTTTCCACGAGAGGTCCTTACGGATCAAGGTTCTAATTTTATGAGCACAACCTTCAAACATTTATGGAAACTGCTAGATGTCAAACCATTAAAAACAACGGTATATCATCCACAGACGAATGGTCTGGTGGAGAGATTTAATAAAACACTAAAAACTATGTTGAGAAAACTAATACATGATAATCCGAGAAAATGGCACCTTTTACTTGACCCTTTAATGTTTGCTGTTAGGGAAGTGCCACAATCCTCGACAGGATTTTCTCCATTTGAGCTTCTATATGGTAGGAATCCAAGGGGTATATTAGATCTGATCAAAGAAAAATGGGAAGAAGGTAATGATGAAGCCAAATCTTATGTAAAACAAGTAATAGACATGAGGGAACACCTAAGACAAATAAGAGAACTAGTAAAAAGTAATTTAGGAAAGACACAATTAGGACAACAACGTAGATATAATCGGAAAGTGCAACATAGAAGTTTTAGAGTGGGACAAAAAGTACTTTTACTCTTGCCTTTAGAAGGTAGCAAGCTATTAGCTCGGTGGCAAGGCCCATATATTGTAAAAAAGAAAATAAATGAAGTAGATTACGAACTAGATATGCCAGACACGGTAAAAGGAAAGGGAATATATCATGTGAATTTACTTAAAGAATGGAAAGAACGAGAGGTATTGATAGCGGATATACCCGAAGAAGAGCTAGGACCAGATTGGTATGAGAAAAGTAATATGGATTTACATGTACAAATTTGTCAAAACTTAACAACAGAACAGAGGGTACAAGTAGAACAATTAGAAACTGAATATAAGGACACATTTTCGGCAAAACCAGGCAGCACGAACGTTTGTGAACATAACATACAAACTATTGGTGATAAGGTTATGAGGGACCAGGGTCGAAAATGGCCAAGACACCTCATACCTGTCATTGAAGAAGAAGTAAGAAAAATGCTAGAATTAGGGGTCATCGAACCTTCTAATAGCCCATGGCGAAGCTACCCGGTTGTCGTTCCAAAGCCAGATGGGACCATAAGATTTTGTGTAGATTTTAGAAAATTGAATTCCATTTCTAAATTTGACGCGTATCCTATGCCCCGTATAGATGACTTGTTAGACAGATTAGGCGAATCGGCGTATCTTAGCTCTTTAGATCTTACAAAAGGTTACTGGCAGGTTCCGTTAAACAAACAAGATAAAGAGAAGACTGCTTTTGGAACTCCAGTAGGGTTGTATCATTTTACGAAAATGCCATTTGGCCTCCATGGGGCAGCAGCAACCTTTCAGAGATTAATGGATAAAGTGTTAGAACCTGTCAAAGAATTCGCGGTTGCCTATATAGATGATGTCATTATATTCAGTAATAGTTGGAAAGAACATTTAGAGCATCTGAGAGCGGTTTTGAATGAATTGAGAAGAGCTAATTTAAAAGTAAACCCGACAAAATGTAAAATAGCTAGGCCAGAAGTAAAATTTTTAGGTTTCATGGTAGGACAAGGGAAAATAAGGCCTATGGAAGATAAGATAACTAAAGTGACGGAATGGACTAGACCTAGGACAAAAAAGGAGGTGCAACAATTCTTAGGTCTTGCAGGCTACTATCGTAACTTCATTCCACATTTTGCGGATATTGCGGCACCTCTCACAGATCTCACTCAGAAAAAACTACCAAAAATAGTAAAATGGTCTTATAAAGAACAGAAAGCATTTGACACACTTAAGGAAAAATTATGTTCTTATCCGGTGAGATCTGTCCCTGACTTTACTATACCTTTCATATTACAAACAGATGCCTCAGACAGAGGTATAGGGGCTGTATTATCCCAAGAAAAAGATGGACAAGAACATCCTATTGTTTTCCTTAGTAGAAAACTAAGTAAAAGAGAACGCAATTATTCTACAATTGAAAAAGAGGCATTAGCGGTTAAGTGGGGAATGTCGTCACTAAAATATTACTTATTAGGTGCCCCGTTTCTATTAGTCACTGATCATGCCCCGTTGGTATGGTTAAATAGAATGAAAGATGTTAGCCCAAGACTGACCCGTTGGTACCTCAGCCTACAACCATTTTCTTTTGAGATTAGATATAAGAAAGGAAAAGAACATGTTAACGCGGATTATTTCTCCCGACAGGGACCTTGGGCAAAATACCCCGATGACCAGACGGCCCACTTGGAGGGGGGGGTATGTGAGAGAGGGATCCCTCAAGACAACAGGAAGGAGAGTGGTCCGTCTGACAAGATAGAGGACGTCAAGAACGAGGACCAGAAAGTGGAACAAGCTGCACGAAGGGATATGGGCGCGCGGGGAAAGCAAGTGATAGGATTAAAGGACATTACAGCTGGGGAAGGAGATAAAGAGTTGGAGGTCTATGGGTAGTTGAGGAGATGGGGGAAAAAGGGGAGGAGTCTATGTCGCGGGGCGCGAGGGAAACGGAGGAGGATTGGGACGGTGGTGAGCGTCGGTTGGTGTCAGTTGGGACTCAGACGGAGGAGAGGGAGTTAGAGAAAGGCAAGAAGACAGTTCAGAGGATAGGAGAAAGAGAAATAACATGGGCTGTCACGGTAAAGCCTCTCCGCTGGCCTGAAACCTCGGAAAGGTTTCAGAAACTATGGAGGAAAGACAGGAATGTCAATCCTCTAGCTCAGTGGGCGAAGCATCCTTGTTGTGGAACCTAGTGTATGGGTCGAGGAGTGAATATCCGTCATCTCCCATAAATGAACCGGAGTTAAGAAATAGACAATTTGAACTTAGCCTTCAGGAAAACGGTTTATTGTTTAATGTTACCAAAACTTGTTCTAAAGTTATTATTAATGAAGATTCTCATGCCTACAGTAAATTTGAGACTGTAAGAAATAAAAATCCGTTCGAAGTTCAAGATACAGTTAATCCTTGTCCTCTTACTTTATTTGAAACTACGGCTCCAAATAACGAACCCTCACAGTGCCCTTTCTCCTTCAAATGGAGGTGTACTGCTGATTCTGGACCTGAGCTGTTACCCCTCCTATGTTGGGCCATCCTTCTGTTTAATGGCTGTTTGGTTTCCCCAATGTAGAGGTCTGAACACTCCTCACTGCATTGGACCGCATATACTATATTGCTCCTTTTATGGTTGGGTACCGGATCCTTTGGGTGGACAAGTCTCTGCCTTAGTGTGTTTGTGGGTTTGAAATAAACAGGGATGTGGTGTTTGCCAAAAATCCTTTTAAGCTTCTCTGACACTCCAGCCATGTAAGGAATGACCAGGTTCTTCCGCTGGGTCTGGGTCTCAGACTGATCCCTTGTTCTTCTGGGATGGCCCACTGCTTTGTTGAAGGCCCACTTTGGATATCCACAGGCCTTAAGTGCTGTTTAGTTCATCTGATGAGCCTAATTGAGGCCAGGGTGACTAGAGGTCAAAGCTGCCTATAAGAGTCAGGGTTTGCACCAGCTGCATTCAGACCGATGAAGCTGTTTGGATGAACAGCGAAACGTTTCTATCTCTCAAAAAAGAAGTCCAGTAGCCATGACTCAACTCCCAGATAAACGCACCTGGATGACTGAGAATCTTCACAGACGTCTAGTGAACAGAGAATGAATGCAGATAATAGCCAGGGAATGAGTCTTGTTGAATTTAGGCCCTTACTTCTGATAGACATGGAGTTGATTGCACTGTGTCTGTAGCAATTGGGCCATGCGTATCCAATGTCCAATGTTTTCACATTAATAAGCACTTGAAAAGAAGGTCCAATATTACCATAACTATACTAGAATTTAGTTGTGGTATGCTGGGTATTACGCACTCTAACCATCAGGAGTAGCAAAGGTTCAGTATGCTGATATCATATAACTGTTTTCATTCTTGTCACATTGTTGGACAGCAAATGAAGTTGAGAAGGAATGCTTACCATTTCAAAAGGAGAATACTGCAGGGTGGGTTTTTTTTGATATTTTTAATAGAGGCTTATACATTTGAAATTAATCTTACATGCATTCCCTATGAGTTTGTTCCTTATCTAATTTTACATGTTTACTGAAAATTGCCGACACCTCTTAGATATTTGCCACTGGGCTTTTTTAAAAACACAGTTTTCTGACATTTCTTTGGTTCTTTGTACATCAGTGTTCCCAGTCTCATGGAAACACATGAAAGGGCCTTCTTGGCTGCTGCACCCAGACTCTGGAACTCCCTCCCACTAGAAGCCAGAGCTGCCTCATCCCTGCTATCTTTCTAGAAATAGCCAAAGACCTTTCTCTTCAGGCAAGTTTTCCATGAATGATGGACTACCATATATGGCTACACAGATTTCTGTGTGATTAGTATGTTATCAATTATTCTCATCCCTCATAACTTTTAGATGGCCTACCTACCATACATGATTACATGAAATTTATACTCTTAACTGCTCATGTTTTCTTTATGCTTTAATGTTGTCTTCTAATGCTGTAAGATACCCCTTAATTCTGTACTCTTAAAACTTGAATATGTCTTAATTGTACTGGGCTGTATGTGTGTTTGTGTCGCTACAGTTGTAACCAACTCTTGGTGACCCCATGTCCATGGAGTGTTCTTGGCAGGAATACTAGAGTGGTTTGCCAGTTCCTACTCCAGGCGCCTACAGCACCTGGTATTCCCTGGTGGTCTCCCATCCAAGTACTAACCAGGGCCGACCCTGCTTAGCTTCCAAAATCAGGCGAGATCGGATGTGCTTAGAGCATCTAAGTGACCTCGCTGCCAGATGGGCGGTATAAAAATCCAATAAATAAATAAATAAAATAGGCTACACTGGGCTGTATATTGTCCCTCATTACTGTAAGCTGCCTTGGGTCTCAAGGAGAAAGACAAGGTAAAAATATAAATAAATAATAAAAGTCATATATTCTAAGCAGTTACTAGAAGCAATTTATGTGGATTAAATCTAATGCATGGTGGATAAAAATCAATGATTTTTGAAAACAAATCAATTTGATTTAAATCGCAATTAAAATTTAAACTGTCAAAAATGCCAACTTTTATTTAAATTGTGATTTAAATAAATTTAATTTAAATCAGATCCACCAGAATCCTGCGTCAAAACAGCACAATAAGATTGACTTCCCTTGTTCACTGCCCTGCCTCTTGCAGCCATCAGTAACAGTCACAAATGTTTCCCAGCAGTTTTCCCAGACTCTCAGAAGATAACTTTGAGAGAGTATGGAACATAGCTGAGAAGAGAGCTCTCTTCCTGGTTCAGTTGGTAGAAGCACTTGTCAGTGGAGTACAGAGCTTTCTGCCTAGCTTTACCTATGAAAACATGAGTTGATAGAATATTATTTGTGCTATTATGACAGGTAATCACAGCAAATCAAAGAATTTTTTTTAAAAAAAATGACACAATCATTATCATCACCAAAATAAGTGATACTTTACAGTCTGTAGTATTTGGATTCTTTTTACATTCAAAGAAGAAGATGTGCTTTCTAAAGGCAACCTTATTTAAAGAGTTTAAACAAGACTTTCCCCCTGATGTTCTGTTTTCCCTTGGCAATACTGCCGAGATGAGTGAATGCTGCGATGCATACAAATGAAGAAGAGAGGCTCTTTAGTCAGGTTATGGTAGTGGCAGAGAATGACACGACACAAAATTCTAGCCTTAGTGGTGCAATATGATAAGGAAGCTTTGTAGAGTCTTTAAATAGCACCATGATTAAGGGCTTAAATGCCTGCTTAAAACATACCTTTGTAAGCAGCAAGACTGCTCCATTTTCACAAAAGGAGATACCCATTGCTCTGATATAAATAAATATTCTCAGAAATAATGAGTATCCTTTCACATATCATATGAAATATGTCCAGTAAGAAATCTAGTTTGGCTTAGAAGTTATTTCAGTGACAAAGAAGTACCATAAGAATAGAATCTGAAAACTAAATTATGTTATATCTTCTCATCGGGATACTGAAAAATAATCAATGTGCAGTATTTTATTTTGTTCTATCAGCTCTATTGACATTTTTATATTACAGTTTTGCAGCTCTTTCTCCTGTACTGTAGAACCTTCTTGCCTCCTGTTTATAGATAATTTGCTTCCAGGTACAAGATAACCTAGCAGTGGAAGCACAAATAAATTAGCGTTGCAATGACACAGAAAATACAAAAATTGAAAGTTTAAAACAGGGCTTTCTCCAAATGGCCTATAGATTTGCAAAACCCTTTTTATCAGTAGTTCTGTTTGGAGACATGCAGCTCTTTGTAGTCAGTGCAGCAAGTTTTGCTAGCTGGGAACAAGTTCAAGCATTGGTGTGAACTCAGACATTGCCCCCTTGATTTCAGCTCTTCATATCAGTTATATGGCTTCTACCTTTATTTATAGAAAAGGTTAAAGAAAAGGGCAGAGAGATTAACTGAACGCTCATTTTATTATTACTGTGAACATTATCTGGACAACTACACAATAGTGAGAATCATTGTGCTTTGCACATGCATAAATGTAATTGTTAGACATCTGTGAAGATTCTCAGTCATCCAGGTTCGTTTAACTGGGAGTTGAGTCATGGCTACTGGACTTCTTTTTTGAGAGATAGAAACGTTTCGCTGTTCATCCAAAGAGCTTCATCGGTGAAGCTGTTTGGATGAACAGCGAAACGTTTCTATCTCTCAAAAAAGAAGTCCAGTAGCCATGACTCAACTCCCAGTAATTGTTAGACATGGGCACGACTCGGCGAAATTGTTGTTTCCATTTTCGGTTATTGTTTCTGTTACGTAACAGAAATGGTAACAATAATTAAGCTGTCAGAACTCGAACCGAAAAAAGAAAAATTTGGTCGGGTTTTTCGTTTCCGTTTGTGGCATCGCGGCGATCGCGCGATGCGAAGCACAGAAAAAGTTTTTTAAAGTTTTTTTAAAAAAACCGACTCCCATCCAAAAAAGCAGGCAAAAATATGCCTGCCTGAGGCTTTGCCACCTACCAGAGGGGTGGTTTCTGGGGTGTCCCTGGCCTTTCCCCCCCTCTTCTCCTATCCTGGGCTGCTTGTACCAGGCTGGGGGGGGGTCATCCTCGTCGTCTGTCTCGCTGCATGCCATGCGGTGGGGGGGATCCAAAATGGCGACCGCTATTTTTCTTTTGAAATTGCGGTCAAAGAACACACCAAATCACCACAGAAACATGTGAAATGTATTTATTTTAAATGCCTGAATTTTTATAGTAGCAGCAGTGGGTTTTTTATAGCAATAAAACGTCATATTGATTTTATTTTATTTTATTTTATTTTTTATTTTTTTTGACCTGCCTATTTGGGCTGGGCATGGGATGGGACCATGCAAATTTTTTGAACCATTCCACCAATGGCATCGCCAGGTTTTTGACTGACACTTTTGGATGTCTCGGAGGGCATAAAAAGCCGAGGCACCTTCCAGAAATCGCAGTCGGGTGTATGGATGTGGTTGAGGGAGGAGGGCTGGCTGCTGGTGCTGGTGTGATCCGATTAAGATTGAGGAGGGAGGCTGGAGGCTTTAGGATTTAAGTTAGGCAGGCAGGGAGGGAATTGAATTTAGAAAATAATTTCTTTGATTCCCTGCAGCTTTGTCTGCTGAAGGGAATAGCAGTTTATTCTTTATTTCTTCTCTGGCAGTTTGAGGATTTTTTTCTGATATTGGATAAAGGGGGAGGTTCGACTGGGAGTGGGAGGTGTGGATTTATTTTAAATATATATTATATACTACCATTTATTTTCTATTTTCCCAACTTCAGTTTGCTTGCACACACACACATTTGGGGTGGAAGCCAAGAACAGAACCTCTATCCTAAGTGATATCCTAACTGCCCACTCACCCATCCGCCCGCGCCGCCACCCTCCTGCGGCCTGCGCCGCCACCCGCCCACTTGCCCGCCCGCAGCCACTGCCGCCCATGCCCCCCTGCCACCGCCGCCCGCCTGCACCTCCCCCCCCACCGCCTAGGGCGCAAAAACACCTAGCACCGGCCCTGATTGCGGGACGCCCCTATGCTCTGGGAACGCGGTGCAAACGACAAACAGAAACGACAAATTTTTGAAAAATTTCGCGACAAATGGAAACGACCCGAAACAGACCCGTTCCGACAAACAAAAACTCGAAACATCATTTTTTCTGGTCGTGCCCATGTCTAGTAATTGTATGAAAGATAGCTTCAAACTGCTACTAATGAAGTTACTGCTCTCATTCTTAGCCTTACAATTGGCTTATGCCCAGGAATGAAAATGGCAACTTGTTAATTAGCAGCAATTCACCACTGCAATTTATCCCATTATATTTATGCTGGCATAATGTACAGTAAGATTCTGTCGAATTGGTTTTTTTCCCCTGGAGATTACTTTAGTGCGCTAGATTTAAAATGCTAACTAGAGACTGTTTTGTATATGGAGAAAAATAGCATGTTTACCGTAAATGTCTAGGTATAACAGAACTTTTATTAATATAAGGTTAATGCTGTATGATGTGTGAAAAATCTTTAATGTGCAAAGCTAGTGCAGTTTCACCCACAGTACAAAACTGAAATAACACTAGTAGTTTAATTCCCAGATAGCTTTTGAAGATATTATTTGTAAATAACCAAGATGATAAATAAATCAAGGATATGGGGAGTTGTGAATATTTCCTTCACCCACAAGTTGTTATTGTCCACAACAGTAGTCATATGGTGCACATGTAATCTAGGACATGCAGATTACTAAAATAATCTGACAGTAGGCTGTCATTCAAAACCAAGGGGCTCAAAGTTGGACCCAATCCGTTGGTACAGAACTAATTGAGTCATACCCATATTTGAATCCGGAGGTGTAAAATGCTGCCCCATATGTTCTTTGATTGAAGGAAGAAGGAACTGAAATACATAGCTTAAAACATGTATGAAACATATCTAAAATGAGAAAATAATATAGTAAAATTACTTTAAGAGTGTTTTAACTTCCCTTTGTATGTACAAAGAAAGGCTAAAACATTTGGGCCTCTTTAGTCTGGAAAAAAGGCGCTTGAGGGGGGATATGATTGAGACATACAAAATAATGCAGGGTATGAGTAAAGTGGATAGAGGGAAGCTCTTCTCTCTCTCCCAAAATGCCAGAACTAGGGGACATACACTCAAATTGAGGGCTGGGAGAGTAAGAACTGACAAAAGAAAATATTTTTTCACTCAGCACGTTGTAAGTCTATGGAACTCCCTGCCACAGGATGTGGTGATGGCATCTGGCCTGGATGCCTTCAAAAGGGGATTGGACAGATTCCTGGAGGAAAAGTCCATCACAGGTTACAAACCATGATGGAGATGTGTAATCTCCAGGCTTTAAACCAGGGTACTTCAAGGGCCAGATGCAGGGGAGTGGTATCAGGAGACAGATATCTAGTCTCATGCGCTCACAAACGCATCTGGTGGAGCCGCTGTGAGATACAGGAAGCTGGACTAGATGGGCCTTTGGCCTGATCCAGCATGGCTCTTCTTATGTTCTTATATAAGTCACCACCATGATCTACACAATTACAGTTACGCTGATTAAAATTTCCAGATGGATTCTAACCAACATTTATTTTGTGTAAAAATATCTTCTGGCAAATAAACTTGCAAGGCACTGTGAAAAGAATGAAAAAGGAGAATCATCTTTGTAAAGCTGTGAAATAATAAGCCCACTTTGGTACCTCTATGGCAAAGAAGAGTTGGGGAATGTATAAATGCTATTTGATTTGGTTTTGTAGAGATAGAAAGGACTTGAGGGTTGAGTTTTCTGAAACTATGCTTTTGTTTGACCTAGCCAGCTGTTTCTATTTTGGTTGCTGTCTGAGTAGCAACCTGATTCTGTACTAGGATCAAGGTAATGTTTTATTCAATACAAGAAAATGGAAAATCTGGCAAGAACTCAGATTCGTGTGCCCAATGGTTTTATTTAGCTTTCTGCTGTAGCTACTGTCAATTGCAAGATAAAGCTGATGGCAGAAAACAAGGGATTTTGCTATTCATTATTCATAGGTTGCTAAAGGCTTAAGAATATAAAGGATATCATGTGATTTCTTTTTTTCTAGACCATCCATTGTTTAAAATATAGCTGTTGAGCAATAAATTGGATGAAAATTGTTTTAAAAATACACGTGGTGGTGTTGCTCCATCGCCACTTGATAAATGAATTTGGAAGTCTCAGTAGCATCAATTTTATTTCAAATATATAGCAAGTATTAAAATATTTTTTCAGCCTCTAAAGGCAGCCTTTAATGATTGATTCAAGGATTTTATTTTGCAAGCTTTTGCTGTCACTTTCTATTCTTCCTATCAACCAAATGAACTTTAGACCTTTCTGGGTGTCACTTGCATGCAGACAATCTGCAGAGTTGAGTGGCCCAGTTTTTCAGCTTTGCCCACATGGGCTGCTCTGAAGTAGCCACCATAGTTATTGCAAGCCTTGGAAGACAACTGTCTTAAGCATCATCTGCTTCTTAGGTGGAAGACTTTAATGCAGTGGTTCTCAACCTGTGGGTCCCCAGATGTTCCTGGACTGCAACTTCCAAAAGCCTCCACCACTCACTGTGCTGGAAGGGGTTTCTGGGAGTTGCAGTTCAGGAACATCTGGGGACCCACAGGTTGAGAAACACTGCTTTAATGCCTACTTTTGATTTTCCCCCAACTCTTTAAAGCATCATATAAACATCAGACAAGGGAAAAGAAAGTTTGCAGTGACTGTATTTCCATGTGTTATGTGGAATTGCTTTGGTGGTTTAAATGAAAAATGTGTTCTTAAGTGAAAAGGAAGATAGAAGCTGAACAATGTATTGCATGCAAATGTTTGTATTATGACTTCTTCAAAAGAATTTGATAAAATTAACTGCTGAAACGATTGCAGGCTGCTTGGTGGTTTTAGAAGTACCTGGTATCTGTACACATTAATTATTACTAAGCAGCATGCATTGCTGAAGTCAACATTTAAATAAAGATCTGAGTAAACTCCAAGAAATCTATATAAAGCTGTTTATATCAGTAGGGAACACTGTGCCACAGGTGAAATCCACAGTATAAGAATGCACCACATGTCTGTATTGAATGTACATGACTCATGGGTGATTTTGCATCTGGTTTATTAGGGCAGGAGCAACATGGTGCAATAGCCTTTTTCTGTTCAGAAAAACAGCCCACATATCTTTGAGTCTGAAAGTGTCACAAATTACTGGTGCTCGCTCCATTTCTGCCATTTGTGTCATTGGTGGGCTAGGATACCAATTTTATGGGCTTAAAGCCAGTTATACTAATGAATCACAATATAAGGATTCCAAGTAAATATACTCACTTTAAGCATTCGTATGAACTTTAACCATTCATATGTATACACAGTTGAAGTGTGACTTATAAATTGCTGGAATTAAGGATGTCCCAGTTTTGGACTAGTTACTAAGATTTATATTATTGTTGTTTCTTACATTTATACTCTACTTTTCCACTAAAATAGTACTCAAGGCTGCTCACTTGCAGAGCTCTCAAGGCAACTTATATATTGGACCTATTTTGCCTATTTTATAACTATTTTGTATAATTCTATTTAAAATTATAATTATTAATACAAGTAGATATTCATTTACTTATTTCTGTTATCTATTAAATTGCCAACTCTACCACAACCCAAGGGCCAACCTTCTAGGAAACATCTTGGCTCCTTTGCAGGTGGAGAGTCCTCTGGTTAAAGTGGGTAGGCTGCTTTCAGACTGTGACCCTTACATCACTTATAGAGTTGCTAGGTTTGCCAAAGCTGCTAGAAAAATCCGTGCCAACTTTCTGAGCACAGTTGCGGTGAGCTGTGTAGGGGACTCCCTGATATGAGGTGGTATCAGTGGTCTCTTCTACCCCCTCCTGTCTGGCAAGAGAGGTCAACTCAAGAGAACCCTATTTATATGGCTTCCTTTTTTCTTTTCTTTTCCTTTTAATGCCATGATTGTTTTATCTATTTATTTTTTCTGTAATCTCTGATTGTGATGGCTTGTTGCCAAGACAATAAACTTTATATTGAATTAAATTACTCAGCAGCTCTTCATGTTCTTCTTTTTTTTAACGTTTCCCTTATTTAACCAAAAAAATCAACAAAAATATAAACAATAAATGATGTATTTCAGCTGGTGTTGGATATGTATGTATACGTAGAAGGGAATGACGACACCAGTTGCTTGAGACCTCTACATACGGTATATAGAATAGATGTTTCTTTTGCCACTGGTAGAAGTGTACTTCCCTTTAGTTTAGAGAAGTGTGGGTTTCTACTAACTCCCTAACCTGCAGGCCCCATGTTGTGCTCTTTTGACAAGCTATCTCAGCCTTTAGAAATGGCTTTTCAGGGGAAAAGATGCAGGGATTGAGGAAATAAAACCTTATTCCACAAGCAGAAATCACTTATCACTCATAGGACTGGACCCATTGTTTTTATGTATGTTGATAGGTTACAGTTTACAGATACGCCTTAATAATATGTGTCAGGTTTTTTTAACACGTAGTTATTGTAAGTGTTGGTTCTCATTCATTTGATGTTTTAATATGATTATTATATAATGTCAGTTTATGTTGCTGTATTGTAAGCCACCTAGAGTAGTAAAAAATTAAATCAGATAATTTTTAAAATAATCCTTGATTTAAAAGGAAATCTAAATTTAATAGAAATAAGCATGTCTGTGAAACCAACTCTTCTAGCTTGGTCTATCAAATTACTTTGGCTTGCTGTTGGTTATTATTATTTTTATAGAAACATCCGGTTGTTGGATTTTTTCAGTTTCCTATACTGTTTTCCCTATTTACTTATACTGTACTTTACATTGATTAAAATCAGTTTATTTTTGGTATTTATTTGAAGTCTTATGATTATGGCTGAGGGCTGACTGGTTCTCTTGGCATTCTGTTTATAAATACAGTACATTCTTAGGATTTTTCATTGCTAACACTTATAGAGGAAACCTGAAGGTGTCAAGCCCGTATCATCTATATTTTGACTCACAATGAGCGTTACCAATTAATAGTTTGAAATGCGTGCTTGTTCACTAACTTCACAGGAAAACAGGCATGATGACTCTTGAATTAACTGAGGTGGAAAAACCTGAGACCAGTGATTTTGAAAATATTAAACAATTTGGAATGGAGTCCTAAACCTGTCCAGTGTGTAACATATAGTTAGCATGCTTAGAATTTGACTGAACATTCACATTCCTGATTTAGTTTTTAAATAGAATGCTTCAGGTATCTTTCACATACATATGTACACTTTAGGATTAAGCATACATCTCTTGTGACTTACATAAAAATAGCTGCTAGACTAGGTATTAGTGACACAGAATGAAGAACTGCCCTTTCTAAATTAAGCGAATGAGCAATATAAATGGGTGGGGATGTTGAGCTCTTAGTGTATTGGCCCATGTAGCTTGCTGATGTGTGACTTGTGCTTCACTTACAGGAGTTGCTGGGTGTGTTTTGCCACTGATGAGGATGACAGAACAGCAGAGTGGGTGCGACCGTGCAGGTGCAGAGGCTCTACAAAATGGGTTCACCAGACTTGTCTGCAGCGCTGGGTGGATGAAAAACAAAGAGGCAATAGTACAGCACGAGTTGCCTGTCCTCAGTGTAATGCAGAATACTTAATAGTATTTCCAAAGCTAGGTAAGGGAAACATCATACAGTAGTTCTTGTGTCAGTCAGTCATTGCGGTGGGAAACCTCTCTCAGGTGTGTAATTGGTGTGCTCTGGGCAATTAACATAGTTCTTCCATTATTAAAATATTTATAGTCTGTGCTGAGTTACTCTGGGTGGCTCATGGTATCAAATCATATTACTATTTATAGAGAATAAGGAGTGACAAATTGATAAACTAGATGTGGCATAAATGCTGAAGGCTTAGAATACATGAAATTATTTATTTTTCTATTAGGATCAGCTTTGTTTGCATTGATAATAAGAATCTCAGATCTATAGAGCTGGAAGAGACCTTGTGGCTTATTAAGTCCAGTCTCTACTAGGGAGGCATAGTGGGAATTGAACCTGCAATCTCTGGTTCTGCAGCAAGATACCTAAACTAAACAGTAATTAATACATTTGTTTCCAGTATTTTCTGCATTGATATAGTTTTAATTTGGAAAGAAATCACACACACATGTAATTTTGGAAGAAATCTCTCTCTCTCTCTCTCTCTCTCTCTCTCTCTCTCACACACACACACACACACACACACACACACACACACACACACAATTATGCATTCTGGAGTAAACTTTTTAATGTATATTTTTAATGAGACTTTGCAAGACATTGAGGGGAAACCTGTTACTACTGTTCTTGATAGAGGAAGACATGGGAATCATAAGGTTCATCAACACCATGGAAGAAGGAAGGAGCACAGGGTTTTTGTAACTCCCAAGTTATCTACAAAGTCAGAATGTTTTGAAAACCTTGATGACAAGATCCCTGGATGGAAATTTTGTTGTTGAATGCTAGGTCAGTGAATGGGAAAACAACAATCATCCAGGACCTGGCCCTGCAAGAACATGCTGTTCTCACTTGCATCTCAGAGACTTGGCTAGATGAGGTTGGGGGTGGTAATCTCCTCTGTCCTCCCGGTTTCTCTGTAGAACAACAGGCAAGACCAGAGGGGCAGGGTGGTGGAGTGGCAATAGTGTATTGCAACTCCATCCCTCTTACTCGTTCCCTGGGTTTGAATGTATGTTCCTAAAAGTAGGAGCCAGGGACAAGATAGGAATTCTCCTGGTATACCGTCCTCCTCAAAGCACAACAAATTTTCTACCTCAGCTAACTGAACTTATAACAGGGGTGGTACTGGAATCTCCCCAGCTCATCTTGCTGGGAGACTTTAACCTCCATCCCGAGGCAGCTCTGTCGAGGGGTTCCGAAGACTTCATGACGTCCACAACAACCATGGGTTTATCTCAAGTGGTGTCTGCCCCTACTCACTCTAGTATGGATAGTGGGAACATCAGGGTAAAGGAACTCTCTGTAGTCCCATTGTCTTGGACAGACCATTATCTGGTGCGCTTTAAGATCACTGGAACTCCAAGAAGGTTGATGGATCCAGATGGTTTTGTAGCTGCCCTAGGGGAGTTTCCCACCTCTTTCACAAGTGATTCCATTGAATCCTTGGTTAATCTCTGGAATGGGGAAATGAGCAATGACCTTAATGACCTTAACCTACAAAGCACAAAATGGCCTGGGTCCAAGCTGGAGATCGAATCTTGCAGTATGAACCGGCTCGGGTGCTAAGATCATCAGGAGAGGCCTTTCTCTCCATCCCACCACCTTCACAGGTGTGTCTCAGAAGAACACATGAATGGGCCTTCTCTGTTGCTGCGCCCAGACTCTGGAACTCCCTCCTGCTGGAGGTCAGGACTGCCCCATCTCTGCTGTCTTTCCGGAAGCAGGCAAAGACCTTCCTCTTCAGGCAAGCTTTCCCTGAATGAGGGTCTATTTATTATGTGACTTTTATATTGATTACCATACATGATTGCATTGACTGATTTCATAAGAACAACAGTGATTTCCAGGTTAGTGTACACCCCTCATAATGGATTTTTTTCTTTTTGTCTGTTCTTTTTAGCTTTAATGTTACATTTTAATGTTCTAAGATGCCTCTCCTAATTCCCTGATCTTAATTTTAATATGTCTTAAATATTCTGGTCTGTATATTGTCCCTCTTTATTGTAAGGCACCTTGGGTCCTTTTCCAAGTAGAAAGGTAGGGTAAAAATATTCAAAATAAATAATATTTCAGCACAGAAGTTAAAGTGAGATTGTATTTCAGCATTTGGAGATGTACAGAATGAAAATATAAACTCCAATACACTCATTAACTTGGAAAGTTCAAATCAACTTGATTTGATTCAGAATTTGTATGAAATTTCCATGTATAGCTATAGCTTTTTTCTGTCATCTTTATTTTGCTGACGAGCAAGTAAATGAAATAAAGGATTCACAAAGTGCTATACAGTATTTCCTTTGGTCTTACTTATTTAACTTCCTAGATCCGTATTTTGCAGGAAGCTAAATTACTGTGTTTATTTTGGGGATACATGAACTCATTTATTGTGTGTGTGTTGCATGTACCCTCAAATCAAATCACATGGTCATTGAAATCAATAATGTGAATAATTAACAGTAATCAGCCACTGCTGGTGAGAACATTTCTATTATGCTGACAGAATTCCTCAAAAGGATGCTGGCCCGTATGTATCTGCAGTAGTTGTATGAATGTTGTACTTGCATTTTGCCTGTGTGGGGGACCAAAAAAGATGCAGAAAGAAGGCATATAACCATGGGTTTGCAGAAAGAAATAGAACTTTTATTTCTGCATTGATAGTAGAATCAACTAGTTAGGAAGTTATACATTATTTAAGGTTGTCAAAAATCCCACTTTGTTAAATGTGTACAAAATTTTGTTTGTTCAGGACTGTGACAGTATCTTGGCTGTGCGCTTTATTGATCACAGCCTTTAATACAAACTCTTGTTTTTCTTTTTACATTACAGGCCCAGTTGTTTATGTCTTAGATCTTGCAGATCGTCTTATCTCTAAAGCCTGTCCGTTTGCTGCAGCTGGAATAATGGTGGGCTCGATCTACTGGACAGCTGTCACTTATGGAGCTGTAACAGTCATGCAGGTTCAAATAAACTGTCTAAATGTTACATTTTTCTAATCAAGCTGGAAACTGCTAGAGGTTTGCTAAAGACCCTTCCCTCTTCTTTTTTGGTAAGAAGGGAATCCATAGAGGCGACTGAGAAATGCCAGTCACTAGAGCATTTCACCCTTCTGATCTCTCTTCCCTCTTGGAATATATGTGCTTACAGATTTGCAGATCTCAACTGGCAGCCCACTTCAATTCATTTCTTCCCTTTGTAGCAGGGGGTAAGAGATCTTTGCTTCTCCAGGAGTTTTGGACTGCAGTTGCCAAATTGGCCAAGGTGACTGGGGCTTGATGGGAATTGTTTATTTATTAGAACATTTGGAGGGTCAGCAGTTGCCCATCTTCCTAACACACACACACACACACACACACACACACACACACACACACACACACACACACACACACACACACACACACACACACACACACACACACACACACACACACACACACACCATTTCTCATTACCACTGCCCAGGGACCTGTTCCCTATATACGTACGTGCACAAAATCCCCACTGTGCATTATGTTGTGGCTGAAACAAAAATGGTCACAATGGGGGTGTGTGGGTAGGAAAGCCTTAAGCAGGGGATTGGATGTGCGTGCACATCTTAAAGGATACCATGCATATATATCTATATCCCAGTAAGTAACCTTTGTCATAAATATTCTGAAAGGACTCAGATGTGCTCATTTTCAGCCGATGTCCCACATGGGTGTGCATACATCGGTGCTTTTTGATACATAGTAGCTGCTGGAGAACTGGGGAGGAAGTAATTCATTATCTGCAAGAAAGAGTAGTGGCTCCCAGGAGATAGACGTCTCCTCGCTAATTCAGGGAATACCATGATACTTTATTTCTTTTCCCTGCTGGCTTAGCATCCTCTTGCTCATATTGTCTAGCTCTTGGTTACCCATTGTGGGCTCTTCACTACCCATGACTCTGTATCACCTGTCACCTTTTTAGCATTTGGTGAAGGCATTCCCTTCGTGTTCAAGCACTAATAGGCCACTTCATCTATGTGGGCCTTTGTTGCTGAGTTACCCATAGCAAGAGTAGTTCTTTAGAGCTGAGATGTGTTCTGGTTTGTTTTATGCTACTCTGGTTTTAGGGCCATAAACAACCATTCAGACTGACATGTTTTGTGGGGGCAGACTAGTGTGCTGCATGCCATAGATCCAATATAGAACTGAGCAGGTGTAAGTATTTGTTCCTGCTAGGTTCGAGGGGATGTTTGTGATAGTGAATGGAAATATCTTGCAACACTAATCTGTAGTCAGCCCTCATGTTTTAATTTTTTTCCTGGTTCTATATAACTGACTGATAGTGCTGTAATGTTATGTTACATCAGTCACCTGGACTGCCTTCTATCATGCATTTTTCATTGTGCTACCTCTAATACAGGTTTAGGAAATCAACCTGCTAATCAGCTCCTCGCTATTAAATGAGTGTGGGTTAGTTAAAAATACTATATCATTTACTGTCCAAGAAGTATATGACAGTACAACTTGAACAACATTTTTAAGGACAGGTGTTGCTTTATGAAATCAAATTATTTCTTAATATGCTAAATATTAATTTATTGCTGCTGTTTTTATTGTTCATTACTAATTAGTTTATGTACATCTTACTGTTTTAAAAATTCCATCTGTTTCTGTGAGGTGTTATTACATATTGCAGATGGGGAGGATTGAGGCTGGCAGAAAATGTCTTATCAGGGGTCATCGGATAGGCAGAGGGAAGCTCAGACTTGAGGACTTCCTATTTTGTAGCTTGGTTTTCTCAGCTATTTGCTGCACTGGGTCTTTCAAACATGCCAGTTTCCCATATATGGAAGTTGAGCTGATGAAAGTATACTTAATAAGTAAAAGTTAAAATGCAGTGGCTTAAAATGTATGTCATATGTATTTATATCTTGCATTACCTCTAGGGTTCCATAAATGAAGACATTCTGTTTTATTCTCACAGCTGCAACAATTCAGTGAGATACTACAGATGGAGAGGTGGGGGGGGCACTTACCCCAGATGACCTGGGAATAGTTTAAATAAAAAGACAGCACACAAAAAACCCTCACCTTGTAGCAATCCTTTGATTGCCTAGAGCCCAGATGGCTAGTGAATAGTCACTGGATGAGATGCAAACATTGAACATGACTTGATGGACATTGACATTAGCAAACGTTTTCAGGGTTACTTTGTTCATTAATTTTGTTCTCAGCTTTTGTGCTTCACAAAGTGATGGTCCATTAATACACACACATTGGAATTTGGAAGCTTACACCTATAACATCCTCATCCCAAAAACATTTTTCTTTTAAAAAATTACATTTGCTGAGTGTCCTCTCACACCATGCAGCACCATTTTTGTAAATAAAAATTGGGATGTTGGGGTGTGTCAGAACATGGCAGAAGTGGCCTCTGGGGCGGACAAGAAACTTAAAGACCCCCACCTTCACAAAAGGCCAGGATAAACACTAAAATATTTTAGGCAGAGTTCTTGAGGAATGCTGGGATTACACAGGTTCTGGGGGAATTTTGCTTATCCACCCTAGAAAAGTCTTTGTTTACATAGTGTTTATGTGCCAGCATGAAATATGACGTAGACATTGATTTAAATACGTACTTGATCTGTTGCTAAAGATGCATGACATTTCAGATGGGCCTGCATCTTGTTAAAACAGTTTGCCTGTGTATAGATCTCAGTATTTTGTGGGGGGGGGATTTCCTTTTATTGTGGGATAGAGATGGGCTTCATACCTTTTCATTGAAATGTGTATGCCTAGCACCTCTCCACTCAAAGGCTGTGTCCATCTCTTCATACACAACCTTACTTAATATGGTGGTGCAGTGGATCTACCTTTACCTAATAATGTGGTGCAATGGAACTTAATGTTCTCCATTGTAAAATAGGCACTTTTTACAAATTCAGACCCCCTCCTTAGTGTGATAATCTGTTATCATTTTATCTGTCAGGTTGTGGGCCATAAAGAGGGCCTTGATGTCATGGAAAGAGCTGACCCGTTGTTCCTTTTAATTGGGCTTCCCACCATCCCAGTTATGCTTATATTGGGAAAGATGATCCGCTGGGAAGACTATGTCCTTAGATTGTGGCGCAAATATTCTAATAAACTTCAGATACTCAACAGTATATTTCCAGGTAATGTTTATTTTATTTTATGTATTTTTTCCATTTCTGTACCACTCGATTAATATTGCCACACTCTGGGCGATTCACAGTATACAATAAAACCATAAAAACACTAGGTAACAATGCAATCATATAGTAAAATGCACTCCGTTGCTAGCCTAAAACTACTTTTAAATAACAGTACACAAATTAAAACCCATTTGATCATCTGAGGACAATATTTACAATTGTTTGAAAGCAGCTTTATATATCCCATTATATGGAAGATACAGGATATCACAGAAGTGAGTACACCCCCCTCACATTTTGTAAATATTTTAGTTCAGTGGTACCTCGACTTACGAATTTAATCAGTTCCGAATGCATGCTCTTGAGTCGAACTATTCTTAGGTTGGGGTACCTATCTTAAAAATTGAAAAAATAAGTTAAAAAATTTAAAAAATGGAAAAAAAGTTTGTAAGGAGCAGACAATATCTAAAATTTGTAAGGCGGTTGTTTAAATGCCAACAGTTTTCCGCTCTTATGTCAAATTGCTCTTAAGTCAAGCTGTTCTTAAGTGAGGGTACCACTGTATATACTTTCATGTGACAACACTGAAGAAATGACACTCGGCTACAATGTAAAGCAGTGAGTATACAGCTTGTATAACAGTGTAGATGTGCGGTTCCCTCAAAATAATGCAACACACAGCCATTCATGTCTAAACAAAAGGGAATACAGCCCTAAGTGACAATGTTCTCTTCCCAATGTGGTGCCCATAGGAATCACTGCCCCCAGGGTGTTGCAAATAGGAACCCGTGTGCCCACGGACCATCTCCTTTGGCTGCCCGTCAGGCTCCCTGCTCTTCCTGGTTTTTCCCCATTCTTTAGTAGGCAAGTTGATGTGCTGCAAAAAACAACAAGTATGCACTGACATTACTTGAAAAAATGTTCCTGAATCCCAGGAGCATTCATCGAAAACTAGAATAAACTGAAATGAAACAAAAAGGACAAATGGATGCAAACTAGGGTTTCTCTTTGAATCTTGCACAGCTGCCCAGACAAAAAAGTAGATGGCAGAGGTCTCCCATGCATGGCATAGAGGCCGGAAGTTGCTGCTTCGTCTGTTGCTCTGTGTGTTTATGTGCCTTGCCTTGCCTGTTTTCCTTCAGTTGGGGGTAGTGGTGTCTTTGTTTATGGTATAGTAGCACATGTTTTGTCCATGTTTATATGTGTGTTTGTTGCATCTTGATGTGTGCGTATGATGTTTTGTCAGGATGTGGGGAGTGGCATTTGATGGCCAGATATGACTAAATTACTTGGGCCTTTTTTTCTATAAGGCTTTGGTAAGAGTGGGTGCCTTATCTGATATTCCCCCCTTTTTAACAACAACAACAACAACAACAACAACAACAACAACAACAATAATAATAATAATAATAATAATAATAATAATAATAATAATAATAATAATAATAATAATAATAATAATAATAATAATAATTTAAGATTAAAAATATACACAAAACCTTCAAGGTTTATATTTTAAATTTAAAATAAGCAGTTTTCCTAAGACAGAAATGCAATAAAAATTTAATTTTCCTTTAAAAAGGAAATGTTTCATGTGAATAATGATGCTGCATCTCACAGCCTTATTCTCCACCCAGACTTTTCTTTACACACACCCTACAAGGGTGTATCTTCTACTTTGAAAACCAGTGGTCTAGACTGTGAAGTCAAACATACATTGTCATAACTTATTTTAATGGGATTTGTTGCAGAATGAAGGTTGTATTAATAAGTACAGCCAAATATTGAATTGGGGAATTAATTTCAATTGAAAGCTGACACTTATGATACAAATGTGGTTTCATGCACGTTAATTCTTGGTTAGCTATGGCATTTTTCCTTAGGTATTGGATGTCCTGTTCCTCGTATTCCAGCTGAGGCCAACCCTCTGGCAGATCACGTCTCTGCTACCCGTATTCTATGTGGAGCCCTTGTCTTTCCCACTATTGCTACAATCGTTGGCAAGCTGATGTTCAGCAGTGTTAACTCAAATCTTCAAAGAACAATTTTGGTACGTGCATGTAATGTTTCTTTTTTAAAATAAATCTAGCAATTTGTAAGGAAAATAGTTTTAGCCTTCTGATATCTCTTTATTTGGTTGGTTTTAGTTCCATTCAGTAATATGACATATGATGTTGTTCAGTCGTTCAGTCGTGTCTGACTCTTCGTGACCCCATGGACCAGAGCTCGCCAGGCCTTCCTATCCTCCACTGCCTCCCGGAGTTTTGTTAAATTCATTTTGGTTGCATCGATGACACCGTCCAACCATCTCATTCTCTGCTGTCCTCTTTTCCTTTTGCCTTCGATTTTTCCCAGCATCAGGGCCTTTTCCAGGGAGTCCTCTCTTCTCATGAGGTGGCCAAAGTACTGGAGCCTCAGCTTCAAAATCTGTCCTTCCAGTGAACATTCGGGGTTGATTTCTTTCAGAATGGATAGGTTTGATCTCCTTGCAGTCCAGGGGACTCTCAAGACTCTCCTCCAGCACCACAGCTCAAAAGCATCAATTCTGCGGCGATCAGCCTTCTTTATAGTCCAGCTCTCACTTCCATACATCACTACTGGAAAAACCATAGCTTTAACCATCCTGACCTTAGTTGGCAAAGTGATGTCTCTGCTCTTTAGGATGCTATCTAGGTTTGCCATTGCTTTCCTCCCAAGAAGCAGGCGTCTTTTTATTTCGTTGTTGCAGTCGCCATCTGCAGTGATCAAGGAGCCCAAGAAAATAAACTCTGTCATTGCCTCCATTTCTTCCCCTTCTATTTGCCAGGAGGTGATGGGACCAGTGGACATGATCTTAGTTTTTTTGATGTTGAGCTTCAGCCCATTTTTTTCACTCTCCTCTTTCACCCTCATTAAGAGGTTCTTTAATTCTTCCTCACTCTCTGCTATTAGAGTAGTATCATCTGCGTATCTGAGGTTGTTGATATTTCTTCCGGCAATCTTAATTCCGGCTTGTGATTCATCCAGACCGGCCTTTCTCATGATGTACTCTGCATATAAGTTAAATAGGCAAGGTGACAGTATACAGCCTTGTCGTACTCCTTTCCCAATTCTAAACCAGGCAGTTGTTCCATATCCAGTTCTGACGGTTGCCTCTTGTCCCACATATAGATTTCTTAGGAGACAGATAAGGTGGTCAGGCACTCCCATTCCTTTAAGGACTTGCCATAGTTTGTTGTGGTCTACACAGTCGAAGGCTTTGACATAGTCAATGAAGCAGAAGTAGATGTTTTTCTGGAACTCTCTGGCTTTCTCCATAATCCAGCGCATGTTGGCGATTTGATCTCTAGTTCCTCTGCCCCTTCGAAATCCAGCTTGTAGTTCTGGAAGTTCTCTTTCCACATACTGCTGAAGCCTGCCTTGAAGAATTTTGAGCATAACCTTGCTAGCATGTGAAATGAGTGCAATTGTGCGATAGTTGGAGCATTCTTTGGCGTTTCCTTTCTTTGGGATTGGGATGTAGACCGATCTTTTCCAGTCCTCTGGCCACTGCTGGGTTTTCCAAATTTGCTGGCATATTTTATGCAGCACCTTTACAGCATCCTCTTTTAAGATTTTAAAGAGTTCAATTGGAATGCTGTCACCTCCACTGGCCTTGTTGTTTGCAATGCTTTCTAAGGCCCACTTGACTTCACTTTCCAGGATGTCTGGCTCCAGGTCAGCAATTACGCTATCTTGGTTATCAGGGACATCCAGATCTTTCTGATATAATTTTTCTGTATATTCTTGCCATCTCTTCTTGATCTCTTCTGCTTCAGTTAGGTCCCTACCATTTTTGTCCTTTATCATATCCATCTTTGCACGAAATGCCCCTTTAATATCTCCAATTTTCTTGAACAGATCTCTGGTTTTTCCTTTTCTGTTATTTTCCTCTATTTCTTTGCAGTGTTCATTCAAGGAGGCCGCCCTGTCTCTCCTTGCTATTCTTTGGAAGTCTGCATTCAATTTTCTGTATCTTTCCCTTTCTCCCTTGCATTTTGCGTCCCTTCTCTCCTCCGCTATTTGTAGGGCCTCGTTGGACAACCACTTTGCTTTCTTGCATTTTCTTTTCTTTGGAATATTTTTCATTGCAGCCTCCTGTACAATGTTACAAGCCTCCATCCATAGTTCTTCAGGTGTTCTGTCCACCAAATCTAGTTCCTTGAATCTATTCTTCACTTCCACTGTGTATTCATATGGGATTTGACTTAGGTTATACCTGACTGGCCCAGTGATCTTCCCTACTTTCTTCAGTTTAAGTTTGAATTTTGAAATAAGAAGCTAATGATCTGAGCCACAGTCAGCACCAGGTCTTGTTTTTGCTGACTGTATAGAGCTCCTCCATCTTTGGCTGCAGAGAACATAGTCAATCTGATTCCGGTATTGTCCATCTGGTGATGTCCATGTGTAGAGTCGCCTTTTGTGTTGTTGGAAAAGAGTGTTTGCAATGACCAGCTTGTTCTCTTGACAAAACTCAATTAGCCTTTGCCCTGCTTCATTTGGAACTCCAAGGCCAAACTTGCCAGTTATTCCTTTTATCACTTGACTCCCTACTTTAGCATTCCAATCCCCTATGATGAGAAGAACATCTTTCTTTGGTGTCAGTTCTAGAAGTTCTTGTAAGTCTTCATAAAATTGGTCAATCTCAGACTCTTCAGCACCGGTAGTTGGAGCATAAACTTGGATTACTGTGATGTTCAAAGGACTGCCTTGGAATCGTACCGAGATCATTCTATCATTTTTTAGGTTGTATCCCAGCACTGACTGCTTTTCTCACTCTATTGTTGACTATGAAGGCTACTCAATTTCTTCTATGGGATTCTTGCCCACAGTAGTAGATGTGATAGTCATCTGAATTGAATTCACCCATTCCTGTCCATTTAAATTCACTGATGCCCAGGATGTCAATGTTTATTCTTTCCATCTCACGTTTGATCACATCCAGCTTACCCTGGTTCATAGATCTCACATTCCAGGTTCCTATGCAGTATATTTCTTTGCAACATTGGACTTTCCTTTCTCTTCCAGGCACGTCTGCAGCTGAGTGTCCTTTCGGCTTTGGCCCAGCCACTTCATTAGCTCTGGAGCTACTTGTACTTGTCCTCAGTAGCATGTTAGACACCTTCCGACCTGAGGGGCTCATCTTCCAGCATCATATCTTTTAGCCTTTTGTTTCTGACCATGGGATGTTCTTGGCAGGGATACCGGGGTGGCTTGCCAGTTCCTACCCCAGGAAGTCTTATTACAGGCCTCATTGTCACCAGTGTAATTAGCCTTACAATGATGAAAGCACAGTTCAGCCTGTTTTATTTTGTAGCCTCACTGATCAACTGGGACACAAAAGTAGAAATGTGCCCCATTTATAAAATATTCCAGACTGAGGCGTGATGACATATGATATGCTTCATATTAGAGGGGCGTGGTGGCTCAACGGACTAAGGCTCCGAAAACTGTCGGCTGCAAAGTCAGCAGCTCGGCGGTTCGAATCCCGGGTGCCACGCAGTGGAGCGAGCTCCTGCTGATAACCCCAGCTCCTGCCAACCTAGCAGTTCAAAAGCATGTAAATGCAGGTAGATAAATAGGTACCGCCGTAAAAAAGCAGGAAGGTAAAACAGTGTTTCCTTGCAGCCGTGCCGGCCATGTGGCCATGGACTTACACAACACTGGGTCTTCGGCTTGAATACGGAGATGAGCATTGCCCCTAGAGTCGGACACGACTAGCACGCGTGTGCGGGGGGAACCTTTGCCTTTTTATGCTTCATATTTTTTTATTTTTTTTTTTATTTTTTTTTTTTATTTTATTTTTTTTATATACTGCTCCATCTAGCTACAAGGCTACTCTGGGCGGTTTGCAAAACTGAACAGAAATCAAACCCATAAACAATACCATTCCATACCATACCATACCATACTATATAGGCGACAAATAAGTAAACATAATACAGTGGTACCTTGTATAAAGGAATTAATTTGTTCCAGATGAAGTTGTGTTAAGCAAATTTTCCTTTATACAAATTCCTATAGGAATGCATTGAAAATGAGTAATCCCATTTTTATGTTGTACAGATTCTCCCCATAGGCGATTATGTTAAGCAAATTTCCCCTATCTCCGGAATTTTTTATGTTGTACAAATTTTATGTTATACAAGCTGTTTGTTATACAAGGGTCCACTGTAACTTAATAAACAATATATATCAAAAACATTGAACAGGAGCAAGATGGGCTACAGACAAAAAACAAAATAAAATATATAATAGCAATCTATTAATATGTTTGTTTACTGTTTAAAAATATTTCAGTTTCAATAAAAGGCAAATAACAGCAACACTTGTATTGCATGTTCTTTGCATGCATGATCAGTAATCTTTAGGGGGCAGGTTGAGAGAGCACAGCTTATCAAACAGGATTCTAGTAGAGAGAAACCTTGCATTTGACACGAAATGTCTCTAAACGTTTGGTTAGTCTGGCTAAAATAAGTTTGAATTCTAGTTTTCATAGAATTGGAGATCAGGAACCTGTCTTTGTTCAAAAATTAACAGTCTACTATATCACCACCTGACCGTTGTTCTCATGTTCTTGATGACAAGTCTGCTGTTAGGAAAAGGCTCAAAATACATTCACAAATCCATGAGGGGATGGCATGCAAAAATTGTTCTTCCTGCTTTTAATTTCACACGATATTTTGTCAGCAGTGCTGACCTCAAGTCCAGACTGAAAACAAATTTGCTTGCTATCTGTATCAGGATCACATGGATCAACTAGAAGTTGCCCTGAATATCATTATGTAAGGGAACGCGAACTTTGTTTTTCCCTACCAAACAGAGATCAAGGACAGTGTTGAGTGCGGGTCTATGTATTAGTGCTATGTGATATATGGGCACGTGGGCCTCTTACTTGCAGTGTGGGGTGGTTTGCAACTGAAAATTCTTGGAATATGCACACTGATTCAGAGTAGCTTTCTGGAACTATGAAAGTCAGTCACTCTTTTCGCTAAAGAATTTTCTAAAGCGGATTTTCTCTCTGGTGAATTTTATTAGTAACACAATCAGTCTACACATTGCTCCATACAATATAAGAAGGGACATTGTTACCCACGTTGTAAAATTTAACACGGGGGTGGGTGGGTAAAAAGGGAGCGGGATATAGAAAGAGTAGGGAGAAGAGCAAATTTCGGGAAGAAATAGATATTTTATTGAACATTTAACTTACAATATGATTTGCAAACTAGGAAGTTATGGTAAGGGCTTTATAGAGAAGATGTGCTTTAAAGACGCCAGAAGCTGCTTTGTGCTGGTGTTCTGAGAGCCAGCTCCAATCATATGGTACACCAAAAGAGAAAGCGGGTGTTTGTGAGGGAGCAGAGTGCTGAAGTTGGTTTTGTTGGAAGAACAAGGGTCGCAGACCAGGATATATCAGAATATGGATGCTGACGGACTGTGGGGCAGGCTGGTCCGTGCAGGGCTTTGAGTTGGTATTCAATCCAGGAATGGACAGGAAGCTAGTGTAGAGATTCAAGAGTGTGCTATCATGAGAGCTGAGGAAATGTCAGAGGGGCAAAGCGAAGGACATGTATCAGAGGTTTTGCTTTTAGACAGAGGGAAGTCTGGTTTGGGCGAGGGGGGCAGGGGTAAAGGAAGAATCGGCACAGTTTGGTTTCAGGGCAGAGGACTGAGGAGTCAAAGATAAACCTAAGGCTGTAACATCTTGTCAGCATAATGAGTGGTAGCACTGTTAAGTCAGTAAATAGAATTTGGAAGGGAGGGGGCGCTTGGAAGGAAAGAGTAGAAGTTGTGCCTTGAGAGTGCTGATTTGGACATGGCAGTGGAAGGTGCAGTTACAGAGATTGTAGACAAAATTGGGAGACACAGCAGTGGATCGAAAGAGACAGTTGGGGGGTAGAGAGGAGCCTATGTATGATCTGAACATGAACGGAGTTGGAAATGCAGGATTTGATAAAGTCACTCCGACTGCAAAGAGGCAGGGGCTTGCAATGAAAAACACAGGTAGAAGTGCTTCTCCTCATATTTCTCTGTGTTGTTGATGTAGTTTTATGACCCTAGAATAAAAAGTGCAGCCTGAAGCTATCATCATTTCTTGTAGTGTCCCACACTATATCTTCTTTCCAGACTTGCTCAAAGCAGTAGGGTACTATTATAAACCCAGGTGTTGGTTGTGAGCAAAACTATTGTTTCGATCTTCAGCATAGCTTATAGTGAGAAGTTGTGCATATGAAAGAAGGACAGAGCCTAAGCTTGTGGCTCAAGCAAGCCATTGTTGGTAGGATTCTTGGACGGCAGCCATCATTTTGAAATCAGTTACCAGAGCAAAGACTGATCATTTAAAAACCAAGTGTATAAAAACCTCTAATGGAATATGTAAACTCAGCATGGGATATTTTTACATAAGACGAACATTGCAGTAGTACATTGTGACAGGGGACTGTATGCCTCAAACGTTTGTATAAAATTGCTCTAATTAGCCTAACTTCAAAGGAAATGCTGCTTGACAATTTTGTGTGTGCGTACAAAACCGAGTTTTTGAAAGTAAGATGCTGAACTCGTTCTGTGGGTTTTTAAATAATGGTTCTCTTTTATTTTAGGGTGGAATTGCTTTTGTTGCTATAAAAGGAGCTTTCAAGGTCTACTTCAAACAGCAGCAATATTTGCGACAAGCTCATCGGAAAATTCTGAACTATCCTGAGCAAGAAGGTGCTTAAGTGGCTTGTGGTTGCTGGACTCTTACAATCTCACCTACTATATTCAGTGGCATTGTACCAGTTCTGCTATTTGGCTGCAGCAGGTGCAGAGGCCAGAGGATATATGCTGCTGAATGTTGTGTTGTTGTTTTTTTTATTTCCTACATATAAAAATAAAGGACTTGACTATGCCAGGGCCAATCCTTCGTAATAGTTGAGCCCTAAGAATGTGATTTATTTTCCTTGATGCATTTTGTTTGTGGCAGAAGACATCTGGATCATTTTCCTATGGGCAAAAGTTGCCTTTTTAAAAACAAAAGCCAAACTATTGTAAAAGTTAATAATTTATGTGCAGACTGTATTAAAATATCCTTTTGTATGCTTATTGCAGTAAATGCACGGTGCTTTATTACATGGGCCAACGTAACAGACTTTAAAGAAATAATTGCCAAGTAGCATTCTGTAATGTGTTCAAATAAGGGTTCTCTTATTCACAATTAAAGCTAAACATTGAGCATGAAACTCAAGACCTAAAATCCAAATTCATGATACCAAAAATGAACTCACATCCTATATTGGTTCATGTAACCCATTAAAACAATGCAGATTTCTTGAACAATTTTTTAAAAAATATGAACATCCTGGTTTTGAGATGCACTTAGAACACCAGCAAATCTGTTCTTTATTTATTGTTTCTCAAATGGCTTTTTTTCTGAGTTTCTGGTTGCATTGTAAGTTGTTGATGCTGTTTGCCACCTGTGAAACTGAAAAACTTAATTACACTTGGTATGTAAAAGGTTGTGATACTAGAACTGCTGCTTAATGCCAGTGTGTTGGAGCCAAGTTGTAGAATGACCGTTAGTGTAAGCAGTACTGGTATCATGCAGCTGTAGGGGGGTGGATTTAAACCTTTTGATACAGATATTAAGTTATGGTTTGGAAAATAATTCCTACTTTAACATAAATTATTGTTAGATTCTAAATTTATGACACTTTAGGTACTTACGGTAACTCTCTGTTAGCATCTGTTTTCTTAGTGTCATAAAACCAGGGTGTAGAATGTGCTTGGAGGTTCCCTTCTGCTAATCTTTGTTTAGAGCGAGGCAGGGGAAAACAGGCTATTAGCTTTAGGAAGTATACCCATGATGGAGGATGATGGGAGCTACAGTCCAAGAACTGTTCCTGGATGGCTCTACCTTTCTTTCCCCAGCCATCCTCCTGACAATGATTGGCAAAATGGAATCTCAGAGCAAACACCTAGGATTGCATGCAGAAATCTCATTTCAGTCAATGAGACCAATGTCCCAGTACATGTTAGAATTGAAGGCATAAGGCAAAAACTTCCAGTTGGCGCTTTGTCTTGGTGATAGAAATCAGTGTATCAGTGTTAGATGTTATCTTCTGTCACAGTACAATATTTCCGTAATAAACAATAGCCATTCTGAGTGGTATTTGTTTTGGCAGGATTAAAGAACCTCTGAGAGTCTTGTTCAAATTATGTTTCAAATCAAACAGTATATATTATGTAAAGAGGAAAAATAATCCTTCCTTCTTTCAAAGAACTGGACAGTGTCCTATTCCTTAGCACCACTGTTCTTGCTGCTAATTGAAGAGTCCCTGCTTGAGTTTTTACACACTAAGATGAAGTCACATACAATCCAAAACTGATGTAAGAACTCTTCAATTAATTGCAGTCTGCTGGTGATGTCCCATCTGCTGTACTGGCAGTGGAAGGAAACAGGATACTGGTCACTGTTAAATAGTTGTCAATCAGAAATGAAACCAATGTATTTGGAGTAATGTACATTTAAAGAGATAAAAGCTCTCATAGGAAGCATTTCTTCAAGTAGTAAAATATAATATTTTGGAAGTGGATAGAAGTGTACATAACTACCATTGTTGATTTATGCGAAGAAATATTTAAAAAGAGTTTCAGTTTCCTGTTGTAAGTATTGAAAATGATGGTTTAAGTCAATTAGATTCTTTATTTTTATACACACATACAGAGCAGTATCCTGCAAAATGCTGGCTTTCTTTAAGATAGGTTTTCAGTGCTGTAAGAGATTTATTTCAGGAATCCTCATTACAAGAAATTTACTAGGGAGTTTTCATTGTATTTATACCAGCCCTTTGTTATCTGCTGGTTTTTAACCTCTTTCGCACACAAATAGAAGCTAATAGTGCAATGGGTTGATCTGGATTTGTTCCTAAATAGTGAAATTGCTATTGTGTATGTTATCACTACAGATGTACTGTGAATAATGTGACATATTTTGAATTCAGTAGCAAAATATGACCTTGGTTTCTGTGCTGTTAATGTTTTTATTAGAGCAGTTTATGGTCACATACTGGATTAGACTGAATAAATTTGTTTTTACATTCTTTAGGTGGATGATATCTGAACAAATTGAAAAACAAAAATAGGGTGGATTTTAATTTTAATTTTTCTGTGTTAAACTCTTTAATATTTATAATTATAGCTGTATTATTTTCTTAGAAGACATGAATCACAGAAGATTTTGTAAGGAGCATCTTCACTCTGCTTTTGATTTATTTATTCAAAATTATTAAATCTCTAAATCTGGTCATTTCCCCCTTGTCATTGCACATCCTTAGAACATGTCAGTATTCCATTTAATTTTTGAATCCATTGTTGAAACTCTGTTTCTTTCCCACCCTGTTTATTGTCTGTTGTGAAAATTACATCTGAATTTGAATGTGTGATTTAATCTTCCATTCCTATGAATGTTATTCCATACATTTGAATGGAGGAAGCCATTCACTGCATATGCATGTGCAATAAGAAGTCCAGTTTTTCACAGCTCTGTTCATTTTACGCACACAATATAATCTGCCTGTGTCCCAAGGACCTGTGTTGAGCAGCTCCATTTTCATGCTGCAACTAATGAACCTTTGGAAGTCTTGGTTTTCAGTTATTTAGATTCACGTTATCTAATCTAGTTTTGAGAAAACGAGATCATAATCTCCATTCTGCCAAGAAGCTCACTGAATGATACTAAATCAGTTATTGTCTCTCAGACCATCTAACAGAGATGTCATGAAGAGGAATGGGGAAAGAATATCATTTTGAGCTCCTTGGAGGAAAAGTGGGCTAAGTCAAATAAATAAACTTCTAAAACCCCAGTAGATCTATTCTGTATTTTGTCTTCCGGTGTGTACAATCCAGTTGGATCCAGCGATAAGTGCATGTGACTGGGCTGGAAAAAGTAGATTGTCCTGCTCCCTCTGGTTCCTACACACTGCTACGCAGGTGGGTCGTGGTGGGGTGGGCTGCTGAATTAAAAAAGGTGATAGTCTGGGAAATTCTTCCGAGGAAGTGCCTCTTTCCATCAGCAGAGCTTCACTCATACAAAATATTTCTCTTTGATTGTATAGGTTTTAGACCAATCCATTGACAAAAAGCAAAGCATGATTTAAAAAAAAACCCTACAGTAGATGATTTTGTAGATTTTCTTTGACATAATTATTTAAACAAAACAAAAAAACCCACACATATTGAATCATGGAATATGGGGTAGACTCCTTCCATCCAACTGTGCAGGCAGAAATCTGAATCCAGTCAATGGCTTGAAGTAACATCCATTTTTCTTTACTGAGGAATGTTTTGAATTACAGCAGTGGATCTCAACCTTCCTAATGCCGCAACCCTTTAAGACAGTTCCTCATGTTGTGCTGACCCTCAATCAGTGCAAGGGGCTGGGCTGCGTGACCCAGGAGGGCTCGCCTGGGACATCGGTGGCGGCGGAAGCGGACACGCGGCCCAGGAGAGCCCTCCTGCAAGAGCGGCAGTGGTGGTAGTGGCAGAGGAAGCTGCCATGCAGTCTGGAAGAGCCCGCCCACCTGCAAGAGTGGCGGTGGTGGAGGAGGAGGAAGTGGCCGCACAACCCAGCAGAGCCAGCCCACGAGATTGGCAGAAGAGGTTGAGGTGGCATAGCACCTCAGTGGGGTACTGCAGGGAGCGGTATCTCGGTTCGAAAGACCATCAGAAATCTGTTTTCTGATGGTGTTAGGCAAGCCCTGTGAAGGGGTTGTTCGACCCGCAAAGGGATTGTGACCCACAGGTTGAGAACCTCTGCCTTACAGGGATGGTACCTTTTTCACACACACACACACACACACACACACACACACACACACACACACACACACACACACACACACACACACACACACACACACACACACACACACACACACACACACACACACACACACACACACACACACACACACACACACACACACACACACACACACACCACTAATACTATATATATAACAATGTAATGTACAATAAGCTCAAAAGGGAAAAATAAGAAAAAAATTAAATAAACAAAAGACAAGACAAGATAGTTTTGTTGATTTGCTGGAAGCTGAAGAAGAAACCAGCCTAGCTTGTCTTTGGAGGGAATTTCATCCTCAACATGATACATTCAAATCAGAAAAGGCCTCATCTTGTGTCCTTGCGTGCTAAAATGTAGGTTTGTTAGATACAAAACAAATCTTTGTTGAAAACAGATTCTGGCAGGCCATGCATGAAGGATAGCGTTTCATATTTCACTGTTCTAAAGTGCGTTAAGATATTACAGGTAAAAACTAGCATCTTGTTTAGCCATGAGAAAAGAAGACAGGAGAGAGATGGCAGCACTCTTCAAATACAGTGGAACCTTGACTTGCATGCTGCATGGCTTACAGCATATTTGACTTGCAGCAAGAAGGGGCCTTTTGACTTGCACCGCAGGCTCTGACTTACAGCTTGGAGCCCCGGCGCAAGGCCCCGGAATCGGGCGGCAGCCATGACACAGCATCGCGGCTGCTGCCTCCAAACTGCTCCTGCCTTCTTCCTCTCCTCCGGCAGTGGCGGCTTTGGCGAGGCCAGCTCTGAGCACCTAGAGCTGGTCCTCGGCCTTGCTGAAGCTGCCGCTGCCACCGGAGGAGAAGAAGGGCCGGGAGCTCGGGGCTGGCCTTGCTGGTTAGACAGTCGGCTCAGTCTTGTAAAAAAATCTGGCTTCAGAATTCTGGTCCACAATGGAAGCATTTTAGTTGGGGAGCTGTACACTTATGGGACTCTAATGGTAAGCATAGGGTTGTTCAGAACTTGGAACGTCAGGTTAAAAATAAGTAAAACTTAAATGTTAGACATGGTTGCTATGAGCATTAAAAAGTGGAGGTGTATCACTTGTGGACTATAATTCCACTGCCTCCTCCTCTCTTTGAAGAGACATTTCATTTACATCCCCGGAAGGAATCTCCTATCCCAGTCAAATTTGTGTTAAATTGCTGTTTTCGGGGGTCTTTTTCATCGTCTGGAACGGATTAATCCACTTTCCCATTACTTTCTATGGGAAAAGTTCATTTGACTTAAGGCATGTTTGACTTATGTCTAGACCTTCGGAATGGATTAATGACGTAAGTCAAGGTTCCACTGTACTTAAATGGTTGTTATGAAGAGTACAGTTCCCGCGTGCAGGACATATAATAATAATGATGGTAGCTAGTTACAGGAGGCCAGATTTCAGTTGAAGATTAGGAAAAAAATCTCCTGCCTGTTAAATGACAATGGAACAAATTATCTCAGGAGGTGGTGAGCAACCCCAATGCTGGAGCCATTGAAGAGAGAGCCACCTGTCAAATATACTCTGACATGGGTTTCTGCAAAAGCCCCTTGCAACTCCATGATTCCGTGATTCTATGATCTTGAATTAAGCTCAGACAAATTGGAAACAATACAGTTGGCTCAAGAAGACTGATATGGATATTGTCCTGAGACCATACTTCCTCTTACACAATTTTCCAAATTTATTTATTTATTTATTTATTGGGCTTATATACCGCCCGTCTTCCCGAAGGAACTCCTGGCAGTTCACAACAAGACAATATAGCAATAGCAACAATTAAATAAAACAATTAAAACAATTAAAACAACAAAACTAAACAATGGGAAATAGCAGATGGCGGGGAAGGAAAAAAAAAACTTTTAGTCACCAAACGCCTCCCGGAAAAGGAGAGTTTTTAATGCCTTTCGGAAGGCTGGCAGGGACTCTGCTAGGCGCACTTCTGCTGGGAGATGGTTCCACATGGTGGGGCCAGCCACAGAGAAGGCTCGGGTACGGGTGGATGTTCTCCGAGCCTCCCTGGGCGTGGCCACCTGCAGCATGTGCGCCCGCGACAACCTAGTCGCGGGCGCACTAAATACTACCCACAACATTTTCAAAAGGGAAACCACATGCAGAAATCTGACTCCTGTTTTTAAATATTTCAACCATCGCTTACTATTATTGTACTCTTTTCCATAGTTAACCTCATGTTTGGCCTAGCACAAGTACAATGGGAATTATATAGGTATTGAAAGTGAATTCTTATTTCTGAAGGACGTTCAGTGAATTGAATGGTGGAGCCCATTTTTTTTGTGTTAGAGTTTGTTTTTAATGATATAGCGCAAAATGGACATCGTTAACCTGAGAGTGAGATTTTTAATGCTTGCCTTCTAGTTCTGTGTCTAGAATGACCAGTCCCTGTTAATCACACAGATAATAAATTGAAATTCATGGTGAAAGAAACTCATTAGTACTGGAACATCTCTCATATGCATCATTGAACTTTCCTTGTGCTGTATTTAGATCTACACTTGTTTTAATTAAGCTTCTCTGTAAATAATTTGAGTGGTTACGAGCTTTCATCCTGGCCATATTATGTAAATAATGTCTGCAGACGGCAGAGGCAGCTTTATTGCAAAGCAATAATCATTTGGCCAGCACAGTAGTGTAGAAACCATTAGTAACAACGAATTCTATGAGTTCCCCTACTGAATCAAAACCTTTAACTGAAGTTAAATCAACAGCAATCCAATTTAAGGTTTCTGGAAAAACAGCAGTTCCTTAAATAGATTTTATCTGTTTTGCTGTCACTTTGATTCACCAAGAATTTGAAATCCATTCCCTCCACCTCCATTGATAATACTGAGCTGCCAACAGGTCCTTTGTTTTGATGTTCCTGAGTCACTAGTGCTCAAAGAATCATGGAACAGGTTCTCGGAGACCAAGGGGAGTTAAAAGTACAACTGGAAGACAGAGTCTCATGATGTGTGGAAATAGGTTTCTTACTAAATACAGTATATATAATATATATGTATAGAATATATATACTTATATATATTCATTTTAAAAAATTCACAGTAGATAGTGTTATACAGTCGGCTGTAAAGAGAAATGAATAAATCTTTTCTTTCAGGTTAAGGTCCTGATTTGAATCTATGGTCAATGGTGCCATTAAGGGATTTCATCTTATGAATTGAAAATTTAATTCAAAATGGATGCTTAAGGGGTCAAGACAAGTCAAATACGTGTATCAATTAACATGGGTGGGATCTAAAGGGCTGCATTTCTCCCTACTACAATGTAGGGATGAGAACATATGACAATTTCATTTTCTCTTGCCTCTGTATTTTAAATTACATTGTGTCTGTCCAAATATTGTATGCCATTTCAATTTTTTTTAATTTTAAGCAAAATTATCAGACATTTGTTGTTATGTGCCATCAAGTCACCTCCAAATTACACCAACCCTATGAATGCACAATTTCCAAAATACATTAATTCCTTGGTTTACAAGCATAATCTATTCCGGAAGCATGTTTGTAAACCAAAGCACTTGTATATCAAAGCAATTTTCTGCATAAGAAATAATGGAAACTCAGAGGATTCGTTCTGGGGGCCCATCGACTGCATACTGTACACACAAAACGCAAAAATTCACAAAAGAGTTGGTTAGAAGTCCACGTCCACACTATGGTTTAGGTACCTGGCTGCGGATCCTGCTCTGCTTGGGAATGGCAACTGCATTCTGTGATTTTAATGTGAAAATAGTAAAATGCAGTTTGTACCCCTATACACACTTGACTAGCTGCCACATGACTATAAATAGTTTGAAAAATAAGGATGTTGAAAATGAATTAATATAATAAAGGAAAAATAAAATAAACCCCTAAACTGCACACTCCTTTAAAAACCTTCATGGCTGGTACAAGGGAGACCTCCCTTCTTCCCTCTTCCCTCTGTTTTTGAGGCTTGCCTAAGATGGAACATACATTCTAGACCAGTAATGGCGAACCTTCAGCACTCCAGATTTTTTGGACCACAACTCCCAGTTTTTCAAGCCGAGACTGCCAATGACAAAGGACTGTGGGCGATGTGGTCCAAAACATCTGGAGTGCCGAAGGTTCACCACCACTGTTCTAGACAATCCCCCACAATCCAGCGGGGGGGGGAGCCACAATTGGCTCACTTGTGATCATGTGACCTGCTCCAGTGCTTATATTACAAGACATTGCTTGTTAATAAAGATGAAATTTAGAACAAATTTTGTTTGTCTTGCAAAACACTCTTAAACCAAGGTACTTGTAAACCAAAGTATTACTGCATTTTGCCCTTTTCAGCTCTCGCAAGCTTATGCCTGTGGCTTGAGCCTTTTAGAGAATCAATCCACCTTGTATTTGGTCTTCCTGTTCTGCCTTCAACCTTTCCCTTTTTAGTCATCCAACCTGCCGAAATACAATGGCTATACATTATCCCACCTATAGAGGTGACTATCTTGTACTTATGTGCCTTCCGTATGGATCTTAAAAACTAGCTTCTTGGAGGTAAAATAGAGATGACAACCTGATTCAGAATAACATGTGTGAACACATGAGAAACAACCTGTCAAAGCCCTGGACAGGCCTCAGGTGGCAGATTTTGGCTGTCTTGAAAAGGCAGCAAATTGTCACTGATTTAATGTGTTCTTGTGATATTTTTGAGTGCCAGGACTGGAGAGAGGTGCTGGTGCAATTTTCTGCTCCATGTACTAAAATATCTTTATGCGCCTTGGCTTTGGGTGACTGGAATCTATTGTTTGCTGCTCCCACTCAGACAGCAAAATATCCTCAGCCAGGTCTGTGACTTCAAAATGCTCTGGCTGAATGAGCACAGAGGCATCTGTCAAAGCATATGCCTGCTGGCACTTAATTTCATGCTGGCTGTTTCGCTCACTAAGCCGTAGGAAAGCTGTCTGCAGCTGCTGTTTCGGCAGTTCTGGAGCCCGACATGCAAAATGCTGAAAAAGTCGCTGCTGAAGCAAAACAGACCCGTTTGTGGTCCAGTGATTCTTCTCGCTGTGGAATGAATGCCAAAGGAAGAAGTAGAGGTTTTCTTCCTTTAGGTGTTATGGGGAAAAAAAACCTGAATTATGGTTTACATCAAAAGTGCTGCTGTGTCTTCTTTTCGATTCTAGAAATCAGGAGTCCCATTATGTAGCTTAACTTTTCAATGGAAAGAGACAGGCCTTTGAATGCAACCAGACAGACAATGCATGCCCACAAAAGATGCTCAAGATTGCCCTATAGACGTCTTTGAAAGGACAAGAAGTGAATAGCATCCTCAGCAACGTATCTTAAAATGTGCCTTGTGAGTGAGCCTGACTGAGCGGACCGTCTTTAAAGATAACACCACAACTTGCCAGATCAGAGTTCTAGTCCAGGGATGAGGAATCTTTGGCCTTTTTCCAGCTTTCAGTCTACATAACCCAGAGTCCCTTGCCATGAGCCAAGTTAGTTAGGGGTTGTTGAAAGTTAGAAACCAAAATATGTAGAGAGGGTCAAATATTTTGGGCTCACTACCCCAGAAGTGACCTTGGGCCATTCACTGTTCTCCACTCCGATCTACCTCACAGCTCCGGTGTGAAGATAGAAAGAGAAGGAGGACCATGTTTAAGACTTTTGATCTCTTGGACCCAAATCCTATGGGTGCTCAGGAAGGGATCAAATTAATTGCCATGGCTAATAGTAGCTAATCCATGAGACAATGGATACATGCTGGGGCCATGATTCTATATGTAACCAGTATGCATCCAACACCTTATCAATCAGCCTTCGCTCTTTACCATGCATGAAGCCCCCACAAACACTACTAGGATTTTGACATTTGGCCTTAAGGCAGGATAGAAGAGTAACACAATTACATTACACTAGTTGAGTGGATCACAGAAGTGCACCCACTATTGACTTGGACCAGCCATGTTCTTCTCATACCTCACTGAAGGAAAATTCCCCTCTTTCCATGATATCTGTTTTCTGGCTGGGAAGGCCCTTCTCAACAGCACACCATTGTGTTTTTTTGATTCTGAATACTTCGATTTTATTTCATGGCAGCCATTTCTATTCTTGGCCAAGCTCCTTGCACCAAAGACTGCTCCTTCAGTTCTAAAAACAGGAATATGTTTGGAACTTGATTATGAAAGACAATGGCTTGTTTGTTTCTTCATGATCAGTGAAAAAAGTGGTTGCAAGATATAGTACTGTAGTTCCAATAGCTTTGCTAACTGATAACTGATGCTACCCAGCTCTGGCATGTTGGGGGCAATACATTTAAAATGAGGAGCAGACTGCATCACTGTTGTTGTTGTTGTTGTTGTTGTTGTTGTTGTCGTCGTCGTCGTCGTCATTGTCGTTGTCGTCATTGTCATTATCATCCACACTAAGCATAGACACTAGTAGTACCTACACTTTTCATTGCAATGGCTAAACTATTTTTAGGAATATATATTCTGGCCAAAACGTCTTTTCTGTTCTTTTCATTCACCTCCTGCAACTCACTGTGAGAAGAAAGGAAGCTCACTTCAAGAATTTACACATTTGCAAAATTGATGATGAATTTAGGAAAAATGAAGCATAACCAGAATTATTTATACATTTTAAAATGCAAAAGGCTAATGAGTACCATTGGAGGAAAAATATGCACTATAATAAATGGAAAGAAGTACAGTACATAAATTGGACTGAATGTCCAAATAAATCCATGAAATAAATAAATAAATAAATAAATAAATAAATAAATAAATAAATAAATAAATAAATAAATAAAGACATCAGGGGAAACATGCAACAAACTTATGTGTGGGAAGAAAATAAAATTAAATTTCCCAGCTTGTTACTAAACAAGGATGGGAAGGAAATGCAGTAGGAGTCAGAGAAACACAATAGAACAGAAACTAAAAGCCACAAAGAATTAAACACTGCTGGCCTTTCTTATACAACCATTTTCCCAAGCTCTACATCAAAGATGTAACACCTCTAGAGCCCATCTTGCTACATTACAGACTCAGCCCAAATCAATATGTGAGCAGACTGCAATCGTCTGAGAATGTGTTATGCAGTGGCAAAGATCCAACACTGTTAAGCTGTTTTTAATGCACATGTGCTCAATGGAATTGACAGGCATGGGCTTAGCATGCTGAACTCTGCTGTGGCATCGCACAAGTATGTGTGTTCATTAGGGGGTAGGTGGAAATAGTTACTGCTTTCAACTGATATGAGATTACCACCACAGCCAGCTGTTTTACAAGTGTGATATCACATATGTCCCACATTTACTCCAGGCTAGAAGAGTGCTATTTCCCCTCCCACCCCCCTGCCCAGTTAGACTTTTTACAACCATGCATGTAGTCTGTGGTTTGAGGATTGGGGATGTACTGTAGTGACTGTCAATCTACCCAGTGCTAACCAATAATTCCTTTCCACCTCTCTCCTGAGTGTTCCTTTCTCTCTCTTTAGTCTGTTGGAGAGTTTTGTTAGTTTGCTTTTGATTTGTTCAGAACTGTAAGTAATTAAACATTTTTATTCTTTCTCTTACAAATGTCTCCAAGTGAGTCATTTTGAGACCTTATGCCAGTTAATGAGAAGGGGGTGGACTATCTTGGGAGCTTGAAGCTGTTTTCATCCGTCAATCTCTCTGTATTTCTGCTTTGTATCAAGAGGAATTTTACCGGCAATCTAAAACTATGCAGCAGTTCCGTCCTTCCTTTCCATTGTCATCGAAGCAAAACAGGTTGAGGAGCCATACAGCCACCACAAAACCCAAATACAAAAGTGGAACAGGTGATACCTTTAGGCCACAAGAAAATTAACTAAAACATTGCTAATATTACAAGGGTGGAACCCTTTTCCTCAGAGCAGTACCAATAGGTTATAACATGGCCAAAGATAGATTTGCTAGGAGTTATTTCTTAGATGTAAGGTCCATTTTCATCAGCACTGGAGACCTGGTAGCTGTCTACATACTGTTTGGCTCCAGGCCCCTTCAGCAACAGCCAGCCTAATCAAAGATGAGTGATAATGAGCACGGTTGTTTGAGAGGCACACATTCCCCAACCCTCATCACAGGTGCCTTCAGACAACCTTCACATAGATCATTTGCACAGCCAGTGCCCAGCCAGTCCTTCACAATTGGGTTGACTGATTAATTCAGCATCAGATATTCAGGGCCGAAGTACTGGTTAAAGCAGGGTTAGGAACATGTCAGCCCCTAATGATGTCAAATTACAATCCATCTTGCCTTCCCTTTGGTTAGACTGGTGACTGCTTGCAGGTTCATTTCTTCCCCACTTTTCTGCCGAACCAGAACTCGGGGAAGCTAGCAACCCAACAGATGAGAATACAACTTGTTAAGAGGTTAAAGCAGAATGAAACAAATAATAATATTTGATAATATGGTGGAAATAAAAAGCAGCTTATAAGCCTATAAATTAAGTGAAATTGCAGCACCCACTTCCCTTCTCTTTCTCAACAGCCGGTACACTGACCATGGTGTACCTGAACCACCTTGTTTTTCCTCACCAGCTGAAGGACAGGAGGTTGTAAACCTCTAGCACGTGGAGGACTGCACGCCTAAGGCCCAGGGCTGGACAAACTAGATACCTCAAATTCACATAAAGCAGCAGCAAGCTTACTTTTACTTACAGGTCCTTTTTCTGGCCCCAGTTCCAAGAGCTTGTTGTGATCACATGTCTTGGGCCTAGGCTACCTGAAGGACCACATTGTGTAAGAGGAGCCTCCCTTACTTCAGCCTTTCACTTGATCCCTTTGCCCTGATATGGAGAAAAAGTTCTGTTCAGCTTGTTGAGCTCCTTTTTATAGGCCCCCTTCTTACTATCCTCTGAAGTCAAATGCCTTTTACTTCTGGGCAGGCTTTGAAACACGGGACAGCTAAGAAAATACACTCAAAGTGTTATACAGTACTTTCTTTTTAAATTGTGGCATTTTGAATAGTTTGTTCTTTAATAGTCTAGCCTACCATAGCTGTCTGTGTGTGTTTTTTTTAATTGCTTGTGGCCTGCCTTGTGTTCCTATATTGAGGGAAAGGGGAGCACAGAAATTAAATGAATCAACAATTAAAAGCCATGATGGAAATGGCAACATATCTTAAGACGAAGAAAGATCATAATGTGTCCTGTGTTCGGCTTTCTTGTTGGACCCCCAGGCCATTTTGAAATCAAGAAGCACAGTCCCTATTTATAGCAGGAATATGGCAAAGCCATGAAAAAAAGTAAAGTGACTGTCAATAGATCCTAGTCACCCACTTTATCAAAGTTAGCATCAGGATCACACTAAATAATACCTTTAGCATGAGGTGTGTGTGTGTGTGTGTGTGTGTGTGTGTGTGTGTGTGTGTAATATGCTCTCCCAAGTAGTGAAATATGTCTATCATACCCCATGACGTTCCTCACTGCGATACCCTGCATTTACTGTGCTTTGCTTTGTGACTGGCCATTTAACAGTTACCTGAGGCTTCATTTGTAAGGCTGCTTTATGAGGGACATCCCTCTAAGGATATCTCACTGTGATACTGAAAATAGGCAATACACACTTCCCTTGATGTCTAGTTTGACTCTCATTATTACAGAGAAACAATATCTCCCACAGATGTTCATTTCTGGTACGCTGCAAGCTGCATTTAATTCCTACTTACTGTAAATGTTGCATAACATGTTGAAGCTGTGGCCAATTTATTTCTTTTTTTTAAAAGGTGTTTGCCTTTAAGCATGCAGGAAACAAATGGCAGCCTCAAGAGAGGTCACAGTGTCCCTTTTGACACCTGAATAAAGCTACATTACCTGAAGTGATATGGTTCCCCTCTTGCATCAGGAAGCTCAAGAGTTCATCGGAAATAAGAGGGATGGTTTTCATTACAAACCACCTGCCCACAAAGCCTGTGCTGTGTAATTGAAAGCATAAAGTCCTGGAGAGGGAATTTCCTTGTGATTGACCTTCATGGCAGAAAACTTTTCAAACAGATCCCTTACTTTAAGGAACACATATGAAACCTGAGGTGGTAAAATGGGGCAATAGGTTAGTATTTTGATGGGGATGAGTAAGAACAGATATTAACGCCACATCTATTCTGTTGTTTCTACAACATTTGATGTTTTCTATTGGCTGTGGGAGCAGGAAGAGCCTTTTGTTTTAAGAAAATGGTGCACAGCTTCCGGTGTAGCACTGCGCTACAGGAGAGCAAGCCTCCAGACAGTGTAAGACTTGGGAGTGAAAATGGAGCCCAGGAGAGATTAGTGCACTGAAAAAGAAGGCAAAAGAACATACAGGAGGGAGAAAAATACAAACCCAGACAGATTAAAGCAGTAGTGGCCAAACTTCAGCTCTCTAGATGTTTTGGACTACAACTCCCAGAATTCTAAGCTGTATTGCCAATGACAAAGGACTGTGGGAGTTGTGGTCCAAAACTTCTGGAGGAACGACGTTTGGCTACCACTGGATTAAAGGAACCATCCACTGGGAGCAAGGGGGACAGTCTTCTGAGGGGATCAACAGACAAATGCAGAATTATGGATCAATCTCACATGCACCTGCCTCATAGCAGAGGCACCATCCCAATCTAATCCGCACCATCCCAGATGTAAACATGATCTGACGCGCAAGTTGCAGTCAGAAATGCACGCCTTTATTAACTGGCAATGTGAGTTGAGCATGAATAAAATGAAAAGAAACATGAAAAAGGCATTTAATTCAACAAAATGCATCTAGAATGTGTCCAGATGTGAATAAATGGGAGGACATATTTAAAAGTGCATAAGCTTTGAAAAATAAACACCCAGGATGTTCTAGATGAACACACTGAATCTTACCTAATTTAGCAGCTAAGGAGAATTTAGTTAGCACTTAGATGTAGTCACTGGGATCGCCAAGGAGGGTTTGGGAAGGACCCCAATCTGAAGCCCTGAAGAGCCTGCTATGAGCTACAGACGACCATGCTGGGCTAGATCTCTCAACTGTCTGAAAGGCAGCTTCCTATGATCCTCACGGTGGATCAAGGAAGATCCTGCTGCAAGTAAACCATAGCTTTTCAGTTTTGTAATCACCAGTTCTTTTTTTAAATTATTTTTGCAGATTCAACATAAAAGCAAACAAAAATGAATTAAACTAAGAAAAAAATGAAAAAGAAACCAAAAACAGACAAAAAAGGGTAAATACAATACTATTAGTACGCACTATAAACCACCATTGTAAATTTACCATATAGTTGTAACAATTGCTCCATACATCTCATATTATCCGTGTAAATCAGATGCCCAAGTAAATGTTGTTATGAAATTTGCATCTACATTACTCTTGTTACTCTTGTTACTCTCAGAAAGTGGGAATGCAGTTTCAATGCATTCCTATGGGAAATTAGAATTTGTATAACGGAAAACTTGTATAACGTAATTTGATTTGGAACGAATTAATTACGTTATACAAGGTACCACTGTATTAAGAATGATGGGTAAAAATGCTGCTAAATAGATTTACAACTACAAGCCATACAGTGCAAAACATTTTACTTAAATTACACTGGGGCCTACTTTGTAACATTTCTAATACACATGATTACAAGTTATATATTAATATCTTTCAACTAAAAAGAATCTGATCCCCAATTTGAATTAGCGTTCTCAGAACCCAGCAGGTTACAACACTAGTACAAAGTATATGTGAGATCAGGTTTCCCAAAAGTCACATCCAGTTCGGATGTGGAAAACACATGTAATCTATCACTGTCATCACCGTTCTGTGATCTTACATTCTTACATCAGTAATCGAGGCTAGGCCTCAAGCAGAGAATCAGCCTGAAGGAAGGCCATCAAGGGGAAGAAGTCATGTGCTGTATCAGCTTCATCAACTTTGTGAGATGACTGTTTAGGGTGGCATTTGTATCCTGTCTAATGAAGGGTGGCAAGTATAATAATCTGCAGCCAGTTACAATTCTACTGACTTAACCTGATCTGGGTTTATACCATGTATGAGAATCCTTGATCCTCCAGTATGCCTTGTGTCTACGTTTACAGCCCACAAGTCAAAGGGCTGATATATGACCCTAAATGACTCCAAACTGGAACATGTTTAAGGTAGGAACTCAGAAGAGACAGGCAGGAAAAACGGGGTTTCAAAGGCGCAGCCTGGTGTCTTACACAGCCTCCCTGGCCTCAAGACAACTCCTGCACAGGCAAAACAGGGCTGAAATAGGCATCTTTTTCTAAATGTCAAACATTATTTTTAGCCTCTGTACAGCACATGACAAATAAGCATGTTATTCTTCAACTTGTTTGCTTTAAAGGAAAAAAAAAGCTGCTTTCTTTTTAAAGAAGTAGAGAAGGAGGCTGCTATTAAACCCGACTGGATTTATTTTTTTCCAATACAGAGTACCTGGTACTTCAAGCCACACTCAGACCCTTCAGACAGCTCTTATTGCCTAATAAATGCCATAAGAAGCTTCTCTGATATGGTTCCTGACATCTTATAAAACTGTGTGTGTGTGTGTGTGTGTGTGTGTGTGTGTGTGTGTGTGTGTGTGTGTGTGTGTGTGTGTGTGTGTGTGTGTGTGTGTGTGTGTGTGTGTGTGTGTGTGTGTGTGTGTGTGTTTGAGGGGGAAAATGTGACCCTCCAATTGGTGATGGAGAATTACTCCCTTGGCCCTTGGCTGTGTTCACCAGGGGTCACACAAATGGCAGAGAGGGATTACGGACACTATTCATCAATACTAATGCTTCAAGCCAATTCATAGTGGCTCCATTGGTTTTAAATGAAAAGAGAAAGGACATAAGCAAATATAGATCTCCAGGTCATAAATGCTTCACGTCTAGACTGATGCCTTGGAGAAGGGGTATCTAACCCCTAACATAGACACCTCTGTGATGTAAAGCCATATAAATCTGGAATTGTTTCTTGTAAGATAAAAACCAAGTGTTTTATTTATTTTATTTATTTGCTCTTGACATCATTCAGTTTGAAGGAACAAGCCATTTTCAACTATACCACTAAGAAAAAACAAAGGTAAGGAACAAAAACCCTAAAGGAGAGATAAAGAAGACTTGTGAGGAGAAACAATAATAAAACGACACTCCGTGTTTTTATTATTATTTTGGCAGTTAATACATCATTTGTAACCACCCCATAGGTAGGGCTGGGGGACGTTGTGCCCTGCAGAAGTTGTTGGAATGGACCCTACCCCTTTGCCCTGACTGGTATTGTCAACAACGAGGGGTGCTCGGAGGTCCAGACCTACAACAACAGAAAAACGTTTTGCCACCCCGGCTTAAGATGCTGGCAGATTTCAACAGCAACCAAAGTTATGGTGACCAGTGAATACAAGAGTGCTTAACATACATTTGGCAGAGGAATTAACAGCATTTTGGTTTTATTTGTAGAAGTGTCAGTGTCAAAAGGAAAAAAGCTGCATGTTAGAAAAACATTATATCCATCTTATCCAGGAGCCACCCCCTGCTTATCTATGTTAAGTAAATCTGCAAAGAGACTTATTTCCAAACTATACAGCCTCTTTAATCATCTCTTTCTGTTCACAGGGGTTGGGCAGGGTTACTTGGAAGCAAATAATTTGTTAGTCTTTTTTTTCATCAGTATGTTTTCTCCAACAAACTGCAGGCAGCATCTTTTGCTCTGTTCCTCTCCCTCGATGGTCACAAGAACTTTCTTAGATAGACCAAGCTGAGAATGTGTCTGGTCTAAAGTAGTCCAATGACACCACATCTCTTAAATAATAACCCAGTACTCCAAGCCCCTAAAGAGCAGAGACATCACTTTGCCAACTAAGGTCAGGATAGACAAAGCTATGGTTTTTCCAGTAGTGATGTATAACTGATGCTTTTGAGCTGTGGTGCTGGAGGAGAGTCTTGAGAGTCCCCTGGACTGCAAGGAGATCAAAGCTATCCATCCTGAAAGAAATCAACCCCGAATGTTCACTGGAAGGACAGATTTTGAAGCTGTGGCTCCAGTACTTTGGCCACCTCATGAGGAGAGAGGACTCCTTGGAAAAGTCCCTGATGTTGGGAAAGATTGAAGGCAAAAGGAAAAGAGGACAGCAGAGAATGAGATGGTTGGACGGTGTCATCGATGCAAACAACATAGATTTGACAAAACTCCGGGAGGCAGTGGAAGATAGGAAGGCCTGGCGAGCTCTGGTACATGGGGTCACGAAGAGTCGGACACGACTGAACGACTGAACAACAACACTCCAAGCCAGTGCTTCCCAACCTTGGATCGCCAGATGTTCTTAGACTAAAACTCCCCAAACCCTTCACCTCTAGCTGGGATAATCAGAATGTCTGGGAATTATAGTGCAAGAACATCTGGGGACCAAAGATCTAAACTAAACACTACACTGGGCTGTGAGAGATCCAACAAGCCAGTGCTTCCCAACCTCGTATCTCCAGATGTTCTTAGACTAAAACTCCCCAAACCCTTCACCTCTAGCTGGGATAACCAGAATGTCTGGGAATTATAGTGCAAGAACATCTGGGGACCAAATATTACATTAAACACTACATTGGGCTGTGAGAGATCCAACAGATTCTTTGGATATTTAGGAATTCTGCCAAGACAGCATTGGAAGGTCTGGAATCATACATATCATTTTACAAAGTTTCCTTCCTTGCCACAGCTTGATGTAGCTTGCATAAATAAAATAATAGCCTTCCCCTGACTAATGGAAAAATCCAAATTTAGTTGCAACTTGATTACCTCATTGAAATGAATGGGTTTTTTTAAAACCAACACTGGTATCTCCCATCAATTGGGATTAAAACTGGAACTAAAATTTTTCTATTTCTAGATACTCTCAAAGTCTTAATACAATGTGACAAATGACTATGTTGGATGCAATGTGCAGCACTCTGATATATGTGTGTCACGTACTGTCAATTTGGAACTGTCAGTGACCCTAATAAGGCTTTCAAAGTGAGATATTTAAGGTGTGGTTTTATCAGTTCCACATACACACCACATTGAGTTTCCAAGCGAGTCCAAAGTGTCCTCAGGCCTAGTCTATATTCTATCTACTACAACACATTGAGTATTGTACTCTGACATACCAACCATTCAAATTCCAAACGAGTTCATTTTGACTTAGATGGGGAGGCAGGTCTTCTACGGATGCAGACTACAATTTCCTCACTGCCAATCTATAAACCAGTTAAACGAGATTACTTACATTTAAGCAGGCTCCTAGAATCCAAAGTTGCTTACTGTATGTCCAAAGAGGTGTGATCTGGATCCTGAATCATTTAATCCAATTGAACTAAGATGGGACTTGCTCTTAAATAAGACTGCCATCTGAAGTGCAATTACCAGGAAATGCATCTCATTTAGCCTACTTTATTTTTGCTCCTTCAGACTGATACTTTATGTGTATTGATCACTTTCAGTTTAAAACACTCATTTTGAGAGTCATGGGACCAGGATACAGTTCAGAACTCATTGCTTGGAAGGAAAAAGATGTGGGACTTATGAATAAATACTGTAGTTTGAATCCTCAGTAAGTTAATGAAAGACTGGTTTTCTGTCTCCATCGTAGCCTTCTAATTACTTGTTCCCTATAAAAAGCTTCCCTGGGAGTGCAAGGTACCCACCCACCCATTAACATGAGAGGAGGCAGGACAAACATTCCTTTCACCAACTTCCTCAAGTTAACTTAGTTTACAATCCACACCATTGTGTTTGATCTCAGCTAAGTGAAGGGGGAATGCACTGAGTTTCTAGGCAATCCCCTCAGTCCCAACTATCCCACCTTATGAATGGTGACCAAACACCTTCTGGAAGACCTCAAGTTCCCCCCTCTGAATTGAACACAGCAGTTGTATGTAATTCTTTTAGAAAGTGTATCAATAACAACACACAAAAGCTATGCAGCAACCATAGCACGGCTACAATCATTTAATGTCAAAATTATAACAGTAACTAAAATAATAATCACCACATTGGAATGTCAAGCAGAAAAAACAAGGGTCCTTAACTTGACTCTGAAAGGTTAACTGTGAGGGCCGTTAATTTTATGAGCTGACTTAGCAAACTTAATAGAGCTTTCCAGGTGAGATATTTAAGGATATGCCTCGTGGCGCAGTGGTTAAATGCCTGTACTGCAGGTAAAACTGTGCTCACGACCTGGGTTCAATCCCCGGTAGCAGGCTCAAGGTTCACTCAGCCTTCCATCCTTCCGAGGTCGGTAAAATGAGTACCCAGCTTGCTGGGGGGGCAATGTGTAGCCTGCACACTGTAATTAAAAATTGTAAACCGCCCAGAGACCACTTGTAGTGGTATGGGGCGGTATATAAGCAGAACTTTAGTGAGTTTCCATGGCTGAGTGTGGATTTGAACCTTGCTCTCCAGAGTCCTTGTCCGTCACTCTATGCACTACACCAGTGTGAGGTGCCACGAGCAAATGCTGGGGTGCCATGGCAATAATATTTAATTTTCACTAAGATTTAGCAATTTAGCAGTAGAATCCATTTTTATAACATGCCAACACCATTATCTCCTTGTCTATGCTAAGTCTGCCACTCGCCAGCCATTTTTGTGGTTGTGTGTCATTTGTTTCGAGTGGTTCAGGGTTGTTGTCATTGCAAAAAAAAAAAAAAAAAGATTCCAGTGGATTTGACGAAAATTTGTATTCTTCTTTTAAGAGACTGATTATTTAGTGAATATAATGTTTACTATATGGCTATAGACTGCGTACGTGCTTATATTTTCATCATAGTGCTATCAAATTAAAAATGTTTTGACGAGAGGTTAGTTTTTAAGTTACGAGGTAGACGAATTTCAACTTATCTCTGTGAGTCTGCATTCTCAATGTGCACTTACATAAAAAACAGATACAGGAGCAAACTTTCTGGGTCAAGGGATTTGAGGGTAAAATTAACTAAGCTTCCCATAAACATAAAGGAAATGAAAAATTCATCCAGTTTTATTCATTGCATTAAAGACAACTGAGCATTAAATTGGCGCTGTTTTTTCTTCTTTTCCTAGTATTCAAACCACTTTAAGGGTAGCTGTGCCGCAATTTTTTAAAAGCCCAACAAGGGTGCTGTGGCGAAAAAAGTTCGAGAACCACCACACTACACCATACTGGATTTCAAACTGTGTGGGGGAATATACTAATTTCCCTTCTCTTCCATCTAAAATGCTCACAGCAGCATCGTGGGATTAAGTCAGAGATTTCAAGGGTGGCAGGGTGGATGCTCCTAAAACATGCAAAATATTTATTTCAAAAAACAAAGTGAGATAAAATGAGATAAGAGTTCCCTTTGGTATGAATTCAGACTGCAGCAGCAAGTCAAAAGTACACCTGTAGTAATTATGAAGAGCACTGCATTTTAAGTGGTATGAAAAGGCATGTGTTTGGAAGCTCATGTTGACTAACTCAGCCTGGGCTTAAGTGGCCACACACTGGCATGCAACACACACAAACACATATTCGCCCAGAAACGTTTTTACTTTCAGGGTGTATGTGTGTACACTCTCTCTCCATACAGCAAAAGGTTGACTGTGTTGGAAGAATAATTGAAACTATCTTCCTAAATCAGTGTTGGCGAACCTATGGCATGGGTGCCAAAGGTGGCACTTGGAGCCCTTTCTGTGGGCACCCGACATCACCCCCTTCACAGCCCGTATTCAGGTTAAATTGTTGTATTGGCACTTTGCGAAAAAATAGTGGGTTTTGAATCGCAATTTGGGCACTCAGTCTCTAAAAGGTTCGCCATCACTGTCCTAAAAGGACAGACTGCACCTGGTTGCATCAACTGTGGTCTGACACAGTTCTGTTACTAGTAATATGCACTAAGTTAAGCACAACAAAATGGAAGACTTCCAGAGGTTATATTCAGATTGTTTATTGTCAAGAGTATGACAAACACTCCGCCATAGTGTGTCTACATGCACCCAATTCCACATTAACTGCTCAAAATAGCACTTGCAAAAATTACAGTAATCCAGTCATAATTCATGGTTTATTACATAAATGTTGTTAACAAGCACTAAAATGGAATTACAGTGTATTCTAGGTAGTCTGTTATTGCTTGTTGACACTGCAGCTTTGGATCTATTGGAGAGAATCCACTGATATGCCTGAGTTATCAAACTGCACTGTTCAAACTCAAACTACAAAATGCTGGAGAACACTTAAAAAGAAATTTATCATTGCTAGAGGACATGTTGCTATCATAGCACATGGACATGCTGATTTCATGGTATGTTTAAATAAGGCTTATTGTATTATCAATGCTTTATGACCACCATTCCTATAATTGAAGAATATAGCCAATAACATAAAAATGGGCCAGGATTTAAGGGGACAAACTGCAAGCGCACAAGGGCTCTTCAGCATCCTCAGCCCTATGATACCTGCCCTTCCTTCCCAAACACGCCTATCCCAAAAATCAGAAGCCCTTTGAGATTGGCATTGCATTAGGCACAAAGAACGACTTACTGTTTGAATGGAAAATCCGCAGACCTTCCCTGACAGCACCTGTAGTGCTTTTTATGTGATATAGGCATCTTGGGAGCTTGGCCAAAGATTTTCTGTTTGCTACTTCAGAACCAAAAGACCCAGCCTAAAGTTTTGCTGCATGCTTTGCTAAAATCATGTCACAAAAGCAGTATTTTCCCCACATTACTTTATAAACCCAACACAAATGCTTAGCATTAGGTCGGCAATCAAGAAACCACTCAGAAGTTCACAGATAGCTGGCTGCTTTGCATAAAACTGGTTACTTGCTCCATGGCTTCATGTTTGCAAGGTCAAATTGTGCTCTACTATGACAGGCATCGTTTGTATGACTGTATATATTATAATATAAATTTCATATTTTTAAAATACTTTGATACTTCAGGAATAATCCTCTATTTCATAAACTGATTTTGTATGCAAGAGTCATTGATAGTTCTTGACCACCATGCACACTTAACTGCAATGTCTCAAAATATATCACTTTGTTGTATACATTCCAATCCTCACTTTAAATATAGTTATACAAATAATTTTAAACAAAGGAGGGAAACTCATAAAAGTCAAGAACAGGTAAAAATCTGTTGAACAACTGTGGGAAAATGTAGAAAAGGTAACTATGGGAAGACATGGGCCAAAATTCTGTTTCTTAAATCAGACTATAGTAGGTCCACTGAATTAATGGAGATTTGATGGGTCAACTCCTCTAGAGGTTCCACTGATTCAAATGAACCTACTCTAACAGTGACATTGCCACTTGAAGAGGCTTATTTGAATCAATGGAACTTACAGAGGAATTGACTCGTCACAATGCCCAATGAGTCAATGGACCTACTCTAGTATGATTTATTAAGCTAAGCAACAGGATTTTGGTCATGGCATATCAATAAAGAAATGCTACCTGTTCTTTAGCTGGTAGCTGGCAAGACAGCTGTAAAATATCTCATTTTGCAATGTATTTACTCAATTATTTCACCATTCCAGGTCAAATGTTGTCCTGCTACTGCGAAAGAAGTGAGACTGTGTATGTGTAGTTGCTAAATAATTTCGTAGTCCTTTCTTAGGACTCAGATGACATAATTCATGCCTAGAATTCTCTTAGAGGTAATGAAATGTCAGTTATTCTGACCCTCTTGCCTGCCAAAAAGTCCTTGCACAAAGGTTGATACAAGCGGCAATTTACTATGGGTATGCTAACATTAACAGAGCAAACAACACAAACTGACACCATGAAAGATATCCTATAAGGGCCTGTGCCAATAATTGCATAAACAGGGGCAGTCCAAGTTCAAAATATGTATATATCAGCTGATTGTGTGGGGAATTTTAATACATAAAGTCTGGATCATGTTGGTTATTGTAGTAAATCAGATTAGAGCAGGCTCATCCATTCAAGGGGGATTGGGAAAGTCAACACCTCTGTCAAGTTTCACTGTCTCAAATAGGCCTATTCTAGTTGCAACTTAAGTCATAACTAGAACACGCACATTTTACTCAATGGAACCTTCAGAGGAGCCAGGTTATCAAATCTCCACAGATTCAATGGAGCAGCTTCTTATGCTATGCAACAGAATTTCAGCCACTGCCACCTGGCCAAGAGGTTCTCTGACTGTTCATCATGCTGTCACATGGCTTCTTAGCATGAGAAAAATATATCTTACTGGGTAATCAAACAATCAGATAACCTCCTTAGCAAGAAGTCAGCTATAATGAATACTAAAGTTGTGAAGCATGAAAGGCTGAGTAACTTTCAGTAGCATAAACACACCCCAAGAGAGGATGCCCTTGTTCTTTCTTTCAACTCACTGCTCTCGCTCTGGATAGGAGTTTTCAACCTTAACAAGGTGAAACACAGCAAGAAGATTAGATGGTACACTACAAGGGAAGTTGGGCTAAAAGTCGGCGTTCTGTATTATTTATTACCTAGTTTGACATAAACAACTTTGCTCCATAAATAATGTATTTGGGACGTCGAAACACACACTTTTATTCTAACAATCAACGGGGCCATCTATGTCAGCTGGGGTTAGTCATAAGAAATGTGGGTGAGATAGTCGGAAACACCCAGGTTCTTGCCCGACTGGTGCGCTTCATGTGATGAGCCCCACACAAGCCTGACGTCTACAGTTTTTCTGGGAAAGCCAAAGTGACATTAGACGTCCACCAGGATCTTCCTGGCATGTTATCTCCATTACTGGATCCTCAAGCTTTGAAGACCACGAATGTGAACAATGAACTTGAAAACAGTAGGTATCTGAAAATTATATTGTTTTGAAAAGTGCAAATGCATACCCACATTAACACCTCCCTCAAAAAAATTTAAAAAAAAATCAACACCCGAACACCATAACCTCCACTAAAATCAGGCTAGACATGAAAAATATTAAAATCTATTTTTATCCTCATTTTCACTAATATTTTTTGGCATACAAATCTCTTTCATGTTGTGCTGCATTATCAGAAATTAATTGGTATAAATTTTGTACTGTTCTCTAAAGGGTGTCATATTTGTGCCACGAATGGATTTCAAAATGACCTGCCTTCCAAAAATAAAGACTTGAGGCAAATCTGTAGCCCAAGTTTAAAACGCTAAATACAACCTTTTAAGCACAAAGAATACAGTCCTGACCATGTTCAACTTGATATTGCACTTAGGCAGAAGTCTAACTGCCGGACCAACAAAAACGTTGGCCGAACAATGTGAATGCACATTGCCCTTTCCAGTTTGAACATCAAAGGTTGAGCAAGATTTCTGTGAACCTGAAGGCTTATATCAAGCATTTTAGAAAACAGTACAAGATGTAAAGATATCACTGGGCGACACACTTTGTGGGAGCAATCAGACTCTGAGGTAAATTGCCACTCAATGCTGGACATTCAGCTAGCACATCTGTATATTCCTGCCATATATTGGTATGTGTGACTGTGGTAAAGACTAAGGTTCCCGTTTGATATATTTATATGGGAGAATATTCCAATATATATTAAAAGTCACTGACAGCTTTTCTACAAGTCATATATCAAGCGAAACAGTACCAGTCTGAAGAGATCTAAAACAGTATTTGAAAAATTAGAAGGGAAAACATGTCAAAAACATTTTATTTATACAAAAGAAAGGAAACCTTAGCAGAATAACCCTGAGAAAATGCAAGGGTTAGGAACAGAGGGAGGGGGAAAAAAAGAGATGGCTACACAAGTGTTTCCAGCATTTTTCTAGTCTGAATATAAAATGTCCTCAAATGTGTACAAATACTAAAATGTTGCCACTATACCTAGCAATTTTTCCGTGAAGACATTTCTTGACATTTTTTCCTCGTTGCCACAGATTTTATATTTGACTTAAAGAGTTGGTTGCATTTCAAGCTCATTTTAAAAATGGTTATCATTCCAGGCTCCTTCTTTTAAAATACCATGTAATAAAGTTTTCTTCTTCCACAACCAATTAAATAAAGTCCCAAAATGTTTAGTCCTAATGACCATCCATAAGAAAAACAACAGCTTTTAAAGTAAAACCAGTTTGTTCAGAAAGCATCTTCATAATCCATTATGCAAACAAAACCTTTAAATCACCACACTTGTGTAATAATACCATACCTACACAGACCTTTGAATATACCACCTGATTTTGGTTTTCAGGAGTGGCTCTACAATAAACATGACGTAAGACTACAGCCTATTGGCCTAATTTGCTGTATCCCTATTACACCATTTATGCTGAATGAACCTAGAAGGAATCAGGGACCCTCATAGTGGACAGGTCTGCTTGTCCTAATAACAATTTAAGATGCCTGTTCATTATGAGAAAAAAAAAACCACCCTGAAGTTACACAAGGCTGATCCACTTCCAGTTCTTCATCCAGCAAGTCTTCACAGTTTTGCAGCCATGAAATTGATATGAGGTTTCACCAAAGGGAAGAGTGGTAGACTGCGCTTGAACTCTGTCATATTCTGAATTACATCCGGCTGCAAAGAAGCATTGAACATAGAGAGGTTGAGAATTTATCATAGGTATACATGCACACGGTGGCAATCTGAACTCAAAACCACCATTTGAAGGATAACATTGTCCTAAACACGGCCAATCAAAATCTAGGCCTCATCTATGAATCTTGCTATGCAATGTTTTCCTTTGAAGTCAAGCTTTCTGAGACTGGTTTGGTTTTAAAACTTTTGCTTACAAAGTTATATATCCAGCAGAACATGACAATGGTTCTTCACAAGGAACAAACCACTGAAGAAAAGTTACCTCACATAAGAAAGCTACCATATAAAATCATTCCCTACTGGTGTGTGTGTGTGTGTGTGTGTGTGTGTGTGTGTGTGTGTGTGTGTGTGCACGCGCGTGCACGCACACATGCATGTGTTTTACTGATAGGTGATGAAATCATGCCTAACTTGAACCAGGACTAACCCTGGGACCTTGTATTCACTGTCAGATATTAGCTCTGACATATGTTTCAAAAATATTTTTAAATATAGGCAGGTTTCACACCTCTACATTACTACCACTAAACCCCATAGATCTGAAAGGGAGTAGGATGTCAAAGGCAGGCCAGCAGCCTATCATTTTGCTACAGAGAAGCCAGCCATGAACACAGATAAATATCAGGATGTTGGGATTAACATACAAGGGCCAAAACAGATTCTAGATCACAAACTGGGATCAAAAGCACAATCAAGGAGTTACAGCAAAAATACTGTTTATAATATAATCTGCGCAAAACATCTGAAGTAATCCTCCATCAGTTTCTGAAGTCTGGACTTACAAGACTAAGGCTGGCCATTAACTTGTTCCCTTGCAACCTCTTTATTCATCTTTTAATCTTCTATCCCATAATTTGATGCTTTTGCACTCTATTTTATGCCATTAAAGGTTTCTTGAACTTGAACTACTGGTCAAGTGTCCCAAGCATAGCAAAAACCCTGCTACGAGATATCAGAGGAACAAAGTGTTCTTTGGCGGTGACTTACTGAGTGTAGCACTGAAATCTATAAATTATGAATGGGAGCCGCATGTTTACATATATAGGGTTTTTATGTACTTCATACAGATATATGTGGGATGTTTATGTAGCTCTTTACCATTTGCTTTAACCTCTAACAGGCCTATGTCCTTCAAAGGTTAGAATATAAAATAAAAATGTGATCTTAGTGCCAGCTTGCCTTCAATGCCTCACTCTGAAGACCCTTTGTAGAGAGGCATTTAGAAGGTGGAGATCGCTGGACTCTCTGAAACTCTGCAAATCACTTCCTTGCTCTTGTGGCAAGAAAGGTGAGGCATGTGGCTGGAAGCCCCCCCCCCCCCCCGAACCCACCTCTGCCAACAAAAGCACAGGGAGCCTTCACAGCTATGCTTTCACAACCCTTTTCCTTAAGAAACCCTCAGAGTGAGCCATGGGAATAAAGGAGGGGAGGGAAGAAAGCATAGGGAGAATGGGAGGGCAGAATCACTGGAGACAGCTCAGAGGAGGGGAGTGTGTCCTTACAATGCTCCTACATGGCACCATTTGCCTCTTAAAAGCAACTGTGACCCTTAGAACGCAGCTCTACAGACCCTGGCTCAGGAAGAGGAAGAAAAAGTTTTCATTTTACCTGTGGTAGTGCTGGTGCTGGTGCCAGATTTACATCATTTTGAGATGGAAATTCTCCCACAACAGGGCCTATTTAATAATAATAATAATAATAATAATAATAATAATAATAATAATAATAATAATAATAATAATAATAATAATAATAATAATAATAATAATAATATATAATCCACATCTCTGTTAAAATAGTTCAGTACATGCACACATTCTGAACTGACTAAGGCAGAGAACACAGGTTTCAGTGCTTTTCTCACATTAATTATCATGTGAGTGAATATACTTCTACCCATCCACTAGAGGTCATAACAATTCTTCCAGAACTTGGTATTGTAGAACATGTTTGGTTTTGTACTACCAGCTGCTTCATGGTGCTAACATGAGCAACGATTGTGGTCAAGTAAACAAAGGCACTCAGTACTTACAGGAATCCATCTCTCTTGCTAATACGTGAACAGATACTTTGTGCCTTCTTGGAGCATCTATTGCCAACATCTCCTAGAGAAGGGGGCGGGGAAGGACAGAAAAAGAATGACAGAGAGGTTTAAGAATTTTCCCCGCAGAATTCACGACATGAAAATGTCTGGCAAGGTGGAGCAAATGTGCCTAATCCAAGCAACCTGATTCAATCACCACTGAAAAATCATTTCTGCTCACAGAAACTGGAGATACTTTGATGTGCAGACCCCTCAGGCTGCCGTGGGTAGGCTGTCAGTGTTCTAAAAGACACCTGGAGGTAGCTACTATTTTGCTAGGTGAAAAATTTCTCTGACACAAGGAAGCCCTTCAACTTCACTGCAGCTACATAGCAGTTACAGCCTGGTTAAGAATGCTGCAAATTTTACTCAAGTCCCTTCTGTGTGAAGATAAATGAGGATTAAAGGCCCACACCCTACATGGTGAAATCAGATTCAGCAAAGATGAAGACTTGACTGAAACACTGGCAAAATTGAAGGATAAAAAAGGGGGAAGCAGGGAAGAAAAAAAGTAAAAAGTATTGTGGGACTTCAAAGATGAACATCTTAGGCTGCAACGGCTATGGGTTGGAGAGATAGGCAGGAGATCTCCAAATGCCATTTGTAGGGAATCATAAGCAGGTGAAGACATCCGCTTGGGAATACCTTGACACAAATGGTGAGCCACTGTGTGAGACAGAATGCTGAACTGGATGGGCTGTGGCCTGTTCCAGCAAGGCTGTTCTTATGTTCTTAACAACTTTGTGAACTTCCACAGATCAGTTTATTAGATGCTTCATTAGCTGGAAAAGGCTTAAAGCAGAGCCCTGTGCAATTGTAGTGCCAAAGTTGAACCACAACACATTTCCATCAATAATTAACATGTTTTTATATGTGGTAATGACATATCTGCTGAAACCCATGATGTAATTTCCAGTCCAATGCTATTAGTGCTGCCCTGGATGCAATAAACATTTCTAATTTAAAGCAGTTCATGGAAAACAGTCTCAAGCTTCATTAACTGAATAAGCTAGGAAGGGTATAAATGAGGCTGCTCTACAACTGTAACCCGGTAATTTGAGTATAAGACATGTATATAAAAATAATTAACACATTCTTAATCCGTGGCAATGACAATTCTGTTGAAACATCCTGGGGGCTTACTGGTCCCTGTGGTTGTTTGAGTCGCTGTGAACGCACACATGGGTCTCGGATGCAATTTTGACTGACTGGATGGAAACCCAAACCCTGTCCCTCTACTGCCCAGGCCTAAGCACACTCCAGCAGAAATCCTTCAGTTCTGATTTAGACACCAGAGCAATAAAAAGCAGTGAGAGAACAAGGGGATGGAGGTGGGCTGGGTAAGTGCATAGTGAGTCTCTGTGGTCTCTGTCTCTCTCTGTCTCTCTGTCTCTCTCTCTCTCTCTCTCTCTCTCTCTCTCTCACACACACACACACACACACACACACACACACACACACACACACACACACACACACACACACAGGTAATTGGTTACCATAATTATTGGATAACAGACAATGCCAAACCAAAAAGGAAGATATGCTCGTCCCAAGGATGTGTCTCCACTCTAACTTGTGTGTCTCGCGTAAAAGAATAATGAATGGAGACAGTTGGGACTATGTATCAGCACAAAAAGCCTGCCTTGATGCCCTCAGCACATCCAATCTCATCTGATTTTGGAAGCTAAGCAGGGTCTGGCCCTGGTTAGTACTTGGATGGACGACCACCAGGGAATACCAGGTGCTGTAGGCGCCTGGAGTAGGAACTGGCAAGCCACTCCAGTATTCCTGCCAAGAAAACTCCATGGACATGGAGTCACAGAGAGTCGGTCACGATTGTAAAGACACAACACAACACAATCAGCACAAAAGACATCTAATAGAGGAATACTCTACAATGATAAATGTAGAGGAAGACACCTCTCCCCTTGTAGATTGACATATGAAGCCATGTGGTGCTGGGAGCATCCTAGGCCAGAAACAAAGCCAACTCTTCTCAAAAATCTCGGGAGTAGTGAAAATAATCCCCACTACACCCACCAGCGATAAGAGTGATTGAAATTCTATTGCACAGCACAGACAAGTGATGGAAAGGAGCCAGGTGTTCCTGGTGATGTTGGGACAGATGATCAAATAGTACAACAGGCAGCCTATGAAAAATGAAACTGTGTGTCACCTGCCTGTTACTGACCGAAGGGGTAAAAAAAAATGCTGAGGAAAAGTTAGGCAGATTATGTCAGACAAAAGGTGTCACAATTATTCCAAATTGCAGGAAGACTGGAAGCGGAATGCTCATAATTCCTGCAAAGTAGAGGACTGAGATGGAGTCTCAGAGAAAGAAGAAAGGGGCTGGGCATAGGCAAAGAAGTGTGGGGCAAGATAGCTTGCTGCACTGGGTAAGATGTGAAACCACAACCTTCCACTTTAATCCAGTCCAGGTTTTATATTATGCTGTATGAATGATGGTTCAACCCATGGATAAAACAAGTGTAAGACTGATACCATTACTAGCACTGATTCCTGTTACTGTACCCAGATCAACAACGGGCTCAATACTGTTGGGTAGGGAGCCATTATTTCAACCTCCTAGGATTCTGCTGTACAACAAAAAAAATTGGGTCACACAGCACCTGACATCCTTCAGAGAAAGCAGGGGTATCATCTAGTGCCGTTGGAGAAGGCAAAGAAAGAAATCAGAATTATCCTCTGCTGAAAAATGGCTTTGGCCGCTGCATCCACATTTCTAAAAATCCAAAAAGTTTCTGTAGTATCTTTGAAGATATCACAGTAGATACTGTCACAGGTTTCATGAGCAACTGAATGAATCCTTGGAGCTTTTTGAGATTAAAACAGTGACATAGAAGGGAAGATCCATAGATGAGTTGGAATGCAAGATATCAATATCAAATTAAGGCAAGTACAACAGTTATGACCTAAGCTATGCATGCCAAAGAGGAAGCACTGAGTCAGTGAAGAAGATGGGATAACACCTGATGATGTACAAGTAGGCAAAAGTACTGATTTGTAGGCAAGAAGATCCAAAACTAACTGGTCAAACCAGCAATCGTTGCTACAGAAATGGTCAAAATTGCAGGATTTCTAGAAGCACAAAGGACTACTGGAAGGGTTGAAGTATTCAGATCCAAAGGATGTAGAGAAACTGTAGCTACTTGTTTCTGACTGTTTTAACAATGAAGATACTTTGATTGCTATCCCATGACCTATTACTTGTTCTCTTTCACATACGAAGCTTATTCGCAAACAGGAACACATCTGCACATGATCCTAGGAGTACTAGTTAAAATATCCCAGGTGTAAAACATTGACCACAGGTCCCTCATCTTTATATTGATTGGCAAGATCAACAAATGGTGTTCTTCGAAAAAATAAAAGCGAGAAATTGGTCCTTCTGCATTGGTGCTCGGTCAATTTCTGCCCCAAACTAGAAGCCAGAACAATCAGATTTGTTCTTGTTCATCTGCAAATTAAACTTGCTATGTGAATCTGAACTAGAATTTCTAGGAGTGTGTTTAGTTGTCATGCACAGAGTGCACTGACTGTATGCTGCTACCGGGTTGTATGCTTTGTTGCACTGCATGTTGGAAATAGAAAAAATTTTTTTTCCAGTGTGGATTGTATGTGATCAGTATGTCCATGCTTGCTTTAGAAAGTGCCACTGAATTCCCTCTGCTGTGTATGTGGGTGACATTTTTCTGCTGTGTCTAATTATTGGGGTGTGAGGTGATATGTCCCTATGTCAGCTTGCATGATTTCTGAAAAAAATCAGGCCGGTCAATATAGGGACAAGTCATCTCTCATGGTAATATTTGGGATGCAGAGACCAAACAGGAATGGGGAGATATATTGTTTCTGGCCACAAGTAATCACTGCATAGCTCCGGAGGAGGGGAGAGAAACTGGTAGTGTTTCCAAATGGAGGTAGGTGCACCTTTTATATGCTGTTTCTTTACTTTTTCATCAGGCCTCTCCGACCTTCTCAGGAAACAGTGGCTGTTTCACTGACATCTGCCTCTACCCTTAAGGATAATTGTAGGCTAACTACTTACAACCTGATTAATTTTGAAAAAAGCATCCATTACTGCTACACAGCAGACTGGCAGCAAAATAAAATGAAGGCAAGCACGGAATAAAAGGAGGAACTTAACAGTATATCCAGGCTCCCATAAACATGCTGGTGGCCATGACTATTGGCCATGCAAAGCCAATAATTTAAACTTCTGATGGTATCAGAATTCAGGTAATCAAAACTTCTATCAAACTGTTATAATTGCTACCAAGCTTCTGTCAAACCCACAATTCTTTGTCTAAGATATACTGATCAACTCACCTTATAAAAGTGCATTATGTCATCTTTTGTTAGCGTTTTCAGATATGCCACTTCAATGTTATCTGGACAACAATATTTATAAATTAGTATCTGGAAAACAGTATTTGTAAATTCATGTCATAGTTATCTCTTATATGAATTGCATAAATTACATATTTATGCATTTCATATCAACTATGCACTTGTCAGTATACATTTGCTGCTGTTAAAATTCTAACATCTCAGCAAGTATTTGCCACAAAGAATACTGCTACTGTGAACGACTGGTACATTTGCTGGAACCTGCAAGCACACAATATTCCCAGCGTTTAAAAAACCAGAAGCATTACCTCTGCAACACTGGCACTTCTGGACGGCTCAATCCGCTCTTTCCCAACCAAATAGTCAAACAATGGGTTCTAAGCATCTACTTTGGTCCTGCCTCAAACACGAGAGACAATCAAACTGGGATGGGGAGACAGAGTCTTATTTGTATCTGTTTTTCAATCTTGTCCTGAACTGCCCTCAGCACGAGGCTTTAGGGGAGAGGCAGGATATAAATTTTACCAAAAAGCCATGTGCAATATTGCAGTGTGGAAACTTTGAGAGCCATTAGTCTGAATGTTAGTTAACCAAACTGCTCCTTTGTCAGGCTTTCTTCCAAAATTTAACATTTCCAGTTTGAGGCGTGGCCTTCTCAGCTTTCTCTTACCTCTGTCGAAGTTATACTGCTGTGAAATTATTTCTCCCCAGTATTTCGCACACTCAGCGGACAACTTCTTTGGTTTGTCAAGGCGACGGATTGCTAAAGCTTGGATGTGCTTCTGGAAGGCTTCATCTGACATCTCTTCTATACACTTCTCCATGGTTTTTAAGAACGCTTCAACCCTGCTCTCCAAATAGTGTGGAGGCTTCTCTGACTGGATGATAAATCGCAGCCCTTGGATACCATTAGCCCTTCGTGGCCCACTGAACACAATATACCCTTGGGGAAAGAACATAAAACAAACTCAGCCTATTTCCAACTCATCTATCATTCACTAACTTTCTCCCCCACATTTTATTGAATTCTAGAAATATACATTAAGTCCCTGCTTTACGGTTAATAAGTTCTGCATCAACTGCAAGGATATGGCAATCAATGGAGCTAATTTTGTAATTGCCTATGCAACCCCAATCCTCTGATGTTGTCTGCTGCCTCGTGCCAATGCAGCCAGTGCCAGAGAGGCTGTCTGGCAGTGTGGAAACTCTCAATTAATTTCAGCAGAGCCCTTGTTGCATGCCCACCGTATTGTGATGATAGCTTGGTGAACGCATGAGAGGCAACATTCCCTGTATCAGTAGGAACCCCTCCCCTAAGAGGAGTCAGGTTAGCTCCATTTTTGCTGAGCTTCCACAAAGCAGCCCAAATTGCATAATTTATTTATTATTTATTTATTTATTTATTTATTTATTTATTTATTTATTTACCGCTCGTCTTCCGGAGGAACTCCGAGCGGTTAACAACATTAAAAAGCATCATCAGTAGCAAAATTAGCATTTTTAATTTTTAATTTTTAATTAATAATAAATAAATTTAATTAATTCCCTACAGCTTTTGATTTTTTAAAAAAGTTTTTAAAGCTGTCCTTTAAAATGGTTTTTACTCTGTTTTAAAAGGTTGTTTTCAATATATTTTATTCCATATTGCTTAGGGAGCCAAGGGAAGAATTTTTTTTCAAATAAATACATAAATGGACTATTATGGGTTGGGAAGGAACTGATCTCATCCCATCTGGTTTGTCATCTTAGTGCTGGAACAGTTTGATTTCTTCTCCTATTTCACTGGTAGGTGATTTGCAAGTGTAACATCCTCAAGGATCCACTTCCCTTCTTTCTTCATGTGTGTATAAGGAAACTCACCTGGATGACTGAGAATCTTCACAGACATATTGGTGGGCGCAATTCAGCGCAGCTTGGGATCTAGCCCCGAGATCTGCTGCTGTGCTCTTTTCGAGCCACAGTCTGTCTGTTCTAGTCTTATCAGGCGGGCTAATGAGGATTTCTCATTATTATGCTTTTTGCACCATAAAGAAAACAGCAGGTACATAAAAAACCTATCTATCACTTTTACAATTCCCTGTATCTTTTTGAAATGATGATTTCAATTTGATTTGTTAGTGGATGTGAAAAACTCCAAGCAGATAATGGGATTCCACAACCATTACATTTCTAGCACATTATACTGATGAGGCTTGTCCAAAGTTTTGAAGTAGCTAAATCTTTTATGCCATTTACTCCTACTAATGACACAGCTGAAAATGCCAGAAGGCAATCGGAAAAAAAATCTACAGCTTTTTAAACGTGCAACTTTATTCTACTTAGAAGTAAAGTACCTAACTAAAATTGATCGGCAATAACTTAAAATTTTCAGTGTCTTTATCTGGATTTAGAGGTTTTTCTTGATCTCTATTTTCACTGTATGCGCATGAGTCTGAGGCACTCATGTTTGTTTTTTGTTGATAACAAAGCAACAACAACAAAAAGCCTATAAATAAATGTATATAAATAAATTTAACTCTTTACCCAAATGACATCCCTTATCCTACATTACTGCAATCAGTTAGAACTCTGTTGAGAATTAACAAGTAATTAGGTCCATCTGTTCTTGCTACTACAAATTCATTCATTTCCCCACAAATGAGAAAACAGAAGAGATCAACACACATGTGGAACATGTAACATGGAGGAGCCACACCAAGGGAAAATCACCTTCATGATCATGGTTATCTACCCTGACAAATAGGCTACATCTATTTTGCCCTTTAACCCTAGAATCAGCTCATTCATGAGTGGGATTCCAGGTGAAAAGCTGAGACAAGAAGTCTGACACCATCACATTACTAGGTTAGGTACTACATGCTCACCTAACTGCTCCTTAGTGCGCAGGGTATTGAAGCAAGGCTCTGAGATAATTTGACAAAACAGCTCCAAAAACATATTCTCTGAGGTGCTTTGCATATCTGTTTGATAATATATTTCTATCCCACAATTGTTATGAACTTCATTCCTCTGTTGGTAGACGAACCAGCCTCCTACAAAAAACGCAAAAAATATAGACAATTACTTCAGAAAGATGTATATATACAGCGACCGTTCTCAGAAATTAAAATGGAACTGAAGAAGGTATTTGTCCTTAAATTGCAAGGCATTCCTTAGCACAGAACACTACAAATTCCACTTCTAAATCCATAGGATATGCAACCTAAATAGACCAAGGGTAAAAAGAGGGTCTATTTCCAGCTATGGTATCTTTGTTCCAAGAGCAAAAGACTGCAGCGTGCCACAAGAGCAACCGATCATCTTTTATACACAATTGTTAAAATTGGCATCATATACAGCTGGAGACAAAAGTAAAATTGAGCAATAGTAACCAAGCAAAGTAAAAGAATTATAGAGTAGTTGTGAAAGAAAACAAAAATAAAACAGCCTGGATCATGCTATTCTTATACAAATGCGAAGTGGACACGTTCAGACTGCTATGTACAATTCTGGCCACTGCATCTCAAAAGAGTGTAGATTTGGAAAAGAGTAATGAAAATGAAGGCTTCTGATAGGCAAATGGTTTTACAGAATACTGGACTAGGTAGGCCCTTTGATCTAGTGTGTCTCCTTGTATTTCTCATAGTAACTGAAAGTCCGAAGAATCAAGAACATTCCTATGAGATTCTGAAAGACCACTCAAAACAAAAAGGGGTTTGGAAAAAAAAGCATAGAAAAAATATAGCTTATGCTGAACCATAGCTTTCAGAAAACAGAATATCACCTCCCAGTACTGGGGGGTGGGGGTGGGTGGGGGAAGCAGCAAAGGAAGAACTTCTCTCTTGCTTCTGGAAGGCCAGTTTATCCTAAAAACGTAAGAAAACCTGCAAGCTTGCATAAAAATGGAGTTTGTAAGCCTCTTCCACAATCTCACTGGTTCTTTTCTTTAAACTAGCTTTGCTAGGACTTATCCCAACTTAGCACTTCATCTGTGTCATATTGAGACCACGATCCCTACAGCATATTGCAGGACACAGACAAAAACTACAGAATGAAAAAAAAAAGGTACTGTAATACAGTTGTTTCTCAAGGACAGCCAAATTCTGATGTTAAGTTGGGCTGCGTTCTTCAATTGGATTCCAACACAAAGAATGAAAATGGCTGATTGCAGCAGTAACCCTGCTAACATCTCCCCAGCCCTTCCTCCATCACCAGAAAGTAAACCCTCCTTTGGTTCACTGAAAGTGCTCCTGAAGACTTGAGAGGTTTTCTAGGGCTGTTGATGGGAGGGCAGATTCCCTCTTATTATGATCATTCCAAATGTCACAGGGCTTCAAGACACAGTACTTTTTACGCTCACAGTGTTGGAAGTCATCTTTGACTGGCCTTACTTCCATGTAAATGTGCCTAAGATGGACCGTGGCTTTAGTTCGGTTCAAAAGGACTCAATTTTTCTTTCACTAGGAACACTTTCAGTATAAGTCTGACTAACAGTTCTTGAGGGGTCTCAATAATACAGAAGTCTTGGTCCACTCTGCCTGGTCATTTAAAGAGGACGTTTATCTCCCTGAACTTAGTGTGTGGCTGAGGGGTGAGTGTTTGCCCAACCACTCAATGCAGAATCCCTGCTCCATGAATTTCATTTTCGAATGAGAGATCTTCTATCCAGAAGGATGACTTACTGTCTGGCAGTTGTACTTCTCTGTATCTTACTAGCTGGCTGGGAAGGAGAGGCTTTGTGTGAGCGTGCTCAATGAGCGTGTCTTCAACCATTTGCATTATCCCTAGTGCAGCCTGTAAGAGAAGAAATTCATTGCAGAATTTATTAATTCCCGGCAAATCTTCCACTTCGTAACAACACAGAAAGACGCAAATCTTCCACTTTGTAACCACACAGAAAGATACAAACAGTGGGGTAAGTTGGTAATAAAAATATGATGAATTGCCACAGATCCACTGCAAATATTGAAAATGGGAAGATGAAACAATTCAAACATGTTCCCCAATCTTCCCATTTTTCTATTTAAAATGTATTATGTTTTATGTTTTATGTCCAAGGTTCTTCTGAACCCCTAACAATGAAAAAAATTGTTCGCCTTGTATGAATGGACCAAATCAATCAAAATACACAAATAGTAAAATGCCTTTTGATCTTCAGTGTCATAATCCTTTAACCAAATCAACAGAGAGGATTTTTACTTTGTGCACTAGATATCAAAGTCAATGTGTATCAAATCAATACTAAACAAAACTTTGCAATGACAAATAAAAACCTATATGATGCCTTGCATAACTGCAGTAAGAAATTCTTAATAAGAGCCCAACTTATTAAGTTAAATATATCAGCCTAGAAAAAAATTGAGGCTTCTAACAGCAAACTGTGGTTTCAAAGACAAAAACTTCAGCTTTTGAAAGATTGTTTTTACCCACTTCGGCAACTTACAATGGTGATTAAGATGTCAACTGCTCTGTATTTTGGAACATCTTATTTACAATATGCTGGCAAATTCAAAAGCAAACATCTTTCCATTTGTACTCTTAAATCTTCTCATGCATAAAAGTGCTTTTTTTTAAATACATAAAAGGACTGGCTGCAGATGTAAACATGCTTCAACCAAATCTGCTGGAACATACGTTAAGACACTGTCCTACTAATTTCATTGTGTCTATTTAAACAGAACAAATCCAACTGAGTGTTTCTGTAGAGCAGGCTGAATTCTGAATGCCAACAGATAATTCCAATCAAAACAGCCCTTTCCGACTAGAACTGAATACCAAGATGCTGATTTTTTAGGACTGCTATAAGAATATATAAAATATTAACCCCCCCTTTGTGTCCTACATGTTCACAAAAGCATCCGCAGAGGAAAATCTTCAAAAAGAATTCTGAGGAGCAGCTTCCTGAAAGAGACCCCATGTCCTTCATGACTCTTGGGGCCTGTACCTTTCTATTCACTAAGAGAAATGACTGAAGCAGTGTGTTCCAACGCATACGATAGCATTGACTTTGATTATTATGAATGCAATCAGTAAACCTTGCTTTCTACACATTGATCCTGTTTCTCTTTGTTGTCCACAATCTGCTTTCACAGAAGGCTATATTAGGCCTATACTGTTTTGCTCTCTCCTTTTTCTACAGACCACAAACCAGCGTGGTTTCACACTTCTTTTTTGGCATGTCTAAAATAAAAATGGTGTGTAATTATGCCAAGAAGAGGAAAATGGTATAAACAGCAGCTGCAAATTTGTACTAATTAGCAAGTTCCCCCTTGGATTTCTGGTTGTGCACCAAGCCACCCTGCCAGTGTGCAACAAGCAATCCAAACAGGAACCCATTAATTAGCAGTCATCTGTCATAGTGAGTTACACCATTTCACGTCTGCTGGTTTAACTATGTGAGAAGAATCTAGCTAATGTGCAGTGTGTTTCAGCTAACAGGTTTAACCATCACACTTTCCTGATTTGACTCTGCCAATAGAGATATCCTTTCATTGTTTCTGTTAATTCTGGGAAGGGGAGGCTGAAGCACTTTCCGCCCATCTTTAATGGCTCATCTAGGCAGCCTTTCAGGAGTGCATTTAGTCAAGTGAACTACAATACAGTGGTGCCCCGAGATACACAGTTAATCTGTTCTATGGGAATTTTCCTATCTCAAAATGTTCATATCTCAAAACGCAGTTTCCCATAGGAATGCAATGAAAACCAATTAATCTGTTATGGAGGTCAGAAAAGTTAAAAAAAAGAGAACAGATTGCATTGGTTTTCAATGCATTCCTATGGTAAGGCTGTCCCAATGCCAATCACAAGGAACAATGGGGGGTGCCAAAAACCCTCCACCAGCAAAGATAAGAGAGGGCCTTTGCTGTCTATGGGGGAGGTGGGTTATTGAAAGCTTGCCCTAACCTAGCAAAGCAGGGGAAAAGCTTCCCCCCTTTGCTGAGTTGGGGGGGATCCCCTCAATAAATGGCAGCTGAAGGCTTCTCTTCAACAGCCAAGTGATTTTCTGAGCTGTCAAAATCAGCTGGGTGTTGGGCAGGGAGGATCAGCCTTCAGCTGCTGATTGATTGATGGGTTTCCCGCGAACCCAGCAATATGGGGAGGCTTTTCCCCTGCCATGATGACTTCATCACTGGAAATGGGGATGCCCAGCAGTGCTTCATATCACAAAAAAAATTATTTACTTGAGTCATCCCCATTTCCAAATATTTCCCTTCATATCTCAAATTTTTCGTAGAGGCATTCGTATCTTGAGGTACCACTGTAGTATTAGATTGCTGGATGCTCAAAGCAAACTAACTGACCTCTTCTGTTCATCATTAGTACACCTTTCCACAAGCATAAGCCCAACATTTTCTACAGATACCATAGCTGTACATGCAATTCTATTGGCCCTCTTGTTATCTCTGGTTTCTTCTCTCCAATAGAAATGTTCAGTATAGGTCTGTAACACCTTGAGCAAATATATAGGGCTCACTTAATTTCACTTCTATGCATTGCACTGAAATACCTTTCCCAAGTGAAAAAACTCTCACAAAACTGAAATACAGCGAACCCTCGTATAACAAGTGGTTTGTTTAACAGAAAATCCGTTTAAAGGAAAAAAATTTCCAGAGATCGGGGAAAATCGCTTAACAGAATTGCCTATGGGGCAAATCTGTACAACAGAAAAACGGTCGCGATTAGGGATGAATCCATTTTCAATGCATTCCTATGGGAAATTTGTACAAAGAAAACATTGCTTAACAGAATTTCATTTGGAATGAATTAATTCCTTTATACAAGGTACCACTGTATATGTATTAACAGCAAATAATCTCATACTATGAAGACTGCAAAGTATATTATTTCCAGTTCATAAACTGTCAATTAGCTTTAGCCGCTGACTTCATTCTTACCTATTTTCAATGAGTGCTCTCTGTTCAAATTACATTGCATTTGCTTGAGAGTTTAAATACACCGTGTGTCATGCAATACATATTCAATGCATGTCTATATATACATTTAGTGGGTTAATCTAATTGTTAATCTAAACTATAGTAAACCTATGTGTCTTATTCTGGTAAATTCTGACTTATCAAAATCCTCTAGATAAAAGTCATCGACTATAGTTGGGACTAGCAATGGATTCAATACTTTAGAGCTAACTGTGTACATTAGGACCCCTGTATCTGCTGGGGATAGTCTGGGCTGTCTCATGGATACCGACACCTACAGATAAGAGCTATTGGGGTGTTGGGAGCAAAAGCTGCTCCATATGGCCTGGCTGTTCAAGCTCCTCAGTCCAGCGGGCAGCACGGTGGACCAGGTGGCGCAAAAGCACTTTGTTGCACCATCCGGTCTGTCACCCAGGGAGCTCGAATGGCTGAGGATGCTGGGGTGCTGGGGAGTGAAAGCTGCACCACACGGCCCAACCCTTTCGTCCCTGGCATCTTTGTGCCACCAAAGTACACCGCTCAGGGAGCTCAAACAGCTGGGTGCCACATCACAGCTTTTGCTCCCAGCACCCCACCACTTGCACTGGGAAGTGTGGTGCAATGGGCGCCACAAGAGCATGCCTTTACACCACCCAGTCTGCTGTGGTGGTGGTGGTGGGGGGGGGCAAAATAGCTGGATAAGCCTCCCCGCACCCCACCCGGCACCTGCTGATTGCCAACCGCGGATAACTGAATCCACAAATGGCGAATCAGCAGATACGGGGGTGCTACTGTATTTTGGTCTCTAGCATGAGTGGAATGACCTCCCTCCCCCCTTGCTACTGTATCTACAGTGCCAAAAAATCACAAGGGATCACCAGCTCTCTGAAGCAGGTCTTTAGGGTGTATGAGAGGTTGTGGTGGAGGGCAACCCATACTGGAAAACGCAGTGGGATCCAGTGGAAGTGCACAACAGATTCCAATCACTGATGGGAAGGTTTTTGCAGAAACAGTTATCCAAGGGTAAAAGGAAAAAAACTAAACAAGTCTAGAGCATGAAAGCAAGAAGATGCACTACAAAATGCAAAAGTGATGAAGCACCTAAGCTGCCAGCTCATGTCAATTTCTGGACATAGGTATCTTTTGCTCTTTTCTGTTCAGGTAACTTAAGGTTTCCTTTTGTGCAACATGTGCTTCCCAAATTCACTTTTTATTACTTTCCCCATACATAAACATTAACAGGTCAAACATGTACAAGTATGTCAAAACTTGCTGACCAGAATCTTCTTAGCAATTTACATGTGTGCAAATTAAATTACATAGCTCACCATGACAATTATCACTAACTAAGAAGGAGCTGTCATGTTACAAGATCTCCACCTATTTGGGCAACAAGCACTTGCTTAGTGATACAAACAATGCCACTTCAGTGGCAATTAAATATGATACATTATGCAATTTAACCTATGCACCCCGGGACCACAAACAAGATTCTAGCCAAGGGTAGCAAAGTTATGAAGATTTAAAACAAAACCCAGAACTATCAAATAAGGTCAAGCCTTGAGTTTTAGCATCATTATCAAGACAAATCTGCTTTTTCTGAAAAACATATCAAAACCAACCTGTTTTGTTATATTGCCATGGAGAAGTGCTTCAATGTGTAACCGTGACAACAGCTGAGAAATAAAGGCCTTGAGGCGGGGAAGAGTGACATCTACAACAGATATTTAGACATTTAAATCAATCATGTTTTCCATCTAAGGGAGGGAAAGTACATTATTGCAAAATGAAATGCATTTCTTAAGAAAAAAAAGAAAGAAAAATTATAATTATCACCAAAAGGTAGTGGGTGTTCTCCCCACACACAAATGTGCATGTCTGGGGAAGTTTCCAGGCGTAAATTGCTGTGCTCGCTACATAGTTTGCCTTGCTTAGAATTCATAGGTCGTTTGACCCAGATTCCAACATAGGAAGGAAAGGGAGAAAAGGGAAGACAACTCTGTGTTGAAATCAAGGCAAATAAACATCTATAATGATTGAAAAACATTAGCAATCATATGGTGATGATTGAAGAGAGAACCTAAGATGCTGACTACATAACATTTGGTTTATTAATCTCTTATAAAGTACCCCAGTCATCTTGGCAGCAACAATTTCTTAATGGCAATTTAAAAGACTGGTGACTAACTCTAAAATACTTTTATGTTTGTGTACGTGTCTGTGTGTTGTCACATTTATTGTGACTTAGGATTACCCTTTTCCAGGGTATTTGAGGTAGAGAATGCACATAAATGGTTTACCCTATTCACTATTTTTAGGGGATGCCCTAGGACTGTGCAGCGTGCCTCAGGCTACACAGGCTGGCTTTTATCATAGGAGGCACAGTGGGCAATCAAGTTCCCAACCTCTGGCTCTCCAGCTGGATACGTAACTAAACCACTGAGCTATCCAACCATTCATTAAATATATCTGGGAACTGAATCATGGAAAATGGACTTCTTTTCTTACTGAATTGAAACATCTTATTACTCATCCAAGTAGCTTCTTCCGAATGAGAAAAGTTGGTGGGAGGCTTCGAATTTGTAGTTCACCTTGGTTTGACTTCACCTTGATCTGAACAGGCTTGTTAGGTGGCCAATGGCATGAATAGGCACATTAGAGGGTCAATGACCTGAGGTGTGTGAAAGACATAGCAACCTTTCCTAACACCCATTATGGGTCTTTCTGGTGGAGGTGTGAAGTGGCTCTGATTTGTCTGGGGACTGATGAAAGGGCAGAATGATACATGGGAGACAGATTGTGCCTAAGCCCTCAACCCCTGTTGAGTGAGGAATTTTCTAAGAAGCTACTTAGATTTGTAGCAAAACATTTCGATCCCACAAGAAAAGAAGCCCAGTTGCCATGACTCAACACCCAGATAACCCCACCTGAATCCATCACTATAGTACAGTGGTGGTGAACCTTTTAGAGATCAAGTGCCCAAACTGTGATTCAAAACCCACATTTTTTTTTTGCAAAGTGCCAATATAGCAATCTAACCTGAATACATGTAGCTGTGTAGGGGCGATGTCGGGTGCCCACAAAAAGAGCTCAGAGTGCCACCTTTACCAACCATGCCATAGGTTCGCCAACACTGAGCTATAGCCTAGTTTGTTTTCCACAAGGATATAAGCACAAGGGAGGGAAGAGGCAGCAGATAAAGAAGATGGAAGTGTACTCCCTGTGAGATCCATGAGAATAGCCAGTAATGTGCTGCCGGTCTCAACTGGAGTGGACTGTGATTTATAGAAGTTCTGGCTTACCACTCATCAGCTCAATCAGTGGATGAAATCCTATTGCCCTTAGTTTTGACATAATGGAAGTTTGCAGGACATTGTGACTAGGCCATCCACACTGCATACATAAGAATGGGACAGCTGGATCATGCTCCTAATTATGATATCCACTTTTAAAATTTTTAGATAATTTAAAAAAATAAGTTAGATAATTCCATACACACCATTCTTTTCTGTTTAAATTTAAATGTGTATGCACTTGAGTTTACTGGCCTACTGCCAACATAATCATTGAATTTACCATAAGGCGTGCCCCAATTTAATTTATAATATCATTCTGCCTTAAAGTGTTCAGCTTATATACCACCCCCCATAGCACTTCAAGCACTCTCTGGGCAGTTTACAATTTAATTATGCAGGCTACACATTGACCCCCTAGCAGGCTGGGTACTCATTTTATCGACCTCGGAAGGACAGAAGGCTGAGTCAACCATAAACTGGCTACTTGGGATTGAACCCCAGGTTGTGAGCACAGGGATTTAACCATTGCACGATGAGGCTCTTACAAATGAGATTCAATACAATCTAAAGGCAATTTCATTCCCTCGGCTATTTTTGGAAAAGCTATCGTCCTTTTAGCTACTGTTGAACTTCCCTTGGATTCAAAATTCAGCACCCTGAACTTTGCAATAAGAATTGTTGTCTTCACACAAATTCACATCAGCCATGAAAGTACTACACAGGAAGCTGATGAACCGGTGGTCTATAATGGCAGATCCCAGAAAATCCAACAGAAGAATCTTCAATAAACAGATCTAATGGAAAAACTATACTTTTGGAATGCAAAAATACACAAACCATGGAATTTCTCTCTGCTAAAAGCACTATTTCCCGATTTGGGGGTCGCAACGTGTTTTCTAGGGCAGGGCTGTCCAACTTTGAACAGGCCGAGGTCTACTTTTTCCGGATGAAGTGCCTCAGGGCTACTACACTAAAACCTCTACTTATGAATTTTATCTGTTCTGAGCATATGCTCATACGTTAAAAAAATGTAAATAGAGCAACGGTTTCCCATAGGAACGCATTGAAAATCAATTAATTCTTTCTGGAGGGAACAAATTTCAATGCATTCCTATGGTAAGGCTGACCATGCACGCAAAGGAGGTGGACACGCCCATGACCCCGCCTCTCACTGTCCCCTCCCTCCACTCTGCACCAACAACTCAATTGGTCCTACGAGACAGTGGCACACCGATCATCTGGCCGGTAGGGAGAGCAGGGGACTGTGCCATGGCCCTTGAACTGCCCCGCTCGGCTGAGACAGTGGGCTGGCAGACCCAGAGCTTTGCTGGGGCAGTGGTGGTCCTTAGGGTGGGGGAGGTAAAGGTGGAGAACTTATCCCCTCACATTTTTTATGGATGGATGGTGGGCTACTTTTGAACCCTTCAGGGGCTACTGGTAGCCCCCGGTCTACCTGTTGGGCAGGCCTGTTCTAGGGGATCACCTGAATCAACACCGGAATATCCTTTTGGAAGTATGGGAGGCTGGGTCACAATGCTTGAGGACAAACAACCACTGGCATTTTAAATATTAACCAGTAATCTTATTTTGGTGATTTTATTAAGTTTATTCAGTGACTTACTTTAGCTGTTTAAACACAGCTATTTTACTCTCACCATTTGATTATCAAGCATTAACCAGATTCTAAATCTGAAGGCTAAAATTCTAGAACCGAGAACAAAATCTCTAGTAAGTTTTCCAAGCACCACCAAGTTAACAATTGAAGATTTTCAAATTCTCCATAGAACAGAAACACTAAGGCAGATTCTGTTTAAACAGAGATGAGATGAACTGATACAGTCTTGTCTCAACTGAGATAAGAAGAACTGAACCAGAAAAAAGAAAAGATCTATCAGATGGGGTCAGTTAATTTTTCCATTAGTTCAGCATTGTCAACAATGACTAACAGAGGTTCTCCAGGTTTTAAGGCAGGCCTGCTCAAAGTCCGGCCCGGGGGTCAAATCCGGCTGGTCAGGCCATTCTGAGTGGCCTGTGGCTGGCTGGCCTGCCCCTCCCTCCCCCTCCTTTGCCCCATTTTTTTTAAATCTTCTGCCAACACTGACACCGCTGGGAAGCTTGGGCGGCTGGGCGGCTGGGCGGTTTGCCGCCACCAGCACCGCAGGGGAATGTGTGGGGGTGGGCAGGCCAGCGGGCCTCTGCCACCGCCAAGGAGGTTTGGAGTGGGCTGGGGGGCAAGCCGTCGCCACCGCTGGGGAGATTGGGGAGGTGCAAGGTCCCACAGATCACCTCTTCCAAGGGTCGACCTGTGGCAACGGCTCCCTGTGCCTCCTTTGGTCCCCATCTTCCTTCCTTCCTCCCTTGGTCCCCTCCTCCCTCCCTCCCTCCCTTCTTTGTTCCCCACCTTCCTTCCTTCCTCTCTTGGTTTCCACCTCCCTCCCTCCCTCCCTTGGTCCCCGCCTTCCTTCCTGTGGGTGGGGTTGCAAGGGGTCAGTGGGTGGGGCTTATGGGTCAGTGGGTGGGGCTTGCAGTAGGGTGGTAGGGTTGGGGAGTAACCGCCCCCTGACACATTCTCAGCCACCAAATCTGGCCCTCCTTACGAAAAGTTTGGGCACCCCTGCTTTAAGGCAAGTCTTTTTTTTTCCAGCCCCATCTATAGATGACATGAACTGAACTGGAACATTATGCATGAACATAATAACTGTGGATCCTCTTCAAGACAAATGAAACACTATTCTGATTAGCAAGTTGGAGCAAGCTTCAATATCAAATTAAAAAAGCAAAGATGGCATACATTTGGTAAAGGCTTACCATCTAAGGCTTCCTTTAATTCATCTTTGGTCCAAGCAACTTCTGTCATTAATAGCCGAAGGTAATACATAGCATGCTGGTGTGGCTGTTCAGCTCTAAAGTTGTTAAGTGATCTCATATACTAACAAAATTTAAAACAAAAAAGAAGCAATAGTTAATACATGAAGTATCGCAATGAATTCCATTAACTAATTCTTTAGGATTATATTCAAACTATATACTCAAACAGAGCAAAAATTATTTTCAATAAAGGAATCTGAGCTCCCTCTCAACAAAAACATGGAATCTAGGTTTTAAAATCAATTAGGAAAATCTGACTAATGCTAAAGTAAAATGAATTTATCTAGGTTAGTGTATGTTTGCTCTTAATGTCAGTTTCCAGTCTCTGAAGGGTAGCTAAGGAATATAGTACATTGACACTGACCAAGAAGGAATGACTTCAGAAAGTCAGAGCAACAGCTAAAAATCATTGCATAACATCAAGGATATTAAATGTTTGTATGGGGTCAGGCCTTAACTTAGTGTTTCATAAACAGAAGAACTGTTTAATTACAAAAGCTTTCTGATTCATGGGAAAATCTCACAGGTCGTAAAGCCCCGCAGCCTTTCATTCTGCAGGCTCTCAAACATCTCAGGTTTGAAAAGATACATACACTTTCCACTTGTGGGAACAAAGTGTGGATCCAAAGCAAAATGAGTATATAAATTACTGCAGATCAACTTAAGGCTTATATATCTGTCTCCATGAGAAATATGTGTGTACCTCCTATGGAACCAATTTTCTTCCAAGCCATTTAATTTCCAAATATACCAGCAACCACACCCCAGTGTACAAACACATTTGAAAAGTAGCACAAGCTTAAACCTTTTTATTTTAATAAGCTGAAACCTACCAGTATACATCTATGCATGGAACATTTTATAGGATTCCAACCTATGTTTAGTACTGTTCATCACTTATAGCACTGCTAATTCTATAGTGCACATTTTATACTTTCCCTATTATATTACATTTGAAGGTTTAAATTGTCCAAGGAATTGAATACTGAACATATGGCATTTTTGTTTGTTCACTGGGGGGGTGTGCACCTATCTACTGATTTTAGGATCAAAGTAAAGATCTAGAGGACTTACCGCCTCCTTGATAATTTCAAACCTCTTTTCATCAATCTCAAAGTTGGCCATTTTCTCAACAATCTTCTTCAGCAGGATGTGTTGCTTGTCATTGTAACCTTTTACAGAAAGCTATAGAGAGAGAATGTATAAGCAATATTTGCAACATTTCTCTAAAAAATTTAAATCTTCTATCACTATAAGAAAAAGTCACCCACTTGCATGAGGAAACAGTTATACACACTTCAACAAAACATCCAATATTTGGTTTTGCTACTTAATCTCAGGACTTAAGATGCTTACTTAAATAGAACATTATAAAAGCAAAACTACAGCAGCAAACAAACTCCAGTCTATGCTGCAAAAAAGAAGATTCTCACCATGTATTAGTTTAATAACCATATAACAGTTTCCTGGACTTAAAAAAAAGTAATATGGTACAGTATATTTTTCCAAATGAACAATAAACATATCTCAAGATTTGAAAATCTAGAGAAAATGTAGCAGGATTTCCATTGTATGACTTCTACTAAAGTAGAAGAGTTTGTAACAATGTTGCTGAGGTTGATTAAGTGTGGTGATTAGATGGGAGACTATCTGTGAATGCTATGCATCTCACTGTGGTTTCCATAGTGGAAGAGCTGCAGGATGTCAATGGAAATGACACCAGCTAACATGTTTTTTTTAATATTAAAATTTTGTGCATGTATTTTCAGCCAATTTTAGTTCGGGGGGGAAAAAAACAATTCCAAGTAGTCCTACACTATTTTACATTTCCTACTTCAGAAAAATTGGTTGACCTAAAAACTGGCCAAGGCTCTAAAGAGAATGATGATGTATCTGATGAAGACAATCTGGGAAAGAAATAACCAAGCATGAGAAACTTGTTCATTTTTAAAATATACAATGGGTTACATTTATAACCATTGACTTAAGCCCAACATGCACTATTCTCATAACCAATAATGCAGTTAGTATTTTAATAACACATATGTCCGAAAATGCAGTTTCTAGCTTACAACTGCTCATGCTCCAACAGATGCATTAGTTTTTGCTGTCAAAGGACACTCTGGTGATGATGGCTACCTGTTTTCATTTTTCTTTTTTAAACCATACATCTTAATCTAAATGACTGAGAGACAACAAAATTCAGTGTTTGCTTTCAAACAGTGTCAATCAAGATGTTTAGACAAATGAGTAACAAATGCAAATTAGGAACATAGTACAGTATTAGCACACTAGCAATTCACAAATAACATTCCAATCATACCCAAACCACTCAATCCATGGTTATATTACTGCATGAGTTTTTCTTTGTGTTATTATAGAGATGCAAGGAAACACAAAACCAGTCACCATTTCTTTTTGTTTGGAAATGAAAAAGCCAAAGATTTTCCAAGAGGCATTTAACTCTCAAGCCATCTCATTTCATCCTGTCTTCCCCCCAACTTACTTACAAGTATTGCATTCATTCCTGATGCAATGGCATACACCAAACCTGAGAGGCGTGCTGCATATGTATACTCTTTTAAATCATCCTTCAACAACCTGATTAACAGGTATGTCATGTTGCAATGGAGAGGGTCAGCATAAAGGTAGCGACTAACAAAAAGAAAGAAAAAGGATGCTTTGATACCTCAAGCAGCGACATGGTAAATGGATGAAGAAACATGACTGAAGAGTATGTATATGCAGCCTCATAACCAATATTTTCGGGAATGAAACACTGGAAGAATAGTAAGAAATTTGTTTCTTTATTAGAAGTCTTGGCTTCATATGTGAATGACAGAGCAGAATCTTGAATCCAATTAGGGCATAATTTTATTTTGCTTTTAAGGAAAAAAGTACCTTTAAATAAATATTGTGAATAATGTAAAATGAAGGAAAACATTCCTGAATATGAATGGAAATGTTGAAGACTTAGGAAAAGATTTAACTGAAAATTCAGATTATGAGAAAGTATAAGTAAAATCAAGGTTGGAAAAGGAATTACAAAAAATTAGATTTCCAGTTAGAAAAGCCATTTCAAAAATTACTTCCAGAAAATCAAGTTGTGTTGTTACTTTTTGATTAGTGGAAGTAAATTTAGGGCTTTTAAGATTCTCCTTGATTTGGGTACTTACATACATCCCATAGATGGTATTTTGGAGGTCATAGTTCAAGCCAGCTAGTTCTGCTGCATATGCATACTCGTTGAGGGAGTCTTTGAGTAGCTCAAGGTACAAATAGGCCATGTTACAATGTAAGGGATCCACGTAAGCAAATGGGCTGGAAGAAAAATGTTGAAAGGAAAATATCGGATGTAATTAACTCCCGATTCTCTAAGATCCTCCATACTGGATCTCAAGGATACAATGTAAAAAGCTGTTTTGGTGCTTTCTCTTATACTGTATTAAGACAGGCATAAACATTCAGTGAAAAGAAAAACAGATTAAACAACTCAAGACAGCTAAAGACATATGCACTTATATATAACACTTGCCACAAAAATCATTACTCTTAAAAAAAACCCCACAACTTTGAGTTTGGCACACAAAATAATGCTTAAGAACATGTATGAAACACAGAAGCAATCTTTTTCTTTAAATGGTACATAAAATACCTGCATACTCACTCAGATCAAGCTACTAGTAACTAATTCAGGTATGGCAATGCCATATTTAACTTTCCTATCATTAAGATTAAATTGCTTTAAGCCATCCGCAGGTTTAATAGTTAGGCGAGTTTTAATTTTTTTAAAAACTAAACCACTGCCATTTTGATTTGTGAAACCAAAAATATCAGACTAGGTTTCAGGTTTAGCAATAGTATGTCCCAGAGAAAATACATGTTCGCCCGATCACGAAAAGGTATACAATATTAGCTTGCACAGCCTTACAAAGGTGAAGACAACTCAAAGACTCAAGTCATGTTTCAACAATGCATCTTAAAGCCAGCACAACAAAAATGACAAACCAGATTAAGATTAGAAATAATGTATATACAATATGACCTACAATTTTTACTGCAGATACAAATATAGCAACTCCCAAAATATAGAACTATCAAAAGTAATTTCTTCACGCACGAGCAATCTTAAAAGCATTCTTTCATAGTAAGTAAATAAAAAGTCCAGCAGATACATTTCAGTATATTAAAGGTTTGGTTCAAACAAGTGCAACTATGTCCAAAGTCAGTTTCACTGAGTTCATAAAAAAAAAGGAGAATCTTCTACATGTCATATAACCATCACACAACTGTTATCTGACACTCCGGTGCAAACTTCCACTTGTTTATGCTAGCTGTGTTCAGTGCACCTTGCCAAAGAAAGGGCTTATCTAGGTTTGGGCAGTTAGGAGCTTCAGTATAGTTTATTAGTCATGGGCCCCAATTTCAGCTCTTAAATCTATATTACGTTATGCTAAACCCGTAATGCATTGTATAGGGTTTTGTTTTGCTTTTCATTTAGACACATGGTGGAGAAATCTTCTGAAATAGGTCAATGTACCATGACTTGCTCCTTCTAAATACCTGAGCATGCAAGAAAGAAATGGAGGCAGGAACAGGGGGTGGGAAGAATCGCTTTGGATTCACATGCTTACAAAACTGTCCAGAGTTCTTTGTCTCTCTCTTCTCTCTCTCTCAGTGTCTGTCTTTTTTTCCTGGTTATTTCTCCCAGTCTCTCTGTGGCTCCCCCCCCCCCAGGGCCAACTCTGGCTCTTTGCATCAACCCTTCCCCCCCTGCACCTGTTTACGGGTATTTGTTTGAAGAAACATATGCCATCTTGCCCAGAGGTAAATCTCAAGTGACCTCAATGAGAGTCATTAGATGCTGAAAGTACTGGCAAGATGTCCGGGCAATTGTTACAGAACACTTCAAAGAGCTTATAAAACAAGTATCTTCTGATCACAAGATTTATTCTGCCTCAATTTTTTTTAAAAAGCTTGAAGCATGAATCATTTCCTTTTCAGGAAACAGTAGTGGGCATCTGAAAAAATACTACAGCACTAACTATGAACTAGGAAAATTGGTAGCATAATGAAATCACAGGTGTGGGAGGATTTTTGAAACAACTTTAAAAATACAGTTCTACTATATCTCTGCACTGGGAGTGATTAAATGACCCATGCACACTCAGCACAGAAACATCACAGAATTACTTGCCCCAGCAGAGACTGACTGGAACAATGTTACACCAGGAACACAGATTCTGCAAATAAACAGTAGAGATGTGGAGTTCACAGAGATTTTCAAATATTTCATCTATTTATTGCTCCTGGCACACTAACAATTCTCAAACCAGTATTAAATATTGTTTGAAAAGCATTAGATATAACTTTGGTACTGCCACAGACAGTAATGTCAGCAGATGAGAGTGAAGCCTTATTCAAACCTTCTTTGTACAATCCTAATTGCACAAAGGGGAAGAGAGGGATTGTGGCTCATTGGTACCATATTAGAAGGTTATTGGGAATGCAACTGCAGAAGTCTTCAGCAGTGAGTAATAACTGTGTTCGGTTACGCATCCAGAATATATGTGTTTTTTTATCACACTTGCAGAGACTGAGGGTACAGTCACATGTCAACATGTTATTGGGTTTGCACCAGGCTCAGCACACCTGAAGTTGATTTTAAAATATCTGTTTACATGACATACAGCTGAGCATGGATTTTTTTTAGAAAGCAATTATTTCTAAACACCCTCTAGGGCAGTGATGGCGAACCTCTGGCACGCCAGATGTTTTGGACCACAGCTCCCACAGTCCTTTGTCATTGGCAATCTAAGCTCATAATTCTGGGAGTTGTGGTCCAAAACATCTGGAGTGTCAAAGGTTCGCCACCACGGCTCTAGGGGCTAGCATATTTTAACTCAATTATGAAAATGATATATTGTGAATCATTTTTACAACTGTCCTCACCTATGTCAGAGTAAATAGGGTATGTGAGGTATGTCAAGTGGATACCAGGATCATGGGTTTCTAGGCTGCAAGTCCAATCTGTTATAATTATTTTTCTAACTGTAACATTGATCTACCGCTATCCCAGTTTGAAAATAAATAAATAAAACAAATGTGAAAACATGATGGCAGATCAGATTAAAAGTTGTCCTGGGAGAGTGCACACACTAGTCCAGAAACTATAGGAGAAACACGTTACTTTAAACGGATTTTAAAAATCCCAATCCAACTCTGGACTTATTTCCACAGTGTAATCATACGCTGCTTCTGTCTTTTTCTGTACATAGCTTGATGCCTTGCAACTTTGAGAAGGCAACTTTTCCAGAACTAAGAGAGGAACAAAAAGGAAAAAAGAGGGTGTATATAGAAAACCAGTGGACCCACAATACCACCTCCTGTCTGTGAAAATAATCATAATCAAGTGAGAAGGAACCAACACAAAAAATTATTTATCAGTTTTTGCTATATAGACCAGTCAGAACACTGCAATTACTAGGGTAGGAAGACCGTCCCTGACCCCGCAAAATAAAACAAGAAGCAACCATCAAATAAAATGACTTTAGCTGCTGTATCGTATCAACATAGCAAACAGATCCTAAGCTAAGGGTACCAAATCTACATAACAGTTTACTCAAAATATCCAAGTAATCAAGGAACATCTGCCAAAGAAGGCCTTCATCAAAATCATAACATGAAGCCCACTGAAAGCAAATGATCTTTGAGGATGAAAAGAAAAAACATGCCAAGAAGTAGCCAAGGAGAAGATAAGCACCAGGACTGCAGTCTTTGTGTGTGTTGTGTGTGAATAAATTAATCACAAATGTTTGGATCTGGCTACAGCTGTGCACATCTGGATGCAAGTACCTCAACAAGATAAATGGAATTTCTCCACCTAGACAGTACTGCCAGTTTGGGGGTGGGGGCAGTGAGGGGATAGAAAAGAGCAACCCAACAAATGGGGAGAACTGAATCCAGCCCTCCACTCACTAAGACCAGGCTCCGGATTATGCTGTTCAGCCTCAAGATAACCCATGCACAATACCTGCTCACAGCTGCACACAAAACACTGAGATTAAAACTGTCTGAAAAATCACATTTAATACAATATAATAGCCTCTTGTATATAATGAGAAACGTTTTGTTACATTCAAAAACTCCGCAGCGGATCACAGTCTTGTGTACCTGAAAAATTCGAAGTTGAGACAAGCTTTGGGTAGGAAGAACTTGTCATCCTGCTTGAACCACAGTTTGCTCATAGCTGTGTCCTGTATGTAAGATAATATATATTTTCTGTTACTATTTAGTACAAATATTTTCCCCTGTTTGATCCTTTGCAGTCTTTAAATACAGTGGTACCTTGGCTTAAGTAATTAAGTCGTTCTCCAGACTGTTTTGTATTGTGAAAAATTCTTAAACTGAAACACAGTTTTCCATAGGAATGCATTGAAAACCAATTAAGCCGTTCTGGAGGTCAGAAAAAAGGCAAACTGGGGTATTCCATTTAAAATTTTATTCAACCAAGGCATCCCCATTCTTTTAATCATGTGAGCATCACACATTAACTTTTAATGCCTTCTGGAAAAAAAACTTAAACTGGGGCATTCCACTGAATTTTTTTTCTTAAACTGAGGCATCCTCATTGCCAATTAATTTCTTTTCTTAAACCACGTTTTTCTTTAACCGAGGCATTCTTAAACCGAGGTACCACTGTATATGGTTTTCCCTCTTAGGATAGGTGAAGTGCCCAAGCAAGTAATATTGCAATCAGTTTTACGGAGTGTATACCTTCTGAGCCACTCCTCTGCTACAACAACTGTACGAGCTACTGTTTCCAGGCTAAATCCAAAGTGCTTATTATGACCCATGAAAGCCCTAGACAGTTTAGGTCCAGGCTATCTGAAGAATTGTATTTTCCTATACAGGCCTTTCTGGCCTTTAATATCTCCCAGGGGTGGCTTTTGTCTGAGCCCAATGCCACAGTGGGTATCGACAGGGAGACGAAGGAAGGCCTTCTTTTTGTTCTACTCTCAAATTGTTGGAATGCTTTCCTTAGAGAAGTTAAGTTGGGCTTCTTCCTTTTATTATACTCTTCAGGCAGGCTTCTAATGACTGAGTCCCTGGATGCCTTTTGGTTTTTTTAAAAGAGTTTTTAAAGCTTTTAAATACTTTAAAAATAAATAGTAAATTAATAATTAAATATAAATAAATAAATAAATAAATTACTAATTTTCAATTAGTATTGCATGTTTAATTATTTTTAAACTTGTAATTTACTATGCTTTTTGTAGCACCTATTCTAACACTGCAAACTGTCTTGGGTCCTCTCACCAGGAGAAAGGCAGTCTAAAATTATGTGAAATAAATAAACAAACAAACAAACAAACAAACAAACAAACAAACAAACAAACAAACAGAAGAGCCACAGGACTCAACAAAGCCTCATTTTCCTATCCACCACACCTCAAGGACACAGCGGTGGAAGCCAAAGGAATGGATACAAATATGAGAGATCAATAGATTTGTTCAAAGTGATATCTAGAACAGTAACTTAGACCTCTGGGCTTGGTCGTGTTCCTTCAACAAGCACATATGTTATATTACATTATATCATATGCAAATGAAGCACTGCTAGTGATGGGCAAATCCTTAAACCTGGAGTCATCTGAACTTCCCCCATTTGGGGGCAGATCATTCTGTCAGCTGGCGATTGTATTCCCAACATGAGAACTGAAGCATGATCTTCATTAATAGCTAAAATGAAAATGTATACATTCTGAATCCAAGGAAGGTCTCAAATTGCAAACCATAGACAGCGACTATCTGTCTTTTAAAGCTGTGTGCCAAGGGATTGCTTTCATTCATTCTCACGTTCTAGTCTTATAACAGCCAGAAACCTGTTAGTTATTTATGCCAGAATGTGAGTTAGGCATCTGGCTGTCAAAGATTGGGAGTTCAATTCCCCACTGTGCATCTGAACAAGCCACAGAGTCCCAGGATATACCCAGAAGAGAAGGATAAAGGTTTCTGAGCAACCTCTTAATAGAAAACCCCAACAAGGGTTGCCACAAGTCAGAACCAATTCGACAGCTTTATTATTTAAACTGCCCTGGCGAATTGCTGCCAGTTAATGAGTTGCCACTTGTATTCTGTGTCACATCCCCAAAAGGAATACAAGCTGCTGCAGTTTATACGGCTGCATTCATATCCGTATAAATAAACTATGAAGATAACTAATTACTTTGAGGTGATGTTGGTGCTAGAACAATGACTGGAACAAATTACTTTTTTAAAAATTTAACCCTTTGACAAATTCTGCATACAGTACTACTACTATTACTACTTGCTACATACAGAAGGCATGTACGTACCTTAATAAGAGTAGGGTATTGTGGTGCATCTTTCTCTAAAGATACTATTTCAAAGTTAGTAGGAATAAATTCATTCTTCATAGGGAGCTTGAATTTCCCATTAAGATCAGCATTTTGCCATTTCTGTGTGAGAGGTGTAAGCAAAGATACCTTTGATATTATTCACTGAACAGTACTTCTGAAGAAGAAGAAAAATCATTCTGCTAACGGTATTACCTCAGATATTTAGCCGAGCTGCCTCAAAATTTGTTACAAAATCTAAAATAGCTACTACTGATATACTTGATTATCTGGTATGAATAATGTTTTAGAATCAACACAGCTGCACTCGAGCTTTCCTTTTAGCCAAGCCATAAAAATTCGAGTGCATGCCATGTTAATTGAGAATTAATTTAGGACATGCTGTAGTAACCATGCTCCACTGCTATGGAATGCTCTATCACCATATTAGCAAATGTCTTTTCAGTGTTGTTTTTATCTCAAGTTCAAACTTATCTAAATGTTCAAGATTATGTAATCAAAATATTGCACAAGTTCTTAGAGATAGCTGTGGCACTTCACTACACGAAAAGAAGCTTCTACGTGTATATGTACATAGGAGAAGCACATCCACAACTAGGTGCTTTGGGCATGGTTTTGGACAGCTGGGTTTGCAAAGAACTCTCCTTTAAATCCCAACATTTCTGCAAATCGTTCCTTGAGAGATGAAGTAGAGGACTTGTGCTACCCAAATACTAAGCTGCCTATTGAAAAAAAAATATTTTCAAGAAAAGCATACTAGATTTTCTTAACACACCTTAATAACTTCATCAGAAATTGCTTCTTGCTTGTACTGTGTTCCATACCATTGTTCTGTTCTATCAGTTTTCCCTTCAAACGTTTTGGAGACTACTGCAACCCTAAAGGTTGGATCAAAGTAGAATAAATAACCAATCGTAAGTTCTTGAAAAAAATCAATACAAATAACTGTGCTTCCTTATAACGATTGTAGAGATTTTAAGCAATACTGTGACCTGCAGATCCTATGCTAGTTTTTGCACATCTCTTTCAATACTCCTGAGTCCTGACCATAACAGGATAAATTGGGGGTGGGGTATTTGGGGGGAAGGTTATGAACAAAACACTGAACCAACAATAATATCCAAACATCATTTCATAGTATTTATGCTAGCAAGCAAGCTAGCATCCTATATAGTACATTCATACTACTCCTGAAGGCACTTTCCAGCATTTCTGAATCAATATTGAAAGGGGGAGAAGGGGGGATGACTCAAGTCACTGAACATTCCATCAACGATAAAACAGAAAATAGAACATTATTCTTTCTGCAACATTCTGACAATAGGTAATTTGTAGCACACTCCAACGTTTGTCGCTGAGTACACATTTAAAAGAAATGTGTTTAGTAAAGTGCTCCTGATGATTTTTAAAGAAGATACAGAGAAAAGTTAAACATAACATGAGTAATTAGCATTTCTATTGCCAATTATAAATGTGGGGAAACATTTTGTGTCAATGTTGTTCAGCACCTCAAACAACTGGTAGCTAACTTGAAAAATAACGGACAGTTGAAACTACAGAACATTTACAATTGGAGTCTTTTGTATAAATAAACCTTAAAACAATGAATAGAACTGAATCAGTGACAGAATAAACTAGCAGTTTTTTATTTTAATCTTATGTTCAGCTGCCAAACAATGTCTCAAGACAGAAGATTTTTGAGCTACAAATGAAGGACCTGATACAGCCTTCTTTCATGTTATATATGAATGCAAGCACAATACAATAGTATGAGTAAAGCTTTATTTCCCTTTGAAATTAGTTTCCATGGTAACAATTCTGTTCCTGGCATTGAGAAACACTGCTTATCTAAGTGTTTCTTTTTATTATGGCTTCAGCAAAAATAAAAGAAGAAAGAAAAGAAAGAAAAGAAAGTCAATTATGTACACAAAAGCATGGATAGCTACCATTATAACTTGAATTATGTAGATAAAATGACTGATATTTACTAGAACACAAAGATTATTTTAATCTTTATTCTATACATGAATTTCCTCAGAGATGACATTTTTGTTGTCAACGGACAACCATGTTTTTCTCTCTAAAAATAAATTAATCATAAAAATCACAAGGTAATCAAAAGAATAGGCCATTCATGTACTTCAAATCATGTTTTCTAATTTGGAAGAGAAGCACTTAGAAGAGTCAGTAATTCATGATAACAACCCTCCCAAAACACCTCCTTGTTGCCAAAATGTTGAAGAAGTCACAAATATAAATAATTAAATTACAACTTAGTATCCCTCTTTTTCCTACAGCCACATTTCCAAGTCTCTCTATATAGATATTTAAATTCAAAATCCTTTGTTTCTTGCACAAAATAAGAAAACCTAAGCAGTTACTGCAAACCTTTTGTGTGTCTGTGTGTGTTTGTCTTTGTTTTGGATGTAATACAGTTTTGATCCACCGACCTTATTAAGCATCACTATATTTTCATCTTAATCACTGAAATATATCAAAATAACTTACCGGACATTTTCAGGCTTCAATTTATCTAACACCATTTCTATTAAATCAGGTCTAAATTCTTCAAGCAAATATTCAGCAGCAAGAACTTCTTCTATAGGATAGTACTAGAACAAAGGAAATATTACCTTTTAGTCCAAACAAGCACACAAAATCAAACCGTCCCTGCATTACACTGAAAAGAGGGAAACATGGTTATTAAGATGGGCACAGCAGGTGTCACTGTCATTTTGGAATGTTATGAACAGCTCAGAACAGAGGCCACCATTCTAAGACCAATATCAATATCAAAGATAAATAAGTAGGAAATGCTGACCCCTGGAGGACACTTTTGCAGTGAACTGAAAGAAGCATTACTATAATGTATACCTATACTGTACTCCAAAATAGATGGAGTAGCATCTCAAGACACTCGGACTTGTACGTCTTAAAAGAGGAAAGGAGCTCAGTACTTCTGGAAAACGAACCGAGCACTGAAGTGAGCATGTCGGCTCATGAGTAATTTGCACGCCAGTTTTGTTAACCTGCCTGGGACCTCAGTAACGAAAGTCACTAAACAACTATCTCTAGGGCGAGGGAAGGGGTTGAATTCCTATCATCCTCTGTCAACATGTTCAAGGTTGTGGGATGATGGGGACAATAATTCATTTACAGCTGGAGGGCCACTTCTGATCTAGATGTTTAGCTATTAAATGTTCAATACTAAATCCCAGAAAAAGACTGCAAAATCTACTATGAAAAGTAAAGATAGTAATGTTGGCACAGAGACATTCATTACCCAATATCCATTTCAATGAAATGTAAACTCCCCCCCCCACACACACACATTCACTCACAACAGGGATGAATGCAAGCAAACATGTAAACAAATGTGGCAATGTTTTGAAAAGGTTCATGATGTAGATAGCTCAGTCATATCTAAAAGAACTCTGGACTTTTAACCCCAAATCTCGATCCAGCATTTTTCCGTTACTACCTAGTCAAGAGGTATGGGTTTATAAAGCAAAGTATTCTGCTTATACGCCACCCATAACACTTCAATCAACTCTCTGGGCAGTTTACAAGTTTTAATTATGCAGGCTACACATTGCCCACCTCACCCCTACCCGCCAGCAAGCTGGGTACTCATTTTACCAACCTCAGAAGGATGGAACCAATTTTCATACTGACAACTTGTGTGCCATGTTGTTGCTGTTATTGTTGCTGCTGTTATTGTGCGGTCAAGTCAGTTCTGAACTACATGAACCCTGAGAAGGGTCACCCACGGTCAGGTAGACAACACTCAGCTGTGATTTCCAGTCCCCTTCTTCTAGGGGTGTCCAGGGACTGTACAGTTTGCCCAAGCCACACAGGCTGGATCTATCCATAGGAGGCCCAGAGGGCAATCAAATTCCTAACCTCTGACTTTGCAACCACCAGAGTCTCCACAAGCATAACTACCACCCAACTCTTTCTGTTAAAAATGTTCTAATATTATTCTCAAATAACCCATTTTAAATCAATAGTACAGTAGGACCACAGTATCTGCAGAAGATCAATTCCGAGCCCATTTATCCCTGGTAGATGCCAAAAACTGTGGATATTAAAACTCTTCTTTATACCCCCTAGTCCCTGGTTCCTTCTTGTGGCCAGTTCTGGTAATATACTTTGGAAATGTGTATTTCGGGAGGTATGTCTGTGGAGTTTCTTAGTCATCCAGGTGAGGTTATCTGGGAGCTGAATCACAGCAACTGGACTTCTTTTCTTGTGTATTGAAATATTTTGCAACTCGTCCAAGTAGTGTCTTCAGTCTGGGAGTTTGTATTTCTGGAGATTTTAATTTAATATTTTCAGGTAGAGAATAACTGATCCCACAGATACGGTGGTGCTATTGAACCTCAAAATAAAATTCCGTTACTTACATGCAGCATTCCTGCAAGTTTTGATGTATAACCTCGGGGTCTTTCTTTATCCTTGAATCTGAAGGCTACAGCATTTAAGTCCTAAACAATGAAAGAAATTCAAGTTTTTTACAGTATTCTGTTTACTGCACAGATTTGTCAGACTAGTACTATTAGAAAAATGCACTTGAGACTATACAGTTAGTATCAACTTTGAAGTTACAAGTGAACTGAATAAACATGCCACCATTTATTTGATCAGTGCTAACAAAATATCAAGTAAACAACTGCAAATTATTTATAAAAGGAGAATAAGCAAAAGAAGAAAGTGATGTTATTACAGTAATCTTAAAACTGGCCTAACCATAGAGAAGGAGCTACAAGCTATAGACCTTGCAAAGTAAAACAAACAGATAAATGCAACCCTCTCAACCAGCTCTAAATCTAATAATCACTAAGCCCAGTTCAAACAGGATTATTAACAGTCCAACAATCTATAGTTAATGATCTGTAACACATCTTTTCCCCAAAGATATTAAATTAACTTTTTTCATGTATTTAACCATTATCATACAATGACTAGATAATTAATGTTTCGTGCTTTAAGGACCTTACATAAGGCATTCCATCAGGAAGGGAGCTCTCTCCTACAGATGAGGCTGACAATTTTGGAATACAGAGGTACTGTGACACCTTCCTACCTACTGTAGGAAATGATGCCATGGCTGCTCTCTGTACTGAGGTGCCCAAGCCAAAGGAGGGCTCCCCCTAAAGATGGTAACAGAATCTGTGGTGGGGGGGGGTGAGAGGGATGAGGCCAACGTTGGTAGTGGGCAGCAGGGCAAAACATGCTGAATAGAACAGCAGGTGGTGAGAAGCAGGCCTATGATGGTGAGGACAGGCTTACAGGCACATCCAAACTTCGGCCCTCCTGATGTTTTGGACCACAACTCCCAGAATTCTAAGCTTAGATTGCCAATGGCAAAGGACTGTGGGAGTTGTGGTCCAAAACATCTGGAGGGCCGAAGTTTCTCAGGACCTTCTGTTCTAAAAATTCTACTGCTAATTTTCCATATAATTTCACGGGCGTTTTAAGTAGCTGATGTTAAAATGTATATTGAGGGTGGTTTGTTGAAACATAAAGGTATTGTGTTTATGAAGGCATAATTTATACGTATGGTGACATATATATGTATGTGTGTTTCTATGGCCATGTTCTTAAAAAAATACTGTACATGTTTTTATGCTGTTAATTTTACAAAAACATCTCAAGTCATGGCTATATAGAAAGGCTTTCCCTGGCTATTAATTCATCCGTTCTTGATCCACTGATCTTTAATCCACCCTTGCTGTTTTAGTTATCCTTCTGTTCTTTGAGTGATTTTTATTATGTCTCTGTTGATTTAGTAATGTTCATTTTGCTTATTAGCTTCATTTTTACATTGTATACTGTTTTTCTTTTGTTTGTTGAATTATTTGTACACCGCTCAGAGTGGCCTTGCTGCTAGATGGTGCGGTATGTACGTCTAATAAATAAATAATAATTTATCATGTAATTCATGTAATTAAAACATGGGCAATAAAACATGTGAGAGCTGCATATGACATTATGAAGTTAAATGTGCCTCCAGTTTTCAGCACCACCATATTGTTTTTTTTAAAAAAATAGTTTTTTAAAAAAACTTTTGTCTTAGCAAGTCCTTAGCAAGCACCTTCCATGGACAAGGGAAACAATTCTGTCATGCTCTTTCTTAGATGTAACTTGCTAGTTTATTATTTTTTGAAAACTATCAAAGCATTTAAGGGCATTTGTTCAGTTTAAAAAAACCTGTTTTTATAAGCAAAACAGTTTTGCAGTGAGGGTTGCAGAAACAGCCTTTCTAGTTCCAATGGCAGTTTATGTAGCCTCCAGGACCCTGAATATCACCCAGCCCTGGATTAAAGTTCTTTAATAAGAGGAGATCCAGTTTGGGGAGCCAAATCTATGCTACAATAAACGTGATAGTCTTTAAAGTGCCACAAGATGCCACAGCAGACTAACATGGATAACAGTCAGGAAATGGTTCTGTTGAGATGACATACCTTGCATTCTTGAAAAACCCACTCCTGAGGTCCTTCCGTACGAAGTTTTTGTATATACTGAAACATGTGTAAAATAATATCTTCCACATGTACTTTAAAAAAAGAAAGAAAGATTGCAGGCATAAGCAATTTCTGAAGGAAACAGAATCTTAACACTTTAAATCCAAAATAGAAACTGCCCAGAGGATCTGTGATTAGGATTTCCTTTAAAGCAGTGGTGGCAAACCTTTGGCCCGCCAGATGATTTATTTGGAGCACAGGTACCAGAATTCCAAGCCTGTACTGTATTTCCACATGGGTGCGTGGTGGCTCAGCGGACTAAGGCTCCGAAAACTGTTGACTGCAAAGTCAGCAGCTTGGCGGCTCGAACCCTGGGTGCCACGCAGTGGAGCGAGCTCCTGCTGGTCACCCCAGTTCCTGCCAACCTAGCAGTTCGAGAGCATGTAAATGCAAGTAGAAAAATAGGTACCACCGTAAAAAGCGGGAAGGTAAAACAGTGTTTCCTTGCAGCCATGCCGTCCTTGTGGCCATGGACTTGCACAACACTGGTTCTTTCAGCTTGAATACGGAGATGAGTACTGCCCCTAGAGTCGGACACAACTAGCACACATGTGCGGGGGGGGGGGACCTTTACCTTTACCTTTACTGTATTGCCAATGACAAAGGACTGTGGGAGTTGTGGTCCAAAACATCTGGATGGCCAACGTTTGGCAACCACTGCTTTAATGCATTTCAATGAGCAGGCCTATGCAGCTGCTTTAAAGCTCAGGGTGCTTTCCCTTTGCTTTCTATTCCCTTTCCTCATATAAATACCCTTCCTGCATCTGTTATCTCCACGGGTAGGAAAAACATCTTCAGTCTCACATCTACTTTTGAATTCCAATCAACAGTTCTACATATTACTTTAGTACAATAAAGTGTAAGTTTAAATAGAATCTAGAAAGAATTAAGACTCTAAAGAAGTGTTATACAAGACTCTTGGCACATCCACATGCAAATGTAGAACACAGAATAATAATCACATGTTAATGCTGTGATATACTCAGTGGACTGTGTTCTTCAGAGCGAAACATTGCTGACTAATTATGAAGAAAGAGGCATCGTGCAACCAGTTTCTTCATATTTTAAGCAGAATTAATAATGTCAGGAGCACAGAGGTATGAATGCAAGTAATATTTAGAAGCAGTATTTTTAAACCTATAGTTTTAACAAAGTATGTGTGGGCCTTTCATCTAGGAAGGAAGGAAGGAAGGAAGGATGGGGAAAGTAAAGGAAAGGAAGAGGATGAGGAAAAGGAAGAGGAAGAGGAAGAGGAAGAGGAAGAGGAAGAGGAAGAAAGAAAGAAAACCTGCATAGGTTTTCTGTAATTCTGAAATTATATACAACTGTAATTCTGAAATTATATACAACTGGAAAACATGCCAGACATGTTACGTTGGTATATATCTCCTATAAATTATTTCTTATACTTGGATATATAAAAAGCCTTGATAAAGTACCTTTTTTTCTGGGCCATAAGACGCATCTAGTTTTAGAGGTATATATGTGTGAGGAAAAAAATTCACACATACATACTGCGGCCTCCAGTCTCAATTTACTCTCCAGCCATGCTGCTTTTGGGAGGCCCAGAGCAGCATGGCTGAAGAATAAAATGAGAAGACAAGCTCCCCCCCCCCCCGGGTCTCCATGCTGGGAAGCCTCTGGCCCTTGCAGAGGCCACCAGATCTGGTGCAGGTTCCAGCCTCAGCTGCAGCCCCAGTGGAGGTTTCCTGACTGGCTGTTCAAAAAAAAAAATACCTTGCATGACTGCTTCCCCCCCCCATAGAATAGAACAGGGAAAGCAAACAGCCCTACCAGAGACCATAGAGATGAGAAATGGGATAGAGACTAAGCACTCATCATGATGACCATAGAGCTGCTCTTCAAGACAGGGGGAGCTCTCTCCCCTTGATTCACATTCTACCTGTCTTAAAGAGTGGCTTTATGGTAATCATGGTAGGTGGTTACTCTCTAGCCCATTTCTCATATCTATGGTATCTGGTAGTGCTGTTTACTCTCCCTCTTCTATTCTATGGGAAAAAAATCAATCATGCAAGGTAATTTCTTTCAACAGCCAGGTCGAGAAGCCTCCACTGGCGCTACATCTGGGCCTGAGACCTGCACCGGGTCTGGAGGCCTCTGCAGCAGCCGCTCTGGAGGCTCCAGGCACAGACATTTCTTCTTACTGTTGGGGGGGAGTGCATCTTATAGAGTGAAAAATACAGTAACTTATTTGAACTAAGATTTTTTTAATGCTAAAACAAAATAATGAAAAAAAATGATTTACTTACAAAGTCCTTCTTCAGTGAGATCAACATTAATGATGAAAAACATGAAGCCTCTGGCACCTTCTTTTTGGCCCCCAACCAGTGTATTTACCCAGCCTACAAAACGAAATATACTTAACACTCACAACAGTTGATTTTTGTCTTCCTAAGTTAATTCCTTGTATGTGCACAAACATAGGACAAGTAGATGTGCTCTTGGACAATACTTGTCACAAAAGATTATAGGAAAATGGATGAAATGGAGATAATGAGATCACAAACACACAACAATTAAATGTGTCAGTATGAGAAACAACAGCTTGTAATAAAAAGGAGATCTAAAAGCAACCATTTGGTTTTCCATATGTTTTGTGGTTTAACTACATGACCATGGTTAGAGATTCCAGGATCTGAAGTCTAAAACATCTGGAGGATCAAAAGTTAAGAACCAAAGTTCTATAGATGTATTGTTTCAGTTCAGATTATCCTCTTTTTCCAAGCAGCTTCCACTTCTCTTTCTTTTTGTGTTGTTTTTATCGCATTGTAAGATCTAACTAGGTTAGATAACCCATTGCACTAGGTTATTTCAATGCTTTTTGCATATTTCATAATTTGCTGACAATTCTTGCCTTACAAAGCTTTAATGTTAAAAGATGTGACAACCTACAATGGAATAAAAGGACTGATTTTAGCTCTTAACATGATATTAATTTAGTGGCATTAATCAACTTAGCAAGGAACTGCTTTTGACTTCTAAATTCATTCACCGTGAAACCCATAAAAAGGCAGTCCACATCTTGATTATCTATAATGGAAAACAGATATACTGTATTCAGTGTGCTACGGACTGGACTCTAACACTAAAATATAGTGTTTATCATTAGTCAAGAAAAAGCAGTCCTAGACAAGCACTGACTGTATCCTCCCATCAAATCTTTATGTTTCCTGCTAGAACTTACAATTGCTTGGTTATGGCTTTGTCTCTTTCTTTGTATTCCTTTATGATTATTCCAGCTCTATATACTACCTCACCAATATACTACAGTAACCCCCCGCCGATCGTGGGGGTTAGGGACCCACCCCATTCGCGATGCATGAAAATCCACGATATGTGGAAGCGGGTGGGGTGGGGGTGAGGGGTGATTCCGCGGCGCGCTGGCGGCGGCAGGGGGATCTTACCTCCTGCCGCTGCCGCCTGCCCAAGCAGCCCTGAGGCTTCTCAGGGGTGTGTGGGAGGGCCGTGCTGAGCGACCCGATCGCCCGCCGCCGCCCGCCTACGCACCCCGGAGACTTCTTGGGGTTGCGTGGGAGGGCTGCACAGAGAAACCTGATCACCCGCCGTAGCCCGCCCACACACCCCGGAGGCTTCTCGGGGCTTTGCGTGGGAGGGCCACGCAGAGCGACCCAATCGCTCGCTGCCGCTCACCCATGCACCCCGGAGGCTTCTCGGGGGTTGCGTGGGAGGGCGGCGCGGAGCGACCGGATCCCCCCGTTGCCCTCCCACGCACCACGGAGGGTTCTCGGAGGTGCGGGGGGGCAGACAACCCGTCCCCCCCCGCCCACGGTGCAGGTACTGCGGTCCCGCGATGTAGTGGGACCGCAATACCTGAATCATAAAATGGCAGGGGGTCAATGTAGTTCCAAAAGTACCTGGGGTTCAACTTTCTTACATCAAAAAATATGTTAAGGCAGCAGTACAAAATTTATAGCCCAATATCTTCTTCTCTATAAACAAGATCTCCTTTCACATGTTAAAAATCCACACTATTGGTTATTACATGTAATTGTTGTAACAAGGTAACAAATTTTTGTAATTTTCCTACGCTCCCTCTTTACAGAAACCTGCATCAACTTCATGAGCCCTTTCATGTAACAGAATGCCTTTTGGCATCTTAGTTCCAAGAACAAGGGCCGTAGACAGACCCCTTCTGCTTTTACAGAAAACCTATGCTGATCCACTGATTAAAGAAAAAGTTATCTTGACTTTCATTACAACAAGACATTTGCAAGAAGACTGTCACAATGAAAAAGAGTACTTTCACTGTTCCATTTTCTTTTATTTATAATATTTTAACCTAAATTTCAATACAAAAGCATTCTGGGGTGTTGTACAAAGTTACAAATAAGTTAATCATACCAACATAAATACACTAGCATTCCACAAAAAAGGTGATAACATTTTTAAAATCTCAAAGGTAGAAGAGGCAACATGACTAGTTAAAATGCCTTGACAAGTACAAGATCCACCTGTATTTCTTTTTTAAAGGAATTCCAAGTTGTTGAGCCACATGAACAGATACCCTGTCATGTGCACAACATCCTTCATCAAAGTCTCTGGAGAAGGTTGTCCATCACCTTCCGGCTCACAGAAAGCAACATCAAGTATCTCACAACCAAACTGAAGAACAGGAGGCTGAAGTAACATTTTCAGATGTATTGCCCACAGCTCCAGGAGGAAATACTATATAAGCCACCTTCTACCTCATCTGCATTGCCAAAGGAACCACTCCTTCCATTTTTCAGGGTCTGGCTTCTAAAGACGTTTGATTCAAGGCTTCATAATATTTAATGATTGAATGTCAACTCCCTGCCAGTCTTACCTTTAGCCTTCAGTTCTGATAAAAGACTTCCTGGACCTTCGTGTCCAATAAGATGACCAAGATAATGACCAGGATTAGATTTATAGTACTTCTGAAGGTCCGGTATTGGAAATGTAACATAAAGATTTCTAATGTCTTTAATGGGCACCACTTGGTAAAGTTGCTGTGAAATAAAAATAAAGACGTCTGATTTAAGCACGGTTCAACAGTTTGCCTGAAGTGTTGAGGGGAGTGATTGTCCTCTCATATGCACCACACACAATTAAATACCACATAGGTACCAATTTCATGCCGAAAACACAACATTCCATCAGTACTACTTACAAGCATTTCCTAAGTAATCAATTACTAGACTTTCAGGAAGTGACCGATTTTGCATGCACAGAACTTTGACCCACATAATAAATATGTCACTGTTTGGGTGCAATGTACATTTCTTAAGGAAGGTGTTATGCAGCTTCAAACCCACCCGAAGATGTTCTTCCTGGAAAGGATGTTCAGGGAATTCTGGTAATGGGACATTTTTGTTCTCTACTTCAGAGAACAGCTTCACTACCAAGCTTGTTAGCTCATCTAGAGATTCTGCATAAAAGGGGAATGGGGGGTGGAGGGTAGGAAAAGAGATATTCAAAATTAAAATAATCTCTCAGTCTTCTCGTTTTCAAGAAAGCCCATTAAGCAGTGCATTAATCAAAGCCACACACAATTTCATGTACTGTACTTTATCACTCACACTTCAAAAACTAAAATTCTGTGTCTACAGTCTGTGCTTTTAATACTGCATAATGTACTTTGTGTATAATTACACATGTTCTAAAATAAATCAATATTGGGTAAAATCCAGTAGTAAGATGCAACTAGAATGCACCCTCTAAATGAATTTGGTACATCAACACCTATGGAAGTTCCATTGATTTAATGTGCGTACTCTAGTAGTGACTTGCTAATGCACTTCAACCGTTGGATTTGAACTTTGATACAAGAAATCACAAACAAGTTAATGAGCATGGTGAAATGGTTGCTCTAGAAAATAGCCATGTATTTACCCTAGATATCTCAATGCTCAAATCTAGATTAAAAACCTGTATTTTGTATAGAAGCTGGTATTTTTAGAATGTCAAGTTCTATAGATAGCAGCTCTTTCTATTACTGATAGGGAACTGAGGATCTTATATGCATAGGTTCCAGCATGCATAGCACAGGGGACTCGCTTAACAGATCTTTATCCTCTTCAACCTTACAAGGAGTTTCATGCAGGTGCAGAAAGAACCCACATGTGTGATTCACAGAGACCATGAAGAACAACAATTTCAGTTCTCCTGAACTCCGGTTTAAGACTTGGGTTGAAGCGGGGGTTCAATAATTTGGCCAGATGTTCACGGCTCATGAAGCCAGACAGCTAATATGGAGTTTACATTCCGCATGGGACAAGGGTATCACTTTGTACTCTTTCCTCCATTGTTGCAGCAAGCACAAAGGGCTCATTTTACCTGCAACAGTTTTGTGACCCAGTAAATGTATTGTCAATCTCAAACCATGTTTCTTTATAAAATTATCCATTACCAGGCAATGTTCAAAATCACAAGTCATAAATAAGCCTCATATGCTAGGCAATATTTGTACAAAAGGTCAGGAAGAAGGCCAATACAGGTAGTTAGTGGTAAGACAGGGGGCAGTATTATTCGCAGGATATGAATCTATATTTATATGAATCTACCATACATGATCAAATGGACTTTGTGTTTCTAACCACTTATAACCTTGTGTGATTGCATTGAAACTATGTTTTCAATGTTAGCTTCCATCACTCATAACTTTTACATGGAATTTTTACTGTCTCTTTAACTGCTTGCGTTCTCTTGAAGCTTTAATGTTATCCCTCAATTCCGTTCTCAAACTTGACTATGTCTTAATTGTACTGGACTGTATATTGTCCCCTCATTACTGTAAGCCACCTTGGGTCCTTTTCCAAGGAGAAAGGTGGGTTATTGTTGTTGTTGTTGTTGTTGTTGTTGTTGTTGTCGTCATCAGTATACAGCCTGTGTACAGTGAAATTGGATGATGATGATGATAAATAGGCTACATATTTTGCCAAAAATCCAGTAAATACCATACCCATGCTAAGTCCAACCAAATTCATACAAGTGGGCTATCCCCTGGGCTATAAGGCCAGTGCTTCCTGGGCTGCCCTGGAACCCAGTCTTAAAAAGCCACATTTTAATCTGATGATGGCTCTACTGGTATTGGTGGCACAAGAATTTTGTGGCTCAGGATTTATACTTTAGTTTGTGAAAAATGCAGCAAGTGTTCAATTAATAGCCTACAGTACGAGAGGGCAATGTGTGGGCCCTTCAGATTTTATTGGACCTCAGTTCCCAGCTCTAGTTGTTGCTGGCAGTATTTAAAATATTTATACCCCACCTTTTCTCCTAAAAGGGGATCCAAGGTGGCTTATCGAATTAAAACAACAAACAATACTAAAGGCTAAGAACAATAAGTTATGACAGTAGCAAAAAGAATTTAACAAATATTATACTAAAAACAGTAGATAAAACCGGTTCTAAGAACATACTAAAACCAACAAGAACTCAATAGGCCTGTTTTAGGAACCGCGTCTTGGGCAGCCTGTTGATAAAAGAAAGTTTGCTTGAGAAGGAAAGTCTTGGCCTACTTGCAGAAGGACGGCAAAGACAAGGCCTGCCTAATCTGACGAGGGAGAGAGTTCCAGAATTTGGGAGTAGCCTCACCATCAAATGCCCTTGTGAGGATGGTATACCTAAGAGAAAGGGGAATCACACTTTTCTCCCTCCTGCCCTATGGATTAAACACCAATGTAGTTTCTAGAAGCAAACACTGGTCAAACAAACAAATTGATTGAGGTTCCCCCATTAAGTCCGCCATTCTCACCTCGTCCCAGCACACAGACAGCCATTAAATTTGATGAATAATAAGTGGAGTGAAACTTCAACAGTTCATGTCTTACGTCTATTCCTTCTTGGTTTGGTCTCGTTTCCAAAGTGAATTTGTTTCCTGTAATGCAAGAGTAATATTAAAGGAAGCCTGAGACTGGAGTCATGACTGGAAACTCAGTTTCCTAACAACTACTGATCTCTGCTGTTACAACGGAGAGCGCTGTATGCATTTAAAAACCATTCTATGGCATACTGCTGTGCACAGTATGGGTAATGATTGTGCATTGAGTTCCAACTTATATTCCTATGAAATAACTACTCATTGACTGAAACATGTTAATGCTACTTCTCATTTAAGACCATTTGAAACTCAGGCCAATAACTTGAAGTAAAAATAACTGAAATCTGTAGAAAAAGAGGATTGCCTGCATTAAATTCGTGCTGGTCCTTCGTAATACTGCATTATGTGAAACAGCAGCACTGGTCTCCAAATCATATAATATAAATATCCCCATCAACTGTTACCCCTTCTCAGATTATGACCTCAAACTTTCATATCATGTTCAGGAAATATTCAGGCAGGTGTGGAAAATAACGATTAGATTTTGTAGAAAATGACAAAAGAGGCCTCCTGCAGTGGTCCCTACATTAGCCATTAATAAATTATCAATTTGTTGGCCAAATTCAGCCACAATTCACTTTTGTTGGAGAAACAATTAGCTTCATATTCTTCTTACTCCCACACTTCAGAAAATACTTCCTGAGTTACAAGGGTCCTTTCCCCCACAGGACCTGTACTAGGCTTTGGAGTTTAATTGCTCCTTACAAAGATCAAGAGGTACTATGCAATTTTGGTCCACCGACAGAACATACATAACAGTTTTCTGACTTGCACTCTATGGCAAAATCTTGATTTATCAAACCTTGAAATCTTATATTAAATTAACCACAAAAGGAGAGAAGATGTGAGCTTGTCTCTCATTCCCACTCGTGAACTTGGATTTATTGGATGGGGAAAGTTGTGTCTGACTCAAGCCAGAGTATTTTAGAACTACTGGTTGTGGGACAAAATTCTGTAGTAAATCACACTATAATAGGCACAGTGAATCAATGGGTATTTGTTCAGTCAATTCCTCCATAAATTCCATTGAGTCAAATGGGCTATTACTAAATGGGCTATTACTAAATTACTAACTGCAATTTAGTAAACTCAAGTAAATAACAGTTTGAACAAACCATTTGACTCCATGGAACATAGGAAGGAGCTGACTCGCCAAGTTGCCATCGATTCCTTGGGCCTACGTTAGTGCAAATTACTATGTTAAGCAATAAGATTTTCGTCAGTGAGTTTTGAAGTACAGTATTGAACACCATGTACAGTGTATATGGACACATTGTTTATTTTTTAAAGTTTAAAGCAGGTTTAATCAGAATTGGGGTCTTGTCCTGATTGTTACCGACAATCCTTTGGCACAAAAAGCAACAATGAAAGGAAGCCATGATTTCTATTTCTAACATGCTGATTCAAAAATACTAAAATACAGTACTTTGGGATGAGAGAATGTAGTAATGAAAGTGAGCTTGAGGCAAGGAAATGAAGTGAAGACAATGTCTTTCAAATTATGAGAACAGAAATGTACAGAACAGTCAACTCATTTTACAAGCAGCAGCAACCAGCAAAGACAAGTGTGAACAAGAAAGATCATTATGGATGAGAAAGCATTTCTTATTCAAGTTTTGATAAATGATTTTTAAAAAAATGAAATTGACATTTGTGAATAAAACGAGTCATCTGTATAATATTCAAGAACCAAAGTGGGCATTATTCCATTAATTTCCAATGTTCACGTTAGTAATTGAAACACACTTGAGAAATTGCTGCTTTGATGCATGAGGCTAAAGGAGCCTTCCTGCTACCGTTTAAAATTAGAGATGCGTTGGAGTTCACCTCAGATATTTTCTTTATCAATCAAAATGGCATTCTGTAGACTATTACTGAGAGGAACAACCAGTTCAAAAAATAAGTTTGAAAACGTTCTTCAATGAGGATCACATTTACCAGAGTAAATGTAAATAATAGGGGGTTAGGGTGTGACAAATTTGGAGAAGACTGGGCAAGCAACTTGGACGGGAGACCATCACATAGAGCCAAGGATAGGGGGGGTAGGGAGAAAAGCCATAGATAGTGAGAGGGGATCAAGAGACAGAGAAGCCACAAAGAGTCTGAGAAAGAGGAAGGAGGGAGGGATGGAACACCCTGAGGAAAGCTAAGGTTGAGATACAAAGAAAAGCATCAAGGAGAAAGCGAGAGAAAACAAAAGAGAGAAGGTGGAGGAGGGGTGACACAAAAAGAAGCCAGACAAAACAGCAACGCCATGAGGCCTGCAATTATTACAGTTGTAAACGGCACGCAATCAAATAAATGCCACACCACGTGTATTTTGTTTGATACCTTATTTCACTTCCATAAATTTTCCTCTGAGAAAAAAAAACAATAAAATGCAGTGTAACACATTAAGCTTTGGGAAACTGCCACATCCAAAGCAAACATGACCAGCTAGATAGAGAACATAATGTGTATCCGTGCACACCTGTTCCAAACTTGCTGAAGGGATGTTTGGGGTTTCCGGTAGCCTTTTCCAACTGAAACAGTCTCCAAGCATCATTCATTAGATTCTTCTCATGCTCAGAGTCAACCGCATTCACTTCTCTATCCTTGCAGCTTTCATCAAACAGAGGACACAAGAAAAACTGGGCAAATCTACATGAAACGAAAGTTTGATATTTGCCAAGTCAATGCATTGAATATACAACAATACTAAAAGCTCAAAATAATACATTCATTTTGAAGCATTGCCATACTTTGCCTATCAGATGTTACCCTTTTCCCTTCAGGGTCCTGGAAGGACACAGATATTTGTCTTTAGTTGTTCACTTTGCACTTCAAGGGTTCAGAAGCACAAACATTGTCTCCAAGTGACTGCTTTAATGCAATTTGTTTCACTGGTGTTATGTGCTGTTGGGTCATCTATGGTAAATCAACAGCTTGCAAGATGTTCAAGGAGTGTTTTACCCCGGTGAATTTCTATGGTCGACAAATGAATTGAACCCAGTCTCCTAAATCCTGATCTACTACACAATCTGTTTTACTGGGTTTGAATTACCTCAAGGCACTAAACTGTTTTGGTCTACATCAGGAATGCCCAAACTTCGGCCCTCCAGATGTTTTGGACCACAACTCCCACAGTCCTTTGCCATTGGAATTCTAAGCTTAGAATTCTGGGAGTTGTGGTCCAAAACATCAGGAGGGCCAAAGTTTGGGCATGCCTGGTCTACATTATTAGAACTTCACTCATCTACTTCTTTAAGCTGAATTCTGTTATGAACTATCCACTGCAAGTCTCTTTGGTAGACATGGTGGGCAGGCAGGGGGGAAGTTTCACTTCAGATTATTTTTTAAATCAACGTTTACTTATATTTGCTGTGGAACAAATGTCCTCCCTAAAACATTCAGATATTGTAGAAAATGAAACTGCCATATTTGTCCTTCCAAATGCCATGCCCTGAGTACTGTACTCAATTCTGAAAAGTCTATGTTCATATTTCTGTCTATTCAACAATTTTAATGTTTCATCAACTGCAGCCTTTATGGTGGGCCACCCAAAAACTTGTGACATTAACTCTAAAAACAATTTTAAAAAATGCTGATGCTACAATTGTTCCAAATTGCAGCATCAATCTTAATATGCCTCATTTTCAACAAATACAGTTCTATACAGAAACTGAGACCCAATTGAGAAATACGCAACGTATATAGAGAGTATACACAGAATATAGTGATGGAATAAACATATTATTATTCTGCTGTGCATGGTCAGAGCGGATATTCATTCAACCAAGAATACAAAGTTTTTCAAAATATATCTCACTGCTGGTAACCCTACTCACGAAATACCTCTTTCTGCATAGAAGGGATTCATTGCATAAGGTATCTTTCACAGCTGTTAGTCCTCAAATATAAGGAGTTCTCTTTCAGTCATTTACTCTTTATAATTGTATTACCCATTATTATGAATAATCAATGATAAAGAATAATACACTAACCAAAATCTGGTTTGCTTCTTTTGTACACACAGCAGCCCAATGCATTGCATTTTGCACATTATACAAGCAAGCAGACATTCACGATGCATGTCTTGTGTATGAACAAGCCCACCATTTTTTACAGGGCACTCTCTAACTTCCATCACTGGCAAGCCAGAGCTCAATTAAGCAATTGTGGAGCATTCCACCCATAGATAAGTTATATGCTACAACTGTTAACAGGATTCTGGCCATTGTTTATATATGAGGCAACTGTATAATGGCGCTTGAAGAAAGACACAAACCAATCAATATATTAAATAGTCAATAGATATGTTTACCTATCTAGGGCGCCTTCCAAGTGTTCATGAGACACATCGAAATAGTAGTTTGTATGCTCTCCGCTTGTAAATGCGTTTGAACTCCCTGCATGTTCACTAAGAAACTGGCTATACTCATTTTCTTTGGGGTATTTCTCCGTTCCCAAGAAGAGCATATGTTCACAAAAATGGCTTAACCCAGCAATATTAGGGGGATCAGATAATGAACCTTATGGAAAGAAAGAAAATAAAGTTAGTCACTGCAGAGCACAAAGATACCTGACTGAAGAAGAGTCTAGTTTTATACAGTACATCAAATACAATGCACATAAGAGCCAATAAGTTTCTTATTTAATTTTAAAAGCAGGAATGTAAATCAAAATAACCAAGCATCTATAAAATGTTGTTGATTTGAAGAAGAAAAATCATCATAGTTAAATGAAGAATGCCTGAATTCAGTAAACCACATAGATTTATTTTCTTTTGTTGTTAGAAAATGACAGATAACAGGAACAACATAATAAACAACTTAAAGAAACATAGGAAACATCTAACAATTGTAACAACATTGAACATCTAACAATTGTAACAACTGTTTCCCTTTCAATTCCATATATGTGACATCATGATGATACATAATCTTCAGGATAATATGTATCTATCTCAAATACCTGACAAAAGTTAACTTTTATATGCCATTAATAAATCTTCTTTCTGGCATTACCCTTCTTTATTCATTATGCAGTTAAATACACAGGAAGCATAAACCTGGGAAACACATAAAATCATTTCCCCACCATTCATCTATTACATGTGAGAAACATAAGATTTAGGCAGCCGCTTTATGACAAATCTATCAAGGCTAACCCTTTTTCAGAGAGTAAGAATGTTGAGTGCAGCTCACTTCATGCAATGTTTTGCACTATAAACTTATACTTCTTGTCCCTCTCCTACCAGAGGTTGGATAATATGGTAATCTTGACTCTGGATACATTAGTTGTAAAAAAAACAACTGAACTATATTCAAAACCAGACTTCTGGGTTCTTGAATCAACAAAACTTCTTCTTTGACTTCTTTTCCCATTTGTTTTAACTTAAATGATAAACTAACACTGCATGACCACAGTATTCTAGCTCTCTACATGCACGCACCTCCCTTCCACCCGCCCAAGCTGTGCCAGCATGCCCCTGATTGGTGCATGTTGGCACAGTCTGGGCATGTTGCAAGGAAGGCGCAATGGCCACCACATCCTCCTTCTTGGTTTCTTCAATGTCTTTTGCAGAGATCAAAACAACCAAGAAGAAGAATGAGGTGGCGATGGGCAGCGAACGCCGCTCTCTGCTCTGCACTGACAGATGACTTTCACAGGTCAGACCTGTCAAAGTCAGCTGTGGTGCGGAGTAGAGAGCAGCACTGGTAGGTAGAGGTACCACGGTACATCTTTTTAGTATTTTATTGGCTATCCTCTTGATCCAAGACATTCTGAGTATCCTGTAATTAACTTACAGTTCAAATATTCTTTTAAAATAGTTGCTTTAAAATCTCTAAGTCCATACCATGCAGAAGCAAGAACCCAAAACTCTGTACAATTGATATTATTCAAAGCTGATTTTATTTTTCTTTGATATTATATTGTTCATCATAAAAAACTAATTCATGTGATCTCCCTTCTAATTTTTACTGCACAACTATGAATCATTCAGATGTTCAGATTTTTGATTGGCTTTTTGCATTTTACAGATTACCACATATAAGGTTTTCTAGTAATATTGCATCATTTGTATATCAGAAACATACACCACCAAAAATAGGTACGCACAATACATATTTTCATATAAATGGGAAAATATTCATAGAGGCAGGTTACCGTCCTGCCCTCAGTTATGCATGTCTCAGATGGCCAGTTTTAATGTGTTCATCTTTAGGACACACTGTACCCAGTAACACAATACATATCTGATCAGCCTGAGACAAAATGTGATCCTTTCCAGAAGTATAACTTACATCAAACTAACACTAGTGAAATATCCATATAAGCAAGTTTCAAACTACAGCTGGACTTTGGTAAGCAGTGTAACCTTTGGGATATTATTGGTTTTAGCATGCAAATTTAAACTCATAAAATGGTTGACCAAATACCTATGTGTACATCAAGTGCTGCTGAAGACTTGTCAGTGGTAGGGTCACTGATAAGCATTGCCTTGATGCCATTTGCAAGTTCTAGGCCACGATACTCTCGCTTATCCTCAGGTGATTTGACTATATCATTTGTTATTCTTTTGATAGCAGAATTGTTCATTTTGTTGTGCATTTCTTCTTGAAGTCTAAAGAAAACAAAAACCAACTCATATCAATTCAAATAATTCAGGAGACAAAACAGATTATATATGGTAATTTCCATTTCTAAGGGCCAGATCCAAGGGACACTGTCCACAGCTTGAAAGAAAAAAGCGTACTTAACTTCATTCAAAGTAATAAATTTAAGCAAGCCTATAAACAGCCTTGCTGCTTCCTGCCTCATGTAAGACAGACATGCCTGGCAAAAATAATCTTGCCAATAATTTTACATCTAAGAATAATCTCCTGGCAAACCAAATCTTTTGCCATGATTGGACTTCTGGTACTTGCTTTAAAGAAGTGGATAATTGTGCATGAAAGCTGACAATGGTTTTTAAAAAAAATATTTTTATTGGTGGCCAAATGTGTCTGAGGAAGTGGCTTATCTTAATCTTTCATGTACTATGCAATGTTTAGATATACTGTATACTTTTGAAAGGAAAGGCATGTCTTCTTCAGTTTGTCAATTAAAAGTACTCTCAGAAGACATCTTCCTTCTCTTATCCAGTACTATTTCAGCCTCTTTCATCCAAGCACCTTGTACTTCCACAGTGCTGACTTGTTTATTCCCGATGCCTGACTACTTCCTGACTGTCGCAACATGAAGCTGAAACACTGGCACAAATACAAACTGTATTAGCTATTTGGAGCAGAACAGAATCACATTGTGATTGTTCTAAATAATTCTATTGTCGCTGTTACTGTCACAAAATTAAAATACAGTAACTTCTATAAGTGTAAGGGGAAAAATCAAGACAGTGTTTTTGTGTATTACTTTTTGAAAAACCAGAGGACAAACAGTAAGTTGGGGAAGAAGGAGAAATAGATGATAGAAAAATGTGTTTCATTTTTGTTTTGAGATTTTTGTGTTTCAACTAAAAATTCAAATATTGGGAGCTGGGGGACACCTGGATATTTAGCACTATATTGTGCTGCTGCAATTCTATGCCTCAAATGTTTTAATCATCATAGGAGTATACCACCAAAGGTACTTCTTGTCTTCATAGGTAGGTAGCATTGCTCAAGTGCTACAAAGAGCATGGGAAAACCACTTTCAGTCCAAGGATTACATTCCATTTCAGATAAATTCTTGGAAATCACTTCCAGTCGTGGCTCGGATAAAAGATAGTAACAATATGGCCACTTAAATCTTTTTCTGCCTATAAGCAAGCCACTCAAAAAACAGGGAAACTCTATGTAAATGGGATAGTTACCAAATAATGGTGTTGTGGAAAAGGGAGCAAAGCCTTTTAGAAAGCCTCACAGGGTTAACATGGTATCCCAACACCAGCATTTGAAGCTTCCCGCTCTACCAATCGTGATGCTTCTATAACGTCCATAGCAAAGTACTCTCTGGATGGTTTGCAATTTAGTTATGCGTTGCCCTCCCCGCAGCAAGCTGGGTACTCATTTTACCAACCTCGGAAGGATAGAAGGCTGAGTCAAGCATGAGCCAACTACCTGACATTGAACCCCAGGTCGTGAGCACAGCTTGGGCTGCAGTACAGCAGTTTAACCACTGTGCCACGATTTTGGGATTACACGCAGTTTCCATGTCACTACAGAAGAGAGAATCCACCCACACAGAATAGAAGCACATTTTAAATACATAATATACTGTCCACACAGGTTGTTCTCCTTTCTTTGCACCCATGATACTGTATTACAAACCAGTGTCCTCTAGACAATATAGAGTAGACACTAGTGTTAAAGGTGTTGACCAATTGCAAAACAAACAAAAAAAACACCTTGCTTTGCATCTTTTTTTCACTACCACCAACTGATGTACTGTATTCTGCTTTCCTCCAATTTGCTGTAGTGCATGAGCTCCTTGTGTTGACCCTGGTGCTGCATTGTTCTATGCTGATCTGCACACTTGGTGGGTATGTCACTTGAGAACATTTCCTTATGGATATTTTCTGCTATTTTAGTGTAAGGTTTTATCATTTTTTAAATTATTTATTGATATGAGATGTTTTACTGTTTTAATTCTTTGATTGTAAGCTGCCCAGAGACCTTTGGGTAGTGGGCGGCATATAAGCTGTAAAAATAAAATAAATAAAATAAAATAAACCTCCAAGCTTCCTTCAGGACTTAATCTGAGTGGTGCTTGTGTGTGTTCACAGTCTGAAGACATTGGATCAATCCCACCAGAATGATTGTTAAAGAACAGCTCCTAAACGTCTACAGAGTTCCTTCTTGTGTCCTCATTAATGTCATTTTAAAAATAACGATACAGTGGTACCTCTATTTACGAGCGGCTCGACTTAAGATCTTAAAACTGTTGGCGTTTTAACTGCTGCCTTACAAATTTTAGATGCATTCTGGTCTACTAACATTTTAAAAACATTATTTATTTATTTATTTATTTACTTATTAGATAGGGCTGCTCAATTAAGAGTTGTTTGACTTAAGAGCATGCATTTGGAACGGATTAAACTTGTAAGTAGAGGTACCACTGTATAAATAACTGATAGGTTGTCAATTCTTTATCATGTAATCTGAGAAACAGCCACCTAATGGCAAGGATGGCTGTTATCATTCAGGATATTTGGAATTATAGCAATCATGATGACTATCTGGCTTGCCATTTTCTAGTTTTAAAATTAGCCTCTCTCTTTTATCTTCACTTGTATAATGATCATTTTGGACATTCTATATGCACTAACTATGATGACCACTAAACACAGATTAGCTATCTATTGGACAAGTTCAAGTTCAAGCTTGAGATTTAATTTTTCAGAATGGAAGGGTCATCACTCCCTCTGTGTAAGATCTCTTCCATAATGCATAATGGAATTTTATTTTGCAAATGCCCAGCGACACTTGTAATGGTTGTTTATGATTACTATTCTCATCACTAACAATTCTCATGCATTATTCCCCACTAATTTTCTGCTACTGCAGGGAAGAGCCTTGCTCCAAGTGCAAAGGATTTTGGCTGCATCTGGAAACAAATTGGTAGGGGAACACAGGTTTAGCTGTGAAGTTTAGAGAGAATTTGTTTGCATGCCACAGCAGAGTTAAATCCTGGAAGTCTTATCTTCCATCTTAGCTGGACATTCCAACTCCGTCCTATCCGTATCAATTACTAATGGTGTGCTTCCAATTCAGTTGTGATCTAAGGCAGCTTTTTTCTAGTCAAAGAATATTCAGAAGCAGGCTATCATTCCCTTCTTCTGGGGGTGTCCTGGGATTATGTAGTTTTCTCAAGGCCACATAGGCTGGCTTTTCTCTTTGGAGGCACACCGTGGAACTGAACTCACAAACTCTAGCCATGCAGCAGAAATGTAAAAATCCCAGAAAGTTTGAAGTCCTGCAGTAAAACACCCAACTCACCAAGTTAACCAGCCAGCTCCTATTCTTATTAAGTACTCATAATTAATTAAGGGTGCAATGCTGCATCCACCTACCTGGATGTAGACCCAACTGAACTCAGTGGAATCTATTTCTGAGTAGATGTATAGAAGACTGTGCTTTAAATTACTTTAACCCCCACTTGATCCATAATGATATCATTTTAAAAGGGAGGAAACATCCCCCCACCTTTTAATCACCCACGTGTGTGAACAATTGCTAAAATACATCTGTACCTACCCTTTTCCAAAACAGCAGAATTATTTGTTGGAGGATACAAATCTCCCCACTGCCACATACTGTACTTCCAGGAATCATGCTTGCAAGGCCATTATAGAAAAAAAGGTTTGCTGCATAAGGAGGTGGCAGAAGTCAATGAACAGGAAGGAAGGGCTGGCTGATGGTCCATAGGAATCCATAGGCAGCTTGAACATATCTCTCGGAGTTCTCATCTAACCAATGCAGACTGCACTCATGAATACAGACTTAAATCCACCCAGCCCTGATCTAGCAATAAATTCTGAATCCATTGTCTGACTCAAAGATGTTTCCCTACAGCCACTCCTCAATTAACAACCTACCGGTTTAGTGACCTCTCAGACTTACAGCCACCTGTATGGCCAAAGCCGCCACTGCCACCACCACCACCACCTAATTGCTGCCTCAGGAAGAACCTGCTGTTCCAGCCTAGAGGACCTAAGGGATAGCATCCCAGGCTGCTTCTGCTTGCCTCCACCTGACTTGTCAGCAGCTTGGAGGAGAGGAAGCAGGGTTACAGCATCCCCCCCCACCGTCCTCCCCCCCCACTCCGTGGCTTCCAAGGGATAGGAGGTGCTGGGGATGAGAATGATGTGAGTGTGGCAGAGCATCAGCCACCTTCATTTTTATTTTTCCTTCCTTTTTGTTCTGCTTCTTCTGTGCCCTCCTGGGCAGTCTCTCCCCCCCCCTCCCCGCCTTCCTGCAAGGAGGGCAGTCTCAACAGATCACAAGACATCTGCCATTAGCTCCTCACTAAGCAACCAATTCTGTTAATGACCTAGTCATAGAACAGAATTCCGCTGTTAAATGAGAACTGTCTATATGTGTGAAAGCCAGGCCCAAATATAAAGCACATCTGATTTTCCTCTTCCCTCTCCTCTTGGAGGCACACAGCTTAGGAGGGAATGGGATATAAGTATGCCTGCAATGTTTTTTTCTCAAAATCTACTGCCTTTGACAGAGAAATATGGTAAGGTGGGGTGGAAAGTCAATGCGGACTGTAGATGGCTTTGCAGCCATCACTGCTGCTTCTCAGGTCTTTCTTCACAGATAAACCATTGTTAAGTTCCAACTTAATTTGTACAACGATAGCTAGTGTGGAGTGACCAGGACTTTGACCAAAAGTTTAGAAGGCAGAAGGTTAGCTGTTGGAAGGGTGTAAACCTACTCACTAGTATTTGCTGTTGAACAGGCATGAACCTGCCTGAACTAATTGTGTATACTGCCTCCAACTGCTTCCTCCAGAACAGAAGGAAACAGCCAGGATTAATGTGGAGCGCTCAACCCCGGCACTCTTCCTCCACTGTCTGCAAATCTCATGGGGCCAAACTTAGAAAACAAGACAGCAACGGCCTTGGTGTCAAGATGGCTAGTTGTGGCTTTGTTAACTTAGAGCCATTTAAAATTTCATTTACTGTGCAGAATTAACATATATGGTTAATTCATGTAAAATATGCTACTGTGAGTTTATGTAACCAATCCCCAAGTTAAGTTGCTCCATTTATTTTTGTTACTATTAATTTCAGAATATTCCACCTTTACATTTTATGCCAAATACTATGCTCTCAGCTATGGTATATGGCAGTCAGCTGAAATGATGAATGAAAACCAGGACTCACTCTAATAAAACCGGAAATTTCAAGTGATCAGAAGTGTCATAAATATGATGACACATAAAGTCAAGAATCACCAAATTTTAGGAGGTAAGACTGCAAAATATCATGCAATCCCTAACTGTGTTTGTTTCCAACATCCTTTCTTATTTTTCAAACAATTTCTGCTCACCGGGTAGCTAGTCAAGTGTGTACAGAACTACAAATTGCATTTTATTATTGTCACATTAAAAACACAGAGTAAAAATCCAGTGGTTAGAGCCAAGCTGAGCAGATTCCACAGCCAGATTCCACCTAAACCATGGTGTGGATGTAGACTTCTGGCGAACTTCTTTTGTGAGTTATGGCATGTTTGTGCACAATATGCGGTCTATGGAGACCCAGAACGAATAATCCGAGTTCCCATTATTTCTTATGGGGAAATTTGCTTTGATATACAAGTGTTTTGGTTTACAAGCATGTTTCCGGAACAGATTATGTTCGTAAACCAAGGTATTACTATATATGAAAAGCTATGTAGAACTTGCTTGTGATATACAGTCCAAATGTGTCTGTCTCACCTCCAACCCAGCAGCAGAAAAATGTGTCAAAGATCACACTGGCAGGCATAGGCAGGATAGAGACAAAATGGATTAGTAATCTCAAGACTTAAGGGATATGGTACTCAGCTCTTTTTTAATATGTCTGAAGCCCTCTGCTTGCCCCTGGATAAACAGGATATTTACAAAAATACCCAGGAATATGTTTTATCACTTACAAACTGCGCAAAATGGCTCCTTTTAAAAGCATTGGAAAACCTTATCAAATCAGCAGCCACGTTCAGTTCTCTCATCTGGTTTTGCAGCACCTGATGACCCCCACCCCCAAATTCCACTGCATTTTTAAAAACCCATAACAAACAAAGAAGTCCAAATCTGCCTTTAAATCAGTATGATTACCATAAGGTAAGATCATCTGTACTATAGGAATCCTTCCAGAAGCACTAATCAGCCTGTAAACAAAATGTACTGTATGCTCTCCACACAGGTTGCTTCAGTGGCAAATTCTGGCTTTTTAATTTGTCGGAGACATAAAAGGGCAACAAGGAAAGAGCTTTTACCACAGAGAAACAAAGAAGTACAACTACGTCAGCTTTTATCAGCTTGATGATCAATTGATGCAATGTACTGTATCCTATGATGGAGGACCTCTGAAGAAGGCTTTGTTATTTCAAATACAGTGGTACCTCAGTTTAAGTAATTAATTCATTATCTGGGCTGTTTCATATTGCAGAAAAATTGTAAACCGAAATGTGGTTTCCCATAGGAATGCATTGAAAACCAAGTAATCTGCCCCACAGGTCAGAAAAAAGGCAACCATTTTAAAAAAGGTATTCCATTTAAAATTTTCTTAAACCAAGGCATTCCCCATTCTTTTTGTCATGAGAACATCACACATCAACTTTTAATGTCTTACAAAAATTGTAAACTGGGGCATTCCATTGAAAATTGTTCTTAAACCGAGGCTTCCCCATTTCCAATAATTTGTTAAACCAATTTTTTTGTTAACCAAGCATTCTTAAACTGACGTATTACTGATGTAATATCTGCTCTGCACAAGAGATTTTTATATATTTATGACGCATTTAACCACTTTTTATTTTAGAAATAAGGTTTAATTTCAAGTTGAAAGGCATCAACAATTTCAGTTGAGGCCTCATAAGAGAGATATTACCTCATAGGAGAGATATTTAGACACTGTTCGACTAAAACTGGACTTGATAATCTGCTTTTTTCCCCTCTGGAAAATAAATTTTAAAATGTTCATCCCTAAATTCACTCAGTTGAGATATTATTTTAATGGTTGTTTGTGGAAGGCTTGCTTTACTTGTCATGGAAGCCTTCCACACTTTGGGCTGTATCCAGCCCTGAACTTCATCCCATACAAACGTGAAATACTGTACAAATAGGGGAATGCAGTCTTTCCTAGCTCCACTGCATCCCCCTGAGTGCCCCTGAGACCTATGAATGGGAAAGAATGCAAATACTGTACCAACTAATACGACACTGAGCTTAAGCAAAAGCTTTTCACTGTTGTTTCCCGTCAAGCTTTATTTATTTATTTATTTATTTGTGTAGCATTTCTGGTGAGCCCTTTTGTGGTTCGCGTCAAAAAGAAAAATAATACTTAATATAATTAATGCACCCTGGAATTAAATAATTAAGAATTAACCCCAGACCACACAGCCTACTACTAGTGTACACTCCCAGGACATCACAGTCATTTTCTACCTACACACTATATAAAATAGCTACATAGATTGCTCTTCAGAATGCAATCAGACATAAAACATTTCTAATCTTGGGCAGAAAAACATTCCTGGACTTCACAGTGTTAATCGCAGTCTGTTGTTAGCTGTTACTGATTTCATTTCCTGCAGTAGGAAAATGTAGAGCAGATGTGATTACCTTAGCCAGTGTCAAGGTTCATACAGAGAGAGGCAGAACGATTTAACAATAAATAGGTTTTCCTTGAAATGATCTCAAAAGCTCACCTGTAGCAAAACTGACTATATAATTTTTAATCCCTACACTCTTGACAAGTTAAAAGTTAAACTGCAATACAGTGATTAAGAATCAAGTTTAAGAATGCTTGGTTAACAAAAAAAATGGTTTAAGAAAAGAAATTATTGGAAATGGGGAAGACTCGGTTTAAGAACAACAAACTGAAATTGTTGATGCCGTTCAACTTGAAATTAAACACTATTCCTAAAATAAAAAGTGGTTAAATGTGTCATAAATATATGAAAATCTCTAGTTCAGCGCAAGTATTACTAGATTAAAAATATCAGAAATGCCTACATCTGATAGACATAATGCCTATAGAAGATATTTTATCCAGTAGTCATGCCACCCAGATCCACAGCTACCACCAGGGTGGATAAAAAAGCAGTGGTTTTGTAAAATCATATTGCTTTAAATCACAATTTAAATAAAAAAAGATGTATTTAAATTGTCAAAATCTGGTTTCTTTTATTTAAATTTTGATTTAAAACAAATCCACCCGGATTACCACCACATGAAAACCAGCATGAGGGAACGTCTCACCTTTTCTATAACGTTGAGAGCTTTGGAGGACTTGATTAAACTCACTGCTTCATGACAGAAGTATGTTTTCAAACCTGCATCCATTCCCTTGATTTTATTCTAGTCCTTTTCTGAACACTCCCTATTGATCTTGAAAAAAGATTCTTCACATTGGAGTAGAGATGAGAGTTGATAATTGTGACATCTTTCCTAAGGTAACGGTGACATCTAAGGTACATCAGCCAATAATAGCCAGTTTCTTTTCAGTATAGAGAATACTGTACGGTATGTTGTTTTCATCAACATACTGACCTTCTAAGACTATTAAAATTTAATTATTTAATGTCACATTTTATATTATTCATAATAATATATTAGAAAGAGTCACTGTATTTGGAGAAACAACCTAGCACACTCATACCTAATTGTCAAAAACAAACTTCACCTTAGGCTGCAACATCCTTCATGTCCTCTATCATTTAAAACTCTCCCTAGTTTGAAATATAGACATCAGATTTGTATGAAATTAAACCTGGGAACCACGTACTGTAGCAATCCATGTCACCTAGGACTGTAAATCTGGAAGTTGAGTCATGGCAACTGGACTTCTTGAGAGACTGAAACGTTTCACTGCTAATCCACTGCTAATTTTCTTTCTTTCTCTGACTTAGTTTTATTATTGGCCCATATGATGAAAGTTTTCCCCCCCCCCTGCCATTGCCATCGTCTTTGTTCCTTTTGATTTTTATGTGAACTGCCCTGAGTTCCCGCTTGGGAAGTAGGAGCAGTATATAAGTGTGAAAAATAAATAAATAAATAAAATAATCCAAACAGCTTCATCAGTCTGAGGAAAGCTAGTTGCGAGTCCTTCATTTTATAGCTCACTTTGACCTCATGTTACTCTGGTATGAAATAGATGAACAATGGCCTAAGGTGCATGAAAATCCTGCTTTTATGGTCTTCCTGAGATCCACACGAAAGGAGTCCCCCTCAGACCCATTGCCAGTAGTATAAATTCAGTGACTTACAACATTGTAAAATACCTGGCGACTATCCTAATCCCACTCACAGAGGAAGCTGAAACTGGATGTAGACGAAACCATGGTATCCTTTGATGTTACCTCCCTCTTTACCAGCATTCCCACCACCAATGTCCTAACAACTATAAAGAAGAGACTAAGACAAGACAGTATCCTCACCACCAGGAGCAGCCTCAACCCAGACCAGACATGCCTGCTCCTGGATCTGTGTCTGAACACCACATATTTCATGCAGAGAGGGGACTTCTACAGACAGAAGCATGGTTGTGCCATGGGTTCCCCAGTGCCACCCATTGTTGCTAACTTATACATGGAAGAAGAGGAGAAGAAGGCACTCAACACCTTCCCAGGGACAACACCATCCCACTGGTTCAGGTATGTAGATGATATCTGGGGGAAAATCAAGACTCAGGAAGTACAGACCACATCAATGCGGTGGACCCAAATCTTAAGTTCACTAGGGAAGACACCCAAGACAACAGGCTGGCTTTCCTGGATTGTGCAGTCACCATCAGACCCGACCGTGACCAAGGAGTAGAAGATTACAGGAAACTCACCCAAACAGATCAGTACTTACTGTTTGACTCCCACCATCCATTACAACAGAAATCAGGAGTCATCAGGACCCTAAACCACAGAGCAGAGATCATCCCCACCTCCATAGAAGCCAAGAAGAAGGAAGACAGGCACCTGAAGACAGCACTTAAGGTCTGTAGATATCCAAAGCGGGCCTTTGACAAAGCAGTGTCCTGACCCAGAAGAACAATGGATCAGCATGAGACCAAGAGCTGATGGAAGAACCTGGTCACTCCCTACATGGCTGGAGTGTCAGAAAAGCTTTAAAGGATTTTTGGCAAACACCACATCCCTGTTTACTTCAAACCCACAAACACACTAAAGCAGAGACTCGTCCACCCAAAGGACCCGACACAAAAACACAAAAGGAGCAATATAGTATATGTGGTCCAATGAGGTGAGGTGCGTGCAAACCTCTACATTGGAGAAACTAAACAGCCATTAAACAGGAAGATGGCCCAATATAAAGGGGGCAACAGCCTAGGACCAGAATCAGCAGTATACTTCCACTTGAAGGACAAAGGGCACTCATTCAAAGATGAGGATGTACACATATCGTACAGAGAAGATAGGTAGTTTGAGAGGGGGGTCAGGGAAGCCATTCACATGGGTATTGAAAACCCCTCTCTCAACAGAGGTGTGGGGCTCAGGCACAGTGCGCAGTGGTTAAATGCCTGTACTGCAAGTAAAACTGTGCTCACGACCTGGGTTCAATCCCCGGTAGCAGGCTCAAGGTTCACTCAGCCTTCGATCCTTCCGAGGTCGGTAAAATGAGTACCCAGCTTGCGGGGGGGGCAATGTGTAGCCTGCACTCTGTAATTAAAATTGTAAACCGCCCAGAGACTACTTGTAGTAGTATGGGGCGGTATATAAGCAGAAAGCAGAACACTTATCAGGCAGTGATTTCAACAATCCCCAGAAAAATAAAAAATACTCCACACCTCTACCACCAAGGCCAGGGCTAATGACTCGTACTTTATGGGTGTTGGGAAGGTTGTAAAGGTGGGATTTTCAAGTGCCATAGGCCACTGTCTACCTAATGAGCCTACTGAGACTACTGTCCACCTAACAAGCCTATTCAGGTCATTTTCCATCTTATAAGCCTATTTCAGAGCAGGGTAACATGAGGTCAAAGTGAGCTATAAAATGGAGGACTCGCAACTAGCTTTGCTCAGACTGAAGAATCTGTTTGGATGAGCAACAAAATGTTTCAATCTCTCTCTCAAAAAAAGAAGTCCAGTTGCCATGACTCACCTTTCAGATAAACTCACCTGGATGACTGAGAATCTTCACAGACTAGGACTGCAAAATAAAACAATATTGGTACAGTATTAATATAGATTATTTGTTTTAAGAATAAAAGGCTTGAAATATTTCATCAGCATAAGATACAATAATAAAATTCACCTACTCTGTGAAGACAAGTAAAAATATGTCTAAAAACATGTAAGTAAAAAAAAAACCCCACTGTATCATTATTTATATTTTAATCATGGAAGGGGGTTTAACCGTTTCTTTCTGGTTCGACTTGACTGATCTGGCTACAGATTTTAATACTCATTCTGCATGCAACAGCAAAAGTGCGACTCTACCATATGTTTTATTTCCCTGAATATGATTAACACATAGATGTGTCTTCATGGTGATCCTCTTCCCACTCCGACTCTAAGAATCCCCTATTAAAGAGAAATGCAGTATGTTCGTATTTCCCAATACGGACATCTTATATTACAAAACCTGCATCTCTTCTATGTTTACCTGTTTTACAGCTATTAAATGCAAGAATCTCTTATAGCATATATACTACAAAATAATCTAATACATGAGATAAGAAAGTACCTATTAATTTGAGAACAAATATTCTATAAGAAATGCAAATGTTAGAGTAACATTATTCACAGCAACTTGAACACTCACCTGCAGTGACACAGATAATGAGATCAAATAATTTCCAGTTCAACAGAAACTGGGATTTTGCTGGGGAGTTACAACTTGGAACTATAGTTGCATTCCATCCAGAGATAGGGGGGATTTCTTAGACTCCAGGCCCGGACACTGATGGTACCTTTCACAAATCTCACAGAGAACCAGCTTCTGGATGTTTGCTAAATTAACTTGCTGGGGCAGCAAGAGATATATGAATGGCTATCTTCATACTTCATTGAGTGTTTCAATGAACACTACTTTGAGCCAACTGTGAATTAGTAGCCCTGTTACACAGGAAATGTTTGTGATGATGCACACTTATCACAGTGGACGTTTTAATGACTAGAAGTTTCAACAGCTGGAAGTTTCAACTTCCCACATAAGATTTTCACGGCACAGATGGACTCTGCAATTTTCTCAGATCTAAATTACAATCACGTGTGAGAGACTTACAGACATGATAACAAAAAAGAGAGAAAGAAATAACATGTTGTTAAATTGCTCCTGATTTTTTTGGGGGGGGGGGACTGTTGACACAAGCACAGTATTCCCCTATTTATTGCAGGGAGGTCCCTGATGTTGGGAAAGATGGAAGGCAAAAGGAAAAGGGGAAGGCAGAGAAGGAGATGGTTGGACGGTGTCATCGATGCAACCAATATGGATTTGACCAAACTCCGGGAGGCAGTGCAAGACAGGAAGGCCTGGCGAGCTCTGGTCCATGGGGTCACGAAGAGTCAGACATGAATGAACAACTGAACAACAAAAGACCTGACCCAACCCGCAATAAAGGGAAATCTGCATTATGTGGTTCACCGGAAACCACTTCTGGGGCCTCTGACAGGCCTGGGAAGCCCATTGGAGGCCCTCTTGGGGTAGTGTCAGGACTGGGGTAAGTGCAGGAGGCCCCAAACAGGCCCACGCAGCTTGTCCCAGGACCCTTGCCTTCATATACTGTGGTCCCATGATATATCGGGACCGTAGTATATGAATATAGTGGGGGATTTGCTTTCAGTAATCCGAAATAATGGTAATAATGTCATGCATTATTACTAAAAATAAGAGGACTCAAAAGTACCCTGTGAGAAAGCTGAAACAGAGGCTGGTGTGCTGTCTACTCCAAGAAAACACTTCAGGGAAAACCCCTCCCCTTTGAACATAGAAAAGGGACTGGCTAATTTAAAGATAAAAGAGGCACCAAAAAGCCCAGGAAAAGGAGGAGGATCAAATGTTATGGGAATGGAAAGGATAAAAGAGGGATTGGACGGGAAGGAAGAAAAGATTGGTGGAAGATAAACACCATTTGTTGGGCAGAGGAAGAGAAGGAGAGAGAAAGAGGAATTGTTTGACGTGGTGAAGGAAGATCAGTGGGTTGGGGAGTGGGTTACCTTAAAGTTTCCCAGGGAGGCGGCAGAACACAAGTGGAAAAGTAATGTGTGGAAACACTCATACCGGGGGGGGGGGACCATGGAAAGGGAATTACAGAAGCAGGAACACACCTACTTTGAGAGGGAAAACCAAGCCACGGAGAAGAGAAGATGCCACGTTTCCCTGGGACAAGTGCTGGGAGGAGACCCTTTCTTCTACCAACCCACAGGGACCCAGGCCAGAAAGTCTGGGAGCAGGGAGTTCACTGGGTATTCCACAAAGATCAGCAGCCATAGATTATACCAACTCAGGACATAGGAGTGATTGTTTTTTACCTGTTACAAGTTTATTAGAAGACTCTGACCAATCATTTGGGATATTCCAGAACATTTTGTTGAAAACAAAGTTAGATGCAAGTGTGCTGGAGAAGCATGGAGAAGAGTCACTAGGAATGTTTGTTAAAGTTAACAGAACTGTTAAAGATGAGAACCTGTCTGAACCATCTGTTCAGGATCAGAGAGAAGGGAGGGAGGAGGCTTGCAGAAACAACCACCCAGCGTACACAGGCCCAGTGGTACAGTGGACCCTTGTATAACAAACAGTTTGTATAACATAAAATTTGTACAACGTAAAAAATTCTGGAGATAGGGGAAATTTGTTTAACATAATTGCCTATGGGGAGAATCCGTACAACATAAAAATGGAATTACTCCATTTTCAATGTATTCCTATGGGAAATTTGTATAAAGGAAAATTTTGCTTAACATAATTTCATTTGGAACGAATTAATTCCTTTATACAAGGTACCACTGTATTTGCAAAAGGCTTTGTAACTTGCTACAGTCAATTCCAACAACTTGGCAAGCTGCTGTGTGGAAGAAATTTGAGAAATTGGTAAAATACAGATTGGAAACCTTTCTGGAAAAAGTCAGGCTTTTCTCAGTGCCTGAGAAAGGCTGGTTGGGAGAATGGTGGAGGCAGATTTTGCCTGAAGGCCTTGTTCCATGGTAGTGGACAAACTGGAAAACAACTTCAGCTGTGTCTAAGAGAGAGGGTGATGAAATTGTTCTTGTCTTGTGAACATTTGGGTGAACTTTATGCCTCATTGGCAAGCCATTTTGAAAGTTCCAGAAGTTGATCACAAGGTACATAATGAAGATACTTTAATTGGTTCAGTTATCTCTTAGGAGTCACTTTGCTCAGTTGCTAAACTATACCGATGCTATGCTGGTGTGTAAGTACTAGGTAGTATTGATAGCTTTCTAAACTTCTGGTGTGTTTGCTCTATATGGTTCAGCCCTGGACTTTAATTGAATATGTTACTCCAAATACTTTTTATATCTTTTTGCAATCTTTTAAAACTTTCACACACACCCATCATTAATAAAAGAGAAACACAGTATTTTCCATCTAGTTGTCTTGATTTTTGGCTGAGAGTACTTCTGGAACTTAAAACCAGGTCTTGCTTCCTCAGCTCCCAGGACTCTGTATTTTGCAGGGTTGGTGTAGTAGTTTTTAAGCACTTAAGCTTGTGGGTTTCTTGGAACTCCATCAAAACACTGCTTAGATGGGTCAGATGAGAGTGTTGGGAGGTGTCAGACCAGGGATGTTCCTTAGTCATCACCACATTTAACTCACCTGGCTCACCCACTCCTATTTAGTGTGGCTCAGTGTTTAGAGCAGGACTCCCTGAACGTGGTGACCTGTCACAATGAACACTTGCAAAGCAATCTTGTTACTGGTCATAACCCAGCACATACACTGTTACCATGTCAAATGCTCATAACAAGCTATGCAGTCCCTCTACAAACAACAACATTCTACCTAAAAAAAATATAAGCAGATAATGTCTGGAATAAGCACTCCAAGCCGTCTATCAACTTCAGCTACACAGGCATTCCAGGTGCATTGTTAGGGTACCTACCTCACAGAAAATTCTCATGAAACATAAGAGACTTAGCAAAATAAATGATATTCATATCCAAGAGCAGCCAGCGGCAAAATCAGGGCTTGGTGTAACTGGGGGAAGAAGCAGAAAAGTGACAGTCTAATGTGGATAGGAGGATTCCATATAGACACAAGTACCTGACAGTTACTTTTGAAAAAAACAACTTTCTGACTATAATCCAGCAAACTAGAGGAACAAACTGACAGCATCCAAAGTTTTCTGCCCATCACTTTATGAAGATCTATAAAGCTGTACAGAGGTGCCTGGAAAACCTGGATTCAAATGTTAATTTGCTGAACCACACAGGGATTTATTTGCAAAATGAAGATGCTGAGATTAAAGTTTCATACTAACACCAACAGGAAGTCTGATATCGTTTAATTAAATCCAGTACTGAATATCACACAGCATTCGAACTCCACATTCTTTATGGAATTATGAATTTTACCCACCAGACAGAGTGACCGTAACAGTTCACCTGATCTGGAGACATCCATTAAGTGTGATTTTGCCAGAGTGTACTATTTCCCAAATGACTTTAAATTTGTGTATATTCCAAATCCACACATTTGGGGACGCAGCAAGCTTATGGGTAGCTACCTGGTTTGTAAACAAACATGTTATCCCTCTTTCTTTGATCAACATCAATAGCTTTTCTTGTTTCAAAGTTAGTTGTCCCTTTTCTCCCATTACTGGGTTCACTTTTTCCTAAGGAATTTTTTTAAAAACAATATTTATTCTTCTACATATTTATCTTGCTTACTTTATCTCAACATTCTCCTCTACTCAGAGCTTACATCTTCTTTAGGATTCAAAAACCAACCAAACAAACAAACAAAACCCACAATTTTCTGACTAATTTCCTTTTGACGCATGCACTATCATGACAGGCAATCTAATCTAACATTTCCGTGATAGGGGGCAGAAAAACAATTAACCATAGGAATACAACTTACAAGTATACCTCATCACAACTCTATTTGATGAGGTTCAATTGCTTGTATCCACTTTATCAAGTGTTTCTCAACGGTGACTAGCAATACGTTATGTTTATTTCTGTTTTCATTTAGAAAATATGTTACAATATTTAAATACCGTATTTATTGGCGTATAACACGCACTTTTCCTCCCTGAAAATAGGGGGCAAATTATGTATGCGTGTTATACGCCGATATAATATGAGGTGACCAGTGTGCTTGGCAAAAACGACTGCCGTCCCATAGCCAGTGCTCGCACACTGCGAGCTGACGGGGCAGGCCAGAGAAACAAGGATCCCACGCACGCCCTAACCCCCCTCCCTAAAGCCTAACTATCTCCCCCCCAGGAGCAGGGAGCCCGCCCCCCGGGACCCTAACTAACCCGCCCCCTAAATCTACCCCCCCCGGCGCGAGATCCCTAGCCAGACCAGACGGCCCGGATGAACACGGGCCGTCAAAGAAGTCCCGTCCTGGTTGCGCCGCCGCCGAGCTCTCCCGCTGCCTGAGCCCTTATCAGGGCTCTGATCGGGGAGCCCAGCTGATCGGCGGCCTGTCAAATAAAGAAAAGACTGGCCAGAGCGCAGCGAGGCCGCAAGCCTCCGCCGCTGCCGCTGCCGGTCACAGGCAGGCCGCTGCCGCCGCGGCCGCCGCCCGCCTCGCCAGACAAGGCCCCGATCCTCGGCTGCACGGACGGAGCCGGGAGCCCTCCCCCGGTAAGGCAAAGGAGCCTCCGATGAGTTGGGGGGGGGACGCCGGCTGGAGCGGACAAACTGCGCGTCCGGAGCAGCCGAAAATCTCGCCACAGACCAGCGGCGGCGGCGGCCTTTGTTCCCGGCGCGGGCAGTCCGCTGCCGCCGCCGCTGCCCGCCTCGCCAGACAAGGCCCCGATCCTCGGCTGCACGGACGGAGCTGCCAGGTTGCCTCAGGGACTCCGTGGGTGGGAGGTGGATTAGGGGGAGGGTTAGATAGGGACCCGGGCAGGTGGGCGCCAAAAATTTTTTTCCCTAAAATTTCCCTCTTAAAATGAGGGTGCGTGTTATACGCCTGTGCGTGTTATACGCCGATAAATACGGTACTTAAAGAAAACAACAGGCTACAAGAAAATAATCAAATAAGTCAGACCTGGTATTCACTCTTAGCTGATTTTACTAACACTGTCAGCATTCCTTTTTGTCATCTATCACATGTGATTAATTCCTGCTAACTAGCTGAAAACTTGTCAGGAGTCCCAAGTTGTGAGGCTGAATCCAGAGCTCCTGGGGATCAAATCCAGCCATACTGGGCTTCATCAGACAGCTACATTTCATTCTGTTTCACATCATTCTCAAATGCTTCTAAGATTTTATAAATCTTGTCATTCTAAATTTTGAAATTCTCTCTTCAGACTTGAAGAAGACCTTTAAGCTAAAATGTTCTTGCATTTTTGGCTCCACTCCTTTGCATCTGGCGTTAAAGGTGAGCCCTGAAATTGAACAGTCTTCAGGCTGAAAGACATTCCCTACCCATATTATGAATCGAATTACGGTAAATAATTGCACTGCATACTTATTGAAATACCATCTGCTTTAAGGTAGGTTGCATTAAAACCTTACCACCAGCTACTCCAGCTGGCTGCAGCACAAAGAGATGAATGAGAAGGGCCTTTCTGCTAGCTTTGCTGAAATATTATTTTCTGTCTTACATTTATGTCTTCATTTCCAAAGTCTGTTATAGGAACTAAGAAAACTGCCTTATATTATGTTAGACCACTGGTCTGTCAAGATGAGAATGTTATCACTAACTGGCAGTAGCTCTCCATGATTTGAGGCAGGATCATTTCCCTCATTCTACCTTAAAATGACCGGGATTGAACTTGGGACTTTCGACATAAAAGGATGTACTCTCATCACTGAGCTATAGCTTTGTACATTCTTTCCCCTCAACATACACAGGGAGCTCCTATGTGGATTTGGCTAAACAGCAGGATAGCTAACTGGACAAATTAAATACAGTAAATAGATAAAATTATATAACATAAAACCACAGGGAAGAAAATCTTTTAACTAACACTCTTGAGAAATTTCCCAGCAAGACCAAAACCTAAGAAATCAACAATGTTGAGTCTGATGTAATTACATGGCCCACATATGCAGAATATATTTTATCACCAATTACACATATTGTAGTGCCAAGATAAAAAGGGAGGATTATGTGCTAACAGATCATGATACAGTTTAATGAACTAGGAACTCCATTCTAGAGAAGAGAGCATTGTAATTAGTGATGGGCATAAGAGCTTAGTTGCACTTCATGCTGAATTCAGAGCACAACACAACAGATACTGTGCTTCTCCTCCCACCTCCTTTTCCACTGACTGGTGGCCCACTCACTTGCGGCTGCGTCACACCAGGGACCTCCTTCACCAGCAGTGCAACAATCGCGTCAGGAGCTGGGGCCATCAACCCCTCCCTCCTCAGGCCACTGGCCAGTCAACGCCGGTGTGGGGCTTCTCCTTGTCCTGCCTCCTTTTCGGACTGGCCGGTGACCTGAGAAGGTGGGGAAGGACAGGACTGGTGCACTGCCAGTGGAGGCATTCCCTGGTGTGGGGCTGCAGCTGGTGTGTGGGCCTCTGGCCAATGGGGGAAGAAAAATTCTTCACACGTATCTCTTAATTGTGATCCAGCTGTGGTTTTCACAGGCTTCAGTAGTACACCAGCACTTGCGGGGCAAACTGAGAGAAACAGAACGCATGTCAACCAAGCCACTCCAATGTTCCTATTTCAAAACAAGTGTTAATGAATAAGCATGCATCTTAACATATTAACCTGAAAAGGGTGGAAGGTTTGGAATCCTAACCACACAAGCACTTGTTCTCCCCAGGCCAGGCAGCTGAGGATCATGAGAGGCCTAGAAAGAAAAGACCAGGGACCAGGACCTTCTCGGTGGTTGCTCCTCTTCTCTGGAACAGCTTACTGCCCTAACTTTGCTTGCCCCCCTCACTGGGAATGTTACAAACATGGCTTTTTAGTCAGGCCTTCCCAGAGCTCAGGACATCTTAACAAACCATTATTTCAGCATATGAAACAATGCTACCTGCTTTTAAACTCTGTTGGTTAGTTAATTTTAGGTATTTGCATATTGTCTACTTTATTATTTAATTGTGAATTAACTGTGTTTACTGTTTCCATTTTTAATTGTTACTTATCTTGATGTAAACCGCCCAAAGTGGCCTTGTTGCCAGATGGGTGGTATAGAAATCAAATTGAATTGAATCAATCAATCAATCAATGATTCTCAAAAACAATTAGCTGGCAATGTTTCTGATATTGTAGCAATAACCCTATGAAAGCTACTTCCTGATCTTTATACTTCAATGTCTGCTTTCACAATAACTCAAATGGAGCATCACTAGCTACTACAACCATAAATAAATCTTTAAATATATGTTAAAAGACTCAAGCAGCAATTCCATTTATCACCTGAATGGCCGTTACTTCACGAAGTACTTCGCTTCGCAGCGGGATTGCCTTCGCTTTGAATGCGAAGGCGGTCACGTGGTCTCCATTCGCTCCCACCCCTCTTTCTCTGTCCTCACGAGGCGAAGTTTTAGGATCGAATCCAGTACTACCTCACGTGCTCCCTTCGCATTGGGAAGCTTACTTGCAACGTCCGGTTTCTGCTTTCTTTAATATTTAAAAAAAAAACTACCACGGCGTATCGATGCATCAATACCCGGCTGTCACTTGTGGCAGAGCTGAATAACCTCGTGGCGCAGTGGTTAAATGCCTGTACTGCAGGTAAAAATGTGCTCACGACCTGGGTTCAATCCCCGGTAGCAGGCTCAAGGTTCACTCAGCCTTCCATCCTTGCGGTAAAATGAGTACCCAGCTCGCTGGGGGGGCAATGTGTAGCCTGCACACTGTAATCAAAAATTGTAAACCGCCCAGAGACTACTTGTAGTGGTATGGGGCGGTATATAAGCAGAACACTTTGCTTTTTGCTTTTTTCCTTTGTTTTCTACTCCCGATTTGTATTGCTTCGTCCATTGGCGACGTGAAAAAATTGCTGTTCTCCGTCAGGGTCACTAGGTGGACCAGCACACAACATTTGTTGTGTATACCATCGCTCCTCCAAGGAATATTGTAAGCACAGAAAGCAAGATCAAAAGAACGGGTTAACCAAAATATCGATGCATCGGCATTTCGGAGAAAAAGTAACTAAAAAAAAAATTAAATATATATAATCACTGGCCACATGTGACTTTGGATGTGAAGCGGGATGCGAAGCGAAAAAGATTCCCGGCCTCCGGCAGGGGAATCACTCGCCCCGCTTGGAGCACGGTTTAGGGGGCGTGGTCGGGGTGGCGCTGCATCCAAAAAGGAGGAGCGTGAGGACAGAAACGATCGATTCGCACAGAAATGACGGCTCGCCGCGCAGCGAGACGTTCGTGAAGTAATAGCCAATGTTAACTTCCAAGTCCACAGTGGACAAGTATAACTATAAATGCATGCAAGCTCTTCAATTATTCTTTAAAAAGACATCTTCTTCCACAATTTCCATGACTGATATGTCATAGGAAAGCATTAACAAATGGGTGAGGATGGGGTGGGGGCATTTATTTGATAAACTCACACAATGAATAAAGCCAGGTGCAAAGGAAAAAAAAGTCACATGGAGGGGCAGCCTACGCTTCTGTTTATAAATGCAGAAAGAGATGTAGATACAATTTAGAAAATGACTGTTACCACTTTTGACATTGTTTGCTAGCTGATTCTCTCCTCTTGACGGGTGAAGAGGCAAAGGTGGGAGGAAAGCGATGAAGTTATATATTGTTCTTTGTGACACAGCAGTAAAGAAGCACTTTAACCTCCCACACCCTGAGGTAAACCACAGCCACTGTGGATTCAGAAAGATAGAATTATCTTGGAGACAGGAGTTCTAATAAATAACAAAAACAAACAGATGAAAAGCATACTAGAGCAGGGTAGGTGGTCAACTTTAGGATCTCTTAAAGATAAAGGTAATGGTTCCCCCTGCACATGCATGCTAGTTGTGTCTGACTCTAGAGGCGGTGCTCATCTCCGTATTCAAGCTGAAGAGCCAGTGTTGTGCAAGTCAATGGCCACGAGGCCGGCATGGCTGCAAGGAAGCACTGTTTATGGATCTCATACTTCTCCTTATATTCTTACTGCTCAGTACCCAGTGTGGTGTAGTGTAGTGGATAACGGCCTGGGTTCGAATCCCTGCTCAGCCACTGAAAATCACTGGGGGTACAGAACTGGTAAAACCACTCTTTAAATATCTCACTTACCTTAAAAGCCCTATTTGGATTGCTACAAATTAGTTCTGACTTTATATATAACAACAACAAATTGATCCAGCTATTTTACTGAGGAGATTCACCACTAAGATCAAGTAATTAAAATATTGTCATGAATTAAAATGGTTCTCTGGAGTTAATTAGACAGCATTTTTAACATGTGTTGTGTAAACTGAAAGGAGTATATTTCTTCTGCTGTGAAAGGGACTGCTTTGTGAGAAACATGTTTGTCTAGGAATAAAAAGTGTTGTTTTTTTGAAATGACTACTACTTATTCTCAAATGCATGCAGATGAACACTCAAAAACTGCAGGTTTTTTAAAAATTAGGCAGCTTCTGATATACTGGCTGAAATCTAGTAGCACAACTTATGCTACATAAGGCTGACAACATTATCACCCACAGAAGCAGATAATAACATTTTTCAAATCATCCCATGTCTGAAATAGTATCCCTTTTGTCACAAGGAAGCCACTGAGAGCAGGCTTCAGTCTCTCAAAACTGCCTTTGGTAAAGCCGTCCCAATAGCAGTGATTTTTGTCAATTAAAGACTTCCTCCTCCTGTCCAACTGGCTTGCTGTTCCTGATTATGAAAAGCCTACACAGGAGCCTTGGGATATTCAGCTGAGACACTGTTTGATTTTTCAGAATTCACTGCAGCTGAATATGGCATCAGCAATTACGACTCACCTGCATAAACAGAATTTCACCCAAAGTATGTGTTGTCATATCTAAATACACAAGCAGAATGATAAATGTTTGAAATAATCCAAAGTATTGCAATTTTAATACTGTATACAGTATTTGGCACCAAACTTTCAAAAACTTCATCAGATTCCAAACAAAACATTAGTTAGTAATTTTGTGAAAAAATCTTGAGAAGTACCATCAACATTTCTGAGCCCAATCCTCATTTGTTACAACCTTAACATAAGTTTCAGGTCTTTCTTTCTAGCTAGAATAAGCAAACATTATTACTCCTTTCATTTCTAAACAAACCCCACCCATATACTTTCACACTGCCAAGATTTTTCACATTTAGCTGAGCAGATGCTTGTCATTATCTGAGGCCAACAGTATTCCAAGGAGTTGCAATAAAAGCTTTCCAAACTGTGCTGTCTGACAAATAATAGTAATTAAGGGCACTTGGGTTCTTTTATTTCTGTCTGAACAGTGCTTGCTGTTTCACCTATGTATCCCAGAGTTAGATACAATTAAAAAGAATCAATGGGTATGCCACTAAATGGGCAGTATATAAATCAAATAAATAAATGAACTTCAATAAAGCCTTGTTAGTCCTGCATTCAAATTTTTACAAAGATCATAATGACATCTGCTAAGTTTTGCTACTCACTTCAGAAAATAGATCTTGAGTTTATAAATCTTATTACTACATTACACACTCACTGGAAACTTGTGCAACCCTATCTTACATTTACTTACAGACAACCCCCAGCTGTACTTAGTTCCAGGTCTGTATAAACACACTACACTACTACAGCATATGTTCCCTCTCACTTTTTGACAATTCCAAACCTGGAGTCATTTTCAAAGCTCTGCAAGCTTTTGTTTTGTCACTGTCTGTGATGCTCAGTCATGCAGGGCAGTTTATCTGGAACTTGAGCCATGGCAACTGGACTTCTTTTCTTGAGAGATTGCAATGTTTTGCTGCTCATCCAAACAGCTTTGTCAGTCTTGTTTTGTCACTATTCAGTTTATAATTTTGCCATTTTTTAAAAAAAATCAGAATAGGCTGTTAACAAACTTCTGATATCCTTAGGTTCTTATACTAGTAGTTGCAAGCTGTTTATATAAATTATTGCCCCACTTCTGTTCAAATATGAATTCTGATCATAAATCTTACTGTGCAAAACTATGACACACTGGTGAGCCTTGTTCTGTTCAGTCAATCTTACTCCTACCTAAACAGGAAGAGGACTGCAATCACAACAAAATCAAGAAGACATACATACTTCTCAGAAAACATGCATGGAACTGCACTGTTAAGTAACCAGATACTGTAGCTGTAAAACAAAACAGCTCTCCAAGCGTCAACCCCATAATGTTAAAAACATTTTTCTTACCCAGAAGGACTGAGAGGTTTTCAGTGCACTTCTCACCTATATGACACTGGACTACAGTTCTACTTTTCTGCCCCTAAACAAAGTTGTCAGAACTGTGTTAGTGTCGACAACACCACAGTATTATAACACACAGTAATTCTCTATAGAGAATCAGTGTCTGATACACTTGTTATATATATAGCAGCATAGAAGTACTTCCCGTCCACCCAGTGGGCAAGGAGCAGCATCACACTTAAAATTACAGAGATCATCAAAATAAAACAAGTACTGTATTAATAATATACCGTCAAGATTCTTGTTCGGGAAACAGCGCAAAATGGTCAGATCTGTTTTGAACATTTCCATCCGACACCAGAAAATCAAAGAGATCAATATTGAAAAACGATTCTGGTATTATAAGCACAAGGAAAGCTCTCAAGGCATTTCACAAAAACAAGCCACCCGAAACCAGAGGAACATTTCGGCAACGAAGCGTGATCCTTCCTTAGTCTAGTTATTTTCAAGTTAACCTGTTTAGGGTCGCTTCCTCCCACAAAACAGGACTCCTAACACAATCACGTCAGAGGCCTTGTGTGTGTGTGTGTGTGTGTGTGTGTGTGTGTGTGTGTGTGTGTGTGTGTGTGTGTGTGTGTGTGTGTGTGTGTGTGTGTGTGTGTGTGTGTGTGTGTGTGTGTGTGTGTGTGTGTGTGTGTGTGTGTGTGTGTGTGTGTGTGTGTGTGTGTGTGTGTGTGTGTGTGTGTTTACTATATTCGCGACAGGCGTTTACCACTTGCTTCCTCCCGCCTCTATTACCTCGACAACTTCGTCCACCACGGTGCATATCCATAGGCACGGCCTGTGGGCAGCCACAGGCAGACCCTCCTCTACCTTCGTCAGTAGCCCCCCCACCCACGCTCTCTCTCTCTGCAGGGAACCGGTTCACGGATCAAGAAGGCGGGGAAAGGGCCAAACTCCCTGTTGAAACTCCCGACCGAGGTTCGCTTTCCTTGCCTTCACGGCGAATCACCGGTGTCCCCCCCCCCGGTTAACCCCCGTTTACCGCGTGTTACACAACCGAGGGCAGACATCGGGGGCTGGGGAGGCGAGGCATCGCGCCTAGCAGCCTCTCGTTGCCTTCTTGTTATACAACAACAACTGCTGCTGCTGTTACTCCTACTACTGCCACTACTACTACTACTATACTACAAGGGAGGGAGGAGGAGGAGGGGGGGGGCTTGGGGAAGGTGCGCGCTCCAGCACACGACGCCAACCCTCCCGACACGTTTCACGGGGAGCCCCCCCCCTCCCGCACGCCCCTCTCCCCACCACCCCCGTTTTGGGGCCACCGCCGTACCGGGGCAAGCAGAGGCACCGTCGCGGCGGCCGCCAGCTGCAGCACGGGCCAGGCGGGATCAGAGGCCGTCGGGAGCCGCAAGAGGAGAGCGCCGGCGGAGTCTGGCCGAGGAGAGGGATGAGCCGGGAGAGCCACTGCCGCATATTCCGGCCCTGCCTGCCTACTTGCTGCCGCCGGCGCCAGAGCCCGGCCTACCTCTGCCCGCCCCTCCTCCCTCCCTCCCTCCTCCTCCTCCTCCTCCTCGGCAGAAGCCGCTTCCCGGCTCTCTCTCGCCGGCGGAGGCGCCATTTTCTCTTGCCCCTCGTCCTCACCACCCACCCAGCAGAGAGGAGTGACCCTCTCCTCTCCTCTCCTCCCCTCCCCTCCTGCCGGGCCTTGGGAGCGCCGCGTCCCTACCTGGGGCTGAGAAGCCACGCCAGCCGCCACCGCGTCCAGAGGAACCCGGCCGGAGGGAACCGAGAGGAGAGAGAGAGAGAGAGAGAGGAAAAAAGAGGGCGGCGGTTGCAGAAGCAGCGCGGCGGGAGGCGTCTGCTGCAAGGGGGGGGGAGAGAAGGAAGGAAAATAAAAGAACCGCCCTGGCAAGAGCCCGGGAAGTGCCCGTTGGTGCTGCGGCGGCGAAGCCAAGGCCAGCAGGGATGACTGTGCGCCTGAGAAACACTCCCGTGGTTTAAAAAAAAATATTTTTTTTAAAAAAAAGGGACAGCGGTGGTGAGACAATCAAGAGAAGCACGCCCCTTGCACGTAGGCTTGAGAGTAAAAGCCTCGCCGATTTACTTTCCGAGGGCACGTGGTGGGGTGTGGGGAAAGGACCTGGGTCGCCGAATGGGCACACACACACACACACAGCAGTCCGAGGCACGAAGCGATCGCGCTGTTCGTCTCTCGATCCACCCTTGAGGAAAAGTTAGCCAGAACTGCGCCCCGTTCAGAGTCCCACTGATTTACGTCCTCTTAAAGGGAGCCGGGAGATCAGGAACCAGTTGGCGGAACTGTCAAGCCCTGTAATTGTTGAATGTGCAACAAAACGGTGCAAGGTGATGTGACTGAAAAGCAGGAGCGGTGACCGGCAACGGCCTTGCTGATCAAACAGAGACGGTTGTCTGTGAAATCAGCTAGTACTGTATAGGAAGAAACCAGGTGTGTTTCATACCGCCTGGATTGAGCCATTTGATGGCCTAATCCCGAATTAGGCCATCAAGGTTTTTAATCTGTTGCAGATTAAAAACTTTGTCTGGAAGGCTCCGTAGTCTTCTATTCTTAACTGATTGGATCACACACTCACAGCAGTGTGGTACCAGGTAAATCTCTTGATTTCATCCTACAGAATCCTGAAGTTTGTAGGTGGTGAGAAAAATAGAAGTGCTTTGCTGGAGAGTTGTAGTATGATGTGTTTCCTGAAAATTCCAGGTACAGTATCTCACTGAACTGTACAAGGTTCATTACTTTTAATTGCATCCTTCAAAGTAATTATGCATCATTATGTCAAAGAACAGTAGTTATTTTGCAATTTTACATACAGTGTTCAGCCACAGCTTTCTGGAATCCCCAGAGTGGGTAGCATGGAAGCTTTAACATTAAAAGTGACTATTCATTGTCCATAATTCAAACCATCAGAAAGAAGACATCAAACTCTTTAAAAATCTGACACAGTTGTCATAAACTAAATACAGTGGTACAAGCAACTTTCATGAAAACTTTAAAGTGTATTTGGAAGACTATAATGTTTGAATGAAGAATCCTATACAACCAATTTTGGACAACAACTGTCTTCAGCCCCATCCAGGTTGATCAGTTGTAATACAGATGAAGCACTTCATGCCAAATCAGCTGCACAATATCTCCCCTATGGATGGATGGCTCATTATGTTTTGTGTGCCTCTGGCATCCTCCTTCTCCAGTGGTGCACAAGTCTGGGTAGGAGCTCAGACTGCCCTTCCCCACCTCCTCAGGCAGCCTGGACCTCCAATGAGGGGAGTTGCCCCTGCACAGCCATCAAATGGTCGGCTTCCCAAGAAGGCAAAGGAGGCAACCCAAGCTCCTGTCTGGACTGGGGTGCCACCAGAGAGGAGAACCCTGGTGGTGAGTGAGTCGGAAGGAGGAAGAGCCGAGCTGTACACCAAGCACAGAGAGTGGGTGAGCCTGCCATGGGGGAAGGGAGAGGTTACATTTGCTTGTTACCTATGGTGCCACATGGTTGATTCAGCATAGAGTGCTTTATCATGTTTCATGCCCGTCTCTTATTGTTAGAGATGGTGGAAGCTACCGTCCAAACATCCAGACAGCACCACAATGGAGTAAGCCTTTTGGAAGATGCTCCCGTACTATGTGCAGCCCAGGGTGCAAGTACAGTATAGCTAACCCAAGGCATGATTAAAATTGTAACATCCTGTTTGATAAGGTACCTGTTCTGAAGAAATAGGAGTTAGTGATTTCCTTTTGCTTCCTTTAATTTGCTTTGTTGAATATCCTTATATTTGTTTACCTTTCTGGAAATTGTTTCACCAGCCATCACTTACTTAATTTTGAAATAGCAGCATCATGCAGATAATATACTGTGTACACACACTGCCTTTTGTTGTTCACATATTTTTAGGCGTCATTGATGATTTAGTTCATCATGGGATAAGATCCTATTAGGAACTAATTAGTAAGAATGAATTGCATGTATTATGACATGCTAAATATGCACACACATTGTGTCATTACTGTTAACCCTGATATATAAAGCTGGGACACTTTGATTCCAGCATCACGTTTTGTTGAAAATCTACATACAGAAATGCCTGTTAAGTAGCCCCTTCCACAATGTGGTTAAATGGCAAACACTTATTGTGCTTGTTATTCTGTACATGTACAGTAATTGTTATTTACAGTATATTGCCGTATGGACTGTTCTGAATGTCTTCAGACAAAAACAGCATATGAATTAAAACAATGATAAATAAACTACAGTATTATTTTTTATGGATCCTGACCATGTGTTGAGTATAGAGAGAAGAGCCACCCTTTATAACAATATTCTTATGATGGATATCATAAGTTACTTTGACTGACAGTGGGATATCAATACATACATAAATAATAAATAAATAACAATACACTTGCTATAGAATGGAATTCAAGAGCAGAATTCCAGGATGAACCATGGCACCCTTATTTATTTATTTATTTATTTATTTATTTATTTATTTATTTATTTATTTATTTATTTATTTATATACTGCACCGATTTTCCCAAAGGGACTCTGGGTGATTTACAAACAGAGCAACACAGTCAATTAAAACCATCTCAATTCCAATCAAATAATACACAATAAAAAGAAGGGAGAAAAATTTAAGAGTCCAGCAAGAGGCATAACAAATACTCTCAAAAACAACAAACAACAAAAGGGCACAAACCAAACATTAGTGATTGCCATAAGCTTCCTGGAACGACCAAGTTTTCAGTGATTTCTTGAAGGCTGTGAGGGATGGAGCCAAGGGCATCTCACAGGGAAGTTTGTTCCATACCGACGGGGCTACCACCGAGAAGGCCCGATTGCGCGTCATAACCTTACCGGCCTCCCTGGTGGTGGCCACCCGAAGCAAGAAGGCTAATGAGGGTCTGGTGGGTCTGGCCAGTTCTGACCTTTGGGAGATACGCTCTGACAGATATTCAGGTCCCAAGACATGGAGGGTTTGTAAACCAAAACCAACACCTTGAACTTTACACTTTATTCACTTCTGAGGCTAAGGACTGATGGCCATCACCAGAAGAGTAGATAGCCTAAAGAGAGGTTAAGATTTTTTCTGCAGGGCCAAAGCTGGTATGAAAGAATACTTAATCCTTACATGCCTTTATTGCAGTGGTCTCCTTTTCTTTCAAAACCAGGCCACTACTGAAATGTACAGTACAAGAAATATTTGTTTCAATCATAGCTATTCATTCATTCATTCATTCATTCATTCATTCATTCATTCCCCACCCATCTGGCTAAAGGCCACTCTGAGTAGCTTACAATGTTCATAAAAGAATGTAAACAGGCATAATAAAAACCACAATTTATATAGCATAAATACATGGCATAATATCAGAAAATGGGGAGGGGGGGAAGAGATGATAATCTAGTAAGATTGCACCATTGATGTAGGTATTTAATTAAATCGTTGTTAATCCACCAGTGTACTTAAAGATTGCTGTGGCCATACTGGTAAATTAATAGGTTCTAGCTTGTCACATGTGAGGCAGTTTTTAATAAACTAATCCATTAATACTGCCTCTAAAGTCAGGATGGCAATAAAACCAGGAGATAAATGTTGTCTTAGGATTTTGGATTGCTCTTGATGTTTTCATGCTGGCTTCTTGTCCAGAAGCTGGGAGGGAGCAATTAATGCCTCTCTCAGATAACTTTGCACTATTTGTTTAAAAAATAATTTAAAGCAAGGGTTGATTTAAAAACTACTATAGTCTTCCTTTGAACATGAGGAGCTATTTTTGGATTTACAAATCATGGGTCTGATTTTAAAACTGGCCTCTAGTCTCTGGTGATTACTGGACATTACCACCTGTTGTTGCCTGCCATACACTTATTTTACTTTTCCTGATTTGGTTGCTAGTATCAGTAAGTCCCAACCAGCCCCAAAAGGATATTAACAGGTTCTTAAATATCTAAAGGAAGCCAAACAATACCCAGCTAATGTAAATTTGGCTAGTCAAAAAAATCCTGAAATGCCTTGTTTATGTTCAGCCTCTTGCTGAAGTCATACAGGCATCTACAAGAAGACAGTTCTCTGCTTCTCAGACAGGGTAGGGAATTTTTAGCTGTTTAAATAAATTTCACCTTCTAGTAACTCCCAGACCCAACGACCAGCCACAGCAGTTATGGAAGTTGTAGTTATAGAGTGACCATCTGGTGATGTTTGGCCTGGACGTGAATGTAAGGAAGATGGAGTATCTGACGACTGACTCAAATGAATGGAGTACGAACCAAATCAATAGTATTGACCTACTGAGAACTGAGTTCAAATGCCTCAGTTACATGATCACAGTCAATGGGAGTCTGAATTGCAAAGTCACATCAAGGATCAATGGTGCCTGGCAAAAATGGCATACAACATCAAGTGTCATGCGTGACAAAAAGGTCAACAAACATGTAAAGATCTATCACAGCATCGTATACCTGTGCTCTATGGCACAGAATGGTGGCCAGTGACCAAAGGTGCCAAAAGCTGCCTTGATGTCATGATGACAAAGGTGCTGCAATGGACCTCACACAAAATGATCATGTGCACAACAATGACATCCAGTCAAAATACACAATTGCACAAATAGCTGAGAAGATGGGTAAAACCTGACTGTGATGGTATGGACAAGTCTTGTGTGCTGACAAGAAAACTCTGGCCAAAAAGGGTCTCACACTGGACAACCAAAACAGCGCTGGTTGAACACCCTTGACATTGACATTAAGTTGCCTTGGGTTCACCCTGGACCTAGTCTGTGACTGTACATAGTGGAGGACAAAACCCAGAATAGCAAACCCCGCCACCAAGTAGGACAGACACTAAGAAAAAGAAGATGGAAGTTGTAGTCCCATCTCTGTTATAGGAAACAAGTGTTAGTGGCTGTTGACACTCACTGCATGTGTTTCACTGCTTTGGAGGCACTGTTGCTTATTTTACTTTTCCTGATCTATGTACCCATCACAGTCTGTACCATAAAAATTACAGGCATCATCATCATCATCATCATGTGCTGTTATGGCAATACTTTTCAGAGTTTTCCAGGTAAAGAGTACTCAAGTGGTTTACCATTCCTTTCTTTTGTTGTATTATTGGGACTGTGCAACTTTCCTGTGCTAACAACAGTTAGCTCTACCATGCATGCATGCATTTATATACCCTAGCTATGAAGTGGTTGTGCTGAGCCTGAGAAAATGGGGTTCCCCCCACCCAAAAAAAAAATGCTTGCAGATTGCATGGTTTTATAAGAGTCCAATAAAGGGTATCACATTTGTGTAATCTGGGGGATCCCACGACCTGATCCTCTCAACCTGTGATTTCACAGACAGCTCCGAGGTATCCAGCCAGCTCCAGGGTGTTTTAAGAAGTGCTTTTTAAAAATTCATCCCAGGCTTTGCCCTTTCAAGCCCCACCCATGAGCCAGAATTATTTCCGGAACATAAATCACCACCCTTCCCCCGCCACACATTTAGAAGTCCTCCTGGGAACACAGCAAGGAGGCGGGAGTTGTGACTGTTCGCCCAGTAAGAGAACACGTCACTACGGTGACGTCTGCGGGGGGGGATCAACTGCCCCGTCTCTGTCTCCCCTGCTAACCAATAACGGCCACCGTATGATATTAGAGCCTGATCAAAACCAATAGGAAGACTTTTATATTTTGTCCTTCCGTCTAATTGGTGGGCGGGGGATGTCTGATAAAATGGACAGCAAAACTACAACTCCCAAGTTGCTCCTGATATGTCATCCTCAAACCGCCCATGTTTTACAACAACAACAACAACAACAACAGAGTTCGGAAGAAAAGCTCAACTTGCAGATTTCTGGGTTTAGAAACCATAGAGCTATGGAGGAAAGTACTGCGGAGTTTGTGCGTGGGATAAAAATCGAGTATGTGCTTGGAAGCAGCTTTTTACTTCTTAAGAAGCAGTTTTTTTTTAAAAAAAAACTTAAGAAGCAGCTTTTTACAACTGTCCATCTTGCCTCCAACAAGACTTCAGCCCTGGCTGCAACATCACTTAGCCATGGACGTTAAGAACACCATCTAACCAAGGACTTTACCTCCTGGTAAAGCATATCTTTTACCATGTCTGAACTGGGACCTGCTTTGAAGAAGGATGATTTACACTTGAAAGCTTGCATTGTTAATAGTGGCCTATAAAGGTATCGCCTGTAACCTATTTTTGCAATCATTCTCTATATGTGTTTCTCTTTATATAAAGATACATCGGACACCTTCCTTCCTATTCCAGCACCATCTGGAATGCATCCTGATTTCTAAGTTGCAGCATGCCCACATTTTTTTAAAAAAGCCATTCCGTTTTTCTTGTTTTTTTCTGCTGTTACAAAAGGTAGGATTAACATTTGAATTTGGATACCAGTATTTTAATCCCCACTTGACCATGGAAACACACAGGTCGAGTGGAGCTGGTATAACCACTCCTTAAATACCGGTATCACACTTGCTTTGAAAGGCCTATTAGGGTTACAGTACTATAAGTCGGCTGGGACTGGTTAACTTATTGAGTTAATCATTGGGAATATGATTCTGAACTGTGCATCCCAGAAAAGTCAACCTGTGTGGCCATGCAGAACTCACCTCTATTCTTACATGACTTAAAAGATATGTTGCTAATGTATTGGTGCCAGATACCACAGGACATATTCAAAGGTCTTGTGGAGTTAATGTCTCAACAAATCAGAGCTGTTTTGGCAACATGAGGGGATCTACACAATATTAGGCAGTGGTTTTAATGTTGTGGCTGATTGGTGCACATGCTGCTTGTAATTGGCTCTGGTCAGCACCCTGGGTGCAACATGTCTGACCACCTGAAGTTTCCATACACTATTCAAAGGCACCCCCATACAGAGTACATTGTGGTAACTGTGTACCTTTCCGATCCCTGAAGAGTTCTTCCATCCTCTGATCCACAAAATATGACAGAATAGAAGTTTACAAAACAGGATTTATTAAACTATCAGGTGAATCAACAATGAGCCAGCATTGGATCTGATCCAATAGGCCTGATCCAGCATGGCTCTTCTTATGTTCTTATTGCCAACAGCCAAACTAGGACCAAGTTCCTTCAGTGTCTGGGTTCTATATTGGGAGTGATCCCCTTTTCCAAGGGTTTTTATGTCATTAGTATTTCTTATGCTGTGAACCGCCCGGAGTTTCTCCGGGAAGACGGGCGGTATATAAGCTCAATAAATAAATAAATAAATAAATAAATCCTTCACTGGCAAGTGACATACTCCTGACAGTGAACCTTGGAATATCTGGTTTGTTCCAAACAAGGGGTTGTTGTCATAGAGATGGTTTGTATATCCCTCTTGGTCTGTTTGTCCTGGTCAGATATCTCTCCTCCTAACATTCTCTGTCATGCTTAATGTTCCCTGTCTCTGCCTTTTTTGTTTATTCCCCTCTGCTTTCTCACCCCCCCCCCAATAAGAGGGTTTACAAGATGATGTGAAATTGAGGCTTCCTCTGCCATGGCTTTGGGAAACTGTGATTATACTCATTTCAGGGGTCCTCTCGGAAGACACACTCCCAGTCTTTCAAGGATGCAGGCTCCCTGAGTTCTTCAATCGCTAAGCAATAATCCCTTCCTCTGGGCCATGCAATTCATCTTTCCAAACCAACTCTTCCTCTATCTTCCTTCTTCCTCAGATGCACTGCAACCTTGTTCTTGACATGCTCTGCCTCCCCCCCTCTGTCTGTTGGGACTCTCCTCCTGCTATCATCTCCTACCTGCTTTTTATATCCTCCCAATTCCAGGGCTCTTTTCTTGATTCTCTCAAACTGTTTTCTGGTATCTGTCCTCCTCCCGGAGGCATTGCGTTTTTCATTAGTTTCTTCTCCTTTGGTGTATCTTTTTGCTCTTCTGCTGGATTACTGTCCTCGCCACCCTGGTCTTTTGGTTCCCTGGAAAATAGCATCCTATCATCTACAGGGGAGTTGTTGATGTGGAATTCTACTGACCCTGTTCAAGGACAAAACATTGTTACTGTATAGAGCAGTGTTGGTGAACTATGGCACGGGTGCCAAAGGTGGCACTTGGAGCCCTTTCTGTGGGCACCCGACATCGCACCTTCACAGCCACCTGTATTCAGGTTAAATTGCTGTATTGGCGCTTTGTGAAAATTAGTGGGTTTGGAATCGTAGTTTGGGCATTCGGTCTCTAAAAGGTTCACCATCACTAGTATAGAGAATCGCAGTGCATAATAGCAATCGTGTCCAGTTTCAGGAAATAACCCTTACTGACCAATGTGGGACTTAATTTTGATCGGGCATGTATAGGATTGCACTGTAAATATTAAAAGCTGATATATTTATTTAGATTTGGATACAGCTTTTTAAAATGTGCATTTTCAAAAGCAGTAAATTGGAGCTGGAAGGGATTTTATGAGTGTGACAAAAATATACCCTATCATAGGTGCGAGGTTACAATCTGCCCCTTTCAACGTGCTGATAAGAATAAACAAACTCTCAGCTCTCTAGCTGTAGGCTTACTTGGATGGCCTTATCAGCAGGGCAGACAACCTGGGTTCTTTTAAAACATCACAGCTTAGTCAATAAAAATAACTTCTCCAAAGGCACAAGTAAAAATATAATGGAGATTTATTTCTAATCAAAAATACAAAATAATACTAAGAAGGACTCAAGATGTATCAAAAACAGCAAATATAAAAAGTAAGATGTAAGCAAATGTCAGCTTATTTGCCTACAAAATAACCTCTACTCCAAGTAATTTCCCCTAATTGTTTACCGAGATCCATGGCCTAACTAAAAGTCTAAGCCTAAACAATCATGCGAAGCATAACTCAAGCAGATGAAGAATGAATCATTGCGATTCTTCTTCTCTTGCTGAGAACTTTCTTGCTTTAGCATCCCACATGATGCATAATATCCACTAAACGTCTACATTGAAAACATCTAGAATATTGTTTTGTCTACCTTCTGCATTCCTTAAACAACGTTTCTACTGCAGAGTGAAAAGTGCTTTTTAAAATCAAGCCTAAGAAAATGACACCATGTCACATCACCCCTAATTTCCTTACAATTAGAAAGCTTGAAGCAATAGCTATGAATTAAATTAAAGTAAGACGAGGATTGCTTAGATATCCCCACGACCATACCACAGTAGCACATTGCAAAACTGTGGTTAGCCATTTAGCCCTACAACCCATTATAATCTACAAAAATGCCTCTACGGCAGCGACGTACGTTTTCATGGCAACTTCTAAATGTCTGCATCCTTTTCTCATGACCGGAGTAACAAAGAGCACGGCCTTTTGCAGCTACAGTACCTCCCCACCCCAGTCACCTTACCGCAGGATTCTCTGTTTGAATTGCTTCCCGGTTAACAACAGATCCCTCCATTCAAAAAAAAAAATCTCTGTGGCAGCGCGAAAAAGAGTGCCTAAAAATAAGGGGGAATAAGCAACTCTTCGCCTTGAACTGAGGCTATACCTCTACCATTATTTCGCAGTCTATGTTCCGGGCTCCCATCGCGTCATTGAAGAAGTGCCTAATATCTTCCAGTCTAGATTTTTTTTTAAAAGGAAAATTAAAAAGTCCCATCCTGCCCCGCGCCTGTTCTCCCTTTCCCTCTGATTGGTCGAGGCGCAAGAGCGCGAGCCGTTCAAAGTGGTGGAGTTGCTGAGCTTTTTGGGCGCGCGCCGCGGCGGCCGGTGATTATTTACGGAGAAGCGGAAATCGCCCCAGCGCTCCCCCTGCCCGGGGCGTCGGGCCTTTGGCCGCCCCACCCCCACCCACCGTTGCCTACCGCTTGTGTGAGGCAGGCGAGGCTGAAGCGTCGAGCCGAAGCGGGTGGGGAGAAGGACGTGCCCGCCCGCCCGCCGGCCGGCCTGCCTGCTTGCTGCGGCTGCATTGAGGAGGGGCAGCCGGGATCCTCTTATCCGTCCCCATAGTTATCCCCCCACCACCACCCACCACCCGGTCTTGGCTCACGATGACTTCTGTGGGAGCCAGCAAGAAAGAGGAGAAGGGCAAGAACATCCAGGTGGTCGTGCGTTGCAGGTAAATTCTCAGCAGAGATGGAGTGTGTGTGTGTGTGTGTGTGTGTGTGTGTGTGTGTGTGTGTGTGTGTGTGTGTGATGGGGGTGGTGGTGGAGGGATTGGACATGATGGCAAGGAATCGCTCCTCTCGAAAAAGAATCAAAGCGTGCCGGCCTCCTGATCCGTTGTCTTTACGCATGAAAACAACCCGCCGCCCCCGTAAGCATCAGTGTGTGCACCGGTTCGCACTCTTTTGGATTCGTAAACTAGACCTTAGGTTTGGATCCAGACACTCATCGTTCGGGGAGACGCGTTGGGAGAAGGATATTGTGTGTGTGTGTGTGTGTGTGTGTGTGTGTGTGTGTTTGGTATGGATTCCTCGTTTCCGCTGGTAAATGGTTCACAGAATTGCAGATTAAAAGCATCGCCTGAAATTGACCGGTTGTCCGCTCTAGCTAAATTTGAACCTATCGTAAACCCAATGTCAGCCCTCGCTGAAGTCAATAAGTCCACTGAAAGGAGATTGCAGCACTGCGCTTCCTCGGTTGCTATGGGTATATCCCTTTTGGGTCTCCTCCTTTTGCATTCCAGTCACCTATGATTATAAGCATGTCTTATTTTTGTGTGAGAGATCAGTTTCCTGCTGTATGCTTGCATAAAGGCTTTCTATGTATTTCATTTTCTTTTGCATTTACTGTATATTTGGAGTATAATGTTGGTTATATTGATTACTGTATATTTGGAGTATAATGTTGGTTATATTGATAGGTCTTCCATACAGTCTGATTTTATCAGACTTTTCATTACAGCCCCAATTCTTTGTGCTACATCTTGCCTCAGTATTAAACCCACTCAATTCTGAAGTTGGTCATTGCAGAAGTAAAACACTTTGTAGTTGCCTGACTGAAAATCTGCTTCGCTATACTTTTGTTCACCTGTATTCAGCACTGCAATGTTTTTGCATTTTTTGCCATATTATTTGGTTAAATGTTCTGGATTATGTGAAAGGTTGTATTATATTTTGTAACCTGGAGCTGGATTTTTGTTCTTGGACACATGTTTGGGCTTTGTGATTTGAAAAATAAAATGGGAATCCAGATTTTTTTATTGTGAGTTTATAATAAACTAGGAGAAATGTAAGTGGAAGAGCAAAACATTTCATCTTATGTGAAATAAAATACTGTTTATATATTTCTGTCAGTGCTGCCCTGATATTATGAAGCAACACAATCTTTTGTGAGATGCCTCTCAGAAGTGTTCATTCCTAAAGTGGAAAGGTTTCTACTAGATTTTTGCATGAAACATTTTAGAAATAAACTCAGTCCGGTCCAGAATCTGCCCTATGTAGGTGTAAGGCAGGCATGTCCAAAGTCAGGCCTGGGGGCCAAATGCGGCCTGTTTACAAACTTTGAGTGGCCACTGGCCACTTCTCTCACCTGCTCAGCCTGTAATACATCCCCACCAACTGGCCCTTCCCCATACTGGATGGAGGTATCAGCTTGCAGTTTTGTTTTACAAAACAAAACTGACCTCCCTGCCTCTGTCCACTGCCACCCAGCCACCTTCCCAGCCTACCCGCCCCTGGCTCCGTTGCTGCAGCATCCTCCCTTCCTCCTTGCATGTTATAGAGAGTTGTCCAATGTTTGGCTCGGGGGCCAAATGCGGCTGAATGGTCGGCCCCCACACATTTTCACCTCACCAAATCTGACCCTCCTTGCAAAAAGTTTGGACACCCCTGGTGTAAGGGAAGTGAGGCTCATGGTCTCTCAGCCAAGCCAAAATTGACAGGGCAACCTCTTGCATACACACCGCAGCTCACCTATTCAGCAGAGAATCTCTTTAAAACAATATGTGTAGCAGTTTCATGCTTCTGAATTTTGCCCTTCATTTTCAGAAAACCAATTGATAACTCTGTGGATTAATTCAATGCAAGATGAATTATGAACTTAAATAGATGACACTAGCAAAGTCTAAAATATTGTAATTTTTACATACAGTGGTAGCCCCAACTTAAGAGTAGCCCAACTTAAGAGCAGAAAACTGTTGGCGTTTTAACTGCCACCGTACAAATTTTAGAAATAGTCTGCTTGACTTATAATTTTTTAAATTTTGTTTTTAATTTTTTAACTTATTTTTTCCATTTTTTTAGTAGTTAAGAGTAGTTCGACTTAAGAGCATGCATTCGGAATGGATTAAATTCGTAAGTTGAGGTACTACTGTATTTAAGTAAGCTTAATATGCCTGCTGCATTTTGGAGCACAATCCTCAAAGACCACTTACTAAAGATAATTAACTTCAGATATAACAGGTTCTGTTTCCAAGTGATTTTTGTACAGCCCACATGCTTTGTTGTTAGTCCAGGCTCCCAATGATCATGCTTTCATCTGTCCTTTCCATTCTGCATCACAACATCCCTTTCCTCTGGAATAAGCTTCCTATATAGAGGTTCATCAGGTGCCACCCTTCTTAGTTTTTAAGAAGTTAATTAAAGATGAACTACAGTATATAAAGCTGCCTTTTACTAGTGCTTTAACCAATTGACCTGGGATGTTCAAATGTGTTTTCATCATTTCATTATAATCTTAGAACTGTCAAGTTGGAAGGGACCCCATTGATCACTGGATCTAATTCCTGTCAAGGACGTGATTCATAGTGATGAATCAAACTCCCAGATAATTAAACCACTGAGCTTTCAAATTTGTTTGCTTTGTTGATTTGGTAGTGAAACACTCTTGTTGCATTTATTCCATTTTGTGTGTTTGTTTGTATAATTGTAATCATGTTTTGATGCATTGTGAACTGCCAAGAAAGTGTTCACACTGACGGGGCCATATAGAAGTCAAAATACTGTACTTTTATAAATAAACAACACACCAAAACTTCCCCAACCTTCTTGCCTTTTTTACCTCAGCTCTACCTCCTGCTTGGGTCAGCCCACTGCCTCAGTCTGAGAAAGACTGCATTTATGGCTTTGTTATTAGAACAGTTCAGGTATAGCTGACACGGACTTGACTTCTTGTTCCCCCCAAGCCAAGTTGCATGAGATGTACTAAATGTTAATGGTTGTGGTGTAATGAAAGATATGCTTTCTCTTACCCCAGTGGTTTGCAAGTCACTTATCTGCATATATGCATTAGCATCTCTTGAAACATACATAGTAGTCAGAGAAAAAAATAATTTCCAAGAAAAACTTTGTTAAAATAGCATTTAAGCCACATTGTAGATTTTATTAGTCTTCTCCCTATTCCAGATATTTTTATTCAAATACTGTTCCTTTCATTATTGGAAGAGAACCCTTATGAATTTTCAATATACAGTATACAGTATAATAATATACTGTATAACTATTTGCAAACTGCTTTTCTATATAAATGCACAAATAGACAAAATTATGTATACATGCAACAACTCATGACAAAATTAAAACAATATGATATTAGAGAATATTTATTGTGCTTAAGATTTTCTTGATAGTAAATACTTACACCTTGAAATTTAAAACAGTGACTGAAATTAGTAAGTTGGTATTTAAGTAGGCTATTGAATCAGTAGAGATTTTGTGCATCAACAACTATGTAAGTTCTGCTGATTCAAAGGGCCTACTTTAGTTGTGACTTGCTAATGGATTTCAGTCAATATGTAGTTCTTTTGTCACCAAAATGAAACAATCTGTGAACTTGCTAGTTGGTACAGCAGACACTATTGTTGTTGTTCAAGTTGTTCAGTCGTGTCCGACTCTTCGTGATCCCATGGACCAGAGCTCGCCAGGCCTTCCTGTCTTCCACTGCCTCCCGGAGTTTGGTCAAATCCATATTGGTTGCATCAATGACACCGTCCAACCATCTCATTCTCTGCTGTCCTCTTTTCCTTTTGCCTTCAATCTTTCCCAGCATCAGGGACCTTTCCAAGGACTCCTCTCTCCTCATGAGGTGGCCAAAGTACTGGAGCCTCAGCTTCAATATCTGTCCTTCCAGTGAACATTCGAGGTTCATTTCTTTAAGGATGGATAGGTTTGATCTCCTTGCAGTCCAGGGGACTCTCAAGACTCTTCTCCAGCACCACAGCTCAAAAGCATCGATTCTGCGGCAATCAGCCTTCTTTATAGTCCAGCATTCACTTCCATACATCACTACTGGAAAAACCATAGCTTTAACTATCCGGACCTTAGTTGGCAAAGCGATGTCTCTGCTCTTTAGGATGCTATCTAGGTTTGCCATTGCTGTCCTCCCAAGAAGCAGGTGTCTTAATTTCGTTGCTGCAGTCGCCATCTGCAGTGATCAAGCAGACACTATACTTATAATTTAATTGGTTTCCTGAGAATGATTGTAAATTGAGCCCTTTTTCTGGTTATGTTCACTGTTTTAACTAGGGTTTGTTTTTTGGATAATTTTAATGCCTTTTAAATAAAATCTCTGGTGTCTTTTCACTTCTCTCTCTCGTAACTTCTCTACTTTTCAGTCTTGCCTGCTAGCTTGCTTGCTGAGTGCTCCCTTTCAACTTCTCTCTCACGCCAGCTTATTTGCTGGGGCTCTGACCTCTGCTCTCTTCATATAGAACTTGGTGATACAAATATACTGTACTAGATTACAACACCAGGCTCAGGGATCATTAAAGTGAAATGGGGTGCTTGGAAGGCATCAACAAATTTTGGAATGATTGTTGTAAATGTGGTGGTGGAGCAGTTATACAGTAAGTGAGTAGTCTCCCGGCCCAGGCCTGGCCCGGCTTCCTTCTTAACCATTGCAAAAAAAAAAAAGAGAGAGAGAGAGAGAGAGAGAGAGAGAGAGAGAGAGAGAGAGAAGCACCATGAAGCCACGTTTAAAAGAGGCACCTCTGCTTGTTGAAAAAAGAGGCTTTTGGATGATGTGAGGTAGCACTCTATGTCTTCAATGTTAGTCTCCATCTGCATAACTTTTGGATGGTCCATGATGCATGATTACATGGAAATTTTACTCTCTCTTTAACTGCTCGTGTTCTCTTGTAGCTTTAAAGTTGTCTTGTAATGCTGTACGATGTCCCTCAATTCCCTGTTCTGAGACTTGATTATGTTGGGGTGGACAGGTTAAGACAGGTTGGTGGGGTTTTTTTGTGTGTGTGGTTCTTCTCAGGACTCTGAGCAGGGATGAAAGGCTGAGCTCTCCCCACCCCCTTTGCAGGGAGAGTAAGCCAAGAATTTCCCCCTCAGATTGATTCCAGTACAGTAACACCTCTGTGCATGCTCAGGAGCACCATTTCCTCTCTTTTTTTTCTAGCCAGCCAAGCACACCTCAACCGCGCAGCCCATCATCCCCAGGTGCAGGGGGGTGGGGGGTGGTCTCGAGCCACTGCTCGATCTCCCCCCCCCCCCGCTTGTTAAATTTTTTAACATTTTCTAATGGTGGTGTGCCTCGTGATTTTTTTCATGAAGCAAGTGTGCCTTTGCCCAAAAAAGGTTGAAAAACACTGCTATAGCAACAGTAGAGTGGAATGTTTTAGATTGATCCAAAGGAAGGCAGCACTATTTCTTACTCTCAGGTGTTAGTAACAAAATGGAACACTCTTATAAGCTGCAGGTAGCCGAGTTTTCCCCTCAAGTGATCGGTCGTTTGTAAAATACATACAACAGTGATATTGTGCAGGCAGAACAAAACAATATTCTAAAAAGCTATTCTAAAAATGAGGGTATCCTAAATCACTGGTGGTGAACCTTCAGCACTCCAGACCACAACTTCCAGAATTCTGAGCCTGTATCTGCTAATGAAAAGACTGGGAGTTGTGGTCTAAAACATCTGGAGTGCTGAAGGTTTACCACCACTGTGAACCTCAACCAAACTGGTAGTTGAGTTGTGATAATTCTACTACCATTAATGCTTGTGAAAAGACAGCCCTGGCAATTGTTTTGTGTCAAGGTGAAAAGTGCTTAGCTGATAGAAAAAGGAGCCCACTTCTGGATGTTTTTCTTTCTTTGTGCCACTTTGTGGCTGGCAGTGAGCACAAGGGGATACTTGCGGGTGAAACTCGAAAAATTAGAATATTGTGAAAATGTTAATTTATTTCAGTAAGTCAACTCAAAGGTGAAAGTAATATATGAGATAGACTCATTACATGCAAAACAAGATATGTCAAGCATTACTATGGTATAATTGTGATGATTCTGGTGTACAGTTTATGGAAAACCCAAATTCACAGTCTCAGAAAATTAGAATAGCATGAAATGGTTCAATATTCTAGGCTCAAAGTGTCCCATTCTAATCAGCCATAACATCTGCAAAGGCTTCCTGAGCCTTTAAATAAATGGTCTCTTAGGCTGGTTCAGTAGGAATCGCAATCATGGGAAAGACTGCTGACCTGGCAATTGTGCAGAAAACCATCATTGACACCCTCCATAAGGAGGGGAAAGCAAAGCAAAGTGTTCTGCTTATATACCACCCCACACCACTTCAAGTAGTCTCTAGTGTTGGGGACTTTCACAAGGAGTGGACGGAGGATGGAGTTAGTGCATCAAGAGCCACCACACCGAGATGGATCCTGGACATGGGCTTCAAATGTCATATTCCTCTTATCAAGCTGCTCCTGAACACTGTTGCTCAGTGGTCCAAAGTCCTCTTTACTGATGAGAGCAACTTTTGCATCTCATTGGGGACCCAAGGACCCAGTGTCTAGAGGAAGAATCGAGAGGCACACAATGCAGGATGCTTGAAGTCCAGTGTGAATTTTCCACAGTCTGTGTTGATTTGGGAAGCCATGTCATCTGCTGGTGTTGTTCCACTGTGCTTCATTAAGTCCAGGGTCAACGCAGCCGTCTACCAGGAGATTTTGGAGCACTTCAAGCTTCCTTCCGCAGACGAGCTTTATGGGGATGCTGACTTCATTTTCCAGCAGTACTACTTGGCACCTGTCCACACTGCCAAAAGTACCAGAACCTGGTTCAATGACCATGGGATTATAGTGCTTGATTGGCCAGCAAACTCATCTGATCTAAACCCCATAGAGAATCTATGGGGCATTGTCAAGAGAAAGATGAGGGACATGAGACTGAACAATGCAGCAGAATTGAAGGCTGCTATTGAAGCATCCTGGTCTTCCATAACACCTCAGCAGTGCCACAGGCTGATAGCATCCATGCCATGCCTCAATGAGGCAGTAATTGATGCAAAAGGGCCCAAAACCAAGTACTGAGTACATATGCATGCTTATATTTTTCAGAGGTCCAATGTTGTTTTATTTCCAATCCTTGTGTTATTGATGTCATTTAATATTCTAATTTTCTGAGATTGTGAATTTGGGGTTTTCATAAGCTGTACACCATAATCATCACAATTATACTAAAAAAAGGCTTGACATATCTCGCTTTGCATGTAATGAGTCTATCTCATATATTAGTTTCACCTTTCGAGTTGACTTACTGAAATAAATAAATGAACATTTCTATGATATTCTAATTTTTCGAGTTTCACCAGTAGACCATCTTGACTACTGCCATTGCTGTCTGTAATGTTCAGACTGCCCTTTGCTATGTAAAGTGTGGCATGTTTTTTCCTGCCGGTGACATGGGCACAATATTGCACAGCAATATTGGACAATTTCCGGACATTTTAGATACAGAAGTACAATATCCCACATTCATAAAACCAAGATTTTTTAAATTGAATATATCTTAAGCTTCTCCTTATTAGAAGCCAAATAAATCAATTTTGACTAGTTAATTTTTTTTTTAAAAAAAAACCTTTGGCTTAAATTAATGTGATTGTTTTAAAAAAATCATTTTATTCACCCTGCTTCCTACTGTTTTTAAAGGCCCTTCAATGCATCTGAACGCAAAGCTAATTCCTATTGTGTAGTGGAATGTGAACATTCAAGAAAAGAAGTTACAGTTCGCAGTGGAGGAGTGGCTGATAAAACATCAAGAAAAACCTACACATTTGACATGGTAAGTATAGGTACAGGTGTACCTGGGTTGACAAAGTTAATCTATTCCCTGAGACGTTTCATCTTTTGGAAACTTTGTAAACTGGAAACACGCGGGCGCGATGCATCCTGGGAACTTTTTTTGCAATGCCTTATGTAAACGGAGGGGAATTGTAAACAGAGGCATTATTTTCCATTGATTTTCTTTTGTCTACCAAAAATTACGTAAACTGAGGCGTTCATCAGCCGAGGTATGCCTGTATCAGGAATTCTTTGGGGTTTCTAGGGTGTCTTAGCTGCTTTATCAAATCAGATCATTCAGGTGGATTTTTGCTCTGGTACATGATATTCTTTACTTATGGAAGGTTATATTCTGCCTTATAAAAGGATTATTCCACATAAAAGGATCAGTTAGCAGCTGCTGAGAAGAAGTGTCCTTCTGTCTAATACTTTGGAAAGTTGCTGCCTGGCTGAGTAACGAAACGATAGGTTTAGATGTAATGCTACACTATAGTTTAACATTATGAATCAGCCTTCGGTTTTGGAACTCTTACAACAGAACTACTGAGGAGGACACTGTCCCAGAGGGGAAGCCTGTTTTTTACACCTCCTAAAAAGAATTAGGCTAAATGCTCCCTTGCTGGCCAAGCTTAATGAGGGTGTTTTTAAACTTCTCATTTACTCCTCCTTTCAGCTCAGCTCTTTTTTTTTTAAAGAAGAAAAATAATTTGGATTTATTTTTCCAGTCAGAAAAAGCAAATGAGATTTGATTCTTCCATGCTAAAAAAGCTATAGAGTCCAGCATTCCATACCACTGTGGTTCTGGTAAATAAAATCATAAGTATAGTTTTAATTAGTTCTATTTTAATTGAAAAGCAATTAACCATTTTTGAAACTGTTTGCTAAATTCTTAAACATGTTTATTTGGAAAATACTTTTTTATAATCCAAACTTAGCTCTTACCCAGATGATGGATTGCTCATTTAATTAATTCATTTCATAAAAGTATTTTGATCACTTTTCTGCCTATCAGAGATCTCTAAGCGATCTGCAAGAAAATAAGCAACTACCTGGCATCAGCATTGCCCTTTTTTAAAGAGATTAAAGGAATCTGTCCTTATATCTGTCCTTCTGCACAGATATAAACAGAGTTGGAAGTATCCAAATGTTGGTGTTTTATGTTGATATACATGATCATGACTACCAAAGTATGTCTTGCAATTTGTCTCACCTGGCAGAACCAGTAGTTTTTAGTTAACCATTAAAATGTATTACAGTAATGATATTTTGCCTCTGACAACAGGTCTTCGGAGCTCAAGCAAAACAAATAGATGTGTATCGAAGTGTAGTGTGTCCCATCTTGGATGAAGTACTTATGGGCTATAATTGCACAGTATTTGCGTGAGTATCATGTTTTTATTTCTTCTTCTAGCCCCAAAATATATTCTTGACATTAACGTTCTAATTTCTTTTGCACAGTTATGGCCAAACCGGTACGGGAAAGACATTTACTATGGAAGGAGAAAGATCACCTAATGAAGAATATACGTGGGAAGAGGTAAAATATGTTTCTTACATTCCTAAGTGAAACATGAAGGTGAACTGGTCACTAATTTTCCTCAAACAGTGACTCACACATGTTTTACAGTATAGTTTCTGGTGGTTATGTTTGTTGGAGATTGTAGAAACTATAATTGGACATCTGGAGAGCATCAGGTTAGGGAATATCTCTTGTGGTAATAGTCCATCCTTGATGTGTATTTTGAAGGACATCCATTCTGGTTTACTGCTGTGAAAATGCATGTGTTGTTGTAGCCTAAATCTCAGTACCTCCACCATACAGTAACAAGCAGTGGGCTTTAATAGGGACCCTTCTATATTAAGAATGTATGCTCAATCTGTATTAGGTCTTGCCAGCGTGCTGAAGGTGAATTGCCAGACACTAAGGAGAGTCAATTAAAACTAGACTGTGTTTTTGCTGTTTTGTTATAGGATCCGCTCGCTGGCGTAATTCCCCGAACACTGCATCAGATATTTGAAAAACTCGCAGAAAATGGTACAGAATTTTCTGTGAAAGTATCTTTGTTGGAAATCTATAATGAAGAGCTCTTTGATCTTTTGAATCCATCTCCAGATGTTGGGGAAAGGCTGCAAATGTTTGATGATCCCCGTAACAAGGTAAACTTTTTTTTTGTTGCTTGATTTTTTAATATAAGTTGTGGGAGGTGGTTCTGAATAAAACATGCAATCTTGGATTTTGTTTTGCTAGAGAGGTGTGATCATCAAAGGTCTGGAAGAAGTGACTGTACATAATAAAAATGAGGTCTATCAAATCTTAGAAAGGGGAGCAGCAAAAAGAACCACGGCAGCCACATTCTTGAACCAGTATTCCAGGTGAGAAACGTTTCTTTGTATTCATAAGGTAACTTTCCAAAATCTGTATTGGACTTCTCCAAACTAGTGCCTTTCAAATGTTGTTTGCAAGCCTATTCAGCTTTGGCTAGGACGGCTAGTAGCTAAGGATCAGAAGGGTTGTAATTTAAAACATTTGGCAGATAACAGGCTGGAGAAGGTGTTTGCATACACTGGAAGTATGAAGTTCCTCTGACTACAATCCTGTAAATGTCTAACATAAGGCCCAGGTGGTTCATTTTGGTTTACTACCAGATAAGTGTTGAAGGAGTTGCCTAGGTGCCCTAAGCACATGCGATCACACCTGATCTCGAAAGCTAAGCAGGGTTGGCCCTGGCTAGTACTTAGATGGGAGACCCCCAGGGAATACAAGGTGCTGTAGGTGCCTGGAGTAGGAACTGGCAAACCACTCCAGTAGTCCTGCCAAGAAAACTCCATGGATGTGGAGACACAAGGGGTCGGTCATGACTGTAATGACAACACACACACAAGTATTGAAGATTGCACTCTAAGCTTGTCTGGAAATATGTCTTGATTTTTATAGCTACAAAATAATAACCAGAATGTTTGTCCAGTTAAGAAAGATATTTGGAACTGAGCTTCACTAGGAAATTAACTTTTAGAGATGCAGTATTTCAGATAGGGATGGACATTCAGGAGGAAACTGAAATATGTGCAATACTTTTTAACTTTGCCTGAGCTTATTTTATTGCTCTGACAACACAAAATATGTAATTTTTAGCTACCAAATAGATATATGGTATTGGGCATATTTACGGTTTGTCTACCGGATGCCTTGCGAAGCATTCATCTTACGGGGCAGGTGTTTGAATGTCATGTGCCCACAACCCGAGGGGGCACCTGAAATGGAAAAGCAAGGATGGAAACCGTTGCGCTCCCCCCCCCCCCCCCGTTGCCCTTTAAATGGCTCAGGGCAGCCAGCGGGCTATGGGCTCACAAGGTGCTGCCTCCCCTTCGCCCGGCTCTGTGTATGAAGCTATTTAAAGGGCTTCGTGCACAAAGCCAGGCAAAGAGGAGGTAGCGGCTTGTGGGCTCATTTGAGTTGTGGCCCCTCGGATTGTGGTCGCGGTCTTCCGGAATGGATTAATTGGTTTTGGATGCATTCCTATGGGAAACGGTGCCTCTAAAGGTGAATTTTTCATAAAATGAATTTACCCGTGGGATGAATTAAATTTATCTTAGGGGGCACCACTATATATGAAATCTGTGGAATTTTTAATTCTGCCCCCTCAGTTGTTGCACTAATCATTAGATGAATGTACAGGACATCCTGTGTACAGTGTGACCACCTGTGGGTATCTGTGGCTTGGTTTAAGTCTGCCTTAAAGCAGAGATGGCCGTAAAAGCAGACTCTCCTACAGGATTTGATAAGGAAGTATAAAATAGAGTTCGCTCCTTCTAAAATCCCTTCTTTGTGAATCATATTAATATGAGTGGTATGCTGTGGCAACAATATCACTCTCCATAAAAAGTAAGTGTAAGTCACTAAGAAGCTCTCTTGAGACTTTTACACTAGCCGGGTTTGGTACTTTATAGAACTGTCCTGCTTACGTATACTGAAGGATCCATTTGAGATGGGAAACCATTAAGTAACATCATTGGAACTGAATAAGAGAAATGAGAATAATAGAGCAACTTTAGAGAACAGAAGCTTTTGTTTTGTAGTTTGGAGATGTGTAGATCTTAATGAATTCTGCTGTTCCGCTGTTATTGCCTGCATTTGATCACTTCTTAAGACAAGAAAAGGCAAATCCTATTGCCAGTTAATTTTGGCTGAGGTACAAACCAATTGAATGTCTTCCCATCTCTAAAACGCTACCCTATCATCACTGAAGATGGACAAGTAAGATTACAAAACACTCTTTATTGTCCCTTTCACTTACCAGATTTGGTACATAAATAAGAAACATTTTGAAGTTTTCATCCAAGTATTTCGTATATATTTCTTGTAGTTTGGAGGATTGAGAATCAGCCTTATGCTAAAACATTCCCCTTGTATCCTGAAATACGAGTTTACCAGGATGCAGCTGAAAGTAAACTGGTATTTAAATCTTAGTTTAGATGGAAAATGTAAACAATAGTTTGTTGGTTCAGATGAAAGAGCAAATCGGCTTGTCCAAATCTGGACATTATTGCATGAAAAAGAGGGACCGTAGGGCTTATTCCTAATTTCCAAATGAGATTTGGTCAAACTGGTTAGCTTGTTATTGTATACTGAGTTTTTCAACTATATGTTATATGCTGTCAAGTCAGAATTTAATTATCTGAGCCCTAATAAGGTTTTCAAGCAAGTGAGATATTTAAGTTCCACCCTCAGTGAGTTTCCATGATAAGAAAGGACTCTGAATCTTATTTTCCAGAGTACTGCTCTGTCATTGAGAACTCATATGAACTAATTCTGAATAGGCAGAATTAAGCCCACAGTATTGGGTTATTTGCCAAAAAGTTATCTTTGCCAACTTGGTTCTTTATAACAGTTGTCAAAAAACTGAAAGAAGACATTCTACATGATTTTTTTGCAGCCAGTTTAATTCCTGTGCATTGACATGAATGAATGCTGTTGTTCAGATGCTCTCTCTCTCTCTGTTTCGTGTGTGTGTGTGTGTGTGTGTGTGTGTGTGTGTGTGTGTGTGTGTGTGTGTGTGTGTGTGTGTGTGTGTGTGTGTGTGTGTGTGAAGGAGGGGAGAGATGTTCCCTGGACTAAATTTGTTAATTTAATTTTCAGCCGATCTCATTCAGTGTTTGCTGTCACATTACACATGAAAGAAACGACAACAGATGGAGAAGAGCTTGTTAAAATTGGGAAACTAAACTTGGTGAGTATCAGTACCAGAATTTGAACAAATAGAGCTTACACATAGAACTAATAAAACATTGTACTTCAGCAATCATACAGCCAGTCAAGTCAGACTTGGCTTCCTAGTCTGGGATGAGCCATTGACAAAGGACTATTAGGAGATTGTGTTGCAGCGAGTTAAAAAAAAAAGAACCTGGAATGGATTTGAGGAAGAGGGAGATTGTGTTTCTTAGGTCTAATATGGCATTGGCAAGAATGATTGTTTCCTCTTCAGGAAGTTGACTTCTAACTCAGCATGTAAGGACAGTTACTGGGGTAGCTGAGTAACAATGTATAGGATCAAGTAGTTAGGTTTCCTTACTGGGGATAAGGCAGAGAAAACAATCTGATGCACCTATTCTTGGTATGTGTATATATATCTCTGAACATCAGGTATTCCCTAGCTCTGAGGCACCACTTCGTTATTTAAAAATTTGACAAACTTTACTATTCTTTAACAAGCTACAATGAAAACAAGAATGATCTGCTATGGATTCATTGCCTGGCCTTGGTCTCTTCTCTCATTTTCTCTCTTCCTCAGCCATTAAATATGAAAAATAATTGGCTGGTCTTTTTGATCAGGTCTTTTTCTAACAGTGTGGGTCATTTATTTTCTCCAGAATAATTTATTTAGTAGCATTTCCAGTGCGTACCTTTAGAAGCAGGTCATCCCACTATGTGCCTCTCAGGAAGTACCACTGAATTAGCTATGCCCCTTCTGTCACCTTTGAATCTTACTCTGGCCGGTAAAACCCTAGGTTCTAGTTGGAAAAAGGAAACATGTAATGTTGGCCAGAAATCTGCTAGTCTGGATTGTCTTTAAATTCTAAAGCACAGTGTGCTGAGATGCACAGACATGTGCTATGCGTTCTATGGGCCAGGTGTTGCTGGACCATAACTCTCACCAGTCCTGTGCAGCATAGCCAGCGGTGAGGGGTGATGGGAGATCTAGGCCAACAGCATCAGAAAGGACACATGTTCTTACTAAGACAAAAAAAGCAGTTTGCATTTACGCAGCTGAAAAAGGAACAACGCCCTGCGTTTGTTTAGGGACCTTTGATTATATTCCAAGTTACTGGTGGAAAAAAAAACACCTTGTAATCTACCAAATCTTATGTCACAGTTCACAGACGCTCCTGACCTATGCAAGTTTATCGATTACAGGTTGATTTGGCAGGAAGTGAAAACATTGGCCGTTCGGGAGCCGTTGACAAAAGAGCCCGTGAAGCTGGAAATATCAACCAGTCTCTGCTGACTCTGGGGAGAGTCATTACTGCGCTTGTTGAAAGAGCCCCACATATCCCATATAGAGAATCTAAGCTCACCAGAATCCTGCAGGACTCTCTTGGAGGACGCACAAAAACGTGTATAATTGCTACCATCTCTCCTGCATCTATCAATCTTGAGGTAAGATGTGCCTCTATAAGCTATTATAATTGCCCAAGAGGAATTTAGCTTTAACATTACTCTTATTCTAACAAATAAAAATGTATATTTCATTACTGGCCCGTATCCTAGTTGTGGGCAGACTGTGGATATTGAAGGGGACAGACTGAGAAGGAGATGCTAGAAACTGGCAAAAAATTACTTTTTGGAGGAGACAATTGATGGGATGTTTTCAAGATAGCAACGTTTCATACTTACATAGAGTAATTGAGAAAAAAGCAATATTTCCTTAAACAATGTTTAAATTTATATTAGCAGTTAAGTGAATGCAGAAATAACTTCTGTCTTTTACATAACAGGAAACTCTCAGTACTCTTGAATATGCTCACAGAGCCAAGAATATCATGAATAAACCTGAGGTGAACCAGAAGCTGACAAAAAGAGCGCTTATTAAGGTTGTATACTTACCCTTATTAAGTACAAATTCATTTTGTCTCCTGAATTGCATCCTGTATCTGTTTAAATGACTTGGGGATCAGAATCATTGGGCTGTGGGTTTCATCAGCGCCTGCCAGTCGTGAGGCTATATTCCTGTGCTGTTCCGTTATTTGAACAGGAATATACAGAAGAGATTGAACGCTTAAAACGAGATCTTGCAGCTGCGCGAGAGAAAAATGGTGTCTACATTTCTTTGGAAAATTATGAGTGAGTATTTGGCTTTCAGTAAAATATGGCGGCTTAAGAAGAATATTGCATCTATACAGACCTATAAATTTAAAAAAAAAACCCTAGCTATAATGAGAAGTCTTTCCCCATCAAGCCAAGCCGGAACACCACAGAGTTTCCTAAAGGAGAATGTTGGTATTGATTTGGTGATATTGCCTGGAAAAGTCCCAAAGCCAAAGAGGCTTTCTCAGGCTAACCTTTCCTGTCAAAAAAGGGACCTTGGGAGAGGGGCTTGTTAGAAGACACTGGTGTGACAACCACCCGAAGACCTTCAACCAGAGGCGTCTAGTCTTCTGCATCTCCAAAGCAGAAAAGAATAGGGTGTGGGGCTTTTCCACTTTGCCACTGTGCTGCTGACCACTTGCTAGCACCGCATTCACCAATATGCCAAGTGAATCTGATGTGGCCTGCCAAAGTATTTAATAGCAAATAAAGGTGGCACGTGTCAAAAGGCGTGATACCGAATGTTGAGAAAGAAGAAGCAAGTTTAAACATAGTAAAGAGAATTCCAAGTTTTTCAGAAATGACACCATCTTTTACAATAGGCCTAACCTTGGTGGGGGGTGGGTAGGAATGGTTTAGTAAGGTGTGGGCATGCTAAGCATTCACGGAGTGTTGGATATCAGTGGGAAATGAAACAGCCAGAGGAAAGGAGTGTCCTAGAGGAGAACGTGGCTACAACTTTTAAGTAAGCATCTTTGATGAGGGTACAGTTCACTGGAACATCTTGTGGCAGATCCCTTTTACTCCTTTTGTATTGAACTCGGTTGGGTGAATCCTAGCAAGGCCACTAAGAAACAGGAGAGAGGTATCAGGGTGCAGGTATAGAATCTAAAGATTAGAGAAGAATAAATTTTAAAAGAAAATTTGGGTGGAAAGCAGCCTAGTGATGATATAGCCATATAACATTGAACATCAACTGGGAGTGTGGGAATGAATTGCCTTCCCTGGGTCCTTTTTATTTTGCGGTCTTGGATGAGTGTACACCTGATACACCATAATATTGTGTTACAGGTTCACTTAGCATGCCATCTAGTTAACATTCCTGTGTGGGACAGCTAGTATAACTTTAAAAAACTGCAGCATAAATTTCTTGTCAGTGTGCTTGGCATCATAGGAGGTAAATTATAGGCTACTTCTACAAGTTCAGTGACTCTAATCTAAATTTATTTATTTATTTAAATGCCTGTATAGCTTAGAGTAGGTGAAAAAAATCATAGTACTGTACTGTGAAAACAAGACAGGAAGTTTGGTTGTCAAATCCGGGTGCTTATATGTCTTCTTTTGCTTTTCACAAGCATATGTGTAGCATGATTTGCAAGTTGATTTTTCCCCCCACTCACCACATGCAATATTTTTAAAAGTGCTCTTCAAGGCAAGCTGACAACTCAGGAGGAACAAATTGCAGAGTATACGGATAAAATTGCAGCAGTGGAGGAAGAACTGAAAAGAGTGAGTGGAAGACATTAATAATGTTGCCTGTCATTTCAGACTTCTCAGGTGAAAGTGAGGTGCATGAGAGGTCGCCTGTTCCAATAACATTGTTCTAAATAACGTTGTTGAACATTAGGAAGAACTTCATGACTGTTAGAGCTATTCGGCAGTGGAATATGCTGCCGCGGAGGGTGGTCGAGTCTCCTTCTTTGGAGGTTTTTAAGCAGAGGCTGGATGGCCATCTGTCGGAAATATTGTGATGGGGGTTCCTGCATGGCAGGGGGTTGGACTAGATGGCCCTTGAGGTCTTTTCCAACTCTATGATTCTATGATTCTATGATCTATATCAGATTGGACAATGTTGACCAGGAAAAAGGCTCTTTATTTACTGTGTTGGTCATACTGAAAGCTTTGTTGACTGAGCCATGAAAATTTTACTGCAAGATCTAAGTAATATCTTATGAAGTTGATTATTAATTCAAAAAAAAAGAAGAAGAAGAAGAAGAAGAGCAGACCATTCAGGCACTCTCACTTCCTTCATAACAGCAACAAATTATTGCTTATTCCAAAAATGATTATCAGCAAGCCTCAAGCACACATGCAGTTCCTTCCATGCTTTTCACCTGCAGGACTGCCCTTGAGCCTTGAGTATAAAATCTGCCCACAGGCACAATCCGAACAACCATATAATACTAAACCATTAATTGAAGACTCTGGTTATTTGCTAGGCAAACCAAGTTTCGGCTTTTTTAATCCACAGTACCTTGACCAATCTCAATGGTGGAAGGTAGGTAGGTAGGTTAGGAACTATTGCAGCAAACTGTACTTGCTTCTTTGTCCGATGAGATAAATCATGATCATACCATGGTTTGAGTCCTAGTTTGTCTAAAATATATGTCTGTCTGCATTTGGACAAAGTGGCAAATTAAAAGTGAGGAGATTAGATTGTATCCAAGCCTAGAAAAATGGTAATTAGTTTTAAATGATTTGTCTGAATAAGCCATTCCAGCCCTGGTTCCATTCTAGGTATTTGTTTTTTATTTGGGTAGACCGTAAAACTAACCAGAGTTTATCCCACTTTGGAGAAGATGGTACTACCGAGATTAGAATGGAAGGATTTAAGGCTTCTGTAGATGAATTAGGCTTAGTTTTCTGTTTTTATAAGCCTGTGACTGATAGAAATATCTTGTTCAGAAAACAGATCATGTACCTGAAATCTCTAAGTTGTCTCTTCTCATATTGAAAAGCTTTATTGTCAAGATAACATTCTTGATATTACTTCAGCTCATACTAAAATCATTTATATAAGCATTTTTTCACCATCTTATGTTACTCTTAATACAGGTCACCGAGTTATTCACAGTTCAAAAAAATGAAATAGAAAAGTGCCAAACAAACTTGCAGGTCCAGGAAAAAAAATTGGAAGAAACTCAGAAGCACTTGGAGACAACCAAAGTTCGTCTTGCTGAAGAAGAATATGTGGCCTCAACTTTGGAAATTACAGAGGAAAAACTGCATGGCACTGCTACCAAGGTTATATAATATTCTTTCCCCAGATTATACACGCACAGAACACACACACACACACACACACACACACACACAGAGAGAGAGAGAGAGAGAGAGAGAGAGAGAGAGAGAGAGAGAGAGAGAGAGAGAGAGAGAATGAGAATTAATATGCATGGCTAATATGGTTGTAAAAGTTATCTGAACAACTGTTGGAGTTCCATATGTTTCAGTTCTGAAGCTATCATCAGGAAATAAACACAATGTTGAAGTAGGATTTGATTGTTTACTTCTTGCCTTGGGAGAAAGGGGCATTCTATAACCTGTGCCACCCACTTATTTATGTAGATATATATTTCTATACCGCCCGTCTTTCCAGAGGAACTCCGGGCGCTGTACAACGATCACTTGGAGAAGACTAGACTTGGGCTTGCCTTCAACTCTCTCAATCTCATTTTGCTTTTATCGAGATATCAGGACTGCCCTTGAGCCTTGAGCATAGAATCTGCCCACAGGCACAATCAGAACAACCATATAATACTAAACCATTAATTGAAGACTCTGGTTATTTGCTAGGCAAACCAAGTTTTGGCTTTTTTAATCCACAGTACCTTGACCAATCTCAATGACAAGCCAGAAAGAAAAGACCTGACACAGAATCTCTTGTTAAAGTCTCTTTCGTGATTGCGAGGGAGGCAAAAAAGGAGAACAGGGTGGGGTGGGGGATGAACCTGAGGCTGTGCTTGAGTTTACTGAGGCTCTTCTATGTAGAGCTAAATTATTGTTTGGTGTTGCATGCAGGCCAGACCATTGTGGGTGAAGGCTTTTGCCCTTCCTTCACTTGTTTAATTTATTTTGGTGACAATTTCTGTTTCCTTTTTTCATCTGGAGATGTTTTAAGACCATGCTCAGCAGCAAAAGGTCCAGATTTAGACTGATGACACAGTTACAGTGGTACCTTATATAAAGGAATTAATTCATGCCAAATGAAATTGTTAAGCAAAATTTCCTTTATACAAATTTCCCATAGGAATGCATTGAAAACAGAGTAATCCCTAATCACGTCCATTTTTATGTTGTACGGATTTGCCCCACAGAGAATTCTGTTAAGCAAATTTCCCCAATCTCCGGATTGTTTTATGTTGTACAGATTTTATGTTATACAAACTGTTTGTTATACAAGGGTCCACTGTGCTAGGAAATTGTGTCCTCATATATCTGTGCTCCGTATATCGATTTTGAAAAAAAGGCTTAAGCATGTCATTATCTAAAGGACCAGCAGCAAAACCCTAATTCTTCCAAATATGGATATCTTTAAATGTTACTAATGTGTCGAAAGGGCTTTTCATATTTCTGTTTTAATGTGCTTGTGATTCAGAAATAAAGTTCTTGCTCTGGGACATGCTTGGCTGGTCAGATTGCAACTTCATCCTACCAGCCAGAAACTGTTCCAGTTCACTCCAACATTTTTTAATATTTCAGTATCTGCTAAAAGCCACAAACACTGGAAGAGACGTCTGTAACTTAGGGTTGCGGCTGCATGTTCTGCAGGAATGTGGCTTGAGTCTGATAAAAAATCAGATCTTGCTGCCATGAACGAGGCAGTATTGGGAGACTCACAGTTTCTTTCTGCCTTAGCTGCTTACGACAGTCAAAGAGACCACTCAAGATGTGTCTGGCCTGCATGCCAAACTAGAACGCAAAAAAGCAGTTGAGCAACATAATGTGGAAGCCCAGAAGACATTTACCGACCACATGGATGCTCTTTTCAAGGAGATGAAAAGCTCTTTTAGGGAGAACTATTGGAAACAGCAGGAGATGCTTGACTCTTATACCCGTTCAGTTGGTAAGTAATGCTGCTCAACGTTAAATGACAGCTCTCGGGGGGCGGGGGGACTCCCTCCCCTTAAGTTCATTTTGGAGTCACGGATGTTTCTGAAGCCTCGAGGCTGTTTCTGTATAGCCTGGTGAGAAACCACTGGGGTAAAGAGTCACTTTTCTCTCTCGACAGGGGATCTTCTGTCTGACAGTTCTTCGGCCTTTCGAGCTACGGCAGCCGCCATAGAGGAAACGTTCAGCTGTCTCAAGGAGATGGTTTCCACTGAAATTTCTCTCCTTTCTGAAAAGATGCTTCAGCAGGGATCCCTGGTATCCGAAAATCAAAATGTCCTGCAGAAAGTGATAGTAAGGATATGCGGTTACATGCGCTTAGCTTGCAAAACAACGATATAATCTTAATGGAGAACTGTTCTGATTTTCTTGGGACCTATATGAAACCTATATGAAATGTATTCAAAATGGCACCCTTAGCCAGAGCTACAGAAGGCAGGCTCTGTTCAAATGAGGCTGTCGACCAGAAGCCAGCAACTGATCGCTCGATGGCTGGTTCCAAATTAGCCTCCCTAATATAGCTGCAGGGCATTCCCATCCATTCTCAAGAGCTTGGTATAGAAGAGGCTATAAAAGAGAGTGGGTGGCTCCGGGCTGCCTTGGGTCCTTTTGGCGAGAAAGGCGGGATGGTAATATTTTGAATAAATAGATAAAGAAAGAACTTTTGAGTCCGAATGAAAAACAAATGGGGCAATTGCTGGCGTGTCATCGTTCCTCCTCTTCTTTGCACAAGGAATTAGGAAAAACAGGATCGGTGCTTACAGAAAGCTTAGCCCTCAAACCTGCTTTGTGCCAGTTCTACGTGATGTCCCAGGTGAAACACCTTCAGTGGTTGACCATTCTGCCAGATAGCAATGGAGGCGCAGGGTGGGGGAAACATGTTGGATTTCTTAGCTCATGCTCAGCTTCCTGATGGAGTTGGGACGATTTTGTTAAAGCGCAAGAATTGGCAAATATTCCCATTCTCTTCTTTTTTGCTTCTAGGAGGAGCACGCATCGGGACTGAACAGAGCACTGAGCACGCTCTCACCTGTGCTGCAACTTGTGCTGAGTATAAACGGTCAGCTGCAGAATAACATGATGAAACATTCGTTGCTGGCCGAAAAGGTGAATCGAAAAAGCCTCAGCTTTGTCCCTGGGCCGTAGCTTTTGAACCTGAGTGGGGCGCAAACTAAGTTTAAAATTTTAGTTTTTGTTTCATTCCAGACATCTACAAAAAGAAATGAAATCTCCTATGACATGGCTGTGTAAATTGAATTGGGCACTACCAGACTAGCAGTGTATTTTTTAAAATCAAATATCAATGTATGTCTGAAGTGTTGTCTTTTTCTGACTTAAAAGATGATGGGCTATAAAGAAGAGATGGCTACCTTCTTCCAAGATCACTCTCTTGCTTTGAGTAAACTGCAAGAAGACAGTTCCCGAATGTTTTCTCAACTTCAGCGTGACTATGAAAGTTTGCAGAAACAAGTGGAATTGGCAACGGTGGCACAAAAAAAGGTATCTTTGAGCAGTCCAAGAAATAGGCCAAGTTGGGTGCCTGCAGCAGGATCTCTGGGCATTACAATATTGACAGCATATTTCTTCTGTTAAGACGTAGACTGCTTGGAGGAGGGCAATGGAAGTTTGGGGTTCTACATTCCTTTGCAAACTAAATTCTAACTTATATGTTTTCTTCCCATAAAAGTGGGAAATTGAAATCACAGCCCTTGTCGTTTGTTCCATTTCAGTATCGTAATATACAAGGGAAGGGGCATGCTGTAATTTAGAATATCCTGTCTCTTTGCTTCGGATGGCCCACACAAGTCACATCTGATTGACTGGAAGCTGGGAATTAAATCAAATTGAGATAGTAAATCAGGTCACACTGTAGTTACAGCACCTGGAAAATTCCCAATGGAATATTTCAGGAAATCCTCATTACTGTTGAGTTCACATCTTTGTGAGTACAAGAAATAAAGGGCCGAAGAGTATCCATTTCTGCTATAAAATAGATAATTTTACCCTAAGTGCTCTCATGTAACAAATTGTTAAAATTCTAAATTCTGTAAAAAGCAACAGTCATGCGTTGCTATCCATGCTTAGGGTTTTAAAAAACATAGGATTGTAATGTTAAATTTACTTGTTCACAGCCCATCCTAAGAACAGCTTGAAGGCTGTGTCATCAATCTTATGGCTTTAAACACTTTGCTCTAGAGAGTCTATACTAATCCTATTGTAATAACTTTCTACATTTGTACTAGGGTACAGCCCAGGTTATTGCTTCTCTGCAAAAGCAGTTGAGCCTGCTGGATCAAGAAACTCAGCAGAACTTGAACGGCGTCCTAGAGAAAGGTGGACAGTTGAAGAAGAGCATTGCTGCTGTACAAGAAAACATTAATATGTAAGGAAGCCTTTTACTTTGTTTGCCCTCTTAAACATCATCAGCATTTTATTTGAACATTACACAGATGTATTTTATAGAATAATTCAGTTCTTGCCTAAACACAAATTCAGAAGTTCATTGTGGTCATCTGTCCAGTAGCTGGTCACTTTTAAGAGCTTCAGAATTAGTGACTAACATTGGTGCCACAGGTACTGAGAAAAGGATAAGGCAATAAATACCACCTTGAAGCAATCACTTCTAGCAGCTCAGAAGTCGGAAGCCTGATCTGTTGGCTATGGCTGCAGAAATACTATTTGCCAAAATATTTCTCAACTGCCGCACTTAAAGGTTTAAAGGGGAACAAGGCTTATTTTAATGTATACAAGAAACAAGAACAGTAAAATACCCAATTAAGCCGGTGTGCCTCATTCAGACCCACTTTTGTGGTAATAACACCAGAGGAAGTTGCTACCCAACTTTCAATTTGTTCCTCAGTAAGGATACAACCATATACACACATATTTTATTTAAATTGTTTATGTGCCTCCTGCTCCCATAGGGGGGATATTAAAACAATTTGAAAACATTTAAAATTGGGATGTTGAAAGCCAGCAGTCCTGAGATAATGTATGGGTTAAAGGAGGGCATACATGGGAATAAACCCCATTGAATTTAGTTTAATTAATTAATTAATTTTTATACCGCACATCTTCCAAGGGAACTCTGGGCAGTTAACAACAACAGTCAAGCAACAATTAAAAACAACAATATAATAAGAAAAATGTGTATAAAATGAATTGACTATACTAAAACTGATAGACAAAAAATACTCGGCAAGATGATGGAATAGAATGAAGAAAAGGAAATGAAGGGGGGAAAAGATTAAAATTAAAGGTCACCAAATGCCTTACAAAAAAGCCAGGTCTTCAAGCCGTTTTTGAAGGCAGGCAGGGTTAGTTGTATTTCCCTTCAACCACGTGTATAAGGTTGTCTGGACTGATGAAGCCGTTTGGATGAGCAGTGAAATGTTTCAATCTCTCAAGAAAAGATCCAGTTGCCATGACTCAACTTCCAGAAACATTCACCTGGATGACCAATAGTCTTCACAGAAATGTAGAGGGTTGCATGGGAAGGTAACCTCAACTACTTGACCACCTATTTAGACATAGAGGACATCATCTTCCCTATGAGCTTTCTCTGTCACACACATTGAAAGGCCCTTCCTCCTGATATTTCATTCTGCTAACGTGATTGTACTGTGGGCAGCTACTCTGCAATGATAGCTTCTTATCACATGTGAGGCCCTTGGATCTTCCAAAGTGCATGTTGTTCTAACTGTGTCAGCAGGACGTTTTTAAATATCACTTATTGAAATGTGCATTTAAGCATCTTTGTGATTAAACTGCACTGTGCACCACTTGCTTAAAGCGACAGGGCAGGGCATAAATGAGCTAAATCATTACAACTTTGGATACACTATAATCCAAAATTCAGCTGACAAATCTGAGGTTCACTCACAGCTGATGGAATTAAAAGCTGTTAAAATTATGTTCCACCACCACAATTACGCAGGCTTGCCTACCGCAGGTGTTGTTCAAACAGAGGCTACAGCCACAGAAATGTGACGTCCACCTGCCTCTTGAAGCCTCGAGTGCCCATAATGTCAAACTGCTAGTCTTACAATATGTTGCACGAGTTTGCCTGATACCTTTTGTATCTAGGCTTTGAGCAACAGTTCTGATCCTCCTGCTGAATCTCTTCGCACAGGCAAACTACGGGCCTTCTCAGCTCTGCAACGTCTCAGCACCGCTTATTGGCTCAGCCTCTGGATAGCTTTACCCAAGAGATCAGGCAAGCCAGCAGTGAAAATGTTCAGATTCTGTTGGAATCGGCCAGCCACTGTGAAGGCTTGAGTTGCGGTCTAGAAGGTGTCTGCCAAGAAACAAGTAAATGGGGTGAAGCTGCCACTGCAAAGTTGAACTGCGTTATTGATCAACAAAAAGCCTTTCTCAACAGCAAGAGAGCACACCTACAGAGGATCTCTAAGGTAACCTTGACTCGTACAAAATTGTGACAAGTACCCAACTAAACGGTAATGTTTAGACCAGAGGTGGGCAGTTTATGCCCCTCCATGTCTTTTTGGGCTGCAGTTTTCATCATTTGTAGCCAACAAGAGTTAATTGTGTTCAAACTTGTTACTTAACATTTTTTGTATAAGTGACTTGCTTTTCTTTTATGATGCACTACAAGTATACTGTAGATTTCTTTACAAATATAGGTTGCATAACAAATCCAAAATATGACTTCCAACACTGATGTTTAGTTAACTTACTGGGGTTCCAATGATATTTGAAAGACGTTTGCTGTATTTTTCTGGGTTGAATACTAGTTACAATATGTAACAGTTTTTAAAGTTTCTTTACTATGTCTTGATTATTTTCTTTCAACTTCCTGCCTCTCCTTCAACACAATATTTTATAGTTTAATAAATGGTTGTCAATTCACCCCGGTAGTGATTCTGTAGAATTACAGAAATGTTTTAGAGGAGAATTGGCAGGGCTACATGAAATGAGGTGGTGAAAATAAAACCCAATTTTCCTTATTTTTGAAGTAATCATTTTCTATGTGGGACATTTTTAGCAATGCATTTGTAAAATCCATATTTAACTTTGCAAGAAAGGGGCAAACATAAAATGTGTTGTTTTTGTAGTCGTCGTTATCTGCCATCAAGTTACTTCCAACTCATGGCAGCCCTATGAATGAATGATTTCTAAAATGCCCAGTGGTCTACAGCTGAGCTCAGCCCTTGGAGACTCAAGTCTATGACCTTTTTAATGGAGTCAACCCAACTCGTTTGGGCTTCCTCTTTTTTCCTGCTGCCTTTCCCAGCATTTTCTACCCCAGATAATGAAGCCCAAAAGAAGATTTGCTGATAGGATAGCTGAGGTTTATGAAGTTATTTATTTATCTTTCAGAACCTGGATGAAACTTGCCACGCCTCCGTTGCTGATGTCACGAGCCGCATAGATAGGCAAAAAGATGCTGGAGAGGTGGTCCTCAAGAGCCTCCTTGATAAGATGCAGGAGGATTTGCATGTCCTTGGGAAGCAGGAAGAGGCCCTCCACGAAGAAGCAGAATATGGCCTCACTCGTGTTAACGAATTTGTGAGAAAAGAAATGAAAGTAGATATACCCACAGGTATTTTCAGGGGAAGAACAGGCCGTGAAGATGTTGGGGTTCAAGGAAGAACCCGTTCTGATGAAAAAGAATGCTCTGCTCCAAAAGAGAACACTTGTGTAGATGTCACTCTGTTTGTTTCTTATGTGTCTCCCCACCCCCTAGGAAACACTCCTCAAAGGAAAGACTACTGTTACCCAGTGACCGTTGTGAAAACTGAGCCCCGGGATATCTTGCTTCGAAAGTTAAGGCAGAAGCAAGCGGAGCTCTCGGCTGCCATGAAGGCGGCTGCAGCCCTGACCGCCGACGTCTTGGATCAGGTAACTCGTCTAAAGGAAGCAGAAGGAGATCTGTCTTAAGCTGGTTCTCCAAAAAGGTGAAGCCTAGCGATCGAGCAGAAGACGTTGATGTTCATCCCCAGGCATCCATGTTCTGTCAAATACAAATATATATATATATGGTAGTAGAATGATGCAGTGTCCTCTCATGTCCTTTAGAGTCACCGAGGGATGCAAGGTATCTTTTTTCCGTAAACCTCTCACCATTTTTATATAACAAAAGTGTTGTGAGTGGGCTTTAGGGGAGCAGGTGTGTAGCCTTCTGAGGTCTAGGGACGGCCCCTGAGTCTCTAGGGGTTACCTATGCTGTGCCAGAGTTACTACAAGGTGCAAACGGTGTTTTAAAGATGATAAGGAGCAATATAACACATTCATCTTAGACCTGAGGTGGTTTCTTAGCAATACTCTGATATGTCTTTTAACTTATCAGAGGGGGTCAGTCTCCCTGCTTCCCGGGATACTAACTGTTGTGTTTCTTAGGAATCTTTGGTGGATGAAGACGTAAGAGAAACCAACGAGAGCCTGCTCAGTGACAAATCCTACACAGACACGATGCTGTGCATTGAGACAAGTGGCGGTGTTCCCTTCTTCCAGGTGACTATTTTACTTTCTAGCTGTTCAAAGACAAATGGCTTCTTGTCTCTCAGCTAGATTTGTACAGGTGGGTAGCTGTCTCCCACAGATAGATCCTAAGACTTGGGGACATGATCCTTAACCCTCACCCTAAAACGGTGGTCCCCAACCCCCGGTCCGCGGACCGGTGCCGGTCCGTGGACCGGTCGGCACCGGGCCGCCTGGGGAGGCCGGGGAGGCTCCTCCACTTTTCCTCCGCCGCCCTCCTCCTCCTCCTCTTCTCTCCCGCGGCCGGCCGGTGGAGGAGGAAGGCTGGAGGAGCCGCCGCCGCCTTTGCCTCCCTCCTCCCCTCCCCTCCCCTCCTCCCGGGACGGCCAGCCGGCGACTCCACCCCCAAACGCTGGCGGCCCGGCGGCGTTGGCGGCGGCCGCTTGGGCTCCGCCAGGAGGGACGCGGCGGCGTTGGCGGCGGCGGCACTCACCGGCTTGGGGCGTCGGGCATGCCACTCCCCCCCACACACGGGCGGGGTGGGGGGGAACCCGGGGCTCCTGGGCAGGCGGGCCCCGCCTCCTCCTCTGGCGACGGAAGCCGCGTGCGGGTCTCGCTGCTGGCGCCCCGCTTGCTCCTGCTGCCGCCGCCGCCGTGAGCCTCCTCCTCCGCTGGGGAAAGCGAGCGGGGCGCCAGCAGCGAGACCCGCGCGCGGCTCCTGGCCCCGGCGCCCCGCGCGTGGCACCCGCCCGGCCGCGCCGGGAAGCGCCCTCGCGGCACCGACGAGCCGCCGCCGCCTCCTACTGCTCCTGCTCCGGTTCCTCCTCCTCCTCCTCCTCCTCCTCCCGCCGCCACCGAAGGAGCAGCAGCGAGGGCAATTGCGGAGGGGTGGTGGTGGCGGCAGCCGGATGGGGGCGATTGCGGGGTGGTGGCTGCTGCTGCTCCTCCAGCGGCGGCGGCGGGAGGAGGAGGAGGAGGAGGAGGAGGAACAGGAGGAGGAGGCGGAGGCGGCTCGTCGGTGCCTCGAGGGCGCTTCCCGGCGCGGCCGGGCGGGTGCCACGCGCGGGGCGCTGGGGCCAGGAGCCGCGCGCGGGTCTCGCTGCTGGCGCCCCGCTCGCTTTCCCCGGCGGAGGAGGAGGCCCACGGCGGCGGCGGCAGCAGGAGCAAGCGGGGCGCCAGCAGCGAGACCCGCACGCGGCTCCCGGCGCCGGAGAAGGAGGCGGGCCCGCCTGCCCAGGAGCCCCGGGTTCCCCCCCACCCCGCCCGTGTGTGGGGGGGGAGTGGCATGCCCGACGCCCCAAGCCGGTGAGTGCCGCCGCCGCCGCTCTCGTGCCTCCCCCTCCTCCTTCCCTCCCATCCTTTGCTTCCCCCCCCCCTTTTGCCTCCCCGCCGGACCCCCCCTTTCGCATTCTCCCACCCCCAGCTTCGGGCCACAGAAAAATTTTCAAAAATTTCCCGGTCCGCGGGGACAAAAGGGTTGGGGAGCACTGCCCTAAAACACAAAAGTATTTCTGGTAGTTTTGCTGGCAGAGAGAATGTACTTATATCCAGGGGTCTGCTCATGCATTAATATAAGAAAGAGAAACGTGAATGCAGTACTCTACTAATCATCATATGGACAAAAGTTCAAGTTAACCAGGGATAGAGTTATCATATTTGGGCCTCTGTGAGTGGAATGGAGAAGGACATTATTTTTAACACTTCCACTGAAAATTGCCCTTGCACCATTTTGTTGATGGAAGCTTCTGCTGCATGAAAAGAGCTTTCTGTCAAAGGAGATTCTCCAGCTGAGCAGCCCCGACTTACATATGGAGCAGGATGAGATAGCAGAATGAACTGCACCATTTCACACCGCATGCAAGGAATTCTATTTTTCAGCGTTCTCCTTTTAAAAAAAATCCTGGTAGAAAATCAGCAGGCAAAGACTTAGATTTGAGCTGTTACTGTCACTGTGCTGATTTTCTGTTTGTGAAATCTTTTGCAGAGGGGAGTAGTCAAAGGAGAATAGCCTGTTCTTGCACCATATTCTGGTGCATTTGTTAATGCAACCCTATAAAGCATGCTGCTTGAGAAGCCAGAAGGTCATCTTGTGTCTGCCTTCCTGTGGGATCTCTGTTTCAGCAGAGGGCCAGTAAAGTCCATGATGCTTTCAGATTTCAGGCATTCTGAATGCACCACTGGACATGCATGGGGATGTCGTTGTGCTTTGCCAATTAACTATGTATATATTGTGATCTGTCCAGAAAATGAAGCTGATATTGAGTCTTTTCTGCACTGGGGAGAAAGTAAAATGAAAGATCATTTGTGCTCTTTAACTTTACAGCATAAAAGGAGTGTCAAAAAGGATAAAGAGAACAAAACGTTTGTCTTCCTAGAGAAGGGAAAGGAGGAAGATTCGGCCGACACATTGCTTTCAAAGTCAAAATATCCCTTAAGAATCCAGAACTAAGGAAGGTCATTGTTTTTTGTTGCAGTTTCTTCTCTCCAGTCCTGCATGGCTTTTCAGCTTGAGCACCACATATGGTGCTGTAGTATTGGTCTCGTAAATGAACTGTAAAAAGATCTAGTAAATATCTCGCTGCTTTTTATACAATATAATTTACTGTTTTTTTGCAGATTTTGAAACTTCATACTTTAGTTCTGTTAAATAAAGACCTTAAAATACACTGATGTGAGCATTTTCTTCTTCTTTGTAAGACGAACTGACATTCATAATTGGCCATGATGGCTGGGACCGCTGGGAGTTGAAGCCTGACAATATTTAGAGGAATATTGGAAAGTTGGAGTTTTAACTTAAATTGAGGGCGAAGAGTATGGGCTAACAGGGTATTCTTTGCTTTGCACATAACAAGCAGTGGTATGAACTCCTTCTCTTTGAAGCAATCTCTGTTCTAAGGGTGTTTCCCAAACTCACTGTATAGGTCTGTATTATAAAGCTTCACCCTCAAAACATTACACTTTCAGAGGATGATGTGCTTGGACTTCTTGAATCCACACTTATTCTTGATGTTTTCAGGGGGACGTTTCCAAAGGCATGGAGTATAGCTTTTATAGACAGATGTTTACATGTGAGATGGTAAGGATGATGCAGAATATAATAAAAACACAGAAGCCAAGTCCCAGCCTGGTGATGGTCTTAACTTATTATTAAATTATCATTTGACAGCCCTTGGGAAGTGACAAGTACAGCTCTTGTGATCCTAAAGGACCACCGTTAAGATCACCATGGTACCCAGTGTGGTGCAGTGATGAACTAGGACTCGGGAGGCTTTGGTTCACATCCTCATTCAGACACAGACATTCACCGGTGATACAGAACTAGTAAGAAACCACTCCTTAAATAACTCAACTTGAAAGCCCTGTTAGGGTCCAACTTGAAGGCACATAAGAAAACAAAGATCACCATGTCGATTCTTTGCTATTTCACATCTTATCCCCCACATGTGGGTGGATGTAAATGAACTGTCTGCAGGAGGCTACATTCAGTGGCACAGATCCGACCTCATTACCCTGGTGTAGCACCAGTGGCATGATTTTTGGGGGGGGGGTCTCCAAAAGGTGATCACTCAAAGTTAAGAAATCACTGCAGAATTATCAGTTGCTTACTGAGTTGCAGAACTCCATCTACAACTTGTGTCTATAGAGATTTCTTAACTTGGGGCATTATATCTCCAAACTTTATGTCATGGACCTACTTGCACAAGATGTTGACCAGTGTTTTGAAGGAGTAGGCTACAGTCTACAGAAACTCATCAAATATTGTTGCAAGATTGTTAGTTATTCTAGATGATTGCCTTTGTCCATAAAGTTAGAATATTGTCAAAGCAAAAATGGGGTTGAGCTGCGTGGCCATTAGAAAACACAATTGCCAAAATAGGTTACAGGTGATACCTTTATAGGCTACTATTAAAAATAAAAAAGCAAGGAACATTGCAAGCTTTCGAGTTTACACAACTCTTCAATGCAGGTCCCAGAAGTTCAGACATGGTAAAAGATGCGCTTTACCAGGATGTAACTTTTAGATGTTATAATCCATGGCTACTGTAGATGGTTGTTGCAGCCAGGGCAGAAGTCTTGTAAGAGGCAGGAAAGGCAGTTGTAAAAAGCTGCTTCTTAGGTCACACCCCTGTTCTTCAAGCAAAGGAACCTGGGTCATATACAACCACCCCCCACTTTTTTTTACCAGTGGCAAGCCAGCTGCTGCAGAAGCTTGCCCTGTCAGGTCTCCCTGCAGAAGAGCAGTGTCTTATGAAGGCCCACTGCTTTTGAAAGGATGGAGTGAACCACCCATCCCAGGGCACTTCCCTTCACAGAGGAGACTGGACGTGACCTCAGAGCTGGAGAATGTGTGGTGGCCTTCCCGCTGCTATTGGCCTCCTGGTCCCATCAGTTCTGCAAGCCCAGCCTGTGGCGAAGGATGGTGGGAGAGGCAAAGCAGTATCTGTGGGCGGCCACCCATTACGCATGCCTGCTTTATGTCCCAGTTCTATTGTTCCCCAGCAGCCAACAGGCCTTTCATGTGCTTTGTGCAGCCACTCGGTTTATTTGCAACCCAGGGAAATGCAAACCGTTCTGGATTGTGCCTGTTGCCAGTTGTATTTAAGTATTATTAGCTCTCTCATGTACCGAACTTCAGTAATGCTTCAACTGCTATAAGAAAAATTCATTAAAGGTTTAAAAAATGTTGGCAGGAACTCTGGAAATCTATTAACATGCCATGTAGTTGAATAACACTTTAATTTCATTTAAAAGGACTGTGTTTAGCATCAGACTCCAATAGTTTTCACATTATTGGACTCACATCACTCATTTATTTAGCCTAGAGAAATGACCAATAAGAGCTAGTCAACTAGAATTAAATGTTAGGGGGCAGCAAAATGTTAGGTATGTTAGCTGAACATGTCTATATATGTCACATAGACTCTTCCTTATAATCCAAAAACTCTTAAGAGCGTATTGGTGTCATATAGGCATTGAATTTTCCTCTAGAATTGTGCACTTTCTGTTATATATTCCCAGTTTTTATATTACTACAGTATTTCAGATAAAAGAGTAAACAGTGCTCAAATGTAAGATATTTAAAAGCCCCACATCTGGGAGAATCAGTTATTCACAAATGTCTATTGCCTGATGCATACTCTTAAATTATTGGCAGAAAAACAGCAGTGAATAGAAACAGTTACTAAGGAAGGTTAAAGAAGAAAATGTAAGGGCAGGATCACAGTTGAACATTAAGATGATAAAAATAATGATTATAGAGGAATTATGCAACTTCGTTGAGGATAATGAAGCAACTGAAACTTAGAGATTTTCAATAACTTAGCTCAATTATCAATCAAAAATGGAGACAGCATCCAAAAAATCAGAAGACAGATTTGAAGGGCAGGCGTGAAGGAACTGGAAACTTTCTGAGTAAGGATTGGTCACTGGAGACAATTCATTCCTAATTATTAAGCAGAGATGTGACAGATAAACGATGAAAAAAGTGACAGGAGTGGTGGTGGTGGACTTAGCGTCATACAGAACTGCTGGTCAAGGACTGCATGAACAAAGTGGGATTTAAATCAAACCAAGCCTGAAGTCTCACTAGAAGCAAAAACGACTAAACGGAGGCTATGAGACATTACACGAGAAGACAACATGGATTGGAAGAGACAATGAAGATTTATAACACAGTTATACCAATCTCATCTATACAGGCTAACAGCTTTCTCTGCTCTTTTGCAGCATGATGTTGATCTCGAGGAGCTTGGTTGGCACACAAGGTACCGTTTCTTTCATTGGGCAGTACTCGGGCTTGGTTGCTGTGGGTTGCTGCAGGTCATGAACATCCTATGTGTCCAAGTCCATGATCCTGCGTTCTTCAGTTGAGAATGCTTTGTACATCCTAGGTTGCCATTAAACAATGTTGCAGATCTTGGCTTTTGCATTCCAAAGTTTAGGAGTATTTTGCAAAGCCAGGTTGTCTCTTGCCGTGCTGGCAATGCTGCCACATTCTCTGTTTCTATGGTGGAGCTGGCTGCAACAGTCTGTTTGCCACTCTGCCAACTGGTGGCTCCACCTCCATAGAAGAACAGGGCTCCGCTTGTAGACGGGCAACCTTCTGAGCCTTGTCCCCAGTTGGCATCTGTGCAGCCAATGACTTCAGGTTGGCCGTTGGCCGGCAGTCTGATGTTAAGATCTGCTGTGCCCTTCAGATACCTCCTCCCTTTCTTGACTGCTGTCCAGTGTTCTTGGGTGGGAGAGCACGACCTACTACACAGCATTCCAAGAACAGTTGCTGTGTCCCATCTAGCTACAGTTGCTAGATGCATAAGCTTTCCAAGAGCATTCTTGGTACTGCTTGTTGTTAGGAAACGGTCCATCTTTGCCTTGGTCATAGACATTGCTTGCCATTGGAGAGCTCGCTGGCTTACCTTTTTCCAGTCCTGGCTGAAGACTGTGAGGTAGACCCCCAAGATTATCAATCTAATAATAGGAAAGGAAAAGAAATATAAATCTGAGAGTTAAAAACAACAGACAAGCATTTCCTGATATTTGCTTCCAAATCCACCTTCTGGTTGTTTTGAGATGGATAGATGCTGTGGCTGGCAATGCCTGAAAGACATTGGGCCAACAAAAGCAACAGCCTGAAGAAGCTGCAGCTTTCTACTTGATGCAGCATCTCTACTTGACTTAGAACTTGAAAAAAAGGGGGAGTCCTGGGTAATATGTCAGAAGTACATAGACGGAGCAGCCTCCTCTTGCTCAAACTAAAAAGTGTTCTGCTTATATACCACCCCATACCACTTCAAGTAGTCTCTGGGCGGTTTACAGTTTTTAATTACAGTATGCAGGCTACACATTGCCCCCCCCCATCAAGCTGGGTACTCATTTTACCGACCTCGGAAGGATGGAAGGTTGAATCAACCATGAGCCTGCTACCTGGGATTGAACTTCAGGTTGTGAACACAGTTTTACCTGCAGTATAGGCATTTAACCACTGTGTCGTGGGATTCAGACTACCATTTTGACATGTGGAAAGTAACAATGAATTGGGGAGGACGTGCCTGCTCTCCTCAAATTGTGTGGACATGTCAACCTTAGACAACACCTGATTGTGATTTGACTCTCATTACTTATGCTGGACTGGACAGACACAGGACTATTAGTTCATATATTAGTTGAATCAACATATGCCTATTCTCATCCAGCATTATGGGGCATGAACATGGCTAATTAGGCCTGGAAGCTCCTCAGGAACAGATTATTTCCAATGCTGGTTGTGGAGCTTAGCGTCCACTTGTGAGTTTTCATTTCTGCTTCATTGGTCATTGGTCAAGTTCATGCTTCAGCTGGTCTGATATCATGGACATATGCTGTGAGATTGGATATTGAGCTGATGGTAGGATCTTGCGTTCAACACATGTGTTACTGGTAGGAGAGCATCTATTATTGAATACACATGGAGTATGGCTTCTTCCAAAGGAGGGGTGGAAAATATGTGATCCTCCAGATGTTTCTCAGAACTTGGGAAAATTACTTTGTAGACTATAACTTCCAGAATCCCCCAGCCAAAAGAGTAACTTCTTCAGGACACCCACCTTTAGCCCTAACCAACATAGCCCATATTGAGTTCTGATAAAGCAGTGGTTCCTAACCTGGGAGTCAGGACCCCTTTGGGGGTTGAATTACCATCTCACAGGTGTCACCATGAGCCAATGAAGAAAAAGGCACAAACGGCTTGGGTCTGGGGGAGGAAGGGGGGAAAGGAGATGTCAGTCAATGGCACTGGAGACTGCGATGGGTTGAGAGTGCCTGAGTGTAGAGGGAAGATCTCTATGGCACCAGCAGCAGTGGCCTGCCAAAGGGAGCTTGTGGCCTCTTCCAAGCTGGGCAGGGGGTCACCACAACATGAGGAACTGTATTAAAGGGTCGCAGCATTTGGAAGGTTGAGAACCACTGTGATAAGGACCTGGCAACTATCCTAGCCCCACTGGTTGGACACACGGACCACCACGTACACAACTCAGAAGAGTTTGTTTCTAAAGTCAGGGAACTCAAACTGGATACAGAGGAAACCATGGTATCCTTTGATGTTACATCACTCTTTACCAGCATACCCACCACTGATGTGCTAATAATGGTAAAGAGAAGATTAAGAGAAGACAGCACCCTCACCTCCAGAAGCCGCCTCAACCCAGACCAGATAGGCCTGCTCCTGGACCTGTGTCTGAACACCACATATTTCGTGTACAGAGGGGACTTCTACAGACAGAAGCATGGCTGTGCCATGGGTTCCCCAGTGTCACCAATTGTAGCAAACCTATACATGGAAGAAGTGGAGAAGAAGGCACTCAACACCTTCCCAGGGACAACACCATCCCACTGGTTCAGGTATGTAGATGATACCTGGGTTAAAATAAAGACGCAGGAAGTACAGGCCTTTACAGACCACATCAACACAGTGGATCCTAATATTAAGTTCACTAGGGAAGACACCCAAGATAACAGGCTGGCTTTCCTGGATTGTGCAGTCATCATCAGACCTGACCGTGGCCTAGGAGTAGAAGTTTACAGGAAACCCACCCACACAGATCAATACTTACTGTTTGACTCCCACCATCCATTACAACACAAACTAGGAGTCATCAGGACCCTAAGCCACAGAGCAGAGAGCATCCCCACCTCCTCAGAAGCCAAGAAGAAGGAAGACAGGCACCTGAAGACAGCACTTAAGGCCTGTGGATATCCAAGGTGGGCCTTCAACAAAGCAGTGGGCCATCCCAGAAGAACAAGGGATCAGTCTGAGACCCAGACCCGACGGAAGAACCTGGTCATTCCCTACATGGCGGGAGTGTCGGAGAAGCTTAAAAGGATTTTTGGCAAACACCACATCCCTGTTTATTTCAAACCCATGAACACACTAAGGCAGAGACTTGTCCACCCAAAGGATCCGATACCAAACCATAAAAGGAGCAATATAGTATATGCAGTCCAATGCAGTGAAGAGTGTTCAGACCTCTACATTGGAGAAACTAAACAGCCATTAAACAGAAGAATGGCCCAACATAGGAGAGGTAACAGCTCAGGACCAGAATCAGCAGTACACCTCCATTTGAAGGAAAAAGGCCACTCTTTCAAAGATGAGGATGTACACATATTAGACAAAGAAGAGAGGTGGTTTGAGAGAGGAGTAAGGGAAGCCATTTATGTTAGCATTGAAAATCCCTCCCTCAACAGAGGTGGTGGGCTCCGGCATAGTCTATCTGCTACTTATCAGGCGGTACTTTCCAAAGTACCCAGGCAAATCAAGGAGCCTTCACCACCAGGTCACAGCTAAGGACCCATTCTTGATGGGTTTCAGCACCTTAGGCCATTGTTTACCTTAAGGCCTTGGACACTAATGTCTCCCTAACGAGCCTATTCAGGCTTTGTTCATCTTATGAGCCAATCAAGACCAGGGGACAAGAGGTCAAGCTGACTATAAGAAGGTCTCTTGCACTAGCTGTATTCAGACCGATGAAGCTGTTTGGATGAACAGCGAAACGTTTCTATCTCTCAAAAAAGAAGTCCAGTAGCCATGACTCAACTCCCAGTTAAACGCACCTGGATGACTGAGAATCTTCACAGACGCACTGTGATAAGGGTTACAGTGCAATAAAACCTGAAGGAAAACACCTTCCTCATCCTTCAGCTAAAGTTTCATTGTTGGGTGCATCATTTGCAGGACGTGCATAGTCACACACAAAACTCAATGGCAGAATGCTGTAGGATGTTGTCTGGCGTGTAGGAAGCTGAATGTAGCTATATTATCACATAGCTGTGTTTTCTGGCTTGCAAAAGTTTGAATGGTTTTCTTTTGCATTTTGTGAGAGTTCCAGCTATGGTGTCTTCGAACAATAAGATACACTTCACTTACTCCTGTTGTAATGTTTAGGGTCTACTCTACGGGGACAGTGTGGCATATTTTTCTATAAACTTAAATGGGACTTTTAATGTGTGCATTCTGAATCATAGTAGTAAGTCTCCATCATTGCCAGCAATGGCCATATGATGAACCCAGTCAACAGCTCTAATACTGCTGTGTCATCATTGCCATCTGCCTGTTTAACATTAATGCCAGCCGTACTCATGTGCGAGATCAAAACTTTTATAAACTTTTATTATTCTTATTAAAGCTAATACCATCAAACAATATGCTGCCTGGTGTTGACTTGGTTGTTTGATGTATCTCCATGCCTTTTTGTTGTTGCTTCATTTATGTCTCTATTAAATATTATTATTGCCTGATTGCCATAGTGTGTAAATATCTCCGTATGTCACGGAAGGAGGCCAGACTATACTATGTAAGGTAAGATCCCTGGCCACCCTATTCTGTGTGTGTTGTCAGGCAGCTGTACTGCACATACCATGTGGGTTTCCAATATTTTCCTTAAGACTAACTTGCTGTCTTGCTTTATTTTTGCCTGCCACCATAATGAAACTATGTAAGGGAGAAAGGCATCGGGCCATGTTCATAGCACATTTTGGAGCCAGGTGGGATAAAAGTTGTGAGGTCGGGCCTTCAACTTTAGACCGTGCTGTCATAACAACACCTGTTGCAAACGTTAGCCTGTCCTCCAGCAACCACATTCAGAAACACAGCTGGGGAACCTCTTTTCCTAATCAAACATTGTGCTCCTCCACAAATCGTTTCCTCAAAAATACCTGCCCACCGGCATCTTCATGTCTTGTTTGGATTCTTCTCTTCAGGCCCATCAGCTTTGTCTTTACAAAGCAAGCATTGTCTTTTGGAGTTTCCTAAACTTCTGGAGGAAAGCGGGCAGTAATGAAGAAACTAGAAACTAGAAAAAGGTCCTCAAGTCTAAGGATATGTTGCTGGAGATCAGGGCAAGGTATTTTGCATATATGGTACCCATGACTAATGTGCACAGATGCAGAAGATGTGTACAGATGCAAACAGTGAAGAACGCTAGTGGTGAGGGAAGATCGCTTTATAGGTGCTGTGAATGGCCAGAAAGACCAATAAACACATGGGAGCTGAAATCTAGCTAGAAATCCTTATTGAAACAAAGATGACTAAACAGAGGCTATTACATTTTGGCCATATTTTGAGAAGACAAGGCTTGTTGGAAAAGACAAGGAAAAGTGGCGGGCAGTATTTATTTATTTTATTTTATTTTATTTTTGAGTATTTTTACCCCACCTTTCTCCTTGGAAAAGGGCCTAGGAAAAAGACCTAACTTGACATGGATTGACTCAATAAAGGAACCCATAGGCTATAAGTTGTGAGATCTGAGTATGGCTGTTAATGAAAGATAACATGAGAAGGTAAGGTAAGGTAAGATAAGGTAAGATAAGACTTTATTAATCCCACATTGGGAAAATTTACTTGTTACACAGCTCCCAATATAAAGAACAATCAAGTAGGGTAGGTGCACAAAAAGTGTAAAGTAAGAAAGAAAAAAAATAGATAATAGAGATTAGATTTAAAAAGATAGCTCAAAGTGAAGGGGACTTCTGAAGGTCAGTAGTTCACTGGACAGCTGTTATGTCAGAAGCAATTTAGAATATAACAACAGCAAGACTTGGTGCAAAGCACTGCATTTCTGTTTCCTTCTTTTGATGTACTGCCAATTCCCACTGGTGCACCACCAAGCACAATCACAACCTGCCTCCTTGAAATGTGAGTTGCGGAAAGTGAAAGCCACACGGTGTGGTTGGATTGCAACTTCCATGGTCTCTGGCTAACATAGCCAAGGGTGAAGACTGTTGGGAGTTGTAGCCCAGATGTAGAAAACCACACTTCACCTTCTCTTACTTTGAAACAAGACAGGGAAAAGAAGGCAGACTTTTAGGCAAACTGTGCGTCCACAGACTTCCTGGACTCAAAGGGAGCAAAGCCCCACCCCCATAGCAATGTTGTGATGGTGAATTAAATCAAGCTTGTCCTCTGGAACAAAGCACAACAAGAGGCTTCAGAACATAAGATCATAAGAGCATAAGAAGAGCCATGCTGGATCAGGCCAAAGGCCCATCTAGTCCTGCTTCCTGTATCTCACAGTGGCCCCACCAGATGCGTCCGGGAGCACACGAGACTAGATCTCTTTCTCCTGATACCAGTCCCCTGCATCTGGCCCTTGAAGTACCCCAGTTTTAAGCCTGGAGATTAGACATTTCCATCATGGTTTGCAACCTGTGATGGACTTTTCCTCCAGGAATCTGTCCAATCCCCTTTTGAAGGCATCCAGGCCAGATGCCATCACCACATCTTGTGGCAGGGAGCTTCACAAACCAACAGCATGCTGGGTAAAAAAATTTCCTCCATCCGTTCTCATTCTCCCAACTCTCAATTTGAGAGGATGTCCCCTAGTTCTGGTATTTTGTGTGAGAGGAGAAGAGCGTCCCTCTATCCACTTTACTCATGTTCTGCATTATTTTGTGCTTCCTAAAGCACCAACAAGTATGAAAACAAGCTGTATGTTCCCTTGTACCTTTTTTATTTCATTTCAAAAAGGTTGTTTGCTGTAATGCTGTTGCCATCCAAACTTTGTAATATGGCTGGCTGGTCGTGGCAGGAGAGAAATAAACAAAGGGTAGTAGATCCGTCCTCACTTGGTGCAGGTGGTTCCTCTCTGACATGTATGTTGCTTTATGACTAGGTAGACAACAAAGGGTCCTGCCATCTTTGATTTGCCCAGGATATCTTGTTACGCACTGCGTGGAGAAGCTGTCAGCCAGTAACAGCACAGAACTGATGGGCAGAACCTTCTGTCCGATTCTGGTCAGGGCTTGGAAAGTTACTGTTTTAAAGTACTGTAATGCACTCCTTTGTTTGTTGAGAATGTTTTGAAAGCTAATTCCTTAAATGTTTGCTAGTGAAAGAAGGGTTTTTGCTATGCTCATAGGCTTGCTTGTTCCTTTTCTGGCACTGTTTGTATAAAATGGTTTGAGGTTGAAAAGAAAAGAAAAAGAATAAAACAGCAACTGAAAACTAACAAACAAGGCTAGGAGCATTGATGATGGTGATTGTTAAGAAATTGTTAGCATTGTTAACAAATGACAGCAAAGAATTATCTTTCAAAACACTCTAAGCCAGGAAAGGAATGAATTATTTTAAAAAAGTAACTTTCCAAGCTTCTTTCATAAATGTCTTTCAAAATGTCTCTAAAGTGCCTAAAATTGCCCTTCAAAATTAACCTTAAAATGTATTAAGAGTTTGCCAATAAATTAACTGATTTAGACAAGCAATGGATCAATGACTCACTTGCAGGAGACAGAATTTTATTACACCTGCTAGTTAATGCAGAAGCCACTCTTATTCATCAAAGATATACAAGGGGCCATTTTATTAGACATTATCCATAGCTTATGTTGACAATTGATTTTCCTTGCAGGACAATGAAATTTATTATCTGTCATTGGATCAATATAATTAAATTGACTGCAGGCAGGGTTGCTATCATAAATGTGGATGGTGCCTGTGAAAAACTTGTGTAAAACTGTGGCAAGACTGGAAATGCAGAAAGTGATCGCTGTTTTCATTACATTTAACAGCCTCTGGGCTCCCCCACCTCACCAATCCTGATTTTGCAAGGTTTTTATGGTACCCATTAAAACTTGTCTTTGAGATATGGCTCAGCCACTTGTACTTCTTGAGGGACAGTAATTTAATACAATTTAAACAAGTCTGTCAGGGGTCCCTCTCCACCTTATGGTGCAAAATGTACCCGGGAAAGAAAGAAATGATGCATTCACTCAAAGGAAATGTGTTGGGAGTGTTGCATATTTGCTTCCTAGATCAGTTTCCCACCAATTATACTTTTGTTTGGTTGGGATCTCAGTTGCATACACTGAGCTACTACTGGATGGTGCCTCATAACATGAATCTGCTTCTTGAGAAAATGGCTAGCTCAGGAGAATGGGCTGAAGCAAACCTGTTAGAAAAGGCTCTTGGCTCCGTTCTGCTTCTCTTGCTTATTAAACCTTGCTTGCAATTTGTCACAGGACAGGTCTCGTTGAAACTTTTGTACAGACCAGAAAATTGCAAATGTTTTTTGTTTGTATTGTATTGTTTTGGTGGAACATTCCCGAAATAAAACAATACTGTTGATGTTAAGATCTGATAAGCTGGGACTTAACCAAGACTATAAATATGACTGCACCTTGTCCCCCACCCCCCTTTTGGTCTTTGATATCAAAAAACCACATTAAGTTTGCCTTCAAAAAGAGAGCTACAAGACGCAGAGGGAGGGCAAAAAGGTACAACACAGAGCTTCGAGAAATTGCTTTTTCTGACTACAACTTCAAATAATTCTCCAGTGAGCGTGGCCTCTTTTTTTTTAAATAATAATAATAATAATAATAATAATAATAATAATAATAATAATAATAATAATAATAATAATAATAATAATAAATAGCCTATTTGGCTTCTGCTGCGAGTACTGCGGACGTCATCTTCACTCTCCTCCCTGAGCACCTCTGCCTCCAGAAAGGGCGTTTATACACGACCCCTAAACTCCGGGGCAAATGGCTCCCAGCTCCGGAGATTAAAAATGTTTACCCACCAGCTCTGGAGTTAACAGGAAATTAAGTGCGACCCCGCCCACTTTAGCGCGTCCCAGCGCAGCTTTCAGGTACCTGCTTTTTGGATGTGAAAAATATTTGATCCGGTGTAAGAATAGTGAGTGCGGGGCTCTCCTGGCTTCTGTTTGTTGTTTTTCTGCCCCCCGCCCCTTTAAGAGATCTGAATGCTGCCGGGAACAGAACGGAGGTAAGCCGGCATTCTTTTCTTTCTTTTTTCTCCCTCCCTCATGCAGCCAGCAACCAGGAAGTGCGGAGGGGGGTGGGGACAGAGGAAGAGCGACGAACCCCTAAGATCTCTGGTCCGAATTTAAGTGGCCAGAGGATCTTAGGGGTCGTGTAAAAAGGCCCAAAGATAGTTTTATCCATCTATTTCTTTCAAGGTGGTCAGCCTTAGCCTCCTTATCTTCGTTGGACCCTCCAACAGCTCCTCCTCTTCCACCTACAGGAGCTACCCAAAGCTCCTGGGATGACCCATGCTGCAAAGCCCTAGCGGAAAAACTTAAGGCCTCAGCCAAACACCCAATAGATTGTGCACGCGTGCTGGCAGCTCAGTCAAAAGGCTCAGGAGATGGGCTTCATGCTCTCCCACTCTCTAGTATAGGACTGAAGCTTGATGACAACTCTCTTCGAATAGCAGTTGGTCTCCCTTTGGGAGCACCAATTGTTCACCATCACGTGTGTCCCTGTGGTACAACTGTCACCCCGCAGGGCCACCGTGGCCTCTCTTGCCAACTTGGTTTGGGCAGACATGTCAGACACAACATGATCAATGACATCTTATGTCGTGCCCTTAACGGTTTTCCAGCTACCCGAGAGCCTTCACATTTGTGTGCTGGAAGTAACAAAAGACCAGATGGGACAACTCTGATCCCCTGGAGCAAAGGCCGATGCTTAACATGGGATGCCACATGTCCAAACATATTTGCCACGTCCCATGTACAAAACACCAGCATTGAAGCCGGATCCGCAGCAGCAACATCCGAACAATTAAAAAGACAAAAATACGAAGATATTGTGACAAGAATTAACTTTGTCCCTGTAGCCATCGAAACTTCTGGAGTCTGGGGAGAATCAGCCTTGAGCCTAGTCCAGGAAACAGGTCGCAGGATAGCCATTACTTCTCAAGACGACTGAGCACCAATGTTCCTGAGGCAACAGTTCTCAATCGCTGTCCAAAGAGGGACTGCCTGCTGTGTGCTTGGCACTCTACGCCAGCTGACTAAATAATGGTGTTTTCTAGTAAAGTGATTTTAACCAGTATAATAAATAAATAAATAAATAAATAAATAAATAAATAAATAAATAAATAAATAAATTTTTATTTATTTGGATTTTCATCATCATCATCATCATCATCATCATCATCATCATCATCATCATCATGTTGCAAAGAACTGGTGGGATCATAAGCCTGAAAAAGTGATTGAAAATGAGCATGCAAAATTACTTTGGGGCTTCCGAATACAGACAGACAGGGTTTTGGAGCATAATACCCCGGATATTTTGATTATGGAGAAGAAAAAAGTGTGGATCATTGATATTGCTATACCAGGTGATAGTAGAGTCACCGAGAAACAACTTGAAAAAATTACCTGATATCAGGATCTGAAAATTGAATTTCAGAGACTCTGGCATAAACCGGTACAGGTGGTCCCAGTGGTAATTGGCACGCTGGGTGCGGTGCCTAAAGAGCTAAGCAAGTATTTAGAAGAAATTGGAGTTGACAAAGTCACCATCAGTCAGCTGCAGAAAGCCGCCTTACTGGGATCTGCTAGCATAATTTGCCAATACATCATGTAGTCCTAAACACTTGGGATGCATTTGACTAGTGATTTGTAATACTAAATCCAGCATAGTTATCTTGTCTGCTGTGTAATAATAATAATAATAATAATAATAATAATAATAATAATAATAATAATAATAATAATAATAATAATAATAATAATAATAATAATAATAATAAATAATTCCAGACTGTGTTATCAAGATTCTGGCTGCTGAGAGCAGAGGGTGTACTATGGCAGTGTAGAGAGACATCAGATTAAAAGCATTGTTTACTCAATCAATCCCACTTGTACAAAGAACATATTAAAACCGCGACTCAGGGCTGTTCCTAGACATTTGGCTGCTGAAAGCATGTCATGAAATCTATTCCTCTCCAAGTCAAAGATGCTGACCAAGTTCTGTAATATTCAAGGCTGGTCACTTTATTTTTTCTTGGACTGATATAGTATCCTCTAAGCATCACCTTTTGGCCTCTATTTAACTCAAATGACCACCAGTAGGAATTTGATCAGTAGAGAAGCCAGAGGCTTGTCTATTCTTTTGACTTGCTGGCCTTTGCTCTCTCTCTCCAGCATCTATGGTTAGACGGAGACTATTAGGGTCCATCCATCAGTCCAGCTTCTTTTCTCTCCAAGGGGTAGGCATGTGGTTGTTTCTCTCCCATATATACACCTTCTAGGGAACATGTCTTTCAAGTGAAGACTAGGATTTTGGCATTTCTATCTCCAATATAACTTTATTGATAAAGGGCATTGCTCAGTTTCTAACTGCTTCTCTTCTTTTAATGTGAGGGTGACAGCTTGTGGGGCTACAACATGGTCCTTAATCTGCCACTGAAAGAAAACGGAGGTGTTTTTTCTGCCTCACTTGGTGATTGTTCATAACAATGTTGGCACCTCAGGCAGAAAATTATTTGAAGTGCCAAGAGTAGAAAAGCATCTATCTTGGACTAGTGCATTTATCTAGCAAATAGTCTGTGCCTTTTCTTGGTTGTTTTGGACACAGCTGCCCTAGGTCCCCTCACTGGGGGAAAAAGTGGAACACAAATGAAACAAATACATTATTTTTAAAAAAGACAGCCCATAGCAGCTGTCTATCGCAAAAGATTCACTCTGCCTAATAGTTGAACCAGGCCCGATCTGAACACATTTTGGACGTGCATAGAACAATTTTGTAGTGGAACTGCAGCTCACATGACCAAGTGTCATTTGGATCAGTAGAGCTCATGACACAATCTGCCCCACCTCACCCCCTAGTTCCCCAGATGTCCCTGTTCTCTCTTTGAACTCAGCAACAACCTTGATAGTGACAATTATTGCTTCCAGAGAAGCAATAATTGGAAGCAAATGCTACAGAATGTATACTCTGTCTCACAGCTGGCCGAAAGCTGAAGCTAAGGAGTCCCTGGACACAGAGAATGCGGCGGGAGATAAGGAGTGGGCCCATGTGGCAGCAATGAAGCCTGACATGGGTGAAGAGGGACCACAGCAATTTCCCTCAGGATTGAGGGAAGCTGTACATTCACATTATAGGTGTCCACTTTGTGTTTTCAAATGATAACCCACAGAATTCTCCCTAAGTGCTAAAATGGCTTCTTATAGTTGTAACCAAATGGTCAATTTCTTAATCTCTTGCATTTGGCTTCTAATTTGTCTGATGCTATTCTGTACGCACTTCAGATAAATAGCCAGGATCCTCTACTAGGAGTCCTTGTCTTCACTCACTCATTCCTTTTTCTCTCACAGGATCCAGATAACAGGAAGCTGGAAACAGATAACAGGTTTCCCTCTGCAGGGTTCAGCGGAACGATTAGCGGGAAAGCACAGACACCAGACAAAGCCAAATCAATTTATTTGTGTGATCTGCTGATTGCCCTGGCCTATTTCTTCCCTTGTTCTGGGGCACAGGTTTTAGATCATGCCCCTTTAACCTCTTCCACTTTGATCTATTATTCTGAAGTTGATGGTGAAGAATAAGTAAAATTCAAGGACCTGACCTTCTAAGACTACCTCCACCAACTTCTGCATCCATCAACTTCCTTCTTACACAGGCTGGATATGCTGATACAACCTCCGTCTGGAATAATATATACAAACACCGGAGCGTTTATTAGCAGTAGTCATAGCTACAGGGAGTAATTACAGAACATCTCCAGATCATCTCTACTAGGAAGGGTAAACATCCTACACACGCCTAAGAGTTGTCTGACATAGGGCGAAGAGACAGAGACTGCATCTACACTGGGTAGTGGCAACAGTTTTGCAGCACTTTTAACTGCCATGGCTCTATGTTTTGCAATTTGGCGACCTTCCTACTGCATTCATACCCAGTTTTAAAATGCCACCTGGCCTTCTGAAGAATTCTGGGGAACTCAGTGTCTTGCATATTTTTGGACCTAATCAAAGTATTGTCCAACGATGGATGTTGGTTTTGTTTCAGCCTTTGTTTAAGCACTTCCCCCCAAAGAGAACATCAATTGGCTTACCAACTGATGTTCAAAGACAAAGACAAACCCTCAGCAAGAGGAAAGGAAAATCCAGAATCCGCTGGTAGGGCTGCCGCAGGTACGCATTGCCATTGCCATTGTAGAGAAGAGGAAGCTCCATCTTCCTCCTTCCCCAGCAGGCTTTGCTAGAGGCCATGAGATACTGGCATGACTGCGCATCCTGTTAAGCACCAGTTGCCACCCTGGAACTTTGACTGCAGTTCTCCCATGGCATGAAGAACATGGGCATATAGCTAGACCTCCATGCCTTCTCTCTTCCTCGGGTTTTTTTACATCTACCCTGATAACACCTTCTGTCAAACTTGACACTTTGCATATTTTATGCTTTCACCCTCCATCTTTAAGGAAGGGAGAATCCTCCACTGTCGGTTTTGGTGTTTGGCATTTGTTTGACTCCTGGGAATTAACCCAGCCTCCTCTTCTTCTGGACTACCACAAGAGGTCACTCACATCCCCACAAGCCTCATCAGAGGGCACATGAACAGCTGAAGTCCCTGGCTTCCAGCAGAAGGTCTCGCAGTAATCTTAGAGCAGTGGTGGCAAACCTTTTAGAGACCGAGTGCCCAAACTGCGATTCAAAACCCACTAATTTTCAGCAAAGTGCCAATACAGCCATTTAACCTGAATCCAGGTGGCTGTGAAGGGGCGATGTTGGGTGCCCACAGAAAGGGCTCCGAGTGCCACCTTTGGCACCCATGCCATAGGTTCGCCAATACTGCCCTAGAGAGCCTATGTCCTCTGCAGTTTAATGAGCTGCTCTTTCTTTGAGATCTATAGCTCAGGGCATAGCCTTTTGTGATCCTTCCTCCCAATAAGACCACAGTGAAACAGCAGTTTTATTTCCCTATAGAATCAAGCAAGTTAGTCCCTGCCTTTGGATTTAAACACCATCCTCCTCATGTCCCAGAATCTACCCTTGGCTCTTATCAGTGCTGTTCAGAATGGTTGTTTAGCAAGAAAAATATTATGCTTCATACTTCCTGCCTTTCCCGAATGTAGGCTGTGTGTGCTTGACCTTAGCAAAGGAATATGTGGGAGTGCCAGAGTGATTTTCTTTTTTGACGCCTTCCAATCAAGAATGAACAGAGAGGACTGGCACCCAATGCTGCTGTTGAGAAGGCTCCTGTTCATTTGTACTCCATTCCATTACCTCCCCCCCCCAGTTTTCCATTTCTGTCTTCTCCAACCCATTCTGTGGCCCTTGAGTAACAGGCCTGCTCGAAGATTTTATGGGAGCCCTGGGTAAGACGGGATGTTTGTGTGCCCTGCCACTACCCTTTAGATTGGGCTTCCCAGCTGGAGAGGTTCTGAGGAAGGCCCCCATCCCACTTTCTGCCTGGACCTCTGTGAGGACCTCCTCTCCTCTTTTCTCATGAAAAATAAAAATACTGGAAACATCAGAAAAGATTATTTTCAAAGGGGCTAACGTGTCTTAAGATGAAATTTGTGCCACGGGAGCTATGAGAGAGTCACCTGAAAAAGAGAATTCACAACCTCTGGAGGTTTCCATAAGTACAGTACAGTAGAAGCATCAGGGCAGGACTCAATGGTACACCGAGGAAGGGACTCCCTACTTCCTGACTAGCTCTTCCTCATTTTCCTCAACAGCCTTGATGCTTCATAATCGTTTTGCTTTTACAGAAATTTTCCTCTGAATTAGAGGTCCTCCTTTATGCCTCTCTCTCTCTCTCTCTCTCTCTCTCTCTCTCTCTGTCTCTCTCTGTCTCTCTATGTCTCTCTCTCTCTCTCTCTCTCTCTCTCTCTCTCTGTGTGTGTGTGTGTGTGTGTGTGTATGTTTAATTCTGTAAACTTCAGGGCTCTTTGAGTGCCATGGTGCTGTTTTGGTTTAACAAGTCTCATTTATGAACATCAAAAACAAATAAAATGATCAAAGTGAAACAAATACGTGTCAGTCTTTTTTATTGGGCAGAAATGATGCTTTTGTTACAAAGCAGAAAAAAAAGCATAGTAGCCAACATCCTGTTGCATAGCTCCTTCTGTGCAAGAGGAATGACCCCCATCATCAGTGAGAAATGGCCACTGATTAAAGCCCTCCTTTTTTAATTTAAGGATTTCATGTGTACATGCAATGAGATAAAGTCACGACATCCTTAAATTAAAACAGAAGCCCAAATCAGCAGTAATCTATCATTGATGAGTACATCATTCTTGTTGCACACAATGAACTGTGCCCAAAAGGATTTGAGCCAATGCCTAAATGTTCAGTGTTAGCTGTGACAATACCTTTGCAAATAAATCCCTTGCTACAATAGATGAACTATATGAACGGAATGAAGTTGGGATGGAGAAGAAGGCTCAATGATACCCACAAATAGGTCCAGTTGTTTCACCATGCACCTGAGAATAGCGGGCATGCTGGCTTTATTTTGCTTTTAATTCCAAGAAGATTGGGGTGGTTCAGATACTTAAGAGCAAACCTGATAAACCAGCCATTAAAGGGGAAAGTCAACAAGGTGAGATGGCACCACCTAGCCAGGTGGACTGTTTGCTTTGGAAAGGAGGAGAGACAGTCTCTGCTGGACAAGATAGAAACCAACAGCCGAGATAAGAGGCTTCCCTTTGACTTCAGACCCTGGTCTCCAGCCAAAAGGATCTGAGGAGATAAATGCACATCTTGTTCAACAAATCTGCGAAAAGATACCACCTTGCAACCATTGCTAATGGCTTTAATTGATTTTATTTTGGTTATTTAGGCCAGAGGCTTCTGAAAGTTCACCGATGGCTTTTACCCCTGCATTGATATGGTTTTCGATTTACCAACACAATGGCAGTGTCTTCTAGAGCTTTCAGAAAACGAGCCAGGTTGTCTTCCTATCACTCTCCACGCACCCATGGTCCACATAAAATTGTGGTTTCAGTATTGTGCACTTGAGGGAGTGGATTGCAATCCATTAAAAAAATCATGGTGAGATAAATCTCTTCATCTTAACTCAACTGCAAGTTTAGGTTTAGGTTTTTATTATATATTATCCTAGAGCAGGCATGTCCGAACTTCGGCCTTCCAGATGTTTTGAACCACAACTCCCACAGTCCTTTGTCATTGGCAATCTAAGCTTAGAATTCTGAAGTTATGGTCCAAAACATCAGGAGGGCTGGTTTGGACATGCCTGTCCTAGAGTAGCCACTGACATGACTCATAGGGAAAAAGAGGGACAGACGGTGACACTCAGAGAAAGAAACAGAAAAGGGGACCACTCTGCATTAAGTCTTCCATGGGCCTTTTCACACGACCCCTAAGATCCACTGGCCACTTAAATTCGAACCAGAGATCTTAGGGGGTTGTTGCTGTTCCTGTGTTCCCACCCCCTCCGCACCCCTGGCTGCTGGCTGCGTGAGGGGAGGGAGAAAAAAAGGAAGAAAAGAATGCTGCACACCTCCATTCTGCCATCCGGGCACTGCATTCAGATCTCTTAAAGGGGCGGGGGGCAAAAAAAGAACAAACAGAAGCAAGGAGAGCCGGGCAGTCACTACGTTATATCCGCATCAGGAATTTTCACCTCCAGAGAGCAGGTACCTGAAAAGTGTGCTGGGACGCGCTCAGGTGGGCGTGGTTGCACTTAATTATCTGTAAACTCCGGAGCTGGTGGGGAAACAATTTTAAGCTCTGGAGCTGGGAGCCATTTGCGGCGGAGTTTAGGGGTCGTGTACAAAGGGCCTATGTTGAGCTATGTATACAGATGCACAATTAAAACTGGTTGTTCTATTCTAAAGATAATTACATTCCTCCAAGTGGAGAGGCCTGAGACCAAGTAAACTGTGTGACAAAGTATGCACCAAAGATCTCTCGTCTTTCTCTTTCTGCTTCTTTATCTTTAAATCAGATTTGGACTAGACAGAACTTCCATTACCTTCACAACTAGGATGATGCTCTGGGAATCTTCCAGACCAGCGTGCAGGGTGTCTGCAGCAGTGGATTGAAGATGTCATGTTCCCCTAGTCTTAAGGTTAATTCTTTTAATCTACACAGAAGGGCACCTTTTGTTGCAGTGGTGCACACTAAAATAAAGTATACAAATTAGGCTACCCCACAAGAAAGTTCTTATGAGCCTTCTTGAATAGAGGACTGGTGTCTGTAAGTGAGAAAATATGGACCCTCTGTGTTCTCCCCACCTCCCCTTCCCACCCCCGGCCCTTGCTACTGCTCAAAAACGGACTCTGAAGGATTTTCTAGCCCCTTGGAACAGTTTTTTGTGGACCACAGGGGATGCTCTCTCTCTCTCTCTCTCTCTCTCTCTCTCTCTCTCACACACACACACACACACACACACACACACACACACACACACAACACACACACAAAAAACCTTAAGAACTGTTCCATTAGTAAATTTCTCCTGCACCAACCTGAAAGGGCTTTCTTTGTTCTACCCCCCCCCCCGTGCCAGTGGTAGTCATGTTGGTGATGATGGTGGCAGTGGCAATGATAACAATCATATCTTTTCCTAATTCTTGCTGTGTCTGTTAATATTTGTTCTGGATTGCCTTTACAGAGAACGTTTCAGAAGGTTGTTTTTAGAAGTAATGCCACAGTCTCTTTCTTGAGTGTTCGGAATCAGTTCAAGTCACAGGACATGGGCGTTATGGGGTTGGGGGCACCTTTAAAGCAAGGTGGGTCTAGGTATGTGTGTTTAGAAGAGATCACTGTAGATACATAAGTAAAATCAAGTAACTTTTATGGAGATCATTTCATTTAAAACTGGCTCCTGATGAAGAACTACTGTACATAGAGACATGCTGGGTGGGGACACAGTTTAGAAGAAGAGTTAGGGACCTCCTCCTCCCTAGAGAAACAAGAGAGGAAGTGAAGAGGCTGAAATCCCTGCTCAGCCATGGAAGTTCACTGGGGGGGGGTGGGGGTGGGGGTGGAGAGGGGGAGTGGAACTGGTTAAAAAAGTCATTCAACTATATATCCACACAGGGGGTAGGGATGGGCTGAGTGGTCCTTGGAACACACAATAGGCCAGGCATGTCCAAAGGTCAGCCCTCCAGATGTTTTGGGCAGCAACTCCCACAGTCCTTTACCATTGGCAATCTAAGCTTAGAATTCTGGGAGTTGCGGTCCAAAACATCAGGAGGGCCGAAGTTTGGACATGCCTGCCGTAGGCTCTTTCTCCCCATGGGATGGGGCAGACGATCCGCTGGAGTCCTTCTGATCTGCGCAGTCCCATGCTTCTTTACTTCCAGAAGACTTACTCCCTAGGGGAGGCTGCCCCCCCCTCTGTGTGTGTGTGTGTGTGTGTGTGTGTGTGTGAGTGAGAGAGAGAGAGAGAGAGAGAGAGAGAGAGAGAGAGAGAGAGAGAGAGAGAGAGAGAGAGAGAGAGAGAGAGAGAGAGAGAGAGAGAGAGAGAGAGAGAGAGAGAGAAGCAATTGCAGCTCAGTCTACTCCTTCTGCAGTGCTTCCAAAGCTGTTGCGAACAACCATACACTCTCGGCCTCACTTTCTTTATTTGGAGGGGAGGATGGAGGGGGTTGCCATAGGATTCCTAACTCCAGATTAGGATGCCACGCATCTCAGGTCCACTAAAAGGAGGGGGGTGTTACAAAGGGCTGCTCTCATGTTTTGTGCTGCTGCCTCTCCTGCGTTATTGTTACTTGTATCCGAAGTTACGTCTTTTAGTCGGCTTAACGAGAAAACCGAGCACACGTATTCCCCATACGAGAGAGAGG